>OY756218.1:7542500-8792500 GCA_963576875.1 Acrobasis repandana
AATCACGGGTATTTACACTCCGGTCCTTTGGTAGGTTTGCGTGGGATGATACGTAGAGGCACTTTGGAGATGATGATGTAAGCGCTACCACCAAAACTCATTGTTTTATTCACCAATTAATATACCCTAGAACAGGTTTCGGCAGGAGAAGGTTCTATTGCAAATTTTTATCATCCCTGTACCTTATTATTAAATAATATTAAAAAACTTGATTTAGAATATTTAACTAGTAAAAAGATCGTAAGTAGATGTCATATGCCTAGATCACGTCTTGATACACTATCATGCCCTGATTTCAGATCCCCACCTGAACCAGAACATTTTAGGTCTTGCGCTCTAAGCAGACAGAGACTAGGCCGCAAGACTAAAAGGCCACTTTTAACGTGATGGAGGGCAAAAAGGTGGAGAAAGGAATCAAAATGGTAAATTTAGGTATTCACCTGTATTATTGTAGTTTGTTTACCGCACGCAGTTGCAATAGCCGTTATCATGTTAATGCAACGCAGCACGGAAGTCATTGCGAGAGTTTACGAGGTAGATTGGAGCTCGTGAACGATAGACACCGGAAAGGTCATAATAAAATTATTTGAAGGTAAGCTACACAGTTGGAAAACTTTCTCTCTGTCACTTATGTCAGCGTATTCCCAGTTGCATTCTCAGCTGTAAACTTGCAAAGCCCGGGTCTGCTTTACGACTTTTTTTTCTCTACTACACACTACTACAGTTCATTTCTCAAAAAAATTATATAGGAATTATAAGGCTTTTCTACAGACACCCTCCAATAATAAATAAAACACAGCGAAATATCGTCGAGAGCGAGCAAAGGCCGGGACCCGTGCTTGATGTTATTTCGCTGTTTTTTTATTATATTTTTACTTTTTTGCAGCGAATTTGACTAGTCATTTAGTTTATACATTTTTTGGTAAATTTTTTATGTGAAAAGGTGATTGTATATATATAATTATAAGTATTTGAAAGGTAAATTTAGGCAAATTTAGAGGTATGTTTGTAATTTTTTTCTATCGAGCCAAAAATGCTCAATCATGTTTTGGATATTGTAAGTGACTGTAGAAAAGCCTTAAAATCTCTATCTAAAATTTTGAGAAATAAACTGTAGTAGTTAGTTTAATACCAGTGATTTTTCAAAAATACGCACAGTATTTTTTTTTAAAGACGCACAGTATTGCGATCTGTAAACTCACCTCGCCTAAAACAGGCGTCCTCTATAAGCTTAAAAATAAAATAAATTGAATGACACCGTCTAGACTATCAAATGAAAATGCTTAATTCGCACATTTCCAAAATATATAAGTAAGTACATTATTAGGTGTTGTTCTCTGCTGTGCAGGCATTAACTGGATAAATTAACTTTTCAGTAAGAATTTTTAGTTTTTAACTATATCTTGCCTAACATACCGAGTAATTTGCATAAAATACTTCAACCATTCCCAAACAAATGCGCCTTCGATTGAAAGGCATCTTATATTATTTCAACATATACGAATTTTCATTAAAGCATGTCAGATACACACATGCGATAAGCATCCGTCCAGACGGAGTTTAGTATTTGCAGAGTAATTTAATTCCGTGCACTCCACCCGCTCAAAAAATACACTCATTTGAAAGTCCAATGCAGCGACATGTCCTTTATGTAATCCTGTTGCCGCCGGTAGCGGCTCGATTAGGATACGACCTTTGTTTTTGTTTGTCCCTGCCAACCTGGATAAGACAGTGTAGATGCGGTACGGTACGGAGCTGAGGTAATGGTTTTTGTACTCTTACTATGCTCTTACTGTCAGGATATATATGTCGCAGTTGGATAGTATAAACCGCTAATTCACTAAACCTCTAGTTGTTTGGCATTACAGCTCGGTTTTGTTAAACAGCTGAATATTGTTCAGCTGTATTGTCAATGTGGCAACAGCTGGTTTAACAAACCAGCTAACCACGTATAGACTGAAGAAAAGGTTATTTGAGGTATACTCGTACATACATTAATGGTTCTGTGAGAACAGTAGACCTTGCGAGCTGTTATAACCATGCAATAACCGACACTTTCCCCTTTCCCCTAGCTTAGCAGTCATTTTAGCGAAATCCGTCCATATATAAAATAAAAAATATATATACTGAACCCATTCTAAGGGTAAATTCTGTCCAGGATACTAAACAACTTTCACCAAGGAACATATAGATATAATCCTGTGGTGGTCTGGTCTTGCGTCGATTTGATTCGTCAGCAAATTCATTGTCCGTGCGTGCAGCGGCGACCTGACCGCCCCAGTCCTCTAGCACCCGCCATATCTATCGCATGTTATTGGTTTTGTATATCGTGTGTGTGCGGAATAAAATCGTAAGAAAAGTTTCTGATTTTGGAGTTATCATCCTAACACAGACATAGACATACGTTACATTCCTATAGATAAAAACTACTAAAGTCAACTATGATCGAATGTGTTGTTAAGGCCGTACCTGTATTTTCCGGGGTCCAGTGCTGCCCCCATTTAAAATAAATCATTTCAAAGAAATCGGAGACATCATTTAAAATTTTGCTACTACCAAGCCCTAGATAACTGTTGTAAAACTTATTTATAGGAGAAAAATAATACAAGGATACGTTTGATGTTGAAGTATATTTTTAGCTACTGATTTTTGACATGTCATTTTTCTTTTTAAGTTTTGATTACACCAAGAAGTATGTATATCTACAACACCCCCCCTTAATCAAAACGATACAAGCAAAAAAAATAACAAATAACAGCAAATAATAATAAACATTAGAAAAAACTATTAAGTCAAGCCCATACCTAATGAACATTTATTATGGGCAGAACGTCCTAATGATTTTGTCAAAATATCTGCTGTCATGTTTTCTGACTTGAGGTATGCTAAACTTATTAGACTCTGTGATACCTTTTCCCTTATAAAATGATACTTAGTATCGATATGTTTAGTCCTACAGTGATAAACCGGATTTTTTGCCAGAGCTTGGGCACTTTGACTGTCACTGTATATAACTACAGGTTCATGTTTTTGACCACTCACTTCTTCAATTAAACGTCGCAAATACAATGCTTCTTTTGCAGCATCCGTAAGAGCCATATATTCCGCCTCTGCGGACGACAACGCCACTGTAGGTTGTTTTCTGGACGCCCATGATATAGGTCCACCAGCTAACTGGAAATGATAACCTGTATACGAGCGACGATCATCTTTACAATTCGCCCAATCGGCATCTGTATACCCTACTAGAGGACTCAATGACTTCCGATAAACAATGGAGCGATCCTTGGTCTCCTTCAAATATTGCAGGACACGTTTTGCGGCATCCCAATGAGCCTTACTGTAACAAGTGTTGAATTGACTTAAGTAACTGGTAGCAAATGCAATATCTGGCCGAGTATTCACCGCCAAATGCATTAAAGATCCTATCAAATTCTGATACGGATATGTATGCTCACCATTACTCTTCGGTTCATCGTCCAACCTTTTATTAAGCGGGGTGCTTTGTTCCTTGCAGTTGGACATTCCGTATTTATTTAATAAATCTTTTATAAACGTTTCTTGATTCAGCACTATTTTATTTTCCTTTTGAGTAATATTTATTCCTAAATAAAAACATAATTGGCCTAAATCTTTTAAACAAAAATAATTTTCCAGGTCATTTTTGACATTGTCAAATGACAAGTCATTTTTGTAAAAAACTATAATGTCATCAACATAGACTGCCAATAAAATAGTTTCAGAACCAAAAAGTTTTTTAAAACACAAGGTTCCGATGGTATCGTGGTAAAACCGATTTTATCTAATGTTTCACATAACTTATTATACCACGCCCTTGGTGCCTGTTTAAGTCCATACAAGGACTTCTGCAACAAACAAACCTTGTCTTCTTGACCCTTAACAGCAAAACCTTGAGGTTGGACCATATAGACTTCCTCGGAGAGATCTCCATTGAGGAAAGCAGTCTCTATGTCCAAGTGTCTCATCTTGAGATCAAGATTAGCGGCGAGTGCTATCAGAGTTCGCAAGGATGAATGCCGGACCACGGGTGCAAAGGTTTCTTTATAATCAATATCAGGAACCTGACTATGGCCTTTAACTACAAGTCTGGCCTTGTGTTTGACAATATTGCCATGTGCATCGGTTTTTACTTTATAAACCCACTTACACTGAATTAGTTTCTTGTCAGGTCTGGCCACTAACTTCCACGTTTTCAATTTTATGAGGGAATTGTATTCACTTTCCATCGCTGCATGCCATTTCTCGGCATCATCTGACTTTATAGCTTCAAAATAACTTTGCGGTACAGACAAATTATTGTCTGCTGCCATCACAGCACAATAAAAGTCAGGCGATTTTCTTACACGCGAAGGATATCTGCGCTCTGTTTCTTCTGAAATAACTAGCGGATCAACCTTCAACCGTGGTAGCAAAACCTCTTCCCCCTTTAGTGGACATACCGAAGACAAATGGGTATTGTCAGACAAATTTTCACTAGTAGACGTTGAAGCCCCTGGTAAAGAATAATCCGTAATTTCTCTACTAACCATATCAGGAGAATGAGAACTAGCTTGTGGCTCATCTCTAGACATATTTAAAATGGAATCTAAATTATTTATAAAATTACGAGGTTCTTCAGTAGACTTCAAACTACAAAAAATATTTTCAAAAAATGTAACGTCTCTGGCCTTTATAAGTTTTCTCGGGTAAAGAGCATCTCTGAATAAATAATTGTTTACATGATCGGTATAACCGACAAATATATACTCCTTGGCTTTCACATCAAGCTTCTTTCTTTGACATGAAGGCACGTGTACGAGTGCTCGGCACCCATACACCTTTAAATGAGACAAATTCGGCTTGGTATTATACCACCTCTCATAAGGTGTTAGTAAATGGCCAAGAGCATGGTGTGGGGAGCGATTTTTAAGATAGACGGCAGCTTGTACAGCATCTTGCCAGTATGCCTTGGATAAAGAACTTCCTGCCAACATGGAACGAGCTTTCTCCACCACAGAGCGTATACTACGTTCAGCAATTCCATTTTGCTGAGAAGAATGTGCCACCGTAGTCTGTAAAACTATGCCACAGGAAGCAAAAACATTAGCAAGTTCCTTATTAACAAATTCTGTTCCATTGTCCGTCCTTATCTTTTTAACTTTGGCTCCAGTTTGACGCTCCACTTGTGACAAAAAAAAATTAAACTTTTCTGTCACCTCATTCTTGGAAGCCAAAAAATAAACAAATATCATGCGTGAGAAATCGTCAACCAATATCAACCCGTACTTTTTACCTTGGAAGGAAACTTCGGACATCGGGCCAAACAAATCGCAATGTAAAAGTTCTAACAAAGATGTTGCCTTGTCATATGTAATCTTCTTGAACGGTTTCCTTGCTTGTTTGCCTTCCACACACGCAATACAATTCTTCTTATCTACAACTTTGTAATCTATACCTACGTTACCTTTTTTCAAAATGTCCATTCCGACACGGCATAAATGACCTAAACGTCTATGCCATAGCTCGTAACTAGACCACGATTCTTCTGTAGATACATCATAAGCGGCGGTATTGCATGGAGTATTGACAGTACAGTCTAACTTGTACAGCCCATTGCAAACAGAACCGGTTAAAACTGAATCACCTGAGAAGGAAAAAGTATCACTTCTAAAAAGTTTACAACCATCCCTATCAAATAAAACAGTAAACCCATTTTGTACACACTTATGTACAGATAAAAGATTAGTTTTTAAACTAGGTATATATACAACGTTACTAATACTTTTTACAGTAGACAATGTAGAAATAGAAATATCGCCGAAACCTTTGCAGCTAATCTTTTCGCCGTTTGCTACAGTTACACTTACAGAATCTTTAGGCTTCAGGTTCTGAAACCAATCCTTTCTTGATGTCATATGTTGCGAGGCTCCAGAATCAATAAACCAGTTGTTCAGGGAATCTGCGTCTCCTAATCCAAGTGCCATTAATGAAGACGTTGGTTCATCCTTTTCTTTCTTGGATTTCCTCAGAGGACAATCTGGTCTTTTATGGCCTGGTTGCTTACATTCGTAACATACCACACTCCGTTTACCCTTTTTTGGTTTTGTAGCCGTTCGTAAAGCAGGGATAGTGTATTCTGTTTTGGCTTATTCACTTAATAGTCTACTTTTTACAAGTTCTGTCGTAACAACTACATTAGAGTTCTCGATAGCCATTACCAACGGATCGTATCTTGGCGTCAAGCCACCAAGTAAAATTGCAGCTAAAGAGCTATCTTCTATAACCTTACCTATATCAGATAGGTCAAGGGCAGTGCTCATTACAGCTTGAATATATTTTTCCATGTCATCGAATTCAGTAAGGCTTAATCTGTACAACTTGCGCTCTAGGGCTAACCTTCGTCCCATGCTTTTATCCTCAAAGGCATTTTGTAGCGCCTTCCATGCCTCTGCAGCCGTTTTAGCATTCCTAACGTGGACAATCGCGGCATCTTCTACTGTTAGGCATATTTTTGTCAGAGCCTTCCTGTCGTTTTTAAGACGCTGACTTTCCGTAGTGCCATCACCATCTGGGTATCCATCTATGGCTTCCCAAAGGTCTTCATGAAGAAGGTAGTTTCTCATTTTGAACTTCCAGGTTGGGTAGTCGTCTTTTTTAGATGTTCGCTAGATGTTCTCCGTGGAAAATCACCGAACGACATTTTATGACAAAAGAAAAAAAAACAATTTTACTCACACTTTACATCAAATATTAATGTTCCCTTCTTTTAATTACTATTTTCGTGCTGATAACGTGTTGTAAAACTTATTTATAGGAGAAAAATAATACAAGGATACGTTTGATGTTGAAGTATATTTTTAGCTACTGATTTTTGACATGTCATTTTTCTTTTTAAGTTTTGATTACACCAAGAAGTATGTATATCTACAACAATAACCCTTCAAAGTATTTCATGAACTACTAGTAAGTAAAAGTTAATGGGTGTTCTCTACAATCTTACTTATGTAGTGTAGTATTTGTACTCCTCATTCATCGATCGATGTACTGGCTGCTGTCATCGGACGCCGCCAGTAATCCCGACAGCAGGCCAAAGAGCTATTATTATGTAAAACTAGAGTAGACACCACACATTACTATTTTGTCCCGTTCAATTGTAGCTATTTCTATGAACTAAGTCGCTTGCTAGCTCCTATACGCCTAGTACTTTCGACAGTATATAAGCAAAAACCATACGAAAATATGGTAAACATATTAAAAATGCCTTGCTCAAATCACACTGGCACAAGGTCGAAACGTCGCGTAGCGTTATGGTTTTCGCCTAGAATATATTCATCTCTATTTTTACATTATTAAAATACAAATTGGAATCGCGCGACGACGCTCATCGACGCGCGTCGGTGCGCGTATTCGTTTGGCTGGAGTCTTCGACAACTCACAAGTTGAGCCTAAGAATAATTTAAGGAACACAGCAAAGTGTAAAGAAATAACTTTCCATCGGTAAGTAACTAGAATTCATTGTTTGAAAATTAAAACATATGATAAATTCACGCCGCCATATATTCAAATATAGAACAGGGGTCCATGTTTGAGATAGCTGGTCTATATATTCAATGTCAATGCAGCAGCAGCAGGCAGGGAGTGGTACTCTCAGCGATATGTCAATTAGGATATTGGACGTAATGGACGCTATGATATGACAAACACTGAAATGCTTTGTTTCGGCGTCAGTTACTGCGTCTACCAAATAAAATTTTTTTTTTGGCTTGTATTAAATTTGTATTTTTGAAGCAAGCAAACAAAAAGCTAGTATTCATTTACAATTATTCGCAAAATCACAGCTAAAATTATGCGTTTGTAGTACGAGTATAAGAGTGGATATACGCAAAGAGGAAGACCAAAAAAAGGGACTGGAAGGGATGCATCAGAAATGATATGAACGTCCTAAGAGAGGATGAAAGTATGACTCGCGATGGAGAAAATTAAAAAGAAAAGACATTTTACGCCAACTCCATATAAATAAATTGGAAATGGTTAGGAAGAAGAAAAAGTATGCCGGTTAGTAAAATAGTAATTTAGAAGTAGGTATGTTTACGCATTTTAATTCACCTTACTGTTTCAATACAATACAATAAACTTTAGACGCCATAATTATAACGAACTAACACAAGCAGGATATATTGCTAAAATTATTTTCTTCCAGCTTACGTTTTTAACCTAGAGCCCTGCAATAATGACCTTTCTTTAAAAAATATTTAAGAATATGTATACATAGATATAAAGGAAAAAATGTCTGTAATCTTCTTATTTTCGTGTCGATGGTACTATACTTACTATATTTTGTCACTTCAGTATCGGGCCACTTCGATAGCTGTATCATTTGCGGCCATCAAGTCATCCCAGGTGCCGGTTTATGGGCACCTGGGACACGTAAGTAGGTGCCCCATAGTTTGTGGAAAGAAACCACACTGGCAAATATTTTGCGATCTGTCTATCATTTTCCACCTGACCAGATTATCTTTACAACGGCCCACCTGCGTTCTTAAACTGTTTAAAGATTTCGAAATGGGCCAGGGCTGATCATTGCCAGGTAGAAGTTTCTCTCGCGGGGTGATAAAATTGGGTACAGTGTGGTTTCTCTCCCAAAGTCTTAATCTGGCTGTCTTAGCATCATCATCCAAGGCACTTACGCTTGGCAAAAAACTATGCCGACTTATCAATCTTTGAGGAGCTGGGCAATTGTCAAATAAAGGAGCAAGACCCCCTCCTCCTAAACTTTGCGTTCGGCTGCGCAAGCCACCTCTCTTCGGACTCTTGGAGGGGCAACTCCAGCAAGTCTGTAATGTTTTTATAATGTAACCTAATCCAGCTCATAATTATCACAGCCACGACGATATAACATACAATAAAACTGTAGAAATCTCTAAATAAATTTATCAAAAATTGTATGGGCGATAAGAAAAGAATAGCAATCTCCGAAAGTACGGAACGGATTTTTACGTGGCTTTTATAAAGACTGATTCTGGTTTCATTGAAATCTTTCAGGGAAAAAGTTATCGTAATTAATTCGCCACTAGCCTGTTACGTTCGTCTACGCATGTTTTATGCGTAGAAAAATATCTCTAGAAGCGCTTCTCGGGCATCAGTAAGTATACAATAAAGTTATGAGCTAATAATGCGGTCGCTATCTCGACGTGCGTTCGATTGTTTAATTGAGATCGCAACGATAATTAATTTGATTTGGATGTCGTACTAAAGAAAAGGTGTTCTGTATCGAAACGATGATGTTAGTAAAGACCATTACGAGACAGAGTATAGGCTAATAAGATCCAAAGGCCACTTTTAAGGCCCATTTACACGGTGCAAGTTTCTTGCCTGTTGCATACAATTAACTTAAAGCAATAGAAAACTTGCATGGTCTAAACAGAACGTCAGCCATACAAATCATTTATTGCTTCAATAAAATTGTATGCAACAGGCAAGAAACTTGCACTGTGTAAATGGGCCTTTAGCGTGATAATTTTTGGACTCCCACAAGTTGACCGATAATCGGAGTTTGTATTGAAAGCCAAAAAATATTTTTATATTTCGACATATGTTCCTTGGGAAAAGTTGGTCAGTATCATGGACTGAATTCACCTTTAAAGTTGTTTCAGTATATTTTGTTAGACGTTACACAACGTGGAAGGGACATACCCGTAATAAATCGAACCACGGGCTATACTAGATCATTATAGTATAATGTCATTAAAATAACAATCAAAAAACAAAAAAAATATATACATTCCTATACATATCGACTGCACACTTTTGTATGGAAAGGCCGATTTTTGTTTTTTTTTTGCTGTTTTTTTAATTTCATTATTATACTATAATGATCTAGTATAGACCGTGGTTCGATTTATTACGGGTATGTCCCTTCCTTTGTATATGAAAAGAAGCGCAAGTAGACTGAACATATTCATGTAAAGATGTCTTGTTTTCTGCTATTCCTTTTTCAAACGGTATTTGAAAACCATTAAGTACTCAAATTTACATCCCTATTTTATATACTGTAATGTCTGTACATGCTCTACGATTACCTGACAAAAATCATCTTACAAAATTTCTACCCAAAATCAGCCTTTCAAATTCCCCAATATACGATTATTACCGCGGAGAGCATGCAATAAAGTGGGATACATAGTATAAATAAGCAGTGGGGCGTAAGTGGAGTGTCTTATCGGGCGCAAGTAAGGGCGAGTAAAATATGTGACACCGTGGTCACGCTCGGCGGAGCGCGGAAGAGTTGTGACCGCTCGGCCCGAGTCGGAGCTTCTGCAGCAATTAGGAATTTTACACTCCGTTTGGAGCAGATAGATAAATGTTTAAAAGGTGAATCGGACAGGGTAAAAGAGAGATATGGAAAAAAAGGAATTATATACCTACTTTTTAGCCGACTACGGCGAAGTCAAAAGGAGGGGTTATGTGTTTCGCTGCTATGTATGTTCATCTGTTCCCTCGTATCTTCTATGATATCCATGGTACTTTGACAAATGAGACATCGTTGGAAGCGTCTTGGCTTTCCGCTGATTATAGGCTATATGCCCATTATATGAACAGTAAATTTATATGGCGCTTTTATATAAAAAAAAATCTGTAATTTTTGTAGCTACTTGTTACTAATTGTTAAGGCGAGATGGGTTTACAGCTCGCAATCATGTGCGTGTTTTTGAAAAATTACTGTAATTAAACTACTACAGTTTATTTCTTAAAAAAATACATAGGAATCTTAAGGCTTTTCTACAGACACCTACAATATCCAAAACACGATTAAGCCTTTTTGGCGAAATAGAAATAAATATGCCAACAATAATGTTATCGAATGCTGCCAACATTGTTCTACAAAAAGTACTGCGGTTTGGATGCGGATCAGACATCTTTTAGGTATATACCTACCCTAATATTGACGAAAAAATTAAAGCATTGTCAGAATTAGGTACATACTTTTCCTTTATTCCCAAGCAAGGAGTATGTGTAGTCCAACAGAAAAATGCACCCAATATTCTTGTAACAAGCCCTCCAGCAATCACAAGTAAACGAGATTCAGCGGAAAAAGCTAACGGCTTCATTATAAGGTGCCAATCACATCGTCTCGTGTGAAATCATAACTCAGCAAAACGCCAACCCCTCTCTAAATCTTTGGGGAAGCTCCATCCATTGCGTTTAATTATAGCCGACCCCGGCGCGTACCTGAAGATCGTTAATCTTTCTTAAAGATATATTCCCTCCTTGCAGCAGCCTTCATTGCTCTCCACGCTAATCGCTCCGTGTCGCGTGCTACATGCGCTATCGACTAAGCCGGGGGTGTCCGTACTGCTTTACCGTTAGTTATATGGGATACCGTATGCGAATCTGGTCTTAGTTTCAAGTTGGTGATATATTTTGGACTTCATGTTCACATAGATTCGTTGTTTCTTATAAGAAGAGGTTTATTTACTTAGAGTAAGCTAAGTTTACCAAATGCGTAACTATGGTACGAGTAGGATTGTGTTAGATCTTGAAAAAACTTCTCAATATCTTTAATTTGACTATATTAAACAAGAAAACAAGAAACAACCCTGTAAACCCCCACAATGAGGACATTGCAAACTCGTTGACTACGACGCATGGCCTTCATCATCATCATCATCATCATTATATCAGCCACAGGAAGTTCACTGTTGGACATATGTAGGCTTCTCCCAACGCATAGCTTTACTTTTGTAATCTTCACCATTCACTAAATATAAAAAAGCTGGTAAAATAAAACTTAAAAAGCCTAGCATAGCATAGCTCACAATACGACTAGGGCTTACATGAAGATCCAAATTATTACAGGGTTGTGACTATACATAAAGGCCTGCTAAACCCCAGCTAAAAAAAACTACATTTCAAACTATTTGACTTGTGACATCTTTCTGGCTTTCAGTTACGAAACTCTAGTACCTAACAAGAGTGTGCAAGTAGCGTAGCATAGCTTAGCTCACAATATGACAAGCTCCTATACTAAGATCAAAATGATTACAGGGTTGTGACTTACACAGCCCAGCTCAACATTTACCCTCAGCAGAAACAACTAAATTGCAAACTCTTTGAACCCCGGGGTAATCCAGCATCTTATCATCCTTGATCTTCATTCGACGTTTATGTTTATTGATTAGCGGTAGACTTCAGATTTCAATAAGCTCCATTAACCAATTTGTGTTGGAATTTTGTTGGTTTAAAGTTTGTGACGTTTCGTCAAGCTCTCAAGTTAATTGAGTACACTTTAACGTTAGAATATTGAGATTAGCAAGTTGTGTAATTGCTTCATCTGCGGTTCTCTAGCGAATAGTTGATATCACTAACATGTTTGGATACTTGAGAATGTTTACAATGTGAGATGCTCGTACCTATTACTTTAAGAGTAGTTTTGATAGGTATGAGTTTAAAAGTAGATAGTTTGCTTCTAGGTTTGAGCTCCTTTTTGATAATTGACTTGAAGTAAACAAGTATGTGGAAAAAGAAAGAGGAGAATGCAGTTGTTGAAAAATGTATACGGTTTCTTTTACTAGGTAATTATAAGATTAAAATGTCGACTAGCAATTAAGTATTTTTGAAGTGAAAATTTCTTTAGCGGCGTTGTGCACTTTTTTTGTAATGGGTAAAAAATGTTAAACTCGCGTCAGGACACGTGTCCTGATCGAAAATTCGTAAGACGGATGGAGAGTAGACAGCCGGCGCGGTGTAGGAGAGGAAGTACCCCCCTCTCTTTCTACGGTGCGGCGAAAATGTATGCCTGCGCCTGCTGTTTCGTTTAGCTGAGAGATATACTTTTTAATGTAATATAAATTGTCATGTTTGTGTACGATAGCGCAATAAATAAATATTGTATTTTACCGCATAAATGATAGTACTTTTATACTGATAATTAAAGCAATTCGTGCAAAATTATTCCCTAACCATTCCAAAATATCAAAAATGCACAACGTTAATATTCAAGTTTTCACTTCTGCCGGCACTCCCGGAGTGCAACCCGTCGTTTTTTTTCCCAGTTTATCGCCTGTTACAATGGATACCAATGAGCTCATTGGTCGACTTCTACGACCAGCGTGGGAGGAGTAGTAGTCCGTTTTTCGGCTTTTCTTTCTGTTATTAAATAAATATTGAATTAATATATAGGGACAAATCACACTGATTGAGCTAGCCAAAAAGTAAGTTTAAATTTTTATTTTAGTATCCCATAACACAAGTACTACTGAGTTACTGTATACTACGGTACTATAGTTTGCCGTAAATATGTAGATGAACACCCAAAACCTAGGACAATTTTAACAAGGCCAGTTTCCAACTTGCCCTGGCTGGGGTTATCCAGAACCTCTGAAATGGTTGACTGGCGTGGCGCTTCGCCAAGGACGTCGTCATTATAAGCTTTTTTGATAGCAAACCAGCTTAACCTAATAATGATAATATACGTCTTCTTCTTCGTCTAAGCGCATTTCCGATTGCATCCTCAGCTGTGCTGCTTCGGAGCCCGGGGTGCGCTTTCCCGCTTTTTCTTCTCCAAATATAACATACATGTCAATGGTCACCCAAAGATGCCAAAGACCTTGCAAAATGGAGAAGAAATAGCAGGAACACTTTAAATGATTTGGCGGATTTGGAGTTTTACAACCGGCCGCCTGCTTAACGTCAATCCTCTTTGAGAATTTATTTATGCGGATAATTTTACAACCGACCACCGCCCGACGTTAATCCTCCTTGGGAATGCAATAGTAGCACGAGATGTTTGTGCTTAGTCCTTTAGTCGCCTCTTACGACATCCACAGGAAGAGATGGAGTGGTACCATTATAACCCGAAATAATGATAATATACATACATGTTTTATTTTACATTATGATTATTTACCAAGAAAATATAAAAATTGCAGTAAAATTTAATATTTTTTCTCTACTTTATGACCGGTCACAAAGAGCGTGTACCCAAGAAGTTTGAATCGGAGCTGTGATGGTCTTTGACACAACTCTGACAAGAGCAATACACACAGGCTGGTCGCCGAGCACTGAGCAAATACGTCCGTCCGCTTCCAATTAAGTTGGAAACTGTTTGAGTTGAGTTCAGGTATCATACCTGAGCCCTTTGATGTCTCATATTCCTGTAATGTGTAACTTGCTTTTGTGACTTCTAACGACTCGAATGTGTTATTACGGAAAATAAATTCTGGGGCTAAACAAAGTTGGCGGCATTTGGAACAAAATAAACGACAGGCATACATACAAATATTCTATCAACCTATTCTAGGAGCTCGGTGGCCCGGTATGAGTACGCATTGCTAGCGTTTTCACAAGTTAACAAGTTAAGCAACCCCGGGCGTGGTCCGGACTTGGATGGGTGACCACAAGCGGTACAAAAATTTCTCGAGCTCCTGCGTGCTTCGGAAGGCACGTAAAGCCGTTGGTCCCGGCTGTCATTGTATGGCAGTCGTCAAGCTATGTCAGATGCCTTTAGGCAGCTTGAAAAATCTGACACCAGTGTTGGCCACTTACAAACACGAAAAACAAACAACAACATCTAGGACATCTAGGATTGGTCCTATCCTAGGATTGGTTCTGTTCTACCCTTTGGGTGGCGGAGGTCAGACGGCAGTCGCTCTGTGTAAAACCAAACTTTGTCAAATCACCTAGGGGTAGGTAGCGCTCTGAAGCGTTACCGCTGAGGATGCAACCGGGAATACGCTCGGATAATGATGATAAAAATACTCTATCACTTCTTGATTTCAAAAGATACATTTATTTAATTTTTAATTTACTTAATACTCTTTATTGTTCTAAAGTAAAACTTCTTTTTAACAAATGGCGGACTTAATGCTAAGAGCATTTTCTCGTAGTCAACCATAAGGATAAACAGAAAAGTAATTTGTTCGGCGCAAAAAGCAAAATTAATCTATTACTACCGATTTAATAAATACTTCATATAAAATATTAAGGACATATACATAAAACATTACATTACTACATACTATATAATATATATCAGAATAAATATCTACTTATACAATACGTACCATTATATTATACCTATATATATATATATAATTACAAATATAATCAACTTTGAGAACTTAATGATGATGACTTTACGGAGGAAGGGAGTTCAAAAGATAAGCGTGAACTTTCCTTTTAAAAGAGAATTTGGTAGAAATTTCTCTGATGTCAACGGGTAAAGCATTCCAGGGCCGTGAAGCTTGGAGAGAAAAGGAGTTTGACATAAAATTTGTCCGGAAAAGAGGGATAAAGAGTTGACGTGTCTCATTGGAACGTAGTTGTCGATCATGAGTGTCTGAAAGATAATTGAATTTACATTTTAAATATTCAGGAAAGACAGAATTAGTAAGAATAGAGAAAAGGGTACACAGTAACCGAAATTCCCTGCGTTGACGGATAGGAAGCCAATTAAGCTCTGAACGATAAGAGGACACATTATCATATTTACGAAGACAGAAGATAAAACGAATACAATTATTAAAAATTCGATCAAGTTTATTAACAAGATCTACATTTAGGTCAGGATAACACACATCAGCATAGTCAAAGAGAGGAAAAATTAAGGACTGAACAAGTAAGATGTTTTGACAGGAAGAAAATTTTGTATTTACGTTACATATAAGTAGGTGGGGAACGGGAATTAGAAATATATAGATATAGATTTCTGATTCCCGTTCTCCACCTAAATAGATGTAACGGGAATAGAAATCTATCGTCTGAACCATCACTAAGCATTTCGAAGGATTCAGCTTCTCGGAAAATTTTCGGCAGTGTGTGTGACCTACGACGACTCCAGCTAATTTTCCGAGAATATACTTACTACTACTTCTTCACTCCATTACTGATTAGATAAACTAATTATAAATCATGATATATTGATTATATTAGTTGGCCTTTGTATCTAATCACAGAATAAATAATACTAACGTACAGAAGTCTCACTCAGCAAATAAATTCAAAGAAATATCTACTCAATGTGTCTAGCGATATGGTTTAATTTAGCTCACGTCAGAACTCAGCACCTTTTCGTATAGATACCTAGGCATCTATTGCAAGCCAATTTCATTCTTATACTATGGACAAACGATTCGTATAACTGAATTTAGCACCCGGAGGGGCCGCCTGCGCGCATAATAATAATGTAGTTACATTTTCGATACCTAAACGGGAAGTGACACAGGCCTGATCTAATGCAATAGGCATGACGACTTCAAGAATATTTTTGGCCATCGGTTAGATTATTAAAAAAATATTGTTCACGTATTTTTCTTTTAGATACAGCGCATTTAAATTTCGATTTTTACATGAACTTAAATGCACAGAGCATTTATCTTTATGAATTTTTACTTTTTTGATAAACTGAAAAATATGGGTCCATTATTTTTGGATGGACTAATTAGAATAATAATTTTCTGACCTTGTCGTCACCCCTATTAAGTAAAGTTAGACAATGTATATATATATATTACACATGCAATATATATATATATATATATTGCATGTGTAATATATTTAAATAAAAACGTCGTTGGATCTACAATTATAATTATGTTTGGTCTATATGTATATAGTAAGAATTGTATTATTAAATAAAATAAAATCAAAAAACCTAACAAAATACTAAATCAAAATTAGAAACGAGAGAATTTCTATTGCCCTCTGTTTTACAAAGCCAACCTGAAAGGAAAAGAGACAACATGAATGTCTACAAAAATTAAGATGCTCGCTAAAGCGACAAGATTTATGCACTCGAGACCGTCCGACCTACACAAACCGAAGACAATGAAAGGACTCGACAAAGTTATTTAAATTACGCGACAATTTTCTTGGGCTATAACGTTTAAGTGGCAGAGGCGTCGAGACCCCGCTAAATGAGGTTTTAAGCCGTCGTTTTCATGAAAAGGGATTCGCAAAGCAGATTTCAGGCAGACAGGCTGCACAATGCTCTTGGTGATCTCTCAAGCCGCCATACCACGCCTAAATTATTATATTGTTTTGTGAATCTGGTTTATGACACTTTAAATTAACTGAGCAAGTTGCCCTTTTGTTGTCAAACACCGAAGAGCCGTAACAATGAAGATGTTTATCATTAACTGCAGATTCTAATACCGTCGCCCTGAGAGTAAAAGTTGCTTACATTTTCTAACTTTTAATTTAAGTTTTAGGTTTAATATTTAACTGTATTTATATTATTTTGTTTTCCATGTAATCAGCGTAAATACGCTGAAAATTTAAATCTCTGGTTTTTTCTAAACTCAAACAAAATGAGACACATTCGTATAAGCATAGCCGTATGGTTATAGGTGAGTTTATGTTTAGGCCTTCATTTACAATTCTAGAGTCATAGGTTGCTAGGTATGGACGACGTGGGGCCCCCCGCTCACGGCGGCCTCTTGCATGAATTGCGTGGGTGTTTAGGACGCCTCGCGTCTAAAAGTGTTTTCTTCCATGTACATTTTTGCTATAAAACTAATTGTCAGACTTAGCACAGGTATGAGGAGCTCGTTGGCTCGGTGGGAGTACGCATTGCTAGCGTTTTCATAAGTTAAGCAACCCCGGGCGTGGTCCGTACTTGGATGGGTGACCACAAGTGTTACAAAAATTTCTCGAGCTTCTCAGTGCTTCGGAAGGCACGTAAAAGTCGTTGGTCCCGGCTGTCATTGTATGGCAGTCGTCAAGCTATGTCAGATGCCTTAAGGCAGCTTGAAAAATCTGACGCCAGTGTTGGCCACTTACACACACGAAAAACAAACAAACAAACAGTACAGGTATGTATATACATGTTAACCTTCCCAGAGAAATCATGCTAATGGTGTTTGTTGTTCTGTTTCAATTAGTTTGTACTATGTAATGTATCGTTTATAATAAATATGAATAAATTTTTGAATGAAAGAAAAACCAGGCAAGTGCGAGTCAGATTCGTATATGAAGGTTTCTGTACCTCCGTACAATGTTTTAAAAAGCTGAAAAAACACGTTTCTTGCATGACGACCCCCTTCAATTTTTAACTTTATCTTATTTTTAGTATTTGTTGTTATAGCGGCCACAGTAATACATAATCGGTGAAAATTTCAAGAGCCCTGTGACAGACGGACAGATAGCGGAGTCTTAGTAATAGAGTTCCGTTGGCACCCTTTGGATACAGAACCCTAAAAACCTACATACAAACATGTCAGTCATTATATAAACTGGAATCTTTCACCAGGAGCCAATTCAAGCACTTAATGAACAGAACCCATCCTAAACTCCTCACACAACCAATTTCATAGGGAATTTGTAAATGGCCAGGAAATAATGTCGGCAATTTGTTGGTCTTCCATAATTGAGTAAACATCTCTCAAGCAGTTTTTTCAAAGCTGCGTAAATAAGATTATCATTTTGGGGAATTTATGTACAGAAAATGTTGAAATGCAAAGTTTATTTGAATGTTTCCACTATCGTTTGCGGTTGCGGAGTTTCTGACCTCGTTGCGTGTTTCTAATAAAATTTTGCGAATCAGGATGTGGATTTAGGATGTGTACACGATAAACAGTAAATATGTGGTAAAATAAGTTTCTCATTCAAATTTATTTTGGCAATTTCTGACAAAAAAGAAGGTTGTTATAAGTTTAACGCCTAAGTTTGTCTGTTTTTTTACAAGCTTTTATTTATTTTCACCTGTCCCGTTGTCTGTGTCCGTAATCAAATCTTCAAAGCTAAATTAGACCCATTGACCCACTTCCCATTATTCAATTGAGCTGAAACATCACATACTTCTGTTAGTTGGGTGACAATGCAATATTATGGTATGGACCTGATCTCATGATGGAACCAGAAGGTGGCCACGGCATCTTTGTGATAAAACAACATAAACCCACAGAGTTTGGGCTCAATGGATTCGTCTTGAGGAGCACTTTAAACTTTTTAGTTCATTGTTTTGGTTAAAAGCTTGGTTTCAAAAATGTTTTTTACGGTTTCGTACCCGAAGGGTGCAAACGGGACCCTATTACTGAGTCTCCGCTGTCTGTCCGTCTGTCTGTCCGTTAGACACAGGGCTCTATCTCTTGAACCGTAATAGCTAGACACTTGAATTTTTCACGGATTATGTATTACTGTGGTAGATATAACAACAAATATTAAAAATAAAAAATAGTTAAAAATTAAAGGGGGTCGTCATACAAGAAACGTGTTTTTTTCAGCGTTTTTAACTTGATCTTCATAATGGCATTAACTAGATACTTGAAATTTTCACCACTTATGTATTACTATGACCACAATAACAACAAATACTAAAAATAAAATAAGGTTACAAATGAAAGGGGGTCGTCATACAAAAAACGTGTTTTTAGCGTCTTAAAACATTGTACGGTGGTACGGAACCCTTCATGTACGAGTCCGACTCGCACTTGCCCGTTTATTTTATAATAATCATTTGTTTAGCCTTTTGATTTCTCAAATCTTTAATCTTTGTAAGTAGAATACTCGTAATTCTTGCATATTAAAAAATCCGAAATATAAATGTAAATAACCGGCTGAATGTGCATTGTCATACTTGTAATTTTTTTAAGGCCTCAATCATTATAAAATATAGCATAGTAGAATATTTTTTTTATTCTACTAAAATTTTACTACTGTATAAGCCAATACGGTACAATATAAAAAAGAAAGCAACTATATATTTCAATACAGTTCTATTATGAATTGAAAAACAATTGATCTATATCTGACAGGCGAGTTCAGGAGTCGCATTTGAAATGGCACCCTTGCTATATGGATGTGGATTTTGTCTCACGGATAGTTCCAAAAGAAATGGTCCCGCGTTTACCATAATGCGAGCACTTCGTCATCGGCGTCTTATCTACCCAAATACGGTGTGGGTTCAAGCTATTAATCACTAGATAGTTTCAGTAGTGAAATAGTCGGGGCTCATAATTCCTTGAGCCAGTAGCGTATTTGTTAATTTGCATCGCGGGCGTATTAGATTTACCACCCCATTATTTCACATACCAAGAATTGCTCTTTAAAAACTTGGATGCTAAATGCTCCTGTGGTGCTAATTTAGAGAGGGCCCACCTTCGTAGTGCATACTTTTGCAATGAACTACGTAAACATATTTTTTGTATTTCAGTCTGAGGAGTGAATAAGCAAAGGTGCAATAGACAATACTGAATTATGTAAAAAAAATATCTGTAGGCCAGCAGGACATTTCGATAATCTTAGGCAATGGTGCCACTAATTACCAATAGTTGCGGCATGTGCCCGTCTGTCGGCATGTGATGTATAAAAATCCTAATCCTAACTATCCTAACTAATATTATAAATGTGAAAGCGAGTTTGTATATTTGTTTGTTTGTTACCTCTTCACGCATTATCTATTGAACCAATTTTCTTGAAATTTCGCATACACATAGTTAGGAGTACTGAGAAGGACATAGGGTACCTTTCATCCCAGGAAAATGTACTATTCCCGTAGGGTTTGGGATACGCGAGTGAAGCCGCGGGTAAAAGTGCTTATTATATCTGGATTGTTTCTATCTATTTTAGACGCCAACTATTCTATCTGTTTCTCTTTTCCTAAAAGTTGACAGGGAGATAATGCTTTAGCATTAAGTCTACCTATTGTAGCTTTTGGCTCAATAAAGTTTAAATAAATAAATAAAAGCTAGTACTAAAATAAAATAAATAAATACTATACCTAAACGGACAAATCACACAGATTGAGCTAGCCCCAAAGTAAGTTCGAGACTTGTGTTATGGGATACTAACTCAGCGATACTATATTTTATAACAAATACATATAGATAAACATCCACATACTGATGATTAAGTAATATTAACAAACATTCATACTATCACGTCTTTATCCCTAATGAGGCAGACAGAGGCTACTTTTAGCGTTATGGTGGGCAAAAAGTAAAAACGGAATCAAAATAGTGACGGGTTTGCTAGCTGCATCGCCTAATAACCGGATTTGCATTATCTCCCGTTCGTCAATCGGCTTCTACGATCTGCGCGGGAAGAGAAGCAGCTGGTACATTCTAAGTTTTTTCTTTTCTTCTATACCAGCATTGAAGAAAATTAAGTAATTTTGTAAAGGCAAATTATTTGCGCCACTCCTGCTGATTTTGTATGTCCTGACATCACACTACTAGAATTACCTAGGCTGTTTGATAAGTACCCGTTTATGGAAACAAAAAAAATTTTTTTTTGTATATATGCATTTATTTTTCTACGTAGTCACCTTTTAACTCTATACATTTGTTCCACCTATACTCAAGCTTCAACAAACCATCCAAAAAGTATGATTTTGGAAAGTCATCAAAATAGGCCTCTGTGGCGGCAATGACTTCGTCATTTGATCCAAATCGCTTGCCATCGAGCAATTTTTTTAGGTTGGGAAACAAAAAGAAATCGCATTGGGCCAAATCTGGAGAATACGGGGGGTGAGACAATAGTTCGTAGCGTAAATGTGCTAATTTAGCCGTCACAACTCTGGACGAATGAGCCGGGGTTGTCGTGATGAAACAGTACTTTTTTCTTTTTTAAATCGGGTCGTTTGTCCTTCAACACGGCGTCAAATTCATCCAATAAATTGGCATAGTACTGCCCTGTTATTGTTTTTCCCTTTTCTAAATAGTCAATATGTATCCTGCGAATCCCAAAAAACGGTCGCCATGACCTTTCCAGCCGATGGGACGGTTTTTGCTTTCTTTGGAGCAGGTTCACCCGGTAAAATCCACTGCTTCGACTGCTCTTTCATATCCGGGGTGTAGTGGTGGACCCACGTTTCGTCCACGGTCACGAAACGACGCAGAAACTCCTTCGGGTTACGTTTGGACACGGCCAAACACTGCTCCGAAGTAGTCAGTCGGCTCCGTTTTTGCTCCTCCATGAGTAAACGCGGCACCCACCTCGCCGATACTTTCTTCATACCCAATTTTTCTTCTAATATGTGTTGTACCCTCTCGATTGAAACATTTACAGCATCAACGATTTCTCGAAGTTTAATTCGACGGTCGGCTAAAACGATATTTTCAATTTTCTTAACCATATCGTCTGTAGTCACCTCAACTGGCCGGCCTGGGCGATCCTCATCAAAGACGGTTGTTCTCCCCCGCTTAAACTCGTTATACCAATATCTGACGGATGTCATAGAAGGAGCACATTCATGGTAAACCGCTTGCATTCTTACTTTTATTTCATCACATGTTTTTCCTTCCAAAAATAAGAATCTAATTACAGACCGATACTGTTCTTTTTCCATTTTAACAATTTTAAGTTCACGCCTTCACTGAATCGTTGTCAAATGAGAAAAAAAACAAAAGAATTTTTTAATTTTCCCGCCTCTGAAATATGGCTTAGAAAGGTGGTATACTTATTTGCGGCCAGTGATATTAATATATTTAGAAAACGGGTACTTATCAAACAGCCCTCGTAGGGATATTTATCATCGAGTACCTATCATGACGAGTAAAATCACTGAGGCAGTATACGCAGCCTCTCATGCACCGCTGCCCCGGGCAATGGTCCTCTTAGCCATAAGGTAAATACGCCCTTGCCTGGAGCGTTATGATGCTATCTATTCAGACTTGAGTTGATTTTATATAGCTCTGAAGACGGTTTTCAAGATTTTAAATTGTAAATCAATTTACGAGCGTGACTTGATCACGAATATGCTATAAATATTCCAACTACTCGTACGACTTCTTAGAAACCTTTCCAATACATTTTCCTTCGGGGGAATTAGAAATAGTAAAATATTTTTCTAAGTTTGCTCATACAACTGTACAATATGTAATTAAGTTAATTAATTAAAGCTTAAGAATAGATAACATTGGATAAATGTCGCTGGTGCCATGCTGCAGAAACTGCTAAGACAAGGATCGATAAAATTTTATCGACGTTTAAACTATGGTACTGCAGTCTTCAGTACTACTGGATTGTTAAAAATATAAATTCTTCTTAGCATTCATACATATTAATTCAAACATAATAAGTTTTAATTAAATACAAATCAAAGATGCAATGTAAAGTCAATGCTTGCGTCAGATTATGATACTTATCATCGGTACTGGATACTAAAATTAGACAGTACAAAACTTACAGTAAGTAGGCAAAGGTACTTTACTCGTAACAGTAGAGCTCAGACGTTCAAATAGTAGGTAGATAAACTAAGTGCGCCTTTAGGCACGAGTGCTTAGAGGATGGAGCTCGTAACTGCGATTACCGTTGTTACGTGGAGGGTTACCTCGAGACTGCAATTGCGCTCTCCAATTCATTGTTCTGTGAGGGATGTAGCCGTTGCATAAAGAGAATGTAAACAAATGACAAAAATGTGTTATTTTTAGGGTTCCGTAGCCTAATGGCAAAAAATGGAACCCTTATGGAATCGTCATGTCTGTCTGTCTGTCCGTCCGTATGTCACAGCCACTTTTTTCCGAAACTATAAGAACTATACTGTTGAAACTTGGTAATTAGATGTATTCTGTAAACCGCATTAAGATTTTACACAAAAATAAAAATAAAAAAAACAATAAATTTTTGGGATTCCCCCATATACTTAGAACTGAAACTCAAAATTTTTTTTTCATCAAACCCATACGTGTGGGGGTATCTATGGATAGGTCTTCAAAAATGATATTGAGGTTTCTAATATATTTTTTCCTAAGATGAATAGTTTGCGCGAGAGACACTTCCAAAGTGGTAAAATGTGTGTCCCCCCCTGTAACTTCTAAAATAGAGAAATATAGAACTAAAAAAAATATGTGATATACATTACCATGCACACTTCCACCAAACATTGGTTTGAACGAGATCTAGTGAATAGTTTTTTTTAATACGTCATAAATCGTAAACCACAATTTACCTTTACAACTTATATATTATTATGTTACTTGCTGCTACGGAAACCTTCGTGGGCGAGTCCAACTCGCACTTGGCCGCTTTTTTGATTTTATACAATGTTTTATTAAACCTTACGTCAAATTATCTTCGGCGTCGAATACAAAAATTATGCAGCTCAAATCTTGTAGTAAGTACGAGTACGAGTTTATATACTGTAGAAAAGTGCAGCTCAGACGTACAAATAGTAGTTTTGCGACGAGGGTAAAAAACTAAACATTTGACGATAAACGAATTTACACAAAAATAAGGTCACGTCTTATCCCTGATGGGGCAGACAGAACATTCTGGGTGTTGCGGCTTTAAGCAGACAGAGCTGCACGACGACAGAAAGGGCAAGAAGATGAAAAAATAAATCAAAACAGTGATGGGTTGCTAGCCGCATCGCCTATTAACATGATTTGCACTTTCGCAAATTCCTTCGATCAACTTTTACGATCTGCGCAGGAAGAGATGCAGCTGTGCATTATTTGTTTTTTCTTACCTCCCAGACCAGCAGGGGAGCCCATACGAATACATTTAAATTAATGTGCTTATAATACCTATCATTAGACAAAAAAATTCTAGCTAGCTAGTATCGGTAGCTTTTGCACTAAAAATAATGACCTCAAATAAGTGATATATTTATCCTACATTGAATAAAAACTTTTGACTTTGACTTTGAAATAATAATATAAAATCGGCACCTGAGGGTGACTTTTTTGCGTCAAGAGTTAAAATATAATCAAATGTAAAAATAGCTTCAAAATGGAATCAATCCAAAACAGTACAAAATCTTGTTGTTAAAAACACATAAAGTAAAAGGAACAGAGAGTTGGTAAGTGAGATTTCCTCGACTTTAGAACTCGTTATCGGCCGCTGCGACTTCTGCAACAACAAATGCTTTGTCAAACTTC
Organism: Acrobasis repandana; assembly: GCA_963576875.1. Taxonomy (NCBI): domain Eukaryota; kingdom Metazoa; phylum Arthropoda; class Insecta; order Lepidoptera; family Pyralidae; genus Acrobasis; species Acrobasis repandana. The sequence goes on from OY756218.1 coordinate 7,567,319, forward strand.
CCGGAGAGATATCCTGCGACTTGCCCGGTTAGGATGGGATCTACTGCTATTCTTTTTAAATCTTGAAAGATATAGGTATTAGGTTGGTTGTTCTATATTTACGCTTTTGTCGTTTTATTCACATCTTAATAACGTCTGAGAATGTCATCTTCAGTTCACATTTTTTTGTAATACGATAATTACGAAATACTTGTTTAAAGTTACGAAATAGTGCTACGTAAATGGTCATGCATATAAAAATGGCAATAGTAGGGTACTGTTTTTTTCAGAGGAGATACATGCGTTTGATTTTTAACAGAATGTTATGAGACAATCTTGCTATGTACTCGTTAATACGACAAAAGTTTGTTGGTAGGTTTAGTTTAACATAATCGTAATTTATCCTTAAATATGTATGTGCCGTGCGGTTCCCGGCAGAGTAGCATAAGACTACTCCAAGTGTTCCCGTGGATGTCGTATAAGGCGACTTAGAAAATACGAGTACAAGCTAAAGAAAGCTTATAAACATCAATGACATCTCTCCAACTCGTGGCCAGCGTGGGCCAAATCCTCTGACTGCTCTGGCTAATTTATTGGCTTCAAGCAAAATATTCCAACGTTACAATAATACTATTAGCGACATCTATTAGCAGTACGAAGAAATGTAAAAAGTATAGAGACAATGTGTAGTGTCACAATGTCAAGGAATAAAGATAGAACTGCATCCGAGTATCCTGTACACTATCATTATATTCTTACCGCACTATTAATCCAGCGACTTACCCGCATGCCCTAGTAAATGATGGAATTATCCTTCATCCAGAGCATAAAATAGAAATAGTTCAAACAGCAAGCTCATCTTCAAGTAAGTCTTCTCGTAAGTGTCGTAGAAGGCTAAAATATGGCTCTGGTAGTACAGAGAGGGTCGTGCTCCTGCTGCAGTGGAGACTAATAAAGACCTGATGATGATGATGGCTGCGTCTCGGTTAGGAACATGTAGCTATGAGCGTAGCACTGTTGCGTGATCGCGTCGTATCACTCGTAGCGTATGGTAAGCAATGAAGTCAGAGTTAATTCATGAGTGATATACCAAGATTTGTAAAAAACTTGATTTTAACAAGTTTAATTTATCTCCATATTTCGCTATACATTTTGTTAGGTATATTTTTGTCTATTACACGATTTTAAAACGGAGTGACGCACTTATTTACCTTTTTATGCGTACTAGGTATTGAAGGTAGATACGATATAAAAAAATGTAATGACTACTTTGTGCAAGGTTTATTACAAGCTTTTATTTAGTTTAACTTGTCCCATTGTATGTGTGTCCATAGTCAAATGTTGCAAGCTAAATTAAACCCACTTCCCAATGATTCGATTAAGCTGAAACTTCACATACTTAAGTAAGTTAGGTGACAATACAATATTATGGTACCTATCAACCTGATCTCATGATGAAGCCGGAATGTGGCTACGGCATCTCTGTGATAAAACAACATAACCCCACCGAGTTTAGGTTTATTGTTTTTGTAAAAAGCTTGTTTTAAAAATATTTGTTAAATAAATACTCGTTTTTATTTTTGATTCATCTAAGCGCGTTTGAGGTTGCATCCTTTAGCTATATTTCTTAGGAGCCCGGGAATAGCTTTATTTCTGTTCAACCTAGTTTGTGTCTTGTAGAGTGTGATCAGGAGATCAAGCCTCCATAGCTCAGGCTTAATTACAAAGTCACGTATCGATCCACCTGAGTAATATCCGTAATGCACGCTGCATTAAGTGATCGATAAGAACTTGTACGTTTTTTATTTATTTATTTTATCTTTATTGTCCATCGAATATAAATTGTACAGTACAATAGGCGAATTGAATGCTAAAAGCGTTGTCTACCAGTCAGCCTTTGGGTTATACAAAGTGTCTAAATGTGGGTTGTAAGATAAAGTATAAGTGCAGTCTCGAACTTACTTTGGGACTAGCTCAATCTGTGTGATATATCCGTAACATAAAGTATATTTACAGTAATATATACTTCATATACATACATATACAATACAATTCTTAAATCCACTATTATAGCTCGGCCAAGAATACCTGTTTATTTATCGTTAATTGCGCTTTTGAAATTATATTTTATGACAAAGTTATTACTACAATATCTATACTTTTTGTATAACTTATTTTACTTATCTTGTGGTCTATTAAATTGAAGTTACATAAAAGTTTTGTGGGTCCAAACATACCATAAATATCAACAACCAAATTCACCTGCTCCAAAAAATACCAACAGAGCCGTAGATTTTTTAAGTATAATACTCGTACTATAGAGATAACATAATTAGCTGTCTATGTGCGATACAGTTCTGCTACTTAGACTTTTATCACTATAGGCATTTTATATATCGAAATATACAATGTGTCCGGTCATCAGTGTCGGACACTTAAATGGGGTAATATATGGATTTTTTTATCGAAAAATCAACCTTCATATTAAATTTTCATGGAATAAGAAAAAGAAAAAAAAAATATTGAAAAAAACCTTTTTTTAAATCATTGGCTTTTTTTTTAATTTTTAATTTTAAAACGATACAAGACAATGTTAGCTAAAATGTAATACATAAACATCGTTGTTCTCAGTGAGATAGTTTAGAAGTTATTACAATATGAATAAGACTAATTAAAAAAACTTCATACATTTTTAAGGGTCGGCACCATGTAAAATGGGTTTGCGCGGGCAACAAGTTTGTACAGAAAGCGTTTGATTTAAGTCAAATATTGTATACACATAGATAGAGGAAGAGTTAGGACAGTAGACGAAAAAAAGGATTTTTTAAAATATTTTGTAGTTTTCCTATAAACGAGCATTGAATTTACCCAAAAACATGCAAAACGCACTTTGCGCGGGCAATAGTTATGGCTTAAGTAGAAAAGACCACTAAGAAAATTACATACCTAGTTATAGGTGAATAGACTAGCCAGTAGACGAAAATCGTATTTTTTTAATTTTCATTCAGAAAAAGTAAGATAATTGTAAAGAAACCTGAAAGAAATATTTTAGAAAATCTTGCTACAAACTGGCTTGTTTTTCTGTCAGTGGAACACAAAACGTGTAGTTTTCCAAGTCACCGCTCGCGTAAAATACTATTTGATTGTATTTTTGAGAACGTCATGTCAGCGATAAGTAATATTGATTTACACAGAAATATCATAAATTTGTCTATGGTTACCTAAAATTTCAACTTAACCAAAATAAACCGGCCACGTGCCGTGACGGGCCACGTGTAGTGTAGGGTTCCGTAGTCAGTACCTACTTGTTTTATGTAACTAACAACTGCCTAACTTTAGGTCTGAATTCAGTCCATGATACTGAACAACTTTCACCAAGGAACAAACGAAATACAAAAATTATTTTTGATCTCTTACACACAAGATTTGGCAAAATGTAATATTTATGTAATATATGTATGGTAATGTAAAGACAAATCACACTAATTAAGCTATGTTGAGATTCTTATGAATAAATTTCAGTTTTCTCTACCTACATAACTTGGCAGCTATTTAAATTTCAATTGTTTTGTCGGAATTTGAACTTGGCATTTTTACATTTATGTTTTTGATGGGATAAAATAAACACCCAAGAACCAGGACAAATTAAAAAAGGCCATTTACCAACTTGCCCTGGCTGGGAATCGAACCCAGAACCTCCGAGTGACGGACTAGCGTGTTAAGGAATCGCCACGGAGATCGACTAATAAATTGAAAAAGTAATAAATTTTACGCAAGATTCGAATAACTATAACTTGGATTTTTTAGAAAGTGCTATATGAATTTCACATATATTTAAACTCGCTTTTTAAATAAACGTCTTGCATTCACGCACACTACTGTATTTTCGACTTTAGCCTTTTTCTACTGATAGCCTGTCTACTAAAATGTTAAGTACATTATAATGACGTCTGCCAAGGCCTTAATTCAGAAATAATAATTCAAACAAAATAATTCTTTGATTTGATTGATTTGAAAATTTTAATAAGTATCGCAGACTGGAAGTCTTGACGAAAAGAAACAAGTAAGCTTCTACGTTACAATTTATGATTACCTACATCTATTGTCCCGTTTACACATTATTAACTCTATGTAACCTCATCTTGACATTTTTATCCCCCTAGCGGGAAAATTTTGCATATTTCAGAGCCAAATCCGACCACGTGGCTTTGTGCATATAGTCCTTAAAGAATTTTTTTTTTTTTTAAATATTAGAATATAAACGTACAATTCTTCGTTTTCTCATAATTATGATTTTACATAAATACAATTGCAATTAAACATAAATACAAAAAGTCAACTTTGACGTTGAGTACGTCAGTCAAACAGTCCACCCCGAATCGTACCTGATGCAAATGTGCCCATGATGCTTGCGGCATTTCCCCGCCGTATTGCCAGCGATATGCGTAGCATCAGATACGACTCTGCGCGGAGGTCAGTACCGCCTTCCCAACTCCCGCACAAACCCCTTGGCCTCCGCACTCCATACCCCACTTACTTCGACCGCGAAGGGAATAAAAATGTAAGATGTCTTAATGGTGCATATTTGGTGTGTTTCTGCGCAGCCGCCCACTCATAAACTACTTATAATAGGTGATTTGTGGGAAAAAAATACCGTATATCACACCAATAAAGTCTCCGACACCGATGACGGGACACACTGTATATATATATATATATATAGGTAAAAAAAAATATTATATATAATATATTTTCATCTCATCTATTCGAAAAACGATGATTTTATCCCAAATATTTGGGGCTAAAGTCACTGGTAATTCTTTAGACACTGAAAAGTAAAAAGTAAATTCCCTAGGCGTTAAAACACATTTGAACACGAATGTAGAATCAAAAATAATATTGGCAGTCAGCAAAAAAAAGGAAGAAGAATTTAGTTTTAAAATTATAAAATATAGGCAACGGCAACTATTCAAAATAGTGATGGTTTGTTAGTCGCATGGTCTGTTGACATGATTCAGATTCTCACCCATTTCGATCGGAGTTCACAAACTGAGCGGGAAGAGAAGCATGTGGTACATTCTACGTTTTTTCTTTTTTTTCTAAAACAGCATGGAAGAATACAAGTACATACGTAGTACAAGTATATAAGTATCATAGTACAAGCAAGGCAATATCGCTCTGGTCCAGATTCCAGATTGTCAGCACGTGAGTAGTAGCAGGCTGTTCACACAGGACATGACAGCGAATATGTCACTCACGTGATATATGACAGTCGCCGAGCTGTTAACTTATGGAGTTCCTTACCGAGCGTGACAGTAAGGATGGGGAACTAGAACCTCGTATCTACCTCGATAGTAACCATCGATATGTATAAAATAGAGTATTATGATTAACAAGGATCTTATATCGAAATATGATGTTAATATTCTTATTAAGCATATTCAATAAATTAAAAAGCTTATCCTCACTTACATTAAAAATATTTAATATCTTAAAATGGCTACAAGGTAATTAGGATGGAAATGGATAAGTATTTTAAGAGAAGTAACTATTTGTTAAATTACTTTGTACATACCTCTTATCACTATTTTTAAGATGAAGACTTGTAAACAAAAAGTGCATCACCACTATCTATATTTCAGAGACATGCTCTTATCGGTGGAGTAGAAATTTCCTTTCATCTGTCTCTCTTGTCCGCCAGCTGTTTTACTTCTCTGTACAACAAGACGTGCAAAAAGTGCATATTTTGTAAAAAATATATAACTTTTTAATAATCTTCTTTGTCCTATTGTTGGACAAATATATAACTAAGAAAAAAGTGTTAAGTTCAGCTATTTTTGGCAAGAAAAAATATTACCTGTGTAATCCATCGACATTCGCCACCCATCCCTATTTCACCCACTTTGCATTCAGCGCCTGCCGGCGGAAAACGACTAATCTCTTGATATATCGACGCTCACCTTCCTTATCTCTGGATCTCAAAAAAGTGCTTCTTTATTACGCTACGTGGATTACTTTCAGTGCCAACAAAGCCTCTACTTGATCTGTGTGTTAGGGACTTGAATATTGAAGATATTAAATTTTCAATTTTCTAAGTATCAAAAGCACGTTACCTTACACAAAGTAAGCTTCCCAGTAGGATTTCAACCCACGACTGGATCACAAGGCGAACATCTTGACCACTGGACCACGAAGGCAGTCAAAATTCATGTCATATCAAGTGGACAATCATTTTGACCGTCCTATTTCTAATTTAAAAATCTATTTACTCCTACTATTTCTAACAAATCTTTGGTTTTCCTTTTTTAGAGTTCCGTACCTCAAAAGGAAAAAACGGAACCCTTATAGGATCACTTTGTTGTCCGTCTGTCCGTCCGTCCGTCCGTCTGTCAAGACCCTTTTTCTCAGGAACGCGTGGAGGTATGAAGCTGAAATTTATATCAATTACTCAGGTCTACTGTCCCTTGAAGCTGTGAAAAAATCAAACTTCTAAACCAACGCAATCAAAAGATACAGCCGTTTATGCCGCAAATTTTCGACACTTGCAAGGGAATCAAAACCTACAGGGTGCTTCCCGTGAACTCAGAATCTTGAAATTTGGTACGAAGCAACGTCTTATAGCATAGATAAAGGAAAAATTACGAAAACCATAAATTTTTAGTTACATCACATAATATATTTTACGGAACCCTCGGTGCGCGAGTCCGACTCGCACTTGGCCGGTTTTTTTTGTTGAACATAATAAGTCAATAAAAACGTACACAACGACACAACGGCGGCCGTTTGAACTGATCATTCAGTTTACGTAACTGGCTGAATGTTTGCGCACTTTTTCCTTTTAATTCGTCGCTCCCCGATAAATTGCGACCTTTGTTAGGGGAGCGATGTTTATGGATGTAATCCGACGTTCGGATGTCTGCCTACTTTCATACGAACATTTACAGGAAAATGCAATGAAAATTATTTTCATTTCTTTTGTTAATTTTGGCAGGAGGTAAGCAAAAGCATATACGAGTACTATTGATGAATACATTAATTTAACAAATTACATCTTAAGTTGCGATAAGGCGGACTTTTTGACACCTTTTCTGTGATTATTCTGTATATTTATTATTTTGTATATAAGGTACACCTATAATATTTGAGTACAATATACAATGAATTAATGAAATAGCGCAAAACCTTTCAGGTTGTATCTCAGTCTATGACACTGGACTTTTGTTCTACAACATTCCCAAAATGCCAAAAATAAAATTCGGATTTTCATACAAATTGACTCGATCAGCTGATCAGTTTGTATGAAAATTCATTTTTTTTTGGGTTTCGGTAAAGTTGTAGAACAAAAGTTGTTAAGTTTTATGGGCTGAGGTACCATCTGAGAGGTTTTGCGTTATTCCATCACACGTTGTATATTTTACCGACGTTATACAAAACAGAAGTCTATCCATTTGCGGACGCTGTTGTTACATTTTTTAGTACAAGAAAAAGTGTATTGTAAAAATTTCTAAAGAGTTTAGACGCGACTCAGCTAAAGGGGTATCTGAACAACTTTGAATAAAGTCACTTGAAAAACAATCACATTAGCATTGCTATATAATCTGCGGGATTCAACGTATTCAAAATGTTTTATTTCATAATCTTATACTAATATATTATACTTGCTTCAATATCTATTGCATATTTTATTTCATTTTCTTATGTGAGTGAACAACTTTTTGTTAATTCAAGTGTTCACACTTTTGGAACTCACATTTTACGTTTAAAAAAGGATTTATTCAAAAAAGATTGATTTCGCTTAAAAAGTTTAATTACCCCGAGTACGTCACAAGGGTGGCAACTAAAACAAGGTTATACCAACACAATGTAAAATCGATGCTCTCCTCCTAAATTCTTAATACCTCACGTAACTGTTGAGATTAGGAGGGGAGATGTGCACTTAACTTTTATTGTCAGCTCTGGATCGATGCGATGCACTTACTTACCTTGGGCTTAGAAGTTAGAAATAAGATTAGAGGTCGAGTGTTTGGGTTCTAGGGCGGAAAACGATGGTGTCTGCTTGTTTGCTCATCTTTTACGCCAGTAGTATGTGGCGTCTGTACGTTTTCAGCCTACTAATTTGAATATTAGAATCTTGTATCGCTTGTTTGTTTAATAAAAACAATAGGTGCTTTTCCTTTTTTTTCAATTAAAAGTTTCAGGAATAATCATGTCACTCGTAGTAAAATAAAGTTAGGGTTGCTACACACTTATTTGGCCACTTATTAATACGCTATTTTGCAACAAGTCAAATCAGATAGTTTTTTCTTAACGACGACCCTCTCTGTACCACCAGAGACCTCTCTGTACTCTCTTTACTACTGTATCTAATCAGAATCATTTATATCGCCTTTTTCAGAACATTCGATTTTACTGCCCGGAGAGCCAATTCGCTAGTTGCCAACAAGTCAAAACAAATAGGTACTTTTCTCTAAACGTCAAAACGAACTTGTATGAAATATACTATATTTCTATGGGATTTGTATAAAATATCGATTTATGACGTCATAGTTACTAGGAGTTAAATAGCGCTCTTAATATGCGTTTTTCTGCATTAGTAAATCTAAAATCAAGTTCAAAGTGGATGTGATCAATGACAAGTGGCATTATTTTGTGACGTTTTATTGTATTAACAGTACCAAATGATTTATTTTTGAACTACCGAAATACCCAATTGGGTAGTTTCCAGGGTCAAAAATAAATTATTTTGTAATGATAAGAGAATAAAACGTCACAAAATAATGTCACTTGTTATTCATCATATCCATTTTGAACGTTAATTTCGATTTATAAATGCAGAAAAACTGACAGTAAGAGCTCTATTTGACTCCAAGAAACTATGCCGACACGCCGTGCGTTTTTCATAGAAATCCCATAGAAAATATTCGTTTTTACGTTTAGAAAAAAGTATTTGTTTTGACTTGTTGGCAACTAGCGGATTGGCTCTCCGGGCAGTAAAATCGAATGTATGATTAGATTCTGATTAGATTCAGTAGTAAAGAGAGTACAGAGAGGTCTCTGGTGGTACAAATAGGGTCGTGCTCCTACAGTGGTGACTAAAAAAGACCTGATGATGAATTGATTCGGGTCGGCTTTGTTGTTCGACACATACTGCCGAACTAAGGACGATTAGGCTAAAGTGCCGAACTGGCAATACTGGATCGACTAAGTTTGTAGCAAGATAATGTTGGCACTTATGATTTTTTATAACTATAATCAAACAAGGTTTCACATCTCAGTCTCTCAATCCCCATGTCTGCAGAATATGTTTAAGTCTCATATAGGTGCACATGTATATTTGTAATAAACTTGCTAATACAAACTGTATTTGTAAGCGTGGGGGTGTTTGTAAGGGATAGACGTATTCCAGGGATTATATTATGCTGAGCATTCAGTAAGTTAAATCAATAGCTATGATGCATTGTTTCATTAAAGCTAATGCTTTGCATTTGAAGTATTCATTAGCGTTTCCAATTATGACACGTATATCTAATCTAATCCTTCAAGAGTTGCTATGCAATAGAAGTCTGTGTTATCTATCAATCAGATGTGTTTGTGGCTGTGTTGGGTAATTAATATATATTTTTTAATTTATATTATCACTACCTAGAAGAAGAACTTTGGAGATATGGAAGAAACTCCACAAAGAAAATGAAAGTCGGTTGTTTTTTTTTTGTTTTGTTTTGTTAATTATTTTACACGTGTTCGTTTAGTACTAACTAGATTTAATTGGGAACACTAGATAGTAACAAGAGTAAACTTTTAATTCCCGCTTGTAAAAATGTCTATCTGAATTAGCTACAATTACGACTAATTGCTATTGAGGGTCAGGGACGTACCAAGTCATAAATTCATTAAAAAAACAAGCATTTTTGCGATTATACGACTGTGTATTTGACTACTAACTACATAAGGTATATTATTGCTCTTAGACTAACTATTCTAAAACAGTAACAAAAAGAAATAATTACAACGGCCTTGCATTAAAACCTAAACTATGAACTGTACCCGTTCTTAGCCAAGTCAGGCTGTTAATTAATTCAAGAAATACTTTCTTGCAAATATTTTAGTTTAAATATTTAAAAAATTACTATGAAATTTTAAAACAGAAATGAAAATGTGAATCTCATAGTCATTTCTGCAAAAAGTTACTACAAAAGGTTTCCTGGAAACTATGGTAGTAAGTTTCTCGTAATACCAGTTTTTAAATAACTTATCATACCTACATATTTATTTTCTTTATATTTCTATTATGACCCAGAAAAATAATCACAGAAAACTGTTGTCAAAAGGCGGCCTTATCGCAACTGCATTCTCTTCCAGGCAACCAAGATCCGCTTCGTCCAGACTAATGAAGCGGACGATAGTTGTAACAACTAACAAGTCAAGAGTCAGATGGCACAGTACCTGGTTGTTAGCGGACTTATCAGCGGTATTGTAAGCCGCTTACCAGACTGCAGCACGGCCCTTGAAGGATTAAACAGCCAGTAATAGGAGACCAAACGTCGAATATATAGTAGTAGGTTATAACTTTAGTTTCAAAAAAAGAATGTGGATATTTATGAATGTGAATAAGATTTTGGAAACATAAATTATTAATGTTTCTAAACTTTTTATTTATTAAAATTGCACCAAACCATTATTATACAGAAACCGAAAACAGATGTCAAAAGGCAGCCTTATCGCAACTGCAATATCTGCTAGGCAACCGTGATCTCTAATAAAGCGGACGGTAGTTGTAATAACTAACAAGTCAGTAGTCAGACAGCACAGTACCTATCTGGTTGTTAGGGGACTTATCAGCGGTATTATAAGCCACTTACCAGACTGCAGCACGACCCCTAAAGGATTAAACCGCATAGGAGATACTACTGAATATAGGAACACGTTAAACTTCAATGGGTTAAACTCATAATTGTATTTTTAAGATAAGTAGATACATATACACTATCACGCCTTTATTCCTAACGGGGTAGACATAACTAAGGTCATAAGAAAGCGCATCCTTAGCGTAATGGTGGGCTTGAAGGTGGAAAATGGAAACAATTTAGTGACGGTTTGCTAGCCACATCACCCATTGATGATTCAGATTTTCACCCATTCCCTCGATGGAATTTTACGGTCTGCGTGGAAAGAGAAGCAGCTGGTACATTCTAAGTTATAATAATTTTCTCCTAGACCAGCATGAAAGATAGGTAAAATAAAAAAAATAAAAAATAAAGATATGAAAAATTAAGAATGTGTACAATTATACCGACTAACTAAGCACGTTTATGACTTTCGTACTATTTTTGTTACTAAAAAGAGCGTGGCTCTCGAGCAGAATCACCGGACAAACAGAGACGGGAAAGTGAAATTGAAAATAAACAGAGAACGGCGGAGCTGGCGGAGGGCGGAGAAAGTTTCGCTACGGCCGCCAAGTGACCGTGGACTGGCAACGTTTATATTGCACACAGCCTAGGGGAATTCACAAGGTTTTGAAGTGAAAAAATATTTGTACTTTTATAAGTAATCGGAACCTGGAATTATAGCAGAGAATTAATTTAAGTACTAAGGTATAGAACAAAAGCTTAGCCCTCTCGTGAGATTACGTTCCTGTGCAAAACTTTTTTTTGAAATTTCCTAAGTTTCCCCCGAAAATGAGCCTTATTTAAAAAAATATTTATTTACTTTGCACATATGTGTTTGGGTCATAGGATTACAACATTCTACCAAATTCCACCTGATTCGGTCTAGTAGATTCGGAGCAAATTGGCTGTGACAGACGGACGGACAGACAGACAGACGCACGAGTGATCCTATAAGGGTTCCGTTTTTTCATTTTTTGTACGGAGCCCTAAAAATCACTAACACTTCTTTTGCCTAAAAGCTTTAAAAAAGATATCACTACTATATACAATCTACTATAAACACATTTCAGTTGAATTGCCATGTAAGTTGAATGAGTACAGAAAAAATTAAAATACATGTATGGCTAATTTGACAAAAAATCAATTAGTACATATTGTAAGAGCTGCGTTATTTTGCGGTCAGCTACACGACAATTGACTGCATTTCTAACGTCAGCATTTCCCAAGAATAGTTCGTATGCAAGAGCGCTAAGGTTCATAATAAGCTCAATCAGGTGCGGCGACAAATCCGGCATTCCACCTGTCAATTACTGCGAATCTTCCTCGGACCACGTACCTACGTGAGGTGAATGAGTATGTATGGTAGGTAGCCAACATTACTATTCATGCAAGATAAATGTACGGAACACCGTCTTTTAATTTAGTGGGATAGATAGGGCCTAGTGTCAAAAATCTTCTATGCTGGTATGGGAAAAAAAACTTAGAATGTACCAGCTGCTTCTCTACCCAGATCGTAAAAGCCGATAGAGGGAACGTGCGAAAAATACGGCTAGCAACCTCTCTCTCTAATTCGATTCCTGTTTCCACCTTCTCGCTCACCGTCACGCTAAAAGTGGCCTTTGAGTCTTGCGGCCCTGGGCTCTGTCTGCTTAAGGCCGCAAGACCCAAATAGCTCTGTCTGCCCCATTAGGAATAAAGACATGATAGTGTATGTATGTATAGTGTCAAAAAGAAGAATACGTACTTATGACGACCTCTGTGGTGTAATGGTCATCACGCTAGTCCGCCAATTCGGAGGTTCTGGGTTCGATGCCCAGCCAGGGAAAGTTGAAAAATGGCCTTTTTCAAATTGTCCTGGGTCTTGGATGTTTATCTTTATATGTATTTATTTTAAAATATAGTATCCTTGAATTAGTATCCCATAATACAAGTTTTATCTTACTTTGGGGCTAGCTCAATCAGTGTGATTTGTCCGTATCTTTTCATTTATTTATTTTTAAAAACAGATTTAAATTTTTTAAAACTCAATAAAATTATAATTCTGCTGGAAAATTATCTACAATACTTGATTTCTCTACTTTTAAATCCCCGATGCCGAATCGTTACATCTGTTAATAGAAAATATCCAGTATCAATATTTGAGATTTAATTGCGATTGTATATAATTTCCGAAGTTTTGAATACTTCTCTCCAAAATGTTGTCTTACTATTGCGAAGACAACAGTGACTAACAGTAACTCAGGGGACAGCAAATTGCACGACACGATAACTAAACAACCCTCGAAACACTAAAGGCTCTGTAACTTGCGGACTAAGTTACTAATTGATCTTATACAGTATACACCATGGTAGACGCGGACACTTCAACGATGTAACTACGGGATTTTCAGTTTAATATTATATGTATTCCATATTAGTTTTCCTTTTATTGTGTTTCTTATTTGTATGTATGTTGTGTTACAGAAGAATGAATAATCTATCTATACAACGTGGAAGGGACATACCCATAATAAATCGAACCAGGGTTTATACTAGATCATTATAGTATAATGAAATTAATATAACAGCCAATTATTCGGCATTTGCATACAAAAGTTTGCCCGCCGCCCGGGCGATTTATATGGGAATGACGATTTTTTTTATTGTATTTAGACTTTAATTTTAATTTCATTACACTAGTGATCTAGTATAGCCAGTGGTTCGATTTATTACGGGTATGTCCCTTCCACGTTGTATATCTATCTAACTTTAAATCAGTGATCATGAAATGTAAATAAATAAATAAATATATAGGGACAAATCACACTGATTAAGCTAGCCCCAAAGTAAGTTTTTCAAACTTGTGTTATGGAATACTAACACAACAATACTATATTTTATGATAAATACATATGTATATAAACAAAGAACCATCTATGAGCGTATTTCAATAAAAATAAGCTCTTTATTTCTTTCTTACACACTATCTTCGTTTGTACACACTAGGGAACTAGTGTGCAGGTTTCCTCACGATGTTTTTCTTCACCGAAAGCAGGTGGCAGTATGCAGTTGGCACTTACAGTACAAGAGTATCACGTCTAGTAAGGATCGAACTCGGCCTCATAGACGCACAGCCAGTGCTTTAACCACTCGGCCACTACTACTTTCTTATTAACATTCCACCTACATAAACTACAATAACTATTAACGAAATAGAAAGCAACTTTTGCCTTGACCTTCCGCCCACAACTTAGACACAAAATAATAGACGGTAGAAAGAAACTTCTGTAAACTTATAAGATTTTTTCTTTCTAACGCGCAAATTACAAAAAAATTTAACACACTAAAGATATAGCAAGACAAGACATAATAAATTGGCGTCAGAGGTGACACCTACGCCTTTTCTTGGCTTTTCTTGTCTATGAAATCAGAAATCTTTATTTGCCATAATACATCACAATATAGGTAAGCACTGAGCTTTGTAACAAAACAACGCTCAGCGTTTTTTAGCACACTTCAGTGTGTGCTGTTAATAAAAGCGTGTAATAACATCGTTTATTCAATACACAGGTAAAATTTTGTTTACAGCCACTTGTAAACTGTATTATATCTATCACTAACTGTGACTTGGTTCTCTCTTAGTCCTCAGTACTCCAAACGGTTACAATATGATAGGGATTAATAAATACCTACGCGACAGACGTGACATATGACGCACTGAGGGGCTGATGTTGCGACAAAAATAAAAAGCTGTATCTCTAGAATGTCACTACTTTGTGTCTGCAAACTCAGATAACCTAATAACAAAAATGCTTTCCCGCTGCGAAAATCCTGTCCAAACTGCTATTCAGGTGCCGTCAGCTATTCCAGCCACGTACTGCTGAACGATATCGTTCAGCAATAATTAGTAGATAGGTAGATTTTTGCATTTTGATAATATTATAATGAACGTCTTAAATATAATAGTCAAGATATTTGTACAAAGGTACTGAAAAGAAAGAAAAAAAAATTACATAAGTAATGGGTATAACAGTATGCTTGGTAGCCCACACTTTTGGGTAAAATATAAAAAATCCACTCACTACTTTTACTAAATTCTGTGAATTTTCACAACCAAAATAAATATATTCGGAGCGAATATTTGGCTATGGGCCTGTCCCTAAGGTTTTACCTTTTGTATTATAATCGTTAGATTATTGTGCAATAAATATTAAATAAATATCGCCGGTTACCTAAGCCGTCAGTGTTTTTTAATCTGTGGCTGTTTGAAAACTATATTTTCGGAAGCGGATATACTGACCCCGCTTGCCACGTTCAATGTTGTGGAAGTGCGTGGAAAGGTACAGATAGGGGCCTCTCAGTGTCAGCAATAGTTCTAAAGACGCCCTTGGGCGATAGTATATGGTGCCCTTATCATTTTGACGCGCTACGCACAGACGGCATGTCCAAAGTAATAAAAGAAATATAATTTTATCTTTAGATACTGGTTGAAATTACGAACATGTATAATTAATTTTTTTAGAAAATAACATTTTATGTAAATTTTATTTATTAGCCTTTGAACCGACAAAATGAATTCCGTCGTCGTAACTCTTGTCATCTGAAAAGGTAAAAAAATATTGACCCAAAGGTAGGATTTTTAAACCCTTTGAATATTATCATATTATCCCCGACACAAATGTCCCGCCTGCCCCTTTATGTCTGGTGCCTCTGTGTACTCGCCTAACCGCGCCCTACCCTAACGCCTGTAGGGCTACCTTACACATCATAAATACTGGCGCGATATAAGGATTTATTCCGGTTTTTTTGACCACGGTACTGTTATATCTTTATGGATATTCGCGCTGACAGATTTATGGATTTGAATCTGAAATATTCGTTTGTATTTGATATTTGAAAACGTGAGAAAAAGTTTAAAAAAAATGGATTTTTTATTATTTTCGTCACCTATATTTTGACTTATTTTTAACTCCCGATATCATAGTTTCCTAAAACCTATGATACCTAAGTGTTGAAACTGGCTGCTCTTATTTTTAAAGGAAAGTGGTTTGAGTTTGGAGCAATTTTTAATATAGTTCATAACAATAATAACTACAACTCATTATTTACTTAAATTTTTGACTCATCCCTTTTGTACCTACAACTTAAACAAAATAAATTATTTTAATTTTTATTAGTTATAAAAAAAAATAATGTTTTTGTAAGTACTAAATTATACTTACGTATGGTGTACATTTTTGACAGCATCCCAACCAAAAAAAAGTCGCTAAATTATAAACCAAATAAGACCGTAATATGTGCGCAATGATATTTGCTTTTCATTACTGTCGAGGGTCTGGCAAGCAGTTGATGTTTTAAGTGTCGTGCCCAGGTGTTGTGCGCGGGGACTGTTAGTACGCGCAGCGCTCGGGGTCACTACACCGAAATTTAGAGGGTGCAACGAACAGTGACGAGAATAGAGACGTATAAGTTACATTTGGTTATTAGTCATTTAGTTATTCACCTACGGCGAAGCCAAAAGGAGGCTTACAATTTTCAAAACTTAGCGACGTAATTCCGCCTAGTGAGACCGGGTCCGCCTCACGATATTGCGACCTTAAGTCGGGGATGGAACCCAGAACCTCTGGATTGGCGAACTACCGTTATGTCCATTAACCACGGAGGTTGTAATAATTATTTTGAACCCGTAATCACCATGCTGGGTTAGCGATTACATAAGTATTTGAAGGAAGCCCTACTGCTCATTCTCTGTTCCTATATCTCGCTTATTGGGAAAGGAAAGTAAAAAGTAATTGTGATTTTTTTATTGACTGAGCGACCGCGAAGCGTTTCTGTTTCAGCTTGGGCAAAAATGTTTCCTTATGTCTGTCCGGTTGTTCTCCTCTACAGGTTGCATTACTCAACCGATTCTCTTGAAAGTTTGTGAGCGGGTTTTGTCGATTCAGATTTTGAAATTTTTTGAAAATGACGGTGGCATGAACATTTATTCAGTTTTAAGCTATCCAAAGATAGACTCGTGAGGTCTACAGGCTCTCAGAGCCACTATTTGCTAAATATGCGCGAGTATAGAAGAGTAATCAGAACTATAATAAGAAAATTAAGAATGTACCAGCTGTTACTCTTTCCGCGCAGTTTTAAAAGCCGATAGAGGAAATGGGTGAAAATGCGAATAATGTTAATAGACGACGCGGCTAGCAATCCATCACTATTTTGATTCCTTTTTCCAACTTCACCATCACGCTAAAAGTGGCATTTGGGTCTTGCGGCCCTGGGCTCCGTTTGCTTAGAGCCGCTAGGCCCGAAATGCTCAGATCACGTCTTTATCCCTAATGGGGTATCCCATATCGTCTCCACTCCTTTTCTGTCCAATTTCAGAATTACGTACGTCGAAGATTATCGTGTCGGGCCCTACATGGACCGGAAGCTGCACAAGGGGAGGTGCCCGCGGTTATTATCTACCTGCTACGTCACTTCCGCCTCTGTACACACGCATTGCCGGCACTTTTCATTTATGTGCTGTGAATAGGTAAGGATTACTTCACGTTAACTATTAAATGAAAATGGGGTAGATTTTCTATTATTATACTAAAATTCAAGCATTATCCTTGGCAGTAGATTAATTCAATGCAAAAATGTTACTTGTATTTTTTTACATACATGAAGAATGAAAATAAATTACTAGAGACCGGATTATATGCAACAGTGAAGTGAAGAAAGAAAATCCGGAAAGCGGACCCCGAGCTTCACAGCATTACAGCTGAGGATGCAACTGGGAATACGCTGAGATGAGAGACAGGGAGAGAAGATTATATGGAACATAAAACGCTTGAAATATGCATAAAAATTAATAAAAAGTGTCTAAACATCATCATCAGCATTTCAGCCGCATAACGTCTACTGCTGGACATAGGCCTCTCCCTAAATACGCAAATAATCTCGTCTAAATATGCAAATATTATATATAAATAGAGGATAGTGGATGGAGGAGCCTAACCGGGTCGACCTCGTCGAACTTTCTGCGACCAAATTTCAGATGTTCTTCAGAAAGGTAACGTAAGGAGTACCCAAAACCGAAGAGCATGCATGAAAAGAATAATGAGTGTTGAGGAGGCGAAAGAGGTTTGAAATGATCGTGGCAAGGGGAGATCCGTGGTCTCTGCCTACCCTTCTGGGAAACAGGCGTGATAATATGTATGTACGTACGTCTCTAAATTTCATAGCTACAGATAATTAAAAAAAAACTACTCAAATATTCTTAATCACTATGAAAACTGAAACATACTGTGGTCGGAAACGCGTACTAACGTTTGACATTAACAGCCGAAAAAAAACTTGCCGAAAAATGATAAGAATCTTATCTATTTATTACCAAAAAGGATAAATTCACTATTAAGTTAAGTGAAAGGGTCCTACTCGTAATGCTCCCCTCTCTCACTAAACATTTGCATAGAGTACAGTAGGCTTTGGCTAAGACGTTTAGTTTACAAGTCCGTAAAGTAACCACAGGCTGTTGTCTCAATTTATTCGAGTGCGATGTTAATTCAAGTCCTCAATTACAAATAACTGTCTAATTAAACGGATCCTGGCCGGCGGCCATGTGTTTTCAAGTTAGTAGGTAACTATTCTGACATACGGACTCTAGGAGCGGAATATAATATTTAGACCTCTGCTTAGAGCCGCAAGACCTAAAATACGCTACCTGCTCAGTTAAGGATAAAGACGTGATAGTGTATAGTATATTTTGTTGTGTTAGTAATATCAACATAGTACCCGTGTGGTGCCGGGTTAGAATAGGACCACTCCATCTCTTCCTGTGGATGTCGTACGAGGCTACAGTTGCATTCCCAAGGAGGGTTAACGTCGGGCGGCGGCCGGTTGTAAAACTTTTTACACAAATACATTCCCAAAGAGGGTTGACGTCAGGCAGGCGGCCGGTTGTAAAACTATAGCCAAATCATTTAAACTGTTCCGGCTATTTCTTCTCCATTTTGCAGGGTCTTTGGCATCCTTGGGTGACCATTGACATTCATGTTATATTTGGAGAAGAAAAAGCGGGAAAGCACACCCCGGGCTCCGATGCAGCACAGCTGAGGATGCAACCGGGAACGCGCTTAGACGAAGAAGTTATATCAACATATTGCACTATTCATAGAATACCTAAACTTCAAAATAGTGCTGCAATACGCATGATGACAGTGTCAATTAGTCCGTCCGTTAGATTATTCAAAAATAATGTACTTACACGTATTTTTAGATTTATCAAAAAACTGGACATGCTGGTCTGGAAATAAAGAAAAAGCTAAGAATGTACCAGCTGCTTCTGTTCCGTAAAAGCCAATCGAGGGAATGAGTGAAAATGATAATCATGTTAATATAGGCGATGCGGCTAGTAACCCATCACTAGTTTGATTCCTTTTCCACCTTCTCGCCCACCATCACGCTAAAAGTGGCCTTTGAGTCTTGCGGCCCTGGGCTCCGTCCGCAAAAA
Source organism: Acrobasis repandana (assembly GCA_963576875.1). Taxonomy (NCBI): domain Eukaryota; kingdom Metazoa; phylum Arthropoda; class Insecta; order Lepidoptera; family Pyralidae; genus Acrobasis; species Acrobasis repandana. The sequence continues at coordinate 7,586,651 of OY756218.1, forward strand.
TCTAAAATGCTCCTTCTGACCCAATAGGGATAAATACGTGATAATATATATGTATCTGTATGTAATGCTATAAAACTTCTAATATTTATCAGCGTGCAAAACGGCCCAACAAAATTTTTACTATATACTCGTAAAATTACTTTCGTATGACGCAGCGTCAAGCGCAAAAAAAGAAAAAAAAATATATTTAAGTTACTATTCCACAGTAAAACTTTAACTTAAATTAGGACTAGTGATCGATGATTTATCCTTATTTATTTTTACCTCGGTTGGTCAAACAATCGGACTGTGTGTACGAAAAATCAAGCGAATTGTCTTGTTGTGTCTAAATGAGGAGTCAAACACGCAGCCCCGAGTCAGCCGCGTCCGGCCCACTGGGCTGGAAGGTAACCCGTTAGGGAGCCCTGCGAAGGTACAGTTAAATCTGTCTAAACTCCCTGAGGAAGTTTTATTCAAAGCGGATGAGCATATATTAGGCTGATGTGTGAAGTTAGACTTGTCTCTAAATGGAGAGGATTAATTAGATTGAAAAAATAAATCCAAAATATTTATTACGGTATCAAAAATCTTATTCTAGTACATGGATATTTTGGAGCACATTGTAAGTATGAGATACCTAGATTTATATATAGATCAATATAATAAGTCTTATTCTTATCAGTCCGTCTTTTAGATAAAGTGTAATACGTAAGTACTTGATTGCTGCATTTGTAATATCGTTATGAGAAACTATTATTTGTTAGTAGTGTATTTTATAGATGAATATAAGTATATAGTATGTATCAATGTATGTAGATATTTATATTGTTGAAGTATAGTAAGTATTAATAAAGTAGTTTATGTACAAATTAAATATATATCTGAATGCTTATCAGTATATCTTTTGCACCCATTTTAAGTTTTCTAACAACCCAAAGGTTGGCTGTCAGATATTGTTTATATCATTAAGTCCGCCTATTGTGCTATACAAATTGTATTTTGTACAATAAAGTTTGAATAAATAAATAATCCAAAAATAATGGACCCATACTTTTCAGTTTATCAAAAAAGTAAAAATTCACAAAAATACGGAGCATCTAAGTTCCAGAGTGGGGGCTGGCGACGTCACCGCTACGTAAAATCGTACGAAGCAGTGACGTCATGGGAAATTTAAATGCACTGTATCTTGGTCACCCCTTGTTTTTCAGAGAATACCATTATTAACGTGGGCCTTAAGTTCAATAATTGGATGCACTAATTGTCTCTAGTAAGCATCAGTTTACACGATGACAAAGTAAAAAAGAACTTGAATGAGGTTTTTGAATGCAAGAGACCATAATTTCTTGCACCTTGCCTTTACACCAATACCATTATTGCCATGGGCCTTAGTATACTCGTATAAGTACGTACCTAAATCGGATTTATCTTTTCAATGAAGGTGTGAGTCATCAGATAATTATATATATTTGATGATTTATACCAACTATATTTGCATGACTAATAGCTTCACTGAAAATGCTAAAGATAAAAATATTTTTATTTTATTTGTGTTATGAAATAAATTTGGGCAAACTAACAGCCAGAACTAGGTTTCTTTCGCGAATCTTCCCAGCAGTGGTCATTCCGAAACGCTAGTAGTTTGTAGCTTTTGCACTAAAAATAATGAGCATCAATAAGTGATATATGTATCGTACATTGAATAAAATTGATGACTTTGACTTATATTACAGAATACAGTAAGAGTATTACCAACAGACCGGAATCTCCTAAGGTACGCGCAATATGTGGCCCCGTTTCCCGTTCCCGGACCTCTCCGCCGTTCTTGCGCTGCCGAGTGCCGTCATGCACACGTCAATGGGTGTGTGTTCGTCTGCTCTCGCCCCTCGACAAGGCGAGAACGGGAGAAGGAGAGACGGGGAACGGGGACGCATATTGCGCGGGACCTTAGGAAATTCCAAATATAAATTTGACCTGGAAACAACGGACTGCCTTGAAAATAAGTATAGCTCAAAAACGGAGAAGTTACTGCCAAACTTACGTTCAACTTTTTATATACCTACCAAAATAATCATAAATAATTAAAATATTAAAGTATAGACATGGGTAATCTTGACTCCGAGGAGTGTTTCGGCTCACTGAATCTTACTCCGCATCCGGTACCGACTCATCTTAATGAACGCTACCCCCTTATCGGCTCCAGCTCCGAGGTCCGCTGAGTTTCGCTATTGAATCTACAGAATACAGATGTCCTTTCTGGTACGGGTTTCAATACAGAATAATATTGACTCCCGACTCCCGATTCCTCCCGAGACGCGATGGAGCCGAAACGCGGCTCACGGCTCGCGACCCGACAGGCGCCGCCGGTTCCCGGCGGGACCAAGATCGGTGCGAACTCAATAACTCGCGGGAGCCGATAACGATTACCGGGATTCAGTACGGGTATCGGCTCCTGTTGATGAATCGGCTCATTTAAATATTCGAATCCGGAGTTACCCATATCTATTAAAGTAATACATATTAATTAGGGTTAAATTTTGCGACTGCAAGCTATAAATCATCGTAGCATCAATTGTAGCGGAGTCGTAGACGCCCCGTGTCGTAGCATACAAGAGCTACGACATTACTCATGTAGACCTGTTAGGCCTCGCGTCCTCGTATCCGGTTTGCGGCCGTACGGCGCAGCGCCGTCGCCGGCTATGCGTGTCCACGTGCACGGCGCCCGGCACGGTCGGTAGCCGGCCGCGGCGCGGGTCAGCTAAGTGCCCACTTAGTTTAAAACTTTTTTCGAAAATTTCTCGCAAACTATTTACTTCTCAATTATAGAAATATATTATTTGAAAGGTTTGAAATAAAATGCTCCACGAAAATGTATTTCATTAGTCTGTAAACCTTATATTTTTATTTATTCACGAAGGGCCCCGCTAAAAGTATACGTACTGGTTTTTAGGGAATTTTAGGGAAATCTGTTGAGGTAGCAATATAAGTATATTATAATATTTCTGAATTAATTTCCATCGTATATAGACGGCACGCGCCGTGCGTACGTCCGGCTACGTGAACAAGCTCTCATAGACCGCCGTACTAGGCTGTGCGCCGGACGCAAGAGCGTTTCGAGCCATGCCCAGCTGCAAACCGCGCCGCCGTCGCCAGTGCCGGCGACGTGGACTGGACACACCTCCTAGAGGCTTCATACATGACCACAAACTATGTAGGGATCTAAGGATATACATGACTGATCGACCGTACGGTGGTCCGGCGCCCCGTACGGCCGCAAACCGGATACGTGGACACGAGGCCTTACCCAAACTTTGTTTCTTTAGGTAATTGTTTATGTTAGTATAACTAACTCTTATTATATTCTGAGCCACTACTTGTCTGACTCACGCATACCGAGATTAGCTATTATCTTATCAGATTGTAACAACCGAATGCGAAGTTGGCAATTTCATGTCCGTATTGATCACAGCGGATATTTACGACGACACACACATTTTACCACTTTGGAAGTGTCTCTCGCGCAAAATATTCAGTTTAGAATAAAATGACATAAGGAACCTCAATAACATTTTTAAAGACCTATCCATAGATACCCGCATGGGTTTGATGACAAAAAAAAATTTGAGTTTCAGTTCTAAGTATGGGGAACCCCCAAAATTTATTGTTTTTTTTTCTATTTTTGTGTGAAAATTTTAATGCGGTTCACAGAATACATCTACTTACCAAGTTTTAACAGTATAGTTCTTATGGTTTCGGAAAAAAATGGCTGTGACATACGGACGGACAGACAGACAGCAGACAGACATGACGAATCCATAAGGGTTCCGTTTTTTACCATTTGGCTACGGAATTCTAAAAAAAGAACTCTACGGCACTCATTCTTTACTATATATATACTAAGATGCTTTCTTGAATGAGTTCGGTATCCATTCTCCACGACGATCGACTGTAAAGTGAAGTAAAAAGTAAAACTTTTAGCTTCAGTAGCATAACTCCATACGACATTAACTTGGCGTACAAGGCTCTCAACACTAAAAAAACTGAGGACTTGTGGGGTATTTCTGTTTCGGTCTTGAGTAGTATTTTCACCTTACTTTAATATTTAACAAATGTATTTCAGAAGGTGTTTTCCCCGACCTAATGAAAGCTAGTAAAGTCATACCATTATACAGGGTTCTAAGCATGACCCGAACAATTATAGACCTATTTCTATACTACCTGCCTTAAGAAAAATATTCGAATTTTTTTTATTAGACCAACTAGTATCATATTTCAATAATAAACTGCTACACAGTCGCTAATACGATTTTACGAAAGGTCACTCTGCTACTGACGCAGCTGCGACTTTAGTTAAAGTTATTTATGAAGCTTGGTAAAATAGAGAAGATATTATTGGCATTTTTTGCGATTTGTCGAATCCATTCGACTGTGTAGATCATATAATATTAAAAAATAAACTAAAATTTTATGGTCTTACCGAAACTGCTCTCTCTGTGAATTCATCCTACCTCGATGATAAAACTAATAGAGTGGAAATCAATAGAGTAGCCTCAAATAGCGCTAATGTGCGCATGGGCGTGCCACAGGGCTCTATAATTGGTCATTTTTGTTTTTGATTTACATTAATGACCTTCTTTGTCTTGCAGAAAAGCTGTGTGAGGTAATATTGTTTGCGGATAACACATCTTTACTCTTTAAGGTTGACAGAAAGTGGAAAAACTATGACGATGTAAGCAATTCTATGTCACAGGTGCTTAATTCGTTTACAACAAATAACACAAAAAAGACTAAGTGTGTCAATTTGTCACTTTTAAGAAAACCTAACACACACATACCTCTGATAATCAATGGTCAAGCTCTAGATTGGGTACCCAATACCAAGTTTTTGGGCTTAACTGTGGACAAAAAGTTACAATGGGACAAACACATTGAGGTCACTGCCAAGAAACTTAGTTCGGCAGCTTTTGCGGTAAGGAAAATCAGACGATATACTGACGTTGAAACGGCCAGGCTCGTATAGTTACTTTCATAGTATATTATCTTATGGTTTGCTTTTATGGGGCAACGCGGCAAATATAAATGCAATTTTCGTGTTACAGAAGAGACCAATTAGGTTTATACTCGTATACGGTCTAAAACCACGCGATTCCTTAATAGAGTTATTTGAATCAATAAATATCCTTACTGTAGCATCTCAATTTATTTACAATAATCTTGTTTTTGTTAAATCTAGGCTAAATATTTATCAGAAAAATTGTGATGTTCACAGATTTAAAACTCGGAACAAAAATAAACTACGTATGCTTAAATTTCGACTTACTAAAGCCAGGCATTCAGTGCTGGGTCTAGGGATTAAATTATTTAACAAACTCCCTGAAACGGTTACAAACCTACCACATGGGTACTACAATTCAAAAAAGAAGTTAAAAAAGTTTTGATGGAAAATGCGTATTATACGGTAAATGATTATTTAAAAGATAAAACGCGTGGAAAGTTTATATTGAAAAAATCGTCACTTCACTCCACACATGAAACTCAACTCAACTGTTGTTCAGCTGTTTTTCTTAATGTAAAATATGCAAGGACTTTGATTTTGATTTTGAATATTTGGCGCGGGGCCGTCGAGGCAGATCTGCGCCTCCGTCACTGCGCGTGGAATCTGCCTATCCACGCACCGCGGCGGGGCGCGTTTCCTGTGGGGGAATCGCCTTAGTGAGGATCAAACAAAATTTTAAATAATATCTCCGTTTCCTTTCAAATAATTTATTTCAAACGGGGGCAGCACTGGAGCCCAAAAAAATCATGTATCCCCCCAGTGTCGGGCGTGCGGCTGTAGTACTGCGAAACATTATGTAGGTACTGCGAAAATATTCCCGTTAGGGTGGGTCTTAGGTAAACTCAGAGTTCTAATTATAATGGCTCGGCGTAAGACGCAACAAACGCCCGAGGTGCCATCGCCCAGGTAACGAGTAGGCAGGTAGGGCTGTCAAATACATTAGGTAGTTGGTTTCATAGAGAATTACGCCACAGAACAAGTACTAGTACTTGTTTTGTTTACAAGAACAAGTACTAGTACTTGTTCTTGTAAACAAATGTATAGCCATGCCGCCTCCGCCGGGGCCCGGCAGACGTGGGTAGACCCAAGAAATGCTGGCTTGACGTCATCAAGGATGATATGCGTGCCAATCGTCTTACAACCAAGGATGCTCAAGATCGTGCGAAGTGGAGAAGGAAAAGCCGGAAAGCGGACCCCAGGCTTCGCAGCTTTGCAGCTGTGGATGCAACTGCGAATACGCTGGGATGAGAGAGAGAGAGAGAGAGAGAGAACAAGTACTAGTACTTACGTACAGAAGTCTCACTCAGCAAAGAAAGATACCCAGGAATCCATTGCAATGCAGGCCAACTTCATTGTTATTACTTTGTACAAACGATTCGTTTCTATTATAGTAATAATGTAGGTATATTTTCAATACCTAAATAGGGAGTGACAAAGGCCTGGTTACACCCGTTTTTGAAGTGTCTTAATTAGATTCCATGGTGCTACTAAATCACTAAAAAGCACAAAATTTGTATTCAATCGATAAGTGCCATAGTTAAATGCATTTCAATTTTACATTTTCAAATTTCGCGTGTAATTTGCCGAAAACGTTGGAGCAGTGGACTCGATATTGCTTTGTGGTTATGGCGTCAGTTATGCATGCAAAAAAATGCGCTGATGTATGTTTTTTGACAGTTGACACTTTTTATATTATACGGGCGTATGACGTAATAGCATGGTGGCTATTATTTGGTGTTTATACTTTGAATTGAATATTAAAATTATTTTATTTTAATTTTATGAACTAAAACTAAAATTTGCCGACTGTTTTAGTCTATACTATCTCAAGAATATATTTTTAGATTTTTTTTTTGTTGGCGGCTCATAAGACTAAACAGTGTAGTCCATTTTATCTTGAGACCTGACGATCTTAAGGGATCTGTATTAACAAAGTTGCGGGTAAAAGCTGGTATAATATAATTTGGAGTTTCTACCATGTAATAAATTATTTTTATTATACCTATAATCCCAATTATTATACCTTCGATATTCCGGCCTATTATTATATTAAGCATAGTATGTGACAGCCCTAATATTGGAAACATGTCATCCTGGCGCGTAATCTGGTTCGGATCGCGGGCACGAATTTCATAAGTGCTCGGTCGAGTTAATGGATGAAAACATTAACTCCTTAGGGCCCGATGAGTTTACAAAGGTAGCTGAGCAGGGCAAGCAGCTTGCTCTGTAAGCTTTTACAAGTGGAAACTTTAATCGGTTACCGATAGAAACTTGTTACTTATGGCAGGGTTATACCTGGCCGCACGGAACAGCGAGCATAATATGGAAAGAGAGCAGGTATGCCGCGGAATCGGCGATGCGGCTGTATTCTCGCTCTGTTTCTCGCTCTGGCAAATGACGGTTCTGAGCGACAGAAAAGGATAGCAGTATAGAAAAGTGCTGTTCCGTGCGGCCAGATGTGGGCTCCATCACACTTATTTGGTTGAGAAACTTCATCGGTGTTTGTGGCTTTAAAAGACTAAAAGAGTCACACAAAAAATACAGGAATGACTAGTATATTATAAATAATTCTAAAACATGTTGGATGCTCCGACATGGGGCCGATAAAAATCTAAACAACACAACTAAAGGCCCATTTACACGGTGCAAGTTTCTTGCCTGTTGCATACAATTAAATTGAAGCAATAGAAAACTTGCATGGTCTAAACAGAATGTCAGCCATACAAATCATTTATTGCTTCAATAAAATTGTATGCAACAGGCAAGAAACTTGCACTGTGTAAATGTAAATCTCGCGTTAGCTTTACAATTATGAATGCCGTTTGTGTGATCATAGTCACCACTATTATAACTTGTGGGTCTGTGAGAACAGTAGACGCGAGCTGTTATAACCTATACGCTAAAGCAAACTTCCCTCCACTCCCCCATTTGATTTTTTTTGAAAATTTTGTTTAGAATAGAGTCCTTAGCGCACCCCGGGCTCCGAAGCAGCACAGCTGAGGATGCAACCAGGAACGCGCTTAGGCGAAGAATAAGAGTCCTTAGTGTGCCTCTCAAATTTGGTTGAAATCCGTCAATAAATAACGCTATTAGCGTTATTTATTTCTCCCCTAAACAAAAATCGCGATTGACTAAAAAAATTAATAAATCATGTAACTTGTATGTGAATTTGACGGAGAAAAGCATTTTTGGCTAATCTCGAAACTAAGGCACTTCGCTCGCATCTCTCGCTTGGTCAAAACATCACGATAAGCGATACAATAACATGAAACCTTAGATCGCTATCGCATTGTAATAATCTTCCATTACAATAAAGGAATGTTGACGATTCATTCCCTAATGGGGCCAGGTTCGATCGGGCACCAACATGTCAATCCATAAAAAGGCAGGCAATCAAAACGAGTAGTTCAAAGCCAAAGAAAACGGGTCACCCACTTAGTACTTATTGAAATAAATCGTGCGAGATAGGGATCCACGCGAAATTGTCATTTCAGCAGCGATCGGCCTTCGGCCGGAAGTATGTCGCAGGCGATCATTAGGGGCATGCGATGCGGTCACGGATTTTACCGGAAATCATAAATTATTGATAGCTTTATTTTAAATATGGTAATAATGGAAAATTATAACCAAGGGCGGTGAAATAAAGAATATTGCAAATCGCAGAATTAGCCATCCAAACCGAAGGCTAGGTCAAAGTCAAAGTTAGAGTAAAAACAAAAAAAATAATGTAGGATAAATATAGGTATCACTCATTGAAGGTAATTCTTTTTAAATTTATTTTAGTGCAAAAGCTATGAACATTTTGCCTTTTAAAAGCGTTTTGGAACAACCTTTGCTGGCAAGATACACTAAAAGAAACCCAGTTCAGTGTGCGGGTTAAATGATGATATGTTTCTTTATTAAAATCGTATAGTGGCTAGAATCATAGAATCAAACTGTATGCAGCAGTCAAGACTGTATTCTCAGGCAATTTACGTACGTTTACGTATGTTTTATGATAAGTTAATTATTTATAAGAGTTATGAATTATTCATAACATTTCGACATTGAGTTGACTGCTAAGAACAAACTCAATAATTACGATTAGAGTACATACTAGCCGATCGCCTAGATTTGTATATTAATAAGCCAACAAGTAGATATACAACACATATTCCTAGAAGTATTTTTACAGTGTCAACTGTTAAACGAAAGAAGACACCTCAAACATTACAAAATTGGCTGATTGAAATTTAGCTCAAACTAAAATAATTCATGGCCACTGCCGCTACACAAATAATTGTTTTAAGAGCTGATGATATACATCGTTCATTTGTTTATATTTGCTATACAGGATTATTTGTAACAAATGCATAACCTTTTTGGTGCAAGTTCAGTCATTAAATCATTATCGTATATACCCTATGTATGGGAAGTCGAAAATTTTTTTTCGTTTTTCTATATTGGTTTTTATGGAAAGTAGTTCAGTATCATGGACTGAACTTGCACCAAAAAGGCAATGCGGTTGTTACAAATAACCCTGTATACGTTTTTTTACAAGCTTTTATTTTATTTCAACTGTCCCGTTGTCTGTGTGTAATCAAATCTTGCAAGCTCGTAAATTAGACCCATTTCTAATTAATTCGATTGACCTGAAACCTTACATATTATGTACAAATTTAAGTTAGGTGACAATGCAATATTATGTTACCAATGACCAGATCTCTATGTGACCTGATCGCTCGCGAGGTCTACTGTTCTCACAGAACCACTAGTTTTATTAAGTCATAAACATGCCAGTTTTAATTCTGTTATGACAAATATATATAATAAAGAATAACCTCACCGAGTTTGAGCTCTGAGAAGCACTTTAAACTGTTTAGTCCATTGTTTTAGATAAAAGTTTGTTTTTAAAAATATTTTTCAAATAAAGACTTGTTTTTGTTTTAAAATGGCAGAGCCATGGGGTGTTAGGGTGCTGTGAACGCGAGGTCTACAGCTCACAGAGATACTAGTGGGTAGTTGAGCTACTAATGAGCAGTCCCATGCTGCTCACGTCGCGACTCGGTCGCCGACAATTTCAGCACCACTGAAATATTCTGAAACTAACGCCACGGGAACACTTGATTAATACAACCTGTACTTTATTAGATTTTGTGTATTCAATATGGTGATTTTTTCTCGTAGCAATAAATTTGATATCCTCCTTGACGTGTCCGCCAACGGCGAACCTTGGTTTTAATTTCGTAGGTGTAAGCGTATGTGGCTCGCAAAGCCGAATTTAGTTTTCTTGTAGCTACATAAGTATAACTGAACTAAGACACATACCCACTAAAGGCTCAAGAACTATCAAGCTTAAGCCAAGAATTACCAGATTTATACGCAAGCGTCAAGCCAACTGAAAACCCAAAATATTGGGCAAGCGTTTTGGCAATGCAAATATTAATTAAGAATAGAGCTTTTAAGGTAAGACTCAACTCAAGATGGTGAGCATGTCTTTTAATAAACGGGCAAGTGCGAGTCGGACTCGTACATGAAGGGTTCTGTACCACCGTACAATGTTTTAAAACGCTGAAGAAATACGTTTCTTGTATAACGACCCCCTTTAATAATTATTAACTTTATCTTATTTTTAGTATTTGTTGTTATAGTGGTCATAGTCATAATCGATGGAATTTCAGGTGTTATTCAGCTATTACGGTTCAAGAGATAGAGCCCTGTGACAGATCGAGTTAAAAACACTGAAAAAAGCACGTTTTTTGTATGACAACCCCCTTTAATTTTCAACTTTTTTTATTTTTAGTATTTGTTGCTATAGCGGCTACAGTAGTACATAATCCGTGAAAATTTCAGGCATCTAGCTATTACGGTTCAAGAGATAGAGCCCTGTGACAGACGGACAGACGGACAGACGGACAGACGGACAGACGGACAGACGGACAGACGGACAGACGGACAGACGGACAGACGGACAGACGGACAGACGGACAGACGGACAGACGGACAGACGGACAGACGGACAGACGGACAGACGGACAGACGGACAGACGGACAGACGGACAGACGGACAGACGGACAGACGGACAGACGGACAGACGGACAGACGGACAGACGGACAGACGGACAGACGGACAGACGGACAGACGGACAGACGGACAGACGGACAGACGGACAGACGGTTATTGTCACATCGAAAGAGATATCAATAGTTTATACGAAGTACACACAGCCTCGCTCATCATAAATAGAGGATAAGTCGTAATAATCGAAATAGAAAGCTTCTAAAATTAAGCGAAAAAAGTATATGTGACTTCAAAAAGCTTTATCTCTTTCGCCAAACTTTCCCGCAACACTTGTATCTTACACAGTAAGAATATTTTAAAAATCACAAAATTGGAGCGTACCCCGACGTTTCTGTTCCGGGATGTTGCGGGATTTTAAAAGTGTCTAAGCAAGTAATTGTTCTGCCAGTCGCTGGTGGATTTGTAACTCGTAGCCTGTGTAGTGGCTAGAATTTAGATTTAGGGAATTTAGAGTGTATAGTGCGGTGTTGGGAAAGTTTTTTGCAGTGAGCTGTTTATTTATACAACGGGCGAAGGAAAGTGTGCTGCCATTTGTGTGTAGTAAGAAATATTAAGTGATTTATCGAAAGTACCAGTCGCCGGTAAATTAGTAAGTCAAAGTCTGTGTAGTGGCTAGTATTTAGATATAGGGAATTTAGAGTGCATGGTGTAGTGTTGGGAAAGTTTTTTCGCAGTGAGCTGTTTATTTATACAACGGGCGTAGGAAAGTGTGCTATCATTGGTGTGTAGGAAGAAATATTAAGTGATGTATCGAAAAAAAATAAGTAATTGTTTTGCCAGTCGCCGGTGAATATGTAACTCGTGTCTGTGTAGTGGCCAGAATTTAGAGTGCATTGTGCTATGTTGGAAAAGTTTCTTGCAGTGAGGTACACGGTGGATAAAGAAATGTTGTGGTATCACTTGTTTGTTGAAATAGATATGAACTAAATTATGTATTGTAAGTAAGTAGATAATTGTTCTGCTAGTCACCAGTGGGTTTATAATTCTTACCCTGAAATGTATAGAGTGCACGGTGCAATGTAGGTTTTTTTTGCAGTGCTGTTGATTTATATTTTTATATTATAAAACGAGTGTAGAAAAGCGTGTTTCATTTATGTGTATGTGTATGTTAACCTAACTACGAGTAATTTATGGTTCGGAAGAAAGTTATATCCAATGAATACCTCTTTTAGGAAGTATACATACTTAATTCGGTCTACACATTGGGCCATCATTGCGCCAATTCACTTTACATTGGAGGATTGTAAATGAATTCACAAATATCCATAGAAGTAAATACGAGTATTCTATCAATAATTTAAAACATTCGAGGCCATTTTCAATTACAGTCCCAGAGGGAAATTGTTACTAGCAAAGCAGCAACTGTTGGCCAAATAAATATAAACATTGAATTTCAAAGCGTTCGTCTGTCTGTCCGCATTAGTTGAACGTTTGAGTTACATAGAGTATAGACCCTAAAATGTCCGATACGCAAATGGTCCGAACCGAGAAACAATGTATTCGCAAAACGTCCAATTGAGGGGAAACTATACATTTTAATTGCAAAACTTTCATTTTATTTCTTTAGATATATAGATTACTACATGATTTACATGTATTATGTCGGACACCTTAGTAAGATTACTGAATCATGAATTTGGACTGAATTTTGATATGCATTGCATAGGTATGTTAAAACATAATTATAATTTTAAATATTGAACATGCTCCTTGAGGAGAGAAGGAAAAAGAAGCAAGGTATGTACGTACATTGGTACCTTGTGTCTCTATTCGCACTACGTTATTGGTGACCAAGGTCACCTCGTACTGTCGGAATATTTGTAAAAATATACTGTGTAAGTATTACACTTGTTTACAGCTTAACATTTTGAGAATTTGACATCGTGCGTCTGTCCTCTGATATATCGTCCTCACTCGGTCCCTTTGATGTAAGCCCTCCTGTTTGTCTCCAAGCCATATTTAATTGCTACCTCGTTATTTTTGGATTATTTGTTCAGTGTTTTAATCACTGGCCGTCTAGGGCCCGTTCAATTTGCGCCGTCAAACGATTTTTTCCGCATATGTAACAGTTACCTAATTGCCGTTAAATTGATTTCTACTTGAATGTTGCATTTCAAAGAGAGGTACAGTAAGGAAGTTAAATACTGCTTTATGCATATTCAGTGAAAGGATTAACATAATAGATTTTAATAAAAAAGTAAAATGAAATGAATTATTGAATTAAATACTCTTTGTTGTAATAATTCGGAAAATAAATATGGTAATAATATTATATTCTATAAAAATACACAGAAGCACAATGAGCAATGAAATAAACTTTCTGTTTATTGCAAGTAAATACATAAATTTGATTACGCATAGAACAGTAGTATGTACATATATGTAACCATCACTCATGTAAAATTTTAAAAATATAGTGATTGTCGCAAACATTTTTGTAGCTTTTATATTAGTTACCTACTAAAACACTTGACTAGTGTAGATATCTATTTCCAATAAATATATATCCTAATATTCTTCTTATTTTGTGTCAGTGATTCAAGGCTGATTCAAACACCTATAAATTATAATAAAAAGTCTTATAACAGATCGTAAACTAAAGGAGTTTGTGCTTATTTGAACAAAAAGTTATAAATTTAATTCAAAGCGACTAATGTTTGCACATTCATCAATTATAATTTAATCCTTTTATCAAAGAGGGTATTTCTGACTGTACGCCGTGCTTGGAGGCCCCATGTCAGAATATTCATTTTATACGATTTTTATACAATTTTTATCCCATTTATTATAACTCCACCACTTCATAAACAATTATGTTTACACATATCTTTATTTGATAAACGCACCGATTTTTTCTATTGCTATACTATGTCACTTTTACGTATTGACGTAGCTTTGCAAACTAGACAATACTTAGATACCTACATAATTAGACTAAAAAAAATCATAATAAAACTCAAATGCCGGGTGCTGGGCCTAGTTTGAATAAAACTTAAAAATGTATACTAACTAGAGGACATAGCTGCCTGTGTGTTAATTAAGCTATTTCTTGGGTGTTAACCTATATTCTTCTTCTTTTCTTCTAAATTAATGAGCCAGTAGGGTAACTTCAAAAGCGGTACGCAAGACGTACTTTACTACGTATCCGCGTTAAAGTGTCAAGCAACAATAAGCGTTAATACATAACAATAAAGACTAATTTGGTTTAACATATAAATAGGACGTCACTATCGTACGACTATCGTATTATTTTATGGAGTAACCCCCAGGCTCTTGTCGGTGTCATTGTATGGAAAGAGACGCACACAATAACGATTTTTGGCAAGTGGTTTGCCATTGCCTATATACCTATGTATTTCTCTATGTATGTGTTTATTATAAATATAGTATCCCATAATTCAAGTTTAAACTAACTTTGGGGCTAGCTCAATCAGCGTGATTTGTCCTTATATATTTATTTATGTATTCAACTAGCTTTTGCCCGCGGCTTCGCCCGCGTAGACTACACAAATAAGATTGATTTTTTACTGGGGTTGCAATTTATTAAAATCCAATATTTTTTACTAACCCCTAATTCAAAAATGTCATGTGTCTCGCTTCAAAAATGACAAAGATTCATACAAACTTGCAAACCCTATATCACCCCTATAGGGGTGTAATTTTCAAAATATAATTAATGCATTATTATTTTCTGCTTACTACTAAAATGCATTAAAAATTTCATGTGTCTCACTTTAAAAAATTAGGAAGTTTCATACAAACTGCCAACCCCTATTTCACCCCCTTAGGGATAGAATTTACGAAAATTCCTTATTAGACGTCTCCTAGTCACAATCTACCTTCCTGCCAAATTTCATTTTCATTGGCTAAGTAGCTGTGTTATTTAAAGTCATAAACCATTAAAGCGAATATGGTATTATTTTTATAATTGGTATAGGTAGTTAAGTTTTTATGTAATCGTTTTAAAGCCAACGAGCGTTCAGTCCGAAGCAGTCTCGCTATAATGGTTGTCCCACATTCCCGCAGTTAATTTGGGTTCATTGTCTAGCATTTTTCGCAGGTCTTATCTCGTTAAGCAAATCCCGCGCGTGACAAGGGTCCCGGAATTGTGTTAACACTTTTTATAGCATTCCTAGAGAAAAGGTCCAAATGTATGTTACAAGTGTAACGATACTGCATGACACCTGCATGCTGCATGTTCATTTTCAGCTTATTTCTCTATCTCATTTTGTCAATCTTACTTTTTATAATTACATTTCAAATTTCATTCCCTAATTCCATTTAATAGAAGGAAAACTAGAAGCAAGAAAAGGAAAGAGAAGACTAAGAAGAGCATTTATAGATCAAGTAAAGGAGAAAGTTGAAGCCGTGTCGGATAGGGAGGTCAAAAGGATGGCTCAAGAGAGGGAGACATAGAAACTACTCCATCGACAAGAATGTAGTTCTTAAATTATAGATTGATAGAATTCCATTTTCGAATCATTCACACATCCCTTTTCATTCGACTTATTCCACTTCCACCTCTTATCCTGAACAGACATTCAGGAATACCTACCTACTTATTACTTATAAAGTCTAATTATAATTTTTATATCAGTGCTGTAAGTATATCAAGTGAAATAAAGTTTACAATTTAGTATTGTTAAGTCTCTAACTGCTCCCACTACATCTGCCTATACCTACTCTGTACCATCTCTGTACTGTTATATGGTGATGACGTCATAGGAGTTTCAAGGCTGCGGCGCCTGCCTGGAGAGGATAGAGCAGAGCCCCCTGGCATGGCCAACAGATAGGACGTATCGATCTCTACCTGTGATGTGTTGCGTGTGTGTACGTAATAATTTTATTTTATTTTATCAAATCAAACATTTATTGCTCTCCATAACATTACAGATCATAAATCAATACAGTTGAGGATATTAAATAACATTATATAGTGTAACATTATGGCCTAGTATAGGCGCCGCAATACAGGAGGTCTATAGCACAGAATACATAAGAGTCAAACAGAATGGTCTCTCACAGCGTCTCCCACAAATTGGCGTCCCCGCACCTCTCCCCCGCACTTTGTGAGCTTTGACGGCTCCAAACCAGGGTTTAATTACTAGCCGCACGCAATACGCGACGTGTGTTGTCTTGAGAACTGTCAACCAATAGTAACCATCATGGTGAGAAGGTGCGCGTATAATAATTGTTTATCCACCCAATACTCTAAAGAACGTATATTTCATACATTTCCAAATGATGAAAACAGGTAAGCAAAGCAACAATATAATTTCACGTTATTACCCAGCAACCATTTTGATATATATACCCTTCTCGCTCTCTCGCATTGGCGGGAGATACACAAGAGCGAGAGGGGTATTAGCAATCCGGTAATGTTACATTGGCTCCTCGCTCACAGGTAATCACATACACGCAAATGCCAAATAGATTTCCACGGGTTATAGTGTAAATGCCATTGTTGACAATGACAACTTGACATGCTGTGCGTGAAAATGTGATTAACATTTGTTTATTTTTATTGAATTTATTCATATAATTACCGTATAGTTTTGCGCCGAATATGCAAATGACTATATTACAATAGTGAATTAGTGCGTTACATTATAAATGACTCAATAATAATCAGTAAAGTGAACTAATGGTGAAATGGACAATGGACATAATGAAAAATATTTGTGAAGTGATATTATGTAGCTGTTTCCGACTTTTCTGTAACATTTGATACATATAAAACAGAATATTTTTTACGTCATAGTGTTCGCAAATCTTCAGGTATGGAAAAATATAATCGTAAATATGTCGAACTCGTTAGTAGGTAAGTATTAAATTAATTCTGCGGTGCGACCCTAAGTATAAAACTCACACATCGACGTGTGTACAGATAAATTGTTTCGTTTGTAGTAGTAGTAGGTATATATGTTACTCTGAATCAATGGAGAGTCCTACCAGTGTCTATAGTCTAATTCCGACATAAATATTTCCTTGAAAACTATTAATTGTTTATTAATAATTTGAGATTTGAGTGCGTTTAACCTCTATTTAGCCTGATGGGAAGCTAAGATGAGGTCTAAGGTGTAACACGCAGACTCAAAAAATGCCTATTCACTCTGGCCTTGAAAATCCCTAAATCATATGTATGGGGAAACATCGACGCGGGGAGGGAATTTCACACCTTAGCGGTTCGCACGATGAAGGAGGAGGTGAATCGAGAGGTACGATGAGGAGGAATATCGACCACAAATGGGTGGAATCTCTGTCCACGTCGTGTTGTCCGATGGTGGAAATAATAGAGTTATTCCATATAATAGTTTCATTCGTGCATTATACAGTACCTACTTCTCATGCGGAAACTCACTAAAACGCAACTAAACATATGTTTTTAATAACAACTGGCCAAGAGTGTGTCGGGTAATGTTCAGAGTAGAGTTCCGAAGTTACATGTTACGATATGGGGACTTTATTTTCCTTAATTTAAAATGTTTACTACCCGTTTGAAACAAGTAACAACTTCGTCTTGGTCATTGTTTTATAATATTAGGTCCTTACATATGAAATTGCCGATTTTCAATACTGGCAACTTTAAAATCAAATATCTTGCGTTTCATTAGGAATTCCAAATTCAAATTTATTTCAAAATAAAGCCAGAAAAATATTGTTTTAAAATTCGTATTTCATTTGTTTTAACATCATTTGTTTGAGTTTCAACATTGCTATAACAACAACTATGGACAAATTGAAAATTCGCGGTATATACGAATACGAGTTTCACCGTGGCAACAGTGCTGCAGAAATGACTCGAAGAATTAACGACGTGTATGGACCAGGCACCGCTAACAAACGAACGGTGCGTTTTTGGTTCAACGTTTCCGTTCTGGAAATTTCGATTTACACAATGAGCCTCGTGGACGACCTGATACTCAAGTGAATAACGAAGAATTGAAGGCGATAGTGGAAGCGGATCTATCTCAAACCACTTCTGAATTAGCAGCAGCCTTCTGCGTAAGTAACAAAACGATACTTATCCACTTGCGCCAAATCGGAAAAATTAAAAAACTCGAAAAGTGGGTACCGCACGAATTGACTGAAGCAAACCAACAAACACGCGTTGCTTGCTGCGTTTCTTTGCTTAATCGCCACAATAATGAGGGGATTTTGAACCGTATCGTGACTTGTGATGAGAAATGGATCCTGTACGACCATCGGAAGCGATCATCACAATGGCTTGACCCTGGAGAACCAGCAAAACCTTGCCCTAAGCGAAAACTGACCAAAAAGAAGATTCTGGTTAGTGTTTGGTGGACCAGTGCTGGTGTTATCCACTACAGCTTCTTGAGATCAGGCCAGACGATTACTGCAGACTTGTATTGCCAACAATTGCAAACAATGATGGAAAAGCTTGCCATTAAACAACCGAGACTGATGAATTGCTCTAGCCCACTGCTCCTTCAGGATAACGCTAGACTACACACTGCACATCAAACGATCGCCAAGTTAGAGGAGCTGCGACTGGAACCTCTGCGTCACCCACCATACTCTCCAGATCTTGCCCCAACCGATTACCACTTTTTTCAAAATTTGGATAACTTTTTACAAGGAAAAAATTTCAAATCTGATGAGCCAGTCAAAACCGCCTTCAAACAGTTCATAGACTCTCGCTCCCAGGATTTTTTTTCCAAAAGTATCAATGATCTGCCTACAAAATGGCGAAAGTGTATCGATAACAACGGCGCATACTTCGATTGATTAAATAATAATTTAATAAAAAAAAACTTGTTTCACTTTTTTGATACTGAACGGCAATTTCATATGTAAGGACCTAATATAATGATTGCGTAATTTGTACGACTTTTTTTAGTTTCGAAGTTAGGCGGCTGTATAATAAAAATATTAAAAAACAAGTTTCTACTGACGTCTTTTAAGGCGAAGATATAGGCCTTGAAGTGGCGCCCTCATTTGAAATAAATTGTTAACTCGTAAATATGGAGATAATTTCTGGAGAAATTATCACCATATTTACGAGTTAACAATTTATTTCACACTTCAAGGCCATTTGCCTATATCTTCGCCTTAAAAAACACATTTTCACTCTTTTACAGTTTATATTTATTTTTGGTTCAAGACTAACAATAAACTACCAGTGTATACAAGACTTGAAATGCCATTATTCAATCAAATCATCATCTGAAATCATGAGCTCTCACGTCAAGGGCCTAACAAAGGGCTATAGGCTTGTGTTCGTCCCGGCTTTGAGCAAGCAATCGCCTAATTGATTGTCACTCGTGTTTGATGATTGTATGTGCAATATTACGTTATGATAGATTAATTGGTTTCATTAGCAAATTATTTCATCCACAATTTTTAAGGTTATTAGACTGCCTTCGTGGTCAAGGCGTTTGCCTTGTGATCTGGAGGTCGTCGGTTCAAATCGCACTGGAAAGCATACTTTGTAAAAAGTTTTTGTCAGTCTGGTAATAAAGATGATTCCGTGCTTGGGAAGGCACGAAAAGGTGTGGGTCCGAACGCCATCTGTCGTAGGATTGGATCTGGTCTACTTTTAAGTTGTGAAGGTCAGATGGCAGTCGCAATGTGTAAAAACCAGTACCTACTTAACCTCGTGAAATCACCTAGGTAAGGTAGCGGACCCCGGACTCTAAAGCGTTACCGCTGAGGATGCATCCGGGAATACGTTCGGATGATGGTAAAGTTTTTACCTATCTTTAGTTTAATTATGTTTGCATTAATTTAATAATAATGCAACGCGATAGTTTAAAAGTATTTACTTATGTTTGTTTTATTTATATTTTTAGGTTAGTACTCGTATTTATCGTATTTTACACGCATTACCAATACATGTCAAGAATACCTCAGTGGCGTAATGGGTAACATGTTACACCGCTACTCCAGAGGTTTCGCGTTCGATCCCCAGCCAGGGCAAGTTGGAAAATGGCCTTTTCAAATGGTCCTGGGTCTTGGATGTTTATCAATATAAAAATATAGTATTGATGAAATATAGAATATAGAATAACACAAGTTTAAAACTTACTCAGGGACTCAATTTGTGTGAGAACATAGCTGCAGGGAAAAAATCCAACATATTCCTGCTGCTCTGTTTACCTAGAAAATTAAATCCCTTTAATTATATCAAATATCATCAAGCTCTGATTCACGAGTCAAGTCAACAACCTGGGTGAAGCTTTGATCAAGCAATTGCCAATAAATCAATACCTATATAACGAAAAATCACACCGATTGAGCTAGCACACAAATTTACTCTAGCCGAAACGAGGCAGCGAACAATGCGGGGTGGAAAGATCGCGGCGGGTCCATGAGACTGGTTTACGCGTTTCTGGTTTTTGAGGTTTTTTTCGTTTTACAAAGAATATTTAAGAGTTTTTTTTAATTAAGACATGATGGATGCCTAATGTTTAATACAATTACAATCCAAAGTTACAAGAGCTAATTTTTAGTTTTAGTATAATTCTCAGGTGATTTGGAGGCAACTTCGGATTTTTTTTCTATAGAGAAAATTTTAAGCAATCGTGTTTTTGAAACATAATGTATAGATTTAGACCATAGATTTAGACCTGAGCTGCTTTAATTCGTAATAAAATTATCAGCCGACAAAAACATACCAAAAATCGCCCATTTGAATATCTCCGCTTGCTACCGGGCTCGTGGGGGCGGCGGCCGGCGAGCGTGGCCAACGGCTGTGAGTATAGTAGGTTAGCCATTTAAGCCCAACGAACCAGGGACCTCCGGTGTGATAGCCTAGCATGATGACCACTAGGTCACAGAGGTCGAATGATTCTGATTTCAAGTTTACATAAAGCTAGGATAAGCAAACGCAACCTGTATTACGCTGCAGTCGCCACACGACAAAAAGTAAAATATTTATTAATTAAGGTAATTTACAATATCGTTATTCTATCCACGTAAATGTTCGGTTCGAACAAGAGCCGGATTCATTTCGGACCAATTTAATTTTGTCAACCTGAACGCAATTAACTAAATAGATTGTGGGCACTGCACAGGAATGTCAAATTGTTTGTTCCAAAATTTTTTCGGTTTTATTACAGAATATAAAGTATACAAGAGTTAATCAATTAGTTTAAAGATCTTACTAGTTTAGTGCTTAAGTACTCGAATTCCCGGTAGACAGATATGGGGAAAGACGAGTAGACAGACGTGGTCGTCAGTAGCCTCACCTTTCCCACGTGGATCGCTGGATGCATTTGGTCCTATCCATCCATCTCAATGCACTTCGAAGCACCTACTTTCTTTGGCAACTAAGTAATTTAGTAGTCATCATCATCCGAGCGTATTCCCGGTTGAATCGTCAGCGGTTACGCTTCAGAGCCCGGGGTCCGCTACTTTACCTAGGTGATTTGACGAGGTTACTGGTTTTTACACAGAGCGACTACCGCCTGACCTCCGCAACCCAAAGGGTAGACCAGCACCAATCCTAGGATAGGTACAAACTCTAGATGGCGTTCGGGACCAACAGCTTTACGTGCCTTCCGAAGCAATGAATCATCTTTCTTTTCCGATAATCAGGTGATTCAAGCCTGCAATATACTAACCAGACTGGAAACAACTTTTCACAAGAAGTATGCTTCCCAGTGGGATTTGAACCTACAACCTCCGGGTCACAAGGCAAACGCCTTGACCACTGGACCACGGAGGCAGTCAGAGTTTAATATTATCACATTTTACCAGGATATTTTACCAATGCGCCGCCGTTTTATCACATCGCCGTTTCATGTGTTCCTCGATTATAAGTCTTTCTGTGGCATACTGTCAACTTCGGCTCACAGACCTCAAAGTAAGATAATAGTAAAGTTGCTGGGCTACACCTGTAGCTCCCGAGACCATGCTACGTAAGTTTTGTAACAATTATAAAATACAATTTTTGACATTCAGTAATATCCTGTGCCAAAAATAAATTCTTTTGTTCTGATATACCTAAGGATATTATATTTTTACAAAATAATGTCACTTGCTTGTAAGACTTCTATCTTTTGGACGTGATTTTAGATTTATTAATGCAGAATAAAATGTTATTTTAAGTCTTTAAAGGCAATTGTCATCACCTGGTGACCGACAAACAATTTCTATTGTGTCTTCACTGCTGGTAATCAAGGTATTAAAAACGCTGTTTGACTCAAGAAACTATGATGTCACGACTGGAATTTCATACAAATCCCATAGAAAAAGTTTGTTTTGACAATAAGAAAAAAGTATCTGATTTGACTTGTTGGAAACTAGAGGATTCTTATATTATTTAACTTTAATTCGTGTATGTTATTTGTTAATGCAGTACTAAATATTAGTTTTTGAACAAACTTATTATATAAAACAAATCACTTTTATTAAAAAAAATATATATATTTAATAGCTATAAATTGGTTACAAATTGTAGCCCGCATCACCCCTAAAATACATATACATTCGAATGACCTAGCTCTTCCTTTTCTGAAGTAATTTAAAAATAGCAGTAATTGGATGATTGATTGATTGATTAGCAGTGATTGGATTGGATTCTCCTTTTGATACTATAACAACCAAAGCTAGGAAGTATGCTTCCCAGTGGGATTTGAACCCACAACCTCCGGTTCACAAGGCAAACGCCTTGACCACTGGACCACGGAGGCAGTCCAAGTAATTTAGTAGTGACTTTATATAATAGCTGACCAGCTAGTATAACTATCTCTTGAACCGGATAATCGGTATTTACTTGAAATTTTCACCGATTATGTGTTACTGTGGCCGTTATAACAACAAATACTAAAAATAAGATAAAGTAAAAAATTAAAGGGTGATAAAAAAAAACGTGCTTCTTTCAGCGTTTTAAACTCATCTTTATAATGACATTAACTTGATACTTGAAATTTTGTCAAATTAAAGGACACCACGTAAAACATTTGTTCGGGATGTTACAAAGTTGCTAGTAAGAAGTAAATTGAAAGGCAATAGAGTATATACGTAATATATTTTTTGTTTTTTTATATCTTTGTGGCTATTTATAACAGCGTATTCACATATTTATAGTGGTAATTTTACGTTCTCCCTTCCCACTACCCTTGGGATGCAACTTCAACTCCAATCTCGAAATAGAAAATCTATGTGTTTTCGACAAAGTTTGTTTGTGGTAAGTGATCGATCGCGATGGGCCGGTCTCGCCGTCTGTCTGCGTGCTTGTCCATTAGTCAAATAGGTTTTCCATCAAGATTAACTTATCTCTGTGCTGACAACGTTCCCGTTCCCATTCAACCACGCCCTGCTATTACCCTCTAAACTGTAGGTATTTATATGCCGTAGAGGTGAAATTTCTGGTTTTGGGCGTTTACTTATAATGGAGCTCCATCATCATCATCAGGTATTTTTTAGTCTCCACTGTAGAAGCATATAACCCTCTCTGTACTAGCAGAGCTAAGTATAGCTCTAGCCAGAGCTGCCAGATGATTTAGCTTACATTCTCCACACTGGCCAAACGGGTTGGAGAGGTCTCCTATTCTACTCTGCCGGGAACCACACGACAATATGGAGCTTACTTTCGCAGAAATATGTGGAAGTTACCAATCCGCTAGATGACAACAAGTCAAAACAAATATTTTTAGGGTTCCGTACCCAAAGGGTGCAAACGGGACCCTATTAGTGAGACTCCGCTGTCTGTCCGTCTGTCACAGGGCTCTATCTCTTGAACCGTAATAGCCAGATACTTGAAATTTTCACAGATTATGTTTTACTGTGGCCGCTATAACAAAAAATAAGAAAAAGAAAAAAAAATTAAAGAGGGTCGTCATACAAAAAACGTGTTTTTACAGTTTTTTTAACTAGAGGAGGTACGGAACCCTTCATGTACGAGCTCGACTCGCACTTACCCGTTTATTTTTTTCTAAACGTCAAAAACAATCATTCTAGGATTTATATGAAAATCACAGCCGAGTGATGTGACAGTGATATCATAGTTTTGTGGACTCAAATAGTGCTCTAAATATCAGTTTTTCTATGGTTTTTCTGTATTAATAAATCTAAAATCACGTTGAAAATGGATATGATCAATGACAAGTGACATTATTTTGTGATGTTTAATTCTCTTCACAGTACTTAATAATTTATTTTTGACCCAGCATGTAACCAATTGCTTTTTCACCCGTTCAAATTGTAAAAGTTGATGAAGGATAACGACCTAAATAAGTATGGGAAATATAACTGGTCACTACTTCTTTTTTTTTCTATTTCCACGCATATGTCAATCATCTTGTTAAGAGGCACATTTAGTGTAAAAATAAGCTGACTTTAAAAGTTTATTCACTGTCGTGCGTGCTATGGAATGAATCATAGGATGTGGTATATTTCACAACCGAAATCGTATGTGTTCGGCCTTATCGTAGCTTTGGTTGTTATAGTGTCAAAAGGAGAATCCACTCCAATCACTGCTAATCAATCAATCAATCATCCAATTACTGCTATTTTTAAATTACTTCAGAAAAGGAAGAGCTAGGTCATTCGAATGTATATGTATTTTAAGGGTGATGCGGGCTACAATGTGTAACCAATTTATAGTCATTAAATATATATATTTTTTTTAAATAAAAGTGATTTGATTTAAATAATAAGGTTGTTCAAAAACTAATATTTAGTACTGCATAAACAAATAACATACACGAATTAAAGTAAAATAATATAAGAATCCTCTAGTTTCCAACAAGTCAAATCAGATACTTTTTTCTTATCGTCAAAACAAACTTTTTCTATGGGATTTGTATGAAATTCCAGTCGTGACATCATAGTTTCTTGAGTCAAACAGCGTTTTTAATACCTTGATTACCAGCAGTTAAGACACAATAGAAATTGTTTGTCGGTCACCAGGTGATGACAATTGCCTTTAAAGACTTAAAATAACATTTTTTCTGCATTAATAAATCTAAAATCACGTCCAAAAGATAGAAGCCTTACAAGCAAGTGACATTATTTTGTGAAAATATAATATCCTTAGGTATATCAGAACAAAACAATTTATTTTTGGCACAGGATATTACTGAATGTCAAAAATTGTATTTAATAATTGAATAAGTTGTTTCCAGTCAGGTAATATATTGCAGGCTTGAATCACCTAATAATCCGAAAAGAAAGATTTTTTCCAAAAAAGATGATTAATTGCTTCGGAAGGCATGTAAAGCTGTTGGTCCCGAACGCCATCTAGCGTTTGTACCTATCCTAGGATTGGTTCTGGTCTACCCTTTGGGTTGCAGAGGTCAGACAGCAGTCGCTCTGTGTAAAAACCAGTAACCTCGTTGAATCACCTAGTTTAGGTAGCAGACCCCGGGCTCTTAAGCGTAACCACTGAAGATGAAACCGGGAATACGCTCGGATGATAATGATGTAATATTAAACTCTGCCGTGTATTGGCTACTCCTGTAGCCCACACGTCCAATCTAGCGATAAGGCACATTTTATCAAAAAACCGTCGGCCGATAGCACTGTTATCATTCGATGCTCTTCCATATAGACGTTGAAAGAGTAATATAGTGTCGGAAACTGCGAAATTAATTCGTATTGTTAAAATGGGTGAGTCAAAGATGTTTGCTCAAAGTAAGTGAAGTGATTCTTTTAACTTTGTGATGTAACTTTATTCAAAAAGGTTTTTTTCCAGATATTTTGGATATATTACACTGATTTTACTTTAAAATAAAAGTTTAAAAAAATGCAAGTGACATCACATTTCCTACTCTTTTTGTATAATTAGATTCTTAAGGTGAAGATATAGGCAAATGGCCTTGAAGTGGAAAAAAAATTGTTAACTCGTAAATATGGTGATAATTTCCATATTGCTCTTCGTCATGCACTAGATAGCCCTTTAAATTATTTTATGAACTGCCGTTGAAACTATTATTGGTGATCCGTCTAGCTTTAAAACTTGCCGTGGCCACTTTTGGCGGAGACAAGTTTTAAAGCCAGACGGACTAATGTAAATACTTTCAACGGTGGTTCATAAAATATTTTAAAGGGCTATCTAGTGCATGACGAAGAGCGATATGGAAATGATCTCCATATTTACGAGTTAACAATTTATTTTAAATGAGGGCGCCACTTCAAGGTCATTTGCCTATACCTTCACCTTAATTAAATTTAGTTTAGTACTCAATCTTCTTGTAAAATAGTATTTCCCGTTTGTGCTTCATGTTAGATAAACTAATGGAAACTGAAATTCACATTTATATTTAGTTGAAAATTTATTTAAAATAATATTTATCCTCATTCCTATCATTGAGCGAAATAAACGGCAGCAAAATGCAAAGTTGTAGTGTAGTGCGAAGGAAATTGTGGGAAAAAACTTAAGGGATGTTGATGAATAAATTCGTAAGAATGGTATAATAAAAGAAGGTACTCTCTTTTCGTGACAGCTAGGTCACGTGATTGGCCCAAGAATACGTCATCAGTTGGGAGTGTTGGTACTGTGTGTGATTGAATTACCCGCGCAAAATGTATTTTTAACTTAACAAACCAATTATGAAATAATAATTCAATATATACATTTATTAAAAGTTAAACAGATGAACCACACGATATACGAAATAGTTAAGTTAGTTAGTATTTTATTTTGTATTGATTAACTAATTAAGAAAGTCCTTAAATTTACTGAAAAGAAGTCAGTAGTAACACTTATCGTGACATTGCGTTGCCAGCTCTTCGGTCTCCTGTGATGTCGACTAACCTTTTTGCTATTTCCTTAAAAAGCCTTATAGCGCTAGCACCCCACGGACCAAGGGTCTCGACACCGAATGGGACAAAATCATATTCGGAGCTTAAACCCCTGTATTTCCATGCTTAAAAAAAATTATAAATATAATACAAAAAAAAAACTGCGAAATATCGTCGAGCACGGCTCCGGGCCTTTCTTCGCTCTCGACGAATATTTCACTGTGTTTTATTTATTATTATTTTGTGTATAATATTTATATTTTTTTTTGCCAAAACGAATAGATATTTAGATAATACATTTTTTGGTATAATTTTAATATAAAAAGGTGATTGTATAAAATAGTAATATGTATTATAAAGGCAAATTTAGAGGTATGTTTGTGATTTTTTCTATCGAGCCAAAAATGCTCAATCGTGTTTTGGATATTGTGGGTGTGAATTTTTATGTAAAATTTTTGAGGAATAAACTGTAGTAGTTTATTTACAGTGATTTTTTAAAAACACTCACAGTTTTCTTGGCTCTGAACTGGCGGGGCCTTAAAGTTATATTTCGTCAAATTATGCGATTATCTAAACGAAAACTAGTCTAAATATTAGGAATATATAGCTATATATGACTTCATCATCATCATCAACAGTTCCTTATTAGTCTCCAATGCAGAAGCATGACATGACTCTCTCTCTACTACCATAACCAAACTTGACCATAACAGTCAGAGGATTGGCCTACACTCTCCACGCTGGCCAGACTCTCGTATTTCCTAAGTCGCCTTCTACGACATCCACGAGAAGACTTGGAGCCGTTTGCCGTGTGGTTCCCGGTAGAGTAGAATATATAGCTTATTAGAATATAAATTATTTTATATTTAAAAAAAAAAAAAACCGACTTCCATATCAAAAAAGCTAATTATTCAAACAATTGTATAGACGACATATTTTTTCTAGTTATGTTCGTTTAAAAAACAAACCATACAACCGATTTTAATTAAGTAAATTTCTATGGAACCTTCTGCAAAATATACCCTTACAAAGAAAAGAGAATATTCCAAATCGGTTGAGACGTCTTCGAGTAATCGGGGAAACATACATAAAAAAATAAAAGATTTCGACGAATTGATAACCTTTTCTTTTTTTGAAACTGGTTAAAAATACAATTGAACATGAAAAACAAGTAGACAAATTGTCGCGATCGACCTTTGTTAATATCCGTTTATCGTATAAGCGATAAACGGATATTAACAGATAATGTTTACATGTTTCAGCGAACGTTCAGTACGTAGGCCAGCCGCCACCCCCGGCCTACTCGCCGTACCCGCAACCCCCTCCACCGGGCGTGAATGTGGGCACGGTTACCACCACCACCCTTATCGTAGCAGCCCCGGCGGGCCCTGATCCCATGATCACTACCTGCCCTTCCTGCAATCATCAGATCGTCACAAGAACAGACAAGAGACCTACATCGAAAACCCACGTCATAGCTTGCATCTTATTTTGTTTTGTGTAAGTTTTATTGAGTTGTTTTTGAAAGTTATGTTGGACTTTATTTACTAGCTGATGTCCGCGGCATTGTTGAATTTCTTATAATCCCACGGGAACTCGTAGGTGCAGATAGCATGATAAAGACACACCCTGGGTGACAGGGGCATATTTCACCAAACGTATAAATGTCATCGACAGATGACAGGCGACAAGTTGACCATTCGACAATTAGACGTTTTAAAAAAATTTTGGCTAAAACTAAGAACAATAAAAAGCTGACAAGATTGTCAAATTGTCACAACATACGAAATTTTAGTGTTTCAAAAAAAATTACATTTGACAATAAAATTTCGATAAATTGTCGCTGTTTTTCCGACATTTGTCGTTAATGAAACTAACAATTGTCAAAATGTAATTAAAAATTTGTCAAATTGTCGCAAATTTTTGACTGCGGTTATGGGCCTATGTCAGAATAATTAGAAGACTATTATCGAGTGCCAGAGTAAGTCGTATTTAAATAACTACCCAGCTCAAATGCTTAGGTCTAGCATAGTTAAATAACTAGATATTAGTAGTGAAGGTGACTATGATTATTTAGAACAAAATAGGTGAAGCAAGGAATTTCGCGCAATTTAAGAGGTATGTCAATAGAGTATTATGCCTATAACAATCAAGCCTAACACTTTATGATTCAGACCTGCTTCCTATGTCATTAATTTGCCTATCACTTAAAATTGGTGTTATACAAGGCCTGACATACAAATGGTTTTATGAAACAGCCAAAAAACATTGGAAATTACCACTGTATTCCTATCGACACTATAAATCTGTCAAGTTCATGAAACGGATAATTTCGTAATAATCCGACAAATGTAAACTTATTCGACAAATTTTCGACTTGTACTTTAAGTTTGGTGAAACAGGGGCCAGGATCGCGAGATGTCGCTGACGCACTGCCACTTCTCTGTATAGACCCAAGTGTTTGTCTCTTTATGCGTATTTTCTTTGAATATTTTTATAGTCAGTGTGGTTCCAGGCAGAGTAGAATAGGACCACTCCAAGTCTTCCTGTGGATGTTGTAGAAGGCGACTAAGGAAACACAAGCGTGCAAGCACAAGCTGAACAAAGTTTATATAAACATCAATAAGGCCTCTCCAATCCGTCTGGCCAGCGTGGAGAGTGTAGGCTAAATCCTCTGACTGCTCTGACTAATATATGGCTCTGGTAGTACAGAGTGGGTCGTGCTTCTGCAGTGGAGACTAAAAAAGACCTGATGATGATGTTTTTTTTCAGTTGCTGGCCCTGTGTTTTTATCCCGTACTGCATGGATAGCTGCAACAACATCGACCACTATTGCCCTAATTGCAATGCATACATCGGCGGCTACAAATATTAGACTTTATTTTATTGGTCAATAACTAAATTTATTTATTTTTTACTTACATTTGAACTGAAGAAAAAAATGTGAAGGTAGATAATACAACCAGGGTGAAAGTATACAGGGTTTTAAAAAATATTCTGAAACAATTTTAAGGGTGAATTAGGTCCATGGTACTGAACAACTTTACTCAAGGAAAAAAATGTTTGGCCTCCCAAAAAAGTTAGCCGATCAGCTGATTCTAGTTTGTATGGAAAGCAAAAAAATAATTTTCATATTTCGATACATGTGCCATGCCATGGGCAAAGGTATTGTGTATCATGATACACAACATACTGAATTCACTATTAAAATAGGTTCAGTATATTTTGTTAGACGTTGAAAATTCTACTAGAGGTACAAAAAACAAATCAAGTCTTGTCTTTAAGCTAGCAAAAGGTCATAAATTCTGTCCTATATATCTTTTTGTTTATAGAAACATAATTTATTTTTAAGCGACTTTTAAAAAGGATTTACTTCTCAATTCGAATGTATATATTTTTTATGTATGTATTCATTCGCCTATAACTTCTTCGTTTTTGAAGTGATTTAAAAAATCTTTTTAAGTTGAAAGGGTATATATACATGCGAGTTGGTTCTGTTGTCAGCAGGTCAAGATCTGCTGATGGAATTTTATTGCTAAATCAGGTCTTCAAAGTTCTACGATCCATAGATCTGTCTATCGTACCCATGTTATACCTCGTATAGGAAAAAGATATTGTAGATATCTACTTGTATTATTTTTGACATTGGCATTTTGCTTATCTGAAAAAGATAAAGCAACAATGTTCTTTAAAATGCGATTTATTGTTTAGTCAGAATAATCTTATCTATATAGGTATATAATTGTTATAAGTAAATATTTTATAAATATAAAATACTGTTTTTATTAAAACGGAAACTGAACCAATGAAATTGATTTGCTCTTTCTGCAAAGCGCTCATTAGGTACTCAAGTTGAAACATGGCCCACGGTGTGTACGTAAACATGTAGTTTACGTCACATCATAACTATTTGATGCCGTGTATTTGCGGTCTATCTCTTTCTGTGGGTATCGTTAGAGGCGACCAAGGATCAACATCTTCTTCTTCATCTAAGCGCGTTCCCGGTTGCATCCTCAGCTGTGCTGTTCTGGTGCCCGGGGTGCGCTTTCCCGCTTTTCGTTCTTCAAAAATAACATGAATGTCAATGGTCACCCAAGGATAAAAAAGATCCTGCGAAATGGACAAGGAATAGCCGAACTAGTTTAAATGATTTGGCTATAGTTTTACGACCGGCCACCTGTCTGACGTCAACCGTTTTTGGGAAACCGACCAAGGACCATGTCGTACAACAACTGCATTTCCAAAGAGGGTTCTCGATGGGTGAATATAGACATGCATTTCATCTTTGGAGATGAAAACCCGGAAATCGCAGTTCACACGCTTGTAGAGATGAGGCGACTTAATGAAAAGAGTGTTGACTTGATACTGCTGCTTTATTCAATACGTTTATCAATTATATAGGTTCTTACAGACACACACACTTACAACTATGCTACAACACTACACAAAAAAAATACACTTAAGTTGTTTTTTTCTTCATAACATTACATACCTATATGTAGAACGATTATTAAAAGTAATTACTTAATTACAATACATCATATCAAACAGAAACTAAGTCTTGATCGAAAACAAACAGATAGTATTACTAAATAATAAGGAAACATAAAACAAAGCTACAAGTATGGGTAAGGAATGCAGTACAGGCAGATAAACAAAACATTCGAATTATTTGTTAAGCGAACTTACAATATAACAAGTACATTTATTTCATAACTTTTTTCTTTGCTACAATTGTTGCTTAATTATTTTTAAAACAAATATGTATATAGATACGTTTATACTAAACTTAATATAATCTAAGTAATTCCTACACACCTACAATCATATAACTTCTTAAAAATTACATTTCGCAAATAATTTTCGAAATAATCGTTATATTTTTTACATCTATTATAAATCTTATAACATTTTTGCCTTTTATTTCTTTTATTTGGTGTCTTGCTTAAAATACCTTTCACGAAATTTTTCTCATTAGTCTTTTTAACAATCTTGTTTTAATTCAAACTCTTATTTCTCATATCAGACATTCTAACATTTCCTCTTTTCCCTTTAATCTTAACAACTTTTATTTTTCTTAACATATTTATTTTAGTATTCATTATACATTGATTACTCTTAACTCCTTTTTTTTATTTAAAATATTTATTTTTATAATACGTCAAATCCTTGCTTTTAATTTTTCTATTCTTTTTATTTGTTTTACAACGTTTTTTTTTATATTTTTGGAGTTACATATTTAAATCATCAACCTTAGTTTGCTCACTTTCTGTATATTTATTTATTACATCTTTAACAAATAAATTATTTAAAAAGAAATCATCATTATTAAATTGAGTTAAATTATTTGTTTTGTAAAAGTTGCCGAAAAAGCCTGTTGCCGAATCCGGCAACAGGCTGCCGGGTCTGCTGAATCGGCGGAACGTGAACGATGCACGAGGACGACAATGGACACTTGGATGTCGTCATATCGTTTGATATTTCTAGGTACTTTGTTGGATACAATCTATTTTTAGAAACTTGAAATGAGTTTGGAAGATAATGAGTATTTTGAAAAGTTTTAAAATTGAATTTTGGCCTATTCGGTTTATTTATCGTCATAAATGTATACTCGTTGATTGCAAATTGAATAGCTTGCGACAAATTTAGAAAATTTTGGGATAAAAGTATAATCTGTAATTTGAAATTATTTAGTCCTCTTGAAAAACCATCAATTGCCATTTTTAAGAATATTAATTTTAAAAAGGCCTTCCGATTGCGCTCATATAAGATCTGTTAATATGTTTGGAATTTCTTCTCCATATGTTTGAATATTTCTATTTACCCTGACGACAGTTTAATAATTTAGCTTGTATCGCGACTGGACATTTTTAGGCAAAAAATAATGCCTTATATCTTGAATTAAACTTTTTACATCCAAATAATCTTGTTTTAAAATAAAGTAAACTGGGAAGTAAAAGTCAATCAAAAACAAAGTTTACCCAAGACCAGTTAATTTTTGACCCCTTTTATACAACGGTTGCATTAAATACTATAAAAAATAATATATATTTTGAATATCAAATTATATTCAATCATCTTCTATTTAACTACTATATTCATTGCATGTACTCGTAGGTCAGATTAAAGTAGGTGTGGTCAATGCCAGGATTTTACGGTCGCTCTTGAAAATAGTAAATACATTGTTTCAACGAAATCCATGATGTCATGTACCTAAAAATATTGAAGTTGAAATACTGAAATATTGAACTATTATACTTATTAGTAGTTTGTCCTAAGACTGGCGTAAAAGTAGCGGACCCCGGGCTTCATAGCATTACAGCTAAGAATGCAACGGGGAATACGCTAAGATGAGAGAGAGAGAGAGGGAGAGAGAGAGATTGTCCCAAAACTGTAAAGCTGCGACCTATTTATTCTATATTGAGATATGGAATCGGTAAGTAACCACCTAGACTGATTTGGTTCATGTTATGGTGTGACGTTACTACTTACCTGAGTATAGTATTAGAATGTAGTAATCAATGTGGTTATTGTTGTATCAGATTTAATTATACAGATACACTATCACGTCTTTATCCCTAACGGGACAGACAGAGCCTAGGGTGGCAAGGCCCAGGCCACTGTGAGCGTGATGGGGCATGGGCACGAAGGTGAAAAAAGAAAATTATAATAGTGATGGGTTGCTAACCGCATCGCCTATTGATATAATTCAGATTCTTGCCCATTCCCTTGACCTGCTTTTACAATCTGCGCGAAAAGAGACGCAGCCTAAAGCGAAGTTCGTATTAGTTTTGGAAAAACGGATGATCAATTACTTGTTCTAGGAGTAATGAACGATAGTTGTGATACTTGTGATTTAGATATAAGACTAGAAGTATAACTTCTTACAGCTAAATTTAGTGTTGTTTCCTTTACACACGAGCAAAAGAAACAACAACAAACAGTACTGTAACATTTTGTTGAGAAACAGTGTCATCATTGGAGCGACTACTGCTACGATTCGTAGACGTTGGAGTGGAGCGACAGACCACATAGTAGCGATGTGACACAAAAGCGACAGCAAAATACGAGAAATGAAATTCCTCGCCGTACAATCGTATTGCGATCAGCTGATAAAATTTGGTATTCATTTAAATATTATTATTTTGAGAGATAGTATATCGATAGGGTTAGTGTCATAGACTGATATTGCTGATAAAAATTGCCCACTTAAATCACAATATTCTGGGTGTATCTACGAATAAGCTAAATTTTATCTCGGTATATAGGTGGTTCCCAACAGATATGTGCGAATGAAGTCGTAGACAAAAGCTATAAAATAAAATAAATTTTACTTCACATATTTTGCATGTAAAGACAAAAGACATCTAATGGAATTAGTATAATATTATTAATCTACAGTGTGTTCGGTTATCATAATATACTAATAATTTAAGGACATACCTACTGTCCTCATCTATACGCACAACTTTTACTAAGTGAATAATTCCGAAATTATCGAAAAAAGTTGACTGCTCCATAGTAAATTACATTCCTATCGCATAAAAATGTATGGAACAGCGGGTTTTTTTCTGCGTGGCTTGTGAGCTGTAAACTTCGCGACTTACCCCCAACCCGTTTAAGTTTATCAAAAAAAAAAGTTGCTCACAAAAAGTTACGTCTTAATAAGCGTAACAAAAAAGTTTTGTCATATTTGAATATTTTTCGATAGGTTTTTTTTAAAGTTTTAAATCCTCATATCTCCGCAATTTTGATTTTTTTTTTCTAAAAACTGAACGGATGAAAAGATCGGAAAACGGGAGCCAGAAATATTTAGCAAGCTTGTTACTTAACTAGAACAAACCCTAGCTTAGCCTCTATTCCTTTGATCAATTTCCATGATTTGTGTACCTAGTCGAAGAAGCAAGCTGAAAGAGAAGCAATTTCGGAAGTAGGTACCTAATCTATACAGCATGTACATTATACTTCTCAAATTGCTTCTCTTTTCTAATTTGCACCAAGAACAGAGCAGTTGACTTGGACTTATTTTGCCATTTTTGATAAAAGAACTTTATTTTTTTCAGTGTTAAGGTATCTCTAGATATGGTTATATCTAACATTAACCAAGGTTAAATAAACACTATATGGCTTATCTATTTTAAACGCACCCACTTACCCAAAAAATACGATTTACTTTTTACTGTCCGACCGTCGAGGATCTGTTGTGAAAAAAAATTGGCAACGTCAACTATCATCAAGTATCAAAACATTAGTCGTCGTCTAGTCTAAAGTTGGTAATAGACTTACAGGTTTTCTTTCCTGTAGTCAGATCTGGTAGCCTGATCAGTTATCGGAAGGCGCTAATGCCATATACGAGTAGGTACTTGTAGACATGCATTATCGTCCGTTCCGGTAACCGGATTAGTCTTCCGAGTCGTAAATTTTTTGGAGTAGGTTCAAAACATGATTCTGATTAACTTTCCTTAATAATAATTGATGAAAATTGAAATAATATTTTCGTCCTCCCATCAAGCAATCCGTGCGGCTGAGCGCTGATTTGTATGGGAGGTAGATTTTTTTTATCGTGTTTCGGTAATTATTTTTATGAAAAGTTAATTCGTATTATGTACCGAAATTGCCTAAAAAAATTGCCTGGTAATTAAAAAGTCAGCCTGTATATTAAGTGAATCCGATCCACAAACCTGATGGAAACGCCATAACCGCCGCGTATATGTGATATTTATTAAGAGGTCTATTGCCACCAAATGTATTAAGTAGTAAGTAAAGAATTCCTTTTTACTTATTACTGCATACATTTATAGCAAAATGTAGTTTTTATTAATTGCGAGTTTGCTTATCATTAATCTTGCCACTGTCAAGGTTAGTCTAGATATGACTACCTATATGTAACATTTATCAAGGTTAAACGCTATAGTGCTCATCTGTTTATAAGTGGACCGACTTATGCAGAAAAGAGCTAGCAAAAATGCCTCGCTCTTCAATCTATGTAACATTTGCCACAATAATTTATCTGACCTATCTTTTACAAATAATAAATTAATAAGTTTCTATTTTAACTTTCAGTATATTTAATTACCATTACCTTTATAATTTTATGGAAAATCTTACATTATAAAATACCAGCGTAGGCATACCAGTATGCCTACCTGTAAAAGGGTCCTTTTTTATAACCAAAGAAATCTACACAATAAACACTATTCGAAAATCTGCCATGGTTTAAAAGTATTGCTTGCTTTACAATAAAAAATGCGGTTTGAATGCGGAATCTAGATATCACAAGCTAGAAGACTCGTGGATAAAATCGTGGCATTTTAAGGTGGGTGACATGGGTGACATTGGGCCATCCTATCAAATATAGCTATCACACCGGCGCGTTGGGAAGGGCACCACGGATGACGTCATTCATGGCGACTGCGTGACGGGAGATTGCGTCCTGCGCCGTGGCGTGGCTCAAGCAAAAAAAAGTTTGGGGAAGAGAATGAACGTTTCAACATATATTAAAAAAAAAAGTGTCTTGTAACTATCCAATAATTTATATTATGCGCGTAGTGTGATCTGTTTCGACTCGATAAACAGAAGAAGTGTAATCTGTAATCAGTAATTAATAAGCAAAGAGCGCGAGAAAAATGCAACAATCCAATGATTTAATACAACTCTTCTGCATAATACGGTTCACCTATTTCGACGCATGAGCTCACTATTCGCAAATGCAAATTTAATTTTAAAAAGCCGAACGTGTGGCTCACAAAAGAAGTGATCGCGGTCGCAAGACCTATGTGTCTATCTGTGTGGTCTAGTAGCAGTCTAGTTAGTGTGTGCGTAGGCTTAGACCGGTTTTTGGGTGTGACTGCATTTATATTTACAGTGTTTGGTCTAATATCAGCCGCAAAACTGTGTTGTGCCGTTGAATATATTGAAGCGGCGAAATGAGTGGCCAAAATGTGAATAACGAAAAGTCGCCTAATCCTAATCTGCGTAAGTAAACTAAATACATTTTTTTGCCCTTTGGGTATCTGCTCGTACTATTAAAAAAACTACTGTGTAAAATACGTATATTGCATCCTATGAACAACGACTAAATGACAGTCTGACAGAAAATTTAGAAAACATAGCATACCCAACAACCTGTTTATTAATAGTTTGTGGGTTTTTGTCACGTTAGTATCGCCCCAGGTTAAATGTGATTTTTAACAGGAACTTACTAGTTCACTGAACGTTTGATTACTTGGCGATCTTTGACGTTTGACTGAACTTACTTTTGAACTTACTTAGATGTAAGTAACTTCTAAGTTAGTTACAAAAAATAGTTTATAATGTTTTATTTTTGATCAGTAATTGTCAATTAGGTACCTATTTTATTGTTTTCACTTAAAATGTTAATGACAAGTTATTTGCTTAGGTACGGCTAAGTTAGTTACTTATTTAATTTTCCTTCGATAACTTGTTTTTATTTTTTATTTAAATCTTGTTATCAAATATCCATCTTGTTTTTGGAGATAAACGTAAAAGGAATATCAGATGTTACTTCACCAATACTTCCTCAATGACGCATAGCATAGTTAACTTACAGCTAATACATTTTCTTCAGTTTCAGCAAACACGACCTTCCCGGGTTACCCGACTTTGCCCCCTCCATACACACCGGAAGCCCCCTCAGCTCCACAGCCCCCATCGGCCCCATCGGCCCCATCGGCCCCGTCAGCCCCACAAGCCCCGTCACCAGCACAGCCAACAAATTCAGACGACGCAAAATCATCAGACCCTTTGAAATCTGAAGATGAATGTGATGAAAAAACGGCAATTGAATTTCGTCCTAAGCCAATGAAAATGACCTGCCCCTCCTGCAAAGCGGAAGTCATAACACGAACTGAGAGACATCCTACTTTAAGGACGCATGCCTGCGCCTGTTGTTTGTTTTGGCTGGTGTAAGTATTTTTTTTTAACTTAAGAGTGCTTACTACTACTTTTCCATACAAACGTAGTCTTGCTTTTATTTTGAAATGACATGTCGGATTTTGGCAGTATTTTGTGATTACAAAGAAATTGCATATATCTAGGCATATAACTAGTTTGCGGCGATAAAATATGAACTTAAAAGAAAATACATATAAGGATGTAGAAGTTTTCCATACCGATGATCAAATTTTATATGATACACTATATTCTCTTTTAAGTTCATAATTTGACTCTAAAATCCATTGACTACGAGTATATGCCTAGATAATTATATGCAATTCTTTGAAATTACAAAATTTTTCCAAAATCTGACATGTCGTTTCAAAATAAAAGCTATATGACGCTTGTAGAAAAACGCATCGTGTGTGTTTTGCGAAAACGAAAGCATGGGCGCGTTTTTCAGCAATTGAAGTATCGATTATTCTTTAATATAAATTACTTTGCGTGCTTCTGCTACCATAAAGTTCTTGAAAACTATTGCTGGCCATCTGGATCTATCTGAAACTGCAAGTTCCTTTAATGATGTCAATAATAAATTGACGACAAAAGCACTAGTATGACATATAATGTGAGTATATATGTCGCAGTCATCTGGTTAAAATAGCCAGCTAATTGGACGCCTAACCCGGTCATTAAAAGCCGGCATTCAATTAAATGGCTGAACGACAACTAGCCAAGTTATTGATAAGATGGCTGAACGGAGTGTAGTCATTTAGTTAAATTGGATATTGATGAATTTGTGATGTGTGGTTCGGGTTCACAAATTTTGTACCTACCTAAAATGATCTTTTTCAGATTGACCTGGGTCTTAGATGTTTATCTATATGTATTTGCTATAAAATATAGTATCCTTGAGTTAGTATCCGATAGCACGAGTCTTAAACTTACTTTGTGGCTAGCTAAATCAGTGCGATTTGTCCGTATACATTTATTTATTATGAAATCATTGATTATAAATATGCTCTCACAACAATAGGTATGTTGTTCATAACTTGTATCTGTCTTCGCACATTACACTAATTTGTCATATAACTTCAAGGCGACTTACAATAATCGCCTGCAGAAGCTGGCTACATTTGACTTGAAATCTATGCGAATGTTGTAAATAAATAGATACATAAGGAACAACCCCACTTATTGAGCTAGCCCAAAACTAAGTTTAAACTCACATTATGGGATACTAATTCAACGATACTATACTTTTTTATAATAAACATATAGATAAATGTCTAATAAATGTATATTTTCTATTTTAAGTAAAATAAAGCATATTTGTATTTGTGATTTGTATTAATATGCTTATGGTGCGATTTTTAATAGAAGAAAAACTTGCGTATTTTTAGCATCTTACTCTTCTTTTCCACCCTAATGAACACGACATAAAGCTCATATTTTAAAGCTTTATTGTAAGTTAAGACGGTTTCAGCGTCGAGTTGCTGAAAACTGTTTCTTGCTAATAAAAACATTGTAGCCGCATTTGGCCGCACCTACCTTATCAAAACTGTTTAGAAGGTCAGGACACAAGTCAAGGCCATAGAGACCGTGACGCATTGCTCATCTGTTCTCAATTTAAGTCCGTGATACACGGACCTATTAAATAATAGGACCTACTTAAATAATATTTCAAATTACGTTACTAACGCATGTTAAGCAACCCTGGACGTTAATTGATGACTGCAAGTGCCAAAGCCTCTTCCTTCTGATTCGGAAGGCACTTTAAGCAGATTACCTTAGCTGTTATCATAAGAAGGCAGTCATTACGCTATATCTGATACATTTAGGCAGCTTGAAAACTCTGACACCAGTGTTAGCCACTTACACACACGATAACTATGTTAAAGATATTTTGAATTGATTGAGCTTCGGCAAAAATTCTTTCGTGTGTTCGAATTCCAGTGTTCCTGTTGTTCTGGCCTACAGGTCGAATTTCACGACCGATTCTCGTGAAATTTTGTGAACAGGTTTGATAATTATGTAGAATTGTTTACTTGAGCCAGTTTTATGAAACTTTTCAAAATACCGAAAATCTGGGGGTTGACGTAAAAGATATTTTTTATATATTTTAGCTATTTTGAATGTCATAAAACTCTTTTGTTACCTTTATTAAGATGCAACTTTTGTGTCTGAACAACTTTTCTATCCGATAAACGTCAGTAGATGAGTGGTATGCTAAGACAGACTCGCGAGGTCTACGGCTTACTGAGCCACTAGCCACTAGTTTACCCATTACTCAGAATATTTAAAAAAAAGTAAGTATACTTATTTGTACGTTTATTTTCAGATGGTGGCCCTGCATCTGCCTTCCATACTGCCTGCCTGGATGCAACAACGTCGATCACTTCTGTCCCAATTGTGACTCGTACATTGGTGGTTTTAAATGCTGAGTTCAGAAACGACTCCGAAACGAACTTTATATCTTAAGGATTTAGCTTCTATCGCACTTATTTTAAAAGCTACGTATACATACGTAGCTACGTATAAATACGATGATATTTCTTCAACTGTGACAGTCCAAGGGTAAAGTGGTGGTTAATATACACTATCACGTCTTCATCCCTATCGGGGCAGACAGAACCTAGAGCGGTTAGGCCTAGGCCTAGTGTTTAATATTCCAGGGAGAAAAGTAGATTGAAAGTTTAGTAGAAAAGGTACTTTACGGCCGTTTGACAAAAGAAAAGTTAGAAAATGATACTTGCAATCGTGTCGCTTTTGTCATTCATACCGCCCCACCGCACTAATCGTTTAAACCCCATCTGAGAGTATCTTGAATCAAGATCAAGATTCCTTTAAAAAATGTTGTCTTCTCAGTCTCAATCAAGTAGCAGTGATCTGTAGTCCTTGCCAACCATAAAACGTAAAAAGCCTATGGTAGCCTGTGGTGCGGTAGGTCACAGAAACCAAGTCCGCTGCGGAGTAAATTTTTATAAAAAAGGCATTCAGAGCAAGTGAATCTAAAAAATTATCTAACTCGGCCATAACGACCCTTTTCCTTATTTTTTTAAAGTAAATTATAGATACTGTATATTTTTGTAGCGGTTTATTGCTAAAACAATAGTCAAAATAAATAAAAAGATTTCATCAATGTGGGTATCGTGTTAATTTTACTGGGCTGACGTATTTTTTGTAACGTTATTTCCATACTACCTAGGTATGTTACCTTTTGTTAAATGTGTACAACAAAGACTTTATTGTGATGTAAATGTATGTGACATATGTTGATTTGCGTGTGAAATATTATAATATTATTTATAAAATTAAAATTAAATAGTTAAGTTTGTGATTTTGCATGAAAACATTAAATGTGATTTTAACCTTTAATTCTTGTTTTTGTTCGTCTAGATTTGCTCTAGAAATTGTTTTCTAATAGAAAATTTTTTAAATCTGGAGATTTCACTGCAATACATTTAAATAAAACATATTTTTTTAGAAATTGGTCATATTAATTGCATATGCAGTAGGCATATTAATTGGTCCATATCATGATTCTGATTTGTGATTGCGATACAGAACTTGTCGCAACATTTTTTGAAGAACACGAGCCTATGGAATTATTTTTTGTAGCCCACTAACTTTAACTTTCAAAAGCAACTAACTTAGTTTTTGAGGTAGCTTAACTTAAATTTCCTGCGAATCGCACATTTTTTAATACAATAAAAATATTTATATCTCTGTAACTACACATCTTAGGTGGTTGATCTTTGACATCGAAATACCGACTACCCGTGGAACCTTAAATATATTTACACATCATAATGACTCCTTATTTGTAGGTACTTTATATCGTCGTTTCTATAATATGGGTGTTAACAGGGTCAAAAAAGTGTTATGCTAATAAGTCCGTCTTTTAGATTATAAAAAATCGACCCATATTTTTCAGTTTATAGAAAAAGTAAAAATTCGCAAAGATACGGAGCATCAAGGTAGTAGGTTTTGAGGTAGGCCCAATAATATAAGATGACTAGATGCGTGTGTTAAATAACACCAGAAACATTTAATAACATCTGGAACGTTCGATTGCAGAGATACTAAAAGAGTATTTATTATACAATACTGTAAAAAAGTAAACAATGTACATTATAGTACCTAATTAACATAAGCACTAACAAAACTAAATCAATTGATAGTAAGAAAAAAATTGAGTACTTAAATGCCTAGAGAGAATGAATTTACTTCGTTTGCTACTGCGTAGGTACCTTTGGAACTAAGCAACAGGTTAAAAATGATTTATTTATTATTAAGTCGGGTGCTTGGGTTGCAATTTTTGTTTTGAGATGGGTTCATAGTGTGCTATTTTAAGACAGTGACTTTTAGTAGACTGATGTTCATTATGAAATGTAATAAATGAATTGAAATGAATCAAAGTTTATAAGCCGTGAAGTCAAGTGAAATTTAAATAAGCTTTATCTTCGTATTTTTTTTGTTTCTCAGCGAAAAGAAAAAATATGTGTACAATATTTTTTAATAATCTAACCGATGGGCCATATGTATTTTCCAGTCATCATGTCTATTATTGTATCCATTAGAAAAATGATAACTATTTAATTATACCTATACAATGGATAAAGTAATCATTGATAAGACAATATATACACTAACAAAAAGATTTTATACAATTTTACTTATTTTCGTCGTTACAGATTTTTGAAGCTGTAAAACAAAAATAGCAAGAATAAGCATGTCCTTCCGAAGTATGAAGGTGCTCAAAATAGTGCGCAGATTCGCACACATATCCAGATCCAGCATATATACAGCGACACTTTAAACGCACTACTAACAACGCACTACAAACTAGCTCAAACTACGCCAATTGTTTAAGTACATAGTACCAATAGTACCTAGTACTTTACTCGCTATTCCCATTTACGAAAATCAACTAAAATTTCGTGGTAGTGCACCTAAACCAAGTGGAATCTGCTTCACTGTTTTAATAAATAAATCAGGACAAATGACACAGATTGAGCTAGCTCCAAAGTAAGTTTAAAACTTGAGTTACGGGATAATAATTCAACAATACCTGTGACGATACTATTAATGTATGATAAATACATATACATCGTGTTAATTTAATAACGCAAAACCTCTCAGATGGTACCTCAGCCCATGAAACTAAGCAACTTTTGTTCAACAACTTTAACGTAACTAAAAAAAATCATTTTAATTTACATACAAACTGTTCAGCTGATCGAGTCAATTTGTATGAAAATCCGTTTTTTTTTGGATTTCGTGAAAGTTGTTGAAAAGTTGTTCAGTATCATGGGCTGAGATACCATCTGAGAGTTTCTGCGTTTTTTAATTAACAAGATGTATAAATAGTATGCCCAAGACCCAGTTTAATTTGAAAAAGACTATTTTCCAACTTGCCCTTGCTGAGGATCAAACCCAGAACCCAGAACCGGAGTAGCGGACTAGCATGTCAACCATTAGGTACGGAGGTCGTAATAGAGTGTATGTGTATGTAATATATGTATGACTGTAATGAGTGTATGGTTTAAGTGTAATGCAGAAATAGGTGATTTAGTCAGTGCAGAATGATGAGACCATATCTACCACTATTTGTACAGTCTACGAGCTGATAAAACACCACATGTAAAAGAGACATACCTACAACTAAAATTTCTTCAACGTCCACGCGATTAAACTGTCCTAAATCTTCTTCCTCCGGCTTTATCCCATTTCTACTTGAGGTCGGCTCTCCTGAACGTTCTTCTCCAAAGAGATCTCGTTTGGGTCGTCGCTTTCTTTACGTCCTTATTAACGACAGCCATCCATGTAAATCGAGGCCTGTCAGGCGTCTTGGGAACGACTTGAAGTCCATCACTTTCCTGGTCATGTGATCGTTAGGCCATCATGATATGGCCGTACACCATCAAAGGCGTGCCTCTCTGGCTTTTTAGGTAGGGGTCTTACTTTGAAACTTCCTTGGACAAATCGGTTGGGCACTTTGTCGAAAAGTGTGACCCCTGCCGACTTTCTTAACATTCGAATTTCTGCCATTTCGCACCTTGCTAGTTTGTAGTTTCTAAGAAGCCAGCATTCCGCTCCATAGGTGATGGCAGGTCTCACTGCAGTTTTGTCAACCATGCCTTTGGTGTTTATTGGCTTAAATAAGCAAATAAAACACGACTTTGTATAAAAACGAACTGACATTATCTAAAAACTACCAGACAAATTGATCCTTATTTGAAGAATTACGAGTACATAATAATTTTAGCACTGAAAAATATTTACTGTATTATTTAAAA
Organism: Acrobasis repandana; assembly: GCA_963576875.1. Lineage (NCBI taxonomy): Eukaryota > Metazoa > Arthropoda > Insecta > Lepidoptera > Pyralidae > Acrobasis > Acrobasis repandana. Next base: position 7,630,654 of record OY756218.1, read on the forward strand.
ATCCGCATGCCGTTCCATTGTTTTCTGTTACAATGCCCTATCAGGTATTATGTTGTATCTACTATATCTACTAATTTAAGAAGTGACTATGTAGTGTAGAGCAATATAATATGTACAATGTGAAAAGCAATAAATAAATTGAATTGGCCTCATGATTTCTCTCCTCATTGGCATTCTGGCATCGCACAATACTCCTGTCAGCTCTCTCCTGTCTTAAATATTTTGGTAAAATACTTAAAATTTTATGATCAAGTGTGCTAGTGATTTCGTAAATTGCCCAGACACCGCCAGATTCATAAACAATCTGACCTCATAAATTAGCTATAGTGTCAACTAGTTGTGCAACTTTGTGGCGATGATAGCCACAACTGCCACAAGTATCAGACTACATGGAAAATGAAATAACACAATTCTAGTAGCCAAATTAAATCGCTATATATGTAGACTGCCTAAACGCGGCCAAACTCAAACCACTCCCATCTTTGCGAAGCTCCGCAGCCCACATCTGTTGTCCGATCATCTACCCAATAGGCTTATTTAGTAGGTAGCCCAATTCAATCCCCAGGTACAATTTTGTCCGAATTTGGAAATGTCCCCAAAAAAAGTAATTCTAATTTATTTCCGGCAAGTCGAAAAAAACAGATTATCGCTCATTCCCTCAATGGACTTCGACGATTACGGGAGAGAAACAGCTGGTACAGTCTACGTTTCTTTTCTCCCAGATTAGCGTGGAAGTAATAAAAAATAATAATAAACAAATATTATTGAGATACATAATTTTATGAGAATAAAGACATGCAAAAATTAGAATCGGCACATTTGTGTTTGAAAGAATGTAAAATAATAGATACTTACCATATAATTGGATCTCAGCCAATGCATAGTTATTTACCTTCTGCTTCTGCCTAAGTAGCCAAGTACTAGGTCTTTTTTCGGAATCAATGTCTAGTGCAAAATGAATTGGCTTATTGCCAAAACGATATTCAATGATTCAAATATGTGAAACCAACCATGTGTGTGTGTGTTAATTTTACTTGTTGTACATAAAAAATTGTACTCAAATTGAATAAAGAAATAAAAAATGGTGAAAAAATACCACGTGAGCAGGAGCAAGGGAGCAGTCTTGCTCACGTGGTATTTTTTCACCATTGAGTACTTTAGTACTGCATGTTGAATGCCTAAAAAACCCTATAAAAATATAAAAAAATATATTTTGTTATCCAATTACCAATAATTCTTTGATGTATAAGTCATGGATTCAAATACCTTGTGAAAAGTTGTTTCCAGTCTGGTTAGGATGTTGCAGGCTTAAATCACCTGATTATCCGAAAAGAAAGTTGATTCCTTCAGAGGCACGCAAAGCTGTGGGTCCCAAACGCCATTTAGTTTGTTTAAACCTATCCTAAGATTGGTTCTAGTCTTCCCTTTGGATTGCGGAGGTCAGACGACAGTCGCTCTCGTGTAAAAACCAGTAACCTCTTCAAATCACCTAGGTTAGGTTGCAAACCCCGGGCTCTGAAGCCGAGGATGCAACCGGGAATACGCTCGGATGACGATGATGACGACGCTGGGATTATGACTTACGTAAGTTTCGCTTAGAAGTTTAGTGACACTTACTTCCATGCTGGTTTGGAAGAAAAGAAAAAACTGAGAAAGTACCAAGTTGCTTCTCTTCCCGCGCAGATCGAGGGATCGTTGAAAATGCAAATTATGATAATAGGCGATGCGGCTAGCAACCCATTACAATTTTGATTCCTTTTCCACTTTCTCGCTCATCATCACGCTAAAAGTGGCCTTTGAGTCTTGCGGCCCTGGGCTCTGTCAGCTTAGAGCCGCAAGACCCAAAATCACAGATTAAGAAATAGTTAACAAAATGCTGTCTGCCCTATTTGGGATAAAGATGTGATGTATATAAGGACAAATCACTATGATTAAGCTAGCGCCAAAGTAAGTTTTAAACTTGTGTTATGGGATACTAACTCAACGATACTATATTTTATGATAAATACATATAAAGATAAAAACCAAAGACCCAGGACAATTTGAAAAAGGCCATTTTCCAACTTGCCCTGGCTGGAAATCGAACCCAGAACCCCCGGATTAGTAGTCTAGCGTGTTTACCATTACGCCACGGAGTAAGTATGTAAGTATATTTATTATGTAAGTATGTTTAGTAACAATGTAATGTTTATCATTGAGCTGATCTTTTGATGGAGCTAAAATACGGTGAGATGTGTTAAATAGCTGCCAACAAGTAACATAAAAATTATACATATTGTATATCGCAAGTAAAATTGGATGTCACACGGGAAGTCCCTTTGAATAAGAATCGTACCATAAAATATTAATAAAAACATGTTTGTACTCACTTCAGACATCGTCATGCATGTCACTGATAATGATGACACACCGTTTTCTTATCAGTGCTACTTCCTCTAATTGATGACTACCTGCGCTATAAACGTTTTTAGAATAGTCTGTGTATTATTTTAATAAGTATTATTATCCTGTCTTTTGTTTTATTATTTATTATTACTTATTTTTCATTTCTCCAAAATAATATACGTACAAAACTTCCGCTGAGATTAAGTATCTTATGGCTTAACGTGGCTTCCAAAGCACGGTAATAATGCTTTGGAAGCCACGTTAAGCCATTGGTCCCGGTTTTCATCATCAGATGGCAGTCGTCAAGCTGTGTCAGATGCCTTTAGGCACCTTGAAAACTCTGACAGTGTTGGCCACTTACATACACGAAAAACAAACAAAAATTTTGGCTGATGAGTACTTTGAAAATTGTGATGATTTTTATACCACGACCGACAAATATTTTTACTTAACTGTATTTATCTTTTCTCTTAAAAAAGGTTTTTCGAATAAACTTTTTATTTATGAATAAATTTAAATTTGAACTAACCCGCATCTAATCGTAGTAAATATTAATAAAAAAATACTTAAATACTACCTATTTCTTTTGTAATGTATAATGTGTGTGACAGCTGTACAAAATAAATGTTTTATCTATCTATCTACCTACTAAATACATATTAATAAAAAATCAATCAAGTAATAAAAAGCATTATCGAAATCGGTTCATCTGTTTACAAGCTACGATACAGATACACTTTCACGTCTTTAACCCTAACGGGGCAGACAGAGCCTGGGGCGGTATGGAACAGACACTTTTAGCGTGAAGCTACGATTCTATAGACAAATGCACGAGCATTATAAAACCTTGAGGTTTTTAATTAACAGCAATACCATAGCAACAGGGAGGGCCCCTTAAGACTTGACTATTCTACTGGTACCTCAGACTGCTACTAAATAAATGTAAACAATCTTTATTGACATGTCAATGTAATCATATAATTAATTTTTAATTTGCAAAGGTATGGATTTATCAAGATTGCAAATGTTTAAATTTATTTAAATACCAAACTAAATGGAGTATAGATACCGTGGTATAAAAGAATGTGCTGCCTCTGCCCGTCAAAATAGCAGGTAGCTTTGGTACTTGCATTGTTCCTAAAGTTATAAAAGAGAAAAGCAATTAGCTAGGTAGATACCCCACGAATATCAGACAATGGCAAATAGTTTATAGGTACGTAATCCATGGTCGTAGCGACAGACTCTTCAGTAGAATGAGTCACTGTGACATAGCTCGTGGTGATTATGAGTAAATACTTCAACTAGCAAAAAATGTGGATGCCGAGTAGTTCTCCGTAATAGCGCTGGCAGTTTGGACGTGCGTCTACGAAGTGATCTAATTTTATTTTGTGTTTTTTTCAACAAAAAAGGTCAGTATAACTTTTTTATATATTCTGTGTCAATTCTCGCACGCGTTGCATTTTACTGTTTTTATTTATGCTATTTTATGTTCCGCGCTGCTAATCTTCTATTATTATTTTGTAATATGAAAGTAGGCGATATATCGTTGTGCCTACCTTACATTTTATATAGAGTGGTTAACAATTAAAGGTAATTCTTTTATAATGTAGTAACAAAATGTTACAATTATCGGTTGCGATATTAGTGCAAAGCGTGTTATTTTTTTTTACATTGTAGTGATTGTAATCAAGATACATAATCTGAGTTATTAAGACGAAATATTGAGATACCTATGCACACATAGACCCTTGTAATAACAAGCCTGATTTTTGTTATGAACATAAAATTAATATGTATTTATATTTTATTTCTGTCAGAAATAGAGGAACAGATATAAGATAATAATAAATTTGGTTATTAGCCGACAGATATTCACGAATGTAAAATATTTCAAGTAGTGGTAAATTTTTACCTAACTAGACGGAGAAAAGTGCCTTTCTAATAATGTTGTAATTATATTTGAGACTGGCAGTTAAAGGAGATAATTAGATTGTTTAGATAGTCACACATATTAAGAACCATGATACTTACATAATTAAATTTAAGTTGAATTCTCTGAATTCGATGGAAGAAACCGACGTAGGCGCTCACGGTTAATCGGATACCTGTGCCACCGCGCGCGTCGCGCACTACGTGAGGTGGCACAGGTATCTTAACGTTCCTCTGTACTATGGTGACCCCATAAAAAGTCCCTAATTCCCTGTTTCAAAGGATAGTTTTCTTTCTGTTTTATTGGCTGCAATCCAAAATATAGAAATAACGACATTATAATAATAGCTTAATTTATAAAATACCGGACTGGCTATGCCACATGCTATGCCATAGTTATAGGTAAATGTAAAAAAATTCAGGACTGGCTATGCCATAGGCCATAGTGTACAAAAAGTAATAGACGGGATTAAGGTCATAGAGGCGTCGCGTCGTCGGATAACAATTCGTGGATTGGATGTCCTTGGTCAGACAATGTAGGTGCCTGCCTGATAACTTCCTAGTTTAGCGCGCGACCTTTACTTTGATCTGTGATCTTCAAAGCATGACCAGTAAAAAATTAAAAAATCAACACTCAATTGCTATTGCCGCTGTAAGCGTTTTCCTCATTATTCGAAATACATAATATGAATCATCTCATGTAAGGTATAAATACAGGGTGACTGGAAATATGTCATATTCCCTTGAAGGAGTTGTAGATCAGGTCAAAAGCAATCGATTATGTCTTGTCATGTACTTTAATTGTTTTAAAAATAAATAGCTATTTTGTTATAAATCTAGTAAATAATAAAAAAGCAAAATAAAGAGTCGAAGCGGTTATATCAAAAATATCGTAGTTATTTAAAGTTTCCTTGTTTGTTATAAAAGCCTTAAGTGTTAAACATTCAAAATTAATAAAATCGTCGAAATCTGAAAAGTTTTTTTTTATTTAATGTTAATTTATCAAAATGGTGTTTATTTTTAAATTTAATTAAATCTGAAATTATTTGATAACCGTTGAGTTTTTTACAAATTCAGCTGTTTTAGAACCGATCTATAACCCCTTCAAGGGAATACGACATATTTTAAGTCACCCTGTTGACCCTGTATAAAGGTATGAAAAGGATTAATTTGTACTTTCCAAATCTAAATATATATTATTAGCTGTTTCCCTTCGCTGTGCTTGCAATAACTGGATAAACGTACTTTTCAACAAGAATCTTCCCGTAGTTGGGTTTTAGTTTTTAAAACTTTATCTTGTGTATATATAAAATCAAAAAAAAATATTTTTATCCTTTGCAGATAAAGGTAGTAGGTACATGTACCTCTATATATTGATTTTCACTAACCTGGAAAATACAATAATGCCTAATACGATATAATTCCTACGTCCATCGATGTCAATAAATCATTGCCCTCAGTAAAAATTCCATAGTCCAATAATTATATCATAAAAAAAAATACTGTTTTGTCGTTCAGAACTTTCACTTTTATTCAGTTATTATAAAAACAAATCAACTAAATCTTCAAAAAAATATAAAATGTTCTATGTGACTACCTCCGTGGCGTATTGTTCATCACGCCAATTGGTTAGATCCCAAGCCAGCGTAGTACCTTTTTCAATTTGTTCTTGGTTTTAGAAGTTTATCTAATATGTATTTATTACAAAATTAAGCATCTCAGAGATGGTACCCATAATTAACTTTAGGACTCATTTCATTTCGTTTATTTATTTTATAACAAAACATTATTGTGTTGCTTGGGCTGACTGCGGTGCCGAACGGTCGTCTCCTATTGTCTCCCATTTTGGGACCGGACATAAAAAGTCTGCGATCATAAACCTCTCGCTCGCCTTACGTTCTGCTATTACTGGGACAGACGCGGTTCAAGTAAATGTGCAATTTGTGACAATTTGTGAGTGTAGTGTGTTTGCGTAAATTGTGCATTCAACAAGGCCGCCCTAAAACCTAGAACAAAACCTACTTACTGCCGTGAAGAAATCTGGTGAGGTCTTTCCAATTATTTATTTATCTATCTATTTATAATTTGATTATTTGTATAGGCTGCCTAATTAGGTCATCAAAAACTGCGAATACCCTGTTTAAAACTTGGTTAGTCTTAAGACATCAAATTCAAGAGTGACGTAATAGTAAGTAAACATCCTAAATTCAGCATCTGAGAGATACATACTACAAGAGTCATCAACCGTGATCCTAAATACCCTTTTGATTGAACGAGCTTCAAATTGTAGTTTCGAAGTCAAGACACTAGATTACCAGCCGAGCTGTAAAACAAAAAAAATCCAACAAAATCCGCAGGGAAACCAAAATAAAGAAAACAAACTTAAATATAGCAACAAAATACAATCATGTCTCGCATAAAACAATCTTGAACTAGCACCACAAATGAAAACTGCTTGATCTCGGTAAGAAGCATGTCACATATTGTACCTAATATACTAATCTTCTAAAATAATTTTTCTTCACTTATAAAAATAGATATATGCTAAATACCCTAAACAAAAAGTAAATTAGATCAAAACTAACACCTTAGTAGCAGAGTGACTCCTTTTTTCTTGATAATCATGCATGTTCAAACAGGTTAAAAACAAAAGCTATCCCCCGGAAGCACAAGTTACCTACTCAAAATACCGGCTAAGGAACGCGCTCTTTGTTGACAGCCCAATACAAGAACAATAGTAGGTTGATATCTTAACTGACTATTTTTCGGCTAGCCCGGACCGATTTTCATGGCTCCCCTTTCTTCGCAAGAGGTTGGCTTTGTTATTGAAAATAAGTAAAGTTATTATCATCATTCAACATAGGAAATTTTACTTATTGAATAAAAACAGATCTAGAAAATAAAGTTCATAATTTGAAGACGAAAATATACAACTACATCATCCCGGTAAGAAGCTTGCCACATAGCGTACCTAATGTATTAAACTTCTAAAATAATTTTTCCACACTTCTCTGTGATAAAACATTTCGCCAAAAACGGTTGTAATATAACATAGTTTATAGTCAGGTTGTAAATAATATACTTAATAAAATATCAGAGTCAGTTTTACATCCTTTAGTAACCAGTTTAAAAAGGGAAAATAGCAACAAGGACGTACATATATTGTAACCACTCCGGAAACAGTCAAGTACATAAATCTTCCCACCCATTAAGCAAAACAATACCTACGGCCTCCAGTGCATTTAAAAATATTCCACGAAAAATTACTAACACAGAATTGCATTCAAACCAAAGGCCTCGCTCGAAGAATCATAAAGGAACAAAAAATATATAAGTAAAACAAAAGCCCACAGATGCAGACCACTCTGTTAAATCATCCGGGTAAAAAAAAAAAAAAACAACACTGAAAGAGAATTGACGCAAACCCATAACAATAAATAACCAAAAGCAACGTAACCCATAGACCATAAATTTCTGAAACGCATAGCCCAGTACACACGTGCACACAATGAAAAAAAAAAACCTAAACAAAGAAATTCGACAAATTACTGGAGACGGTAACTGCCTCTTCAGAGCGTTAGCGGATCAAATAAACAACATCTTTGGATTAACCTTCAACTATCAAATGATACGAAATGACTTAGCTTCTTACGTTAAAAACAATAAACACACACCCAGTATCAATCTGGCCCTGCAAAATAATATCCTAGACTGCAACCACCTGTTTAGCTCTACTAGCAATATAAAATTAGAGGAACGCATAGACAAATATGTAGAAAAACAATTTGAGGATGGCTTCTGGGGAGGAGAGGACATCCTAATAGCTGCAGCAGAATATTACATTATTAACGTTTACATATATGGGCAATATAGAAATCCGATCATATATCACCCGTCATCAGATAACGCAGTAGCAAACATCTACCTTTACTTCGAAAATAACCACTACGATAGTATTATTAACCAAGAAATACAACACAACCAGTTTTCAAGTATCGTAGAAAGCAACACGGAGCCCCATAAAACATACGAAAAACCTAACGGAATAGTAGTTAATTCCCAAGGCGACACCCAAGTACCTACTGCAGTTTCAATCGTGTCGAAAAGCAATAAATGCAGCGATAATTACCTTAAAGGACCGAGTCCCCCCACTCAAAAACAGGTAGAATTACAAAAATCTTCGACTGTGCCAAGCGAGACGAATTCAACGGAAAACACTCATTCACTTATAATACTCTCGAATGATACTGAAATTACACAAAACAGCTTCATATGCCCCAAGGGGCTACGCTCTCCCGATCCAACAGTAAGATTACCGACACATTTGCCTATGGCCTGTGAGGCGCTTTCCGTTGCGACTTGGAATGTTTCGGGATGCGCACAACCTCACGATAAGAAAAACATAGACAAGACTCTCTCCGAACGCAATATAACTATCGCAGGCCTACAAGAAACACACCTTACAACGGGCGAGTTCAAATCGAAAAACTACAACTGGATATTGTGCGGCGGTAAAAGCGCGAAGGAATCTCGAGGTATAGCGATATTAATCAACAACAAAGTAGAACACGAAATTATCCAGGTATATCGTAAAAGTAGAGACGTACTTGCAACACACCTACATCTAAAAACAGCAGATGTCAACAACCCAATCAATCTCTTTGTTATCACAGTTCACATTCCAGTAAAATCAACATCACGGTTTTTACAAATAGGAAATCTTGTCAGACAAAACAGCCCCAAAAATGCTTACTTAATAATCATAGGCGACTTCAACGCGCATATAGGTAAGGAAGACGTACGAGCCGGTAAAAATCACACATACGAGAAATTAGTTGGAAAAAACCTTTGTCATAAAATTTCCAACGAGAACGGCCATCTCTTACTAAACTTAATTCAGCAACATCAGCTCAAGGTAAATAGTAACTTGGGGCAGACCTACATGTAGGACCACATGGTCTAGGGGGAAAAAGCAATCACAAATTGACCATATTATGACTGGTTTAAAAAGAAAAGTATACTTCCATAGCGTAGTAGGCGAAAAAGATCTAGCAGTTAACTCTGATCACAAATTAGTATGGGGCAGCATCCAAATGTCATCATTCCACAAATCACAAATATCTGGGACATATGGAACCCACCAAAAAATAAAAACAAAAAAATTCAATATAAACATAGAAACTACAACTATGAGCTCCTACAAGGGAGTGCCCACGCGGAGGCCTACCAGAAAGCCATAATAGAGAAAATAAAAAAAGCAAAACATGACCTCGAAAATTCTAATAAGACACCCACTAAGGACATCCCATTAGAATGGGACACGCTTAATGGAATTTTGAAAGAGTCCGCACACGAAACCCTCCAAAAACCAATCGCTAAAACAAAGGAAAGAAGAGTTGCACTAGCAAACCTACAAAAAGCGCTATTCAAAAAATCTAAAAATCCCCATAATCTAGCATTACAACAAAAAGTAGTGAAAGCCCGCCGCTACCTTAAAAGAATTCAGGAACAAGAGGAAGCGAGGGACTCAGCAGTAAACACGAATCGCTCCGAATGAAAATTACATATAAATTCTTGCGCAAATTTAAAAGAAAATGTGCCCGAGCGCAAACAAAACACCAAATTCCCATGTCCAACTGGATAGCGGACCTAAAAAAAAGCGAAGGCCAACACATAGCTCACGTTTCCGGAAAAGATAATAGAGTTACACACTTAGAGCCCCCAAATCTTGAGGAAATAAATAATATCATCCAACGGATGAAAAATGGCACAGCCCCGGGCGCAGACCAAATAGTGCCGGAATTATACAAGGCCGCTCCAATGGAGCTTTTAGAAGAGTTAGTTAAAACCATGGCATCAATATGGCTTAAAAATAAGGTTCCCGATGAATGGCGCCTCACCAAACAAGTGCCCATACAAAAACAAGCACACCCAAAACAAATCAGTGACTTTAGGAAAATATCCATATGCAATGTAGGTTACAGAATTTACGCAAACTACATACTAGAAAAACTTGACGCTACCATCGACGCACTCGGAAATTATCAAGCAGCGTTTCTTAATAATAGATCAACGGATGACCACATTTTCACACTTCGTAGAGTCCTAGATATCAAATGGAGAAAGGGCGCAGTCGTGTTCGTGGTGGGGCTCGACCTGGAAAAGGCCTTCGATAATGTCAATCTGGAAGCTCTTAAATATATTCCCAGAGTATATTATAAAGATATTAACCAGAGTAGGAACCTCACTAACGAACAAAATAATCGAGGCGTGCATGAATGAAGAGACTTTCATCTCATGGTATGGACAAAACTCCGACACCATCAAGAAGAGCAAGGGAGTAAAACAAGGTTGCCCACTATCTCCGAGATTATTTACCATAATCATTGACGAAGTACTCAGAACGCTTGAGGAAGAAGATGAGGCAGTAAGACTAGATCAAGACTCAAAAATATCCCTGCCCATAATCCTTTCCTTTGCAGACGACATTTTATTAATCGGTGAAGATATTGAGGTACTAAACCGCGTAATAACCAAAATGAAGACACTACTCAACTCAGTCGGACTCACCATTAATGAAAACAAATCTAAACTCGTAGTACGCGATCCTTTTTCGCCAACGACCTCACACCAACAAAGCCGGGTCCTTGGGGGAGTTACCATCCAGCCAGTACCAGAGATCAAGTATCTTGGCACATACATAACAGCCTCACACAATCGACGTTCCACCATCAGAAAACGCTGCTTAAAGGAAATCAAAAACAGCAAAATGCTACTGCCCTTCATAAAAAACAATAAAATAGAATGGAAAATTGCACTTTTAATGTATAAAATGGTGATTAGACCGTGCATTACGTATGGTCTAAACGTATCAGCATTAACGAAAGCGAATCGATCCAGGCTTAGAAAATACGAACGTCAAATCCTTCACGATATGTTATCCGTCGCCAAAACGACGCCCAAACGAAAAACAAAAGCCATCTTAGATGGGAAAACAATTACAAAAGTAATAAAGGTACGGAGAATTTCTTACTATGGACATATACTAATATAAGACGACCAACCCCGCACTTACTTCAAGCAGCTTACAAACACAAAGAAATCAAAAGAAAAGTGGGGCGCCCCATTTATACATGGGAAGACTCCCTTAATTACGACATCCATTACTACACAAATAAAACAAAGATGGAATGGAGAGAAATAGCGGAAAACAGAAAATTAATGAAAAATGAAGCCGAAAAGATTTATGATGCTCCCGAGACAGATTCAGAAACCGACCTGGAACCAGAAGAACATACCTTGACCACATCACAAATTAACTCACCACCGACTGTTTGTTACTAAATAATCGCACCCTTTACCATCTACCTTCCCCCATACACAGATACAGGTGTCTCTGAACCCCCCAGCCCTATCTATGGAAAGTAACCTAGATCAACACATAAATAAGATACTCGTAAGGGCCCATCCCGACATATGTCTTTAATTATTTAACATACGTATATACTTCATATGATCTACGCCTGGATAGTTTGATCCGTGCAGCCGACTTGACGCTTTCGACGTTCCGTATGTACATCTACAAGGCATACCCATTATCTTGACTCAACTTAACAAATTAACCATGTACACAAAAATAAGAGTATAGTATATATATATAAAAAAAAAAAAAAAACGCAGCTGACTAGAGTACATAACGAGGGCAGTACGAGTAGCTCTACAAGCAAAGAAGATACCTCAGGACCGATAAAAGATATAAGAAAACTAAGAAGGAAGCGTCAGAGAAACCAGAATCCCAAACCCTATCTATGACTCCGTAAAGCATGATGCAGCCAGCACAGCCCTTCGAAAGAGGAACATCAGGAAGAGCAGAACACGCAGTTTTATCCCTTCCTCATTATATATTACACACCAAGTATAGAATTTATCTCCCATATGTTTACTTGTTGCTGGTATACGGTAGACTCTAATTTCCCTCCTCTTTCCCATTTCCCAGACTGCAATTCCCCACACACTCCATATCCTATATACGTGCTCACCTGGTTTCTTGAGCCTGGTACAGGTCTAACGCGGTCTGACGTGGCTGCGCTAGTAAACGGAGACGATAAGTACATATATCGGCCCGTTGCTTGAAGTGCAGTCACGTTCACTCCAAGGTGGACTTAGTTCCTACGCTCTTGCTGCGAAACGCTGGCTGGGTGGGCACAGAACTGAACTGAACTGAACTGAACTTTATAACAAAACATTATTGTGTTGAAATAATACTATCTATGCTTGGCCTAATACTTATTAATTATTAATAATACAGGTTTAAATAAATCAAAAGGTTATAACACATTTAGAGGTTACACTATATATAATATATTCTTACAACAATATAATTATACAAGATGTTACTTCGTTCATGTCATTTCAGAAACTCTTTGAAAGATAATCACATAGGTAAACACTTCTCTACTAAAAATGTTTTAAGATTTTATTTGAAATTACTTTTGTAAATTAACAATTTACAAGCTCAATCATATTGGTTCCTATTTGAAAAGTATTTTATTTTATTATTTACCGTGGTGACATAATTTCATTGACTGTATGCCAATGCCTCTTTTATAATAGTCAAAGTTAGTTCGTAGTGAGAGTTAAACTCAGATTGCACAACTGATGCCACTCTTGAATGACTTGGCCGGGTTGGCCTTGAACCAAAACTGGTTTCTAGATGATATAATATCGATGTAAACATCTGTACTTAGGTAGTACATTCAACTCACGTTTTAGAAGTAAATGGAATGAATAGTATCCAAAGATTTTAATCTAATTACGTACCTAGACATATTTTTTTCTAATGTCTTACTATATATATTTATATGAATAGTATTGAATAGGTATGATAAAAATTACTAACTGCTAACTGGAAAAATCCATTGATTTGATTACCTATATCTTAGACTTTCAACCGAAAATAGACAGTTTTTTCTGCTTCTCTTTTCTAATAATGCTGTAAATTCTTTGCAAGCTTTAATTGTTTCCTTATTATCTATTTTGTACGTTATATTTAGTGTTTATTTATGTATTTCGACTGTACTTTTAATTATTTTATACATATTATCACTGCTTTATTTATTTGTATGTATTATATTCTGTATCTATTTGTACTGCGCCAACCCCCAACATTGACTGTCATTCACAATCAACCAAAGGTTGGCTGGAAGAAATCGCTGCCTTTCCTACCTCATGACAGCACGGTCGCGGGATCACAAAAAACTAAAATAAAAATTCGCCTTCCCATACAAATCAGCGTTCAGCCAAACGGATTTTTTATCGAAGGACGAACATTTTTATCGATTTTTATTAACTTTTTTTATAGAAAGTAGAACTTGCTCCAAAAATTTGGGTGATGTTTAAAAAGTCATCTTGTACGTATCATGTTGTTACTAATTAAAAAAAAATGCTCTTCTTTACTTTATAGTTAATCTTGCACCCCATTTATTACATTTTCTGCTACGTCACTAAGGTGAACTAGTAGACAATGCTTAACATTAAGTTTGACCTTTTGTATCATATCGTTAGATTAGTGTGCAAAAAAATATTAAATAAATAAATATAAATCGTTTTTAAATTTAAGTTGTGGATATTCAAAATTTGATTAGAAACTGGTCTAGACCAGTTTCTGTTATTAGTGGCTAGCCACTATTAACGATATACGTAAGTAGTTAAAACATTGTCAGGCGATGTAATCATTTCACGTAAAAACACGCGATGCTGTTGCGCTCTATATGAGGTCAGCAGTCAGCACGACACAGTACATTAAAAATTCAACACATATGATAATGGAAATTTTTATCATATTTCAACATAAATTTCTTGGGAAATCTGTCATCATCATCATCCGAGCGTATTGCCGGTTGCATCCTCAGCGGTAACACCTGCGAGCCCGGGGTCCGCTACCTAACCTAGGTGATTTGACGAGGTTACTGGTTTTTATTTATTTATTTATTAAAACTTAATTGATCCACAATAATAATTGTTTACAATTGCCGGACTAACGCTAATAGCGTTCTCTCCCAGTCAACCATAGGGATAAACAGACAAAAACAGTTGCGGCGCAAAAATAAATATTAAAAAGTATTACAGTTAATTTATGAATATACTTATACGATATAATATAAATTATATACCTACAATCACTACACATCTAATTTATACTTAAGAAACAATAAAATATACCCGTAACCCTAAACATACATATACATACGTAATATACCTATAATACACATACATAAAGAACCTATTAGAGAAAAAGAACAACTACTTAAGGAGATTTTTACACAGAGCGACTGCCGAAACAACCCTTAAGGCGATCATCACACTGCTACGCATCACGCTGTATGTTGCGTTTTCTGGATGCATTTTCTGTGTGTTGGACTGTGCGTGTTTTCTATACAAACGGAGGTACTTACAAGCAACGTTAGAACACGCATTCACGCGCTACGCTGCGTAATGCGGGGAAATGTGAGAATCGCCTTACTAAGCATGCTTTAAAATTTGATTGAAGGAACTAACTTCTAACTAGGAAATCAGAAGATGTAATCGCTTTGTAGGACTGATTGAATCCGATTTAGAGTAAAATGGCCGTTCCGACCACTATACTTCCTTATAATCTGTGAATTTATTCTAAAACGCAATAGGTCACAAGCAACATGTTAAACAGGAATAACGCTATAATAAAAGCATTAAAGATAGTTTTTGTATGCGTCGCCGTCGATCACGCGCCTCGATTTAGAATGCAATTTAGGAACCTGTTTCTAGTTACAGTTCCTACAAACTGAATAGTGTAATAACCGCTAAGAGTCGAATAAATGTCGCCTAGAAGATATCAAAAAGTAAACAGGAGATATCAGCAAACTGTAAACACGGTTATCGCAAAAGGATAACGTACTAAGTACTTACCTTATTGCAAATTAAGATGAAAAGCAAACATACAAAACAAACAATGGCATAATTTGTTTGTAATAACTACGATTCAAGTCCTGGTGTTGTATCCTGTTATTGTTTAACTGTCTTCGTCTGTTTTCACATACTGACATACTGTAAACTAGGACTGTACGTTTTGATTTTTATTAATAATTTGGTTCCATTTATTAAAAAAATAAGTACCTTATGTATACAAAAGTTAAGCAAAAAAAAAATAGAAGATTGAGTAGATTGTACAACAAGAGCATAAAACGAGCCATTTTACCTGTGACGTGCATGCATATAGCCACCCAAGCCGGTATGGCGAGGGTGGATAGTCACGTCGAAGGTAAAATGGGTTTTATACTCGAGTTTTACACTCTGCTTTTCACTTCGATTGCAAGGAAATCAATCAAGGATTAATTTTGCTAGTTTCTAGTTTAGTTTGACGAATAAATTAGCTTCACGCCACACAATTTTCTTAATTCTTTTAAAAATTTTCAACTATGTGACGTTCGACTATGGTCTGAGCCGTAAAATCAAGTTATTATAAATATTTGCGTTATATTTTTACGTAAATGCAAGCTCGTACTAATCGTGTACTTCTTCTCCTTCTTCTCTCTCTAGACCTTACCTCATCTAATTGGGGTCGGCCTTTCTTGTCCTTCTTTTTCACTTTGCACGGTCCTGAGCTGTGGCGGCGTCCAACTGACTTTGTTTCAGATCATTTTTGACCGTCGTCATCCAGGTGGAAGGTGGTCTTCCAGGTCCCCGCTTCATCGTCGGTAAATTTAGGGCAAGCTTAACTATATGGTCGTCTGGACGCCTCTGCACGTGTCCATACCATCTGAGGCGTTTTTCAACAAGTATCTCTGATATAGGGGCAACTTTAAAACTCCCTCTTACGTACTTGTTTCGGATTTTGTCCAGTAAGGTGACACCCGCTACCCGTACTAATCCTGTACTATGTAAATAAAATGAAATATGTATTGTGTAAATAAAATAAAAATAAAATCGCAAATTTGTATTTAGATAGTAATACATATGTCGTAATTAAATTAAGATATAACCTAAATCTCAAAAAAATATATCACTTAAATGAAGGTGTATTGTGTATGTGGCTGTAAGGCCTAATTGCCTTAGTCTTAAAAGAAGAAATTACTTTATGCATAAGAGTATAAAAACCCATTTTATGCAGCCTTCTCTCGACATAAAGAACAACTTTACGAGCATGAGAAGTGAAAATGATATTTAAATTACGAATCAAATCTCACATATATAAAAAAAAAACTTTAAGCCACACAATTCTTAATCTTAAGTAAAAACAGAAGTCTATTCAGACATATCAAAGTTTTTCTTACTATCTATTTCTTTGCTGTGTACGTATAGAAGCCAAAAACAGAAATTTCTTCTGAAACAGGCAAAAACTGTAGAGCAGCCTCCAAAATGCCATGATTTTTTCGAGAATACAGCGCGTGGTTGTTTATGTACAATTTCAATCTTCAAGTTCGGTTTTGTTACTCCCTTCGGTTGCAAACGTTTATATATGTATAATATATGCTTATTCGTATGCTTTTGACCTACTAGTTGTAGAGTAACTATTAGATGGAGAACCGTCAGCATCAAAATTTTTCACGTTACGAGAAGTTTTTTCGTTACGTTATAATTTCTGCCTGTCAAGACTTACCGCCAACTTTGTTCAAAAATCCGTCTGATAAACAATGAATAATATTTTTCCAGAGCATCATGAACATCGCTCCGGTTGGCCCCAAATCTTCAAGGCTGAACTGCCCGTCGTGCCACGCAACTATTACTACTAGGGTGGACCACAAGGCAACTACGAAGACCCATCTTATTGCCCTAGCCCTATGTCTTTTCTTGTAAGTACTCTAAAAACTCAGGTCATATTTGAATTCAGTACGCAAATTTTTACAGCTTCTTTAGTCCATGACTGTCTATTTTTATTAAATTTTAATATTTAACTTAGCCGTGTGATTATTGGCAGAGTAGAATAGGACCACTACAAGTCTTCACGCAGATGTCGTAGAAGGCGACTTCGGAAACATAACCTAAACAACGTTTATAAATATCAATGCGACCTCTCCAACCCGTCATACCAGTGTGGAGAGTGTAGGCCAAATCCCCTGACTGCTCTGGCTAATATGGTTCTGGTAGTACAGAGAGTGTTGTGCTCCTACAGTGGAGACTTAAAAAGCCCTGATGAATATTCACCTTAAAAACGATTACAATTTGTTATAAAAAGTTACATAAATATTTATCTAACTAAATCTAAACCTTTTTTTTTTAGTTATTGGAAAATGTCATTTATTAAGAAAAAAAAAATACAATTGAGATTAAACTATAAACTAAACCTAAAAATAAAACCTAATCTAAATTATTGATTTAAAAATCTGAAAGATTATGACCGTGCGGCATGGTGCCAAGAACGCTGGCTGCGTTTCCACTCTGGATAGCTATGCTAATTCGTTGAGAAAAGAAAATCTAAACTAAAATTCAAACTAAATAAAGAAATTAAAACTGTATTAAAATCTAAAAACTTATGTACTCTATTTTCTTACTTTGTTTGTTCCTTAGTTTGTATTTTGTGTACATAAATTTTGTAAATAAATAAACTCTATATGTTGTTCATGTTCATGTGGCATGGTATCAAATGATATGGTACCAAGAATACAAAAAAAAAATTATTTGCAAGTTGACGTCGTTATATATATATAATATCTATTTTTCAGTTTGTCGCTTCTTATTTCTTGCCGTTTATACTAGCCGTTTATACTTCTTGATAAGTATGTATAAGACACAAGAATATAATAAGACACAAAATAATAAACAAGGA
This sequence comes from Acrobasis repandana, assembly GCA_963576875.1. NCBI lineage: Eukaryota > Metazoa > Arthropoda > Insecta > Lepidoptera > Pyralidae > Acrobasis > Acrobasis repandana. The sequence goes on from OY756218.1 coordinate 7,648,769, forward strand.
AGCATTATAGTCGAATTGCAACATTCAAAAATATTCATCAACGTTAGTTTTTGATCATAATCACTGTTACGTCTTTTTCTCTATTAGCTCTAACAGGATAGAAAAAACCTAGGGCCTTGGAGTTAGATCTTGATCTTTTTGCATACTTTTATTATTTAAAATATTTATTTGTCATTAAAATTTCGTTGAAAGGTTATGGAGAATTTTCAATCTGGCGTTAGATCTTACACGTGTAGCCTTGGCTAGTTTTAAATAAACACCAATCGTGCGCATGACATACTACACTACTGTCTATAATTTTAGATCTCTGTTGCTAACATCGTTTACATTCTACGAGTACACAATCAGACTAACAGCAGTAAAATCTGTTTGTGATATTGGCACAAAATTCATGTGGTCATTTTGTAACCACAAAATAATTGAGACTTTGAGAGCCGATTTGAAGTGCTATTGGTTTTTTCAAGCTATTTCCTTACAAACATATTTTTATGTGTTACTAACTAACCATGTGTTATTAATACATACACTTTCATCTTACTTACCAGGTTAAATCATCTTGATCCTGAGTTTGTAGTACAATCCAACTTATGTACGGTAATTTTATTGATCACTATAGGAAAACATCGAGAGGAAATACACTAGTGCACTATTGTGCAGGTTTTCTCACGATGTATTTATAAGTAGGTCTTAAAAAATAAGTTTAGTGTATTTTATAGACCTTAATAAATTAGTTGCTGATTTTTTTTTTCAGATGTTGGCCATGTATATGCATCCCTTACTGCACAGATTCCTGTCGGAATGCTGACCACTACTGTCCCAACTGTAACACTTACCTCGGTACTTACCAGCAATAGATTAAGTACAACGTTAATTAAGTCTATTATTTAACTACCTCGGTTCGGTTCAAATCCACGTTTTGAGCACGGTGCAAAAATATAACTTTCAATTTGTATCAAATTTTATAAAGTTACTTTTCTCTCAATAGTCCCATTTCCAATTGAAAGATTGTAAATTGTGATCTATTGTTAATAGAATAAGGATTATCAGTATAATGTTGTTACTCAATATATTAAATTGAGAAGGGGCAAAAATTTACTTGTGATGAAAATAAATTTGGCTATTTAGTAACTTTTTATATCTTTGTTCTGTTCATTATTTACTTATAATATAAATATACACCTATTAGACTATTACAATTACATATATTATATTAATGTAAAAATACTAGTCAAGACAAAACGCAGGACATCTTGATGTGATATAAGTAAGAAATGTGATCCTTAAAATAAAAATTGATATAATATTAATTCCTGCACGTGCTCTCGGGCTAAAAAGCGTCATTGTACGCTCGCTTCGCGTGCGTAAATAGCCGCTTTCTGGCTAGAGGGATACGTAAAATTGTATACACATCTAGGGCGGTGATAAAGAGAACCTTATAATATGATATATTGCTAATTGATTTGATCTGAGACTTTCCTTCTTTCCCCGTCCTTGGTGTGATACATCATGTCTAATCTTTTTATTTCATATTTTTTTGTTTTGGTCCAAATTTTATGATGTACTTGTATATGTATGTAAGTATGTGTATCTAATGATTTATAAATATTAATGTATTTATGAAATATAATAAATGTGTTTATTTTTTATATAGTATAGAGAAAAAATGCATAACGTGCGCCTTGTCTTATAATATTATATTTATATAAGTAATTTGATAAATGTTTATTACTTCGTGATGATCATATACGTTTATAAATACAGAATCTTTTCTATTTCTGCAGTTCAACTTTTGTATTTTTTTTTATATAAAAAGTACCAACTTTGATAAATTCAATGCATTTGTAAGTTTAAGAGAATAATAAACGAAAATTAAAAAGTACATTACCTAGTTTGCATTTTTACTCTGTATTGCATAGCAAATTGGATAACTGACACTACAATGACAGGATAATTTATGTACTACCTTTTGCCCGCAGCTTCGCTCCCGTATACCAAATCCCACGAAAACATTTGTTTTTTCCGGGATGAAAGGTACCCTATGTCCTTCTCAGTACTTCAACTATATGTATGCGAATTTTCAATTCAATTCAAAATATCTTTATTATCATAGGATATTTATAATATCTCTTAATAATAGTCACTTTGTTTTGTTTTGCACAAATGTTGACGTCAAATCGTTACTTAAAGCTAAGTTTACGCCGCTTCCTAGGCGCAAGTGCAGAAGAAGCGGCAACAAACTGCACTGCACGTTTTCTCCAAAGACGTCAACTAACAAACTAAAAACTTAAAATTAGTTATATAGATGGACAGAGATTACATTGTTTATTATGTCATAATTAAATTGAATTATAAGAATTACGAAATTAAAAATAATGTCAATTTGTAAATTAAGTATGTACCAATGTACCTAAATTATGACATGTCTAAGTATACAAACCTTTAAGAGGGACCCGCGCCAAGCTCAAGCCAGACCTTTTTGTCTTTAAGATAGTCATCGGTCCTATAATAAGCCTTCTCACAAAGTACTTTCTTTACATAAGCTTTGAATTTTCTGTCTGGCATATCAAGGACCGATGGAAGGAAGAAAATTGATTTAGTAGATAAAGCGTGAAAAGGTAACAAACAAACAAACAAATATTCAAACTCACTCTCGCATTTATAATATTAGTTGGGATTATTGTATGGCAGTCTTCAAGATATGTCAGATGCCTTTAGGCAACTTGAATAATCTGTAACCAGTATTGACCACACAAAAAACAAATAGATGCGACTTGATATGATGATCACATGAGAATATACTTCAATGTATTAACAAGTAACCAATACTGTAGTTCCCACAAATAAGTTTCTGAACCCCAACAAGACTTAAATCGGTTAGCATAAAGTTAGCCCACAGTCGGGCATCCGAAACTCCGGGCATGCAAGGAGACTGACGCTGAATCAAATTATTGACGGTTCAAAGGCAGAACGCATTAGCCGATGTTCTGCAGTGGCTATGATCATCTTAGCTGAGCTATGGACTAAGTTTGTTTAAATGTAGGTACATACTAATCATGGGATTACATAACCCTATTTACTCGGAAGAATTTTTTAACATTGAAAATTTTTACGTTAGTGGCCCGCTTATCTTAATTAGTAATGTCTGTGTCTCACGTTAGTTATAACCAAAACATTGAAAATGGTTATATGACCACCAGTGTATGTATGTTCAGCCAAAAGTGCGACATGGCCGTACGTGCGAAGATCTTTAGTATGGAAATTGGTTGGTTAGTTTTTGAGAAATTTAAAAAAAAAAATTTTTCCTACTTCCCGGACAGAAATTAGAATAACTTTTTGTCGGGGGCCTTCATCAAACTTCGGAAAAAAACATATCAGGAGATTGAATTGGGCTTAAAAAATAAGTTAATTGGGTTGATGATCGGACGACCGATGTGGGCTGCGGAGGTTCCCAAAGAAATGCAACGATAAATATTTTTCGGTCAAAGTAAATTTAATTTGGTGACTAGAATTGTGTTGTCTTTTTTAAAATCTCATTTACAGTATATTCTGATAGTAGCGTGGAGTGTGAAATTTGTATTTTTTTTTCATTTGTGTATGTGGCCAATACTGGTGTCATAGATTTTCCAAGCTGCCTCAAGGCATCTGACAGGCTTGACGACTGCCATACTTGACAGCTGGGACCAAAGCCTTAACGTTTCTCCCGAAGCACGAAGAAGCACGAGAAATTTTTGTGCCATTTTTAGTCATCCAAGTGCGGAGCACGTGAAAACAGGTTTTTGTAAGTAACTATATATATCTATATAAGAATATATTAAATGGATAACAGCATGGTTTTGTGATCATAACGTAAAAAGCGGAAAAAGATTAGGCAATGTCTATTATAAATTACTAAATAATTAAAAGAAAGAAAACATGTTGGTTTGCCGTGTGGTTCCCAGCAGAGTAGAATAGGACCAGTTCAAGATTACGTTGCCTAATTGTTTTGGTTAAAACTAAAGTGATACACAAACATTAATATTAATATGCTATAAACGGATTACTTACATAAAAATTCAGCTACAGGCCTTCCTCAGGGCGAATGTGACTTGCGACGCATACACGAAGTACATACACGAATGCAGCACTCACGTCTCGTGACTGCTTACGTTGTAAGCTGACTATTTACGTGAGTTACCCATTTATAGCATAAAAAGCTGCCCAATTTACTAGAAAACAAACCGAAGACTTCCTGTGGCTGACAGTAGTAATTACGTTTGTAGACAAGACCTGCCTATATGAACAGTATGTCTGTAGTGCCGTTTTTCTGTTACCTGGCTCTTGAGCCTAGTAAAAGGTCATTAGTAATCGATAATGATCCGTACGTGCTTAATGCGTATCGAAGCCAACCTAATTGGATTTGCAAACCAATTAATGTTGAACATTCGCCTCATTATGTGTGCACACAGGCATTATAAAGTCAATAGGTGGGCCGTGATTGCTAATTGATTAAACTACATTATCTGGAATACAAAAGGTGATTCACACGCGTCGCAATAGCTAAGATCCTATTATAGAGCTAGGGACTTGTCTGACGAGCAACTAATAAAATCCTTGCCATGCTCCCTGTTCCTTTACAATGATCTGCAATAGAAAAGTAGGTACCCTAAATTATTGTTGTTATACGAATACGTAGGTTACTCCTGTGTCCTTACTTATAGTAAGTTTAGTGTAGCTTTAAATAAACTTGTTTAAAACAAGCAACAACTTTATGTATTTTTATAAGAATTTTGCATTTTGTACGTTTTCCGAGACTTATATTTTATAAAGTTTAATACTTATGCTACTATTATGGTTTTTTTTAGATTTTTCAAGATGTCAGTTTAGTTTTAGACGGCACGGGATGGACACACACAAACGCTAAACTGGAACAAAAATCAGTTTAATAATTCCCAAACGGGTCCCTGAATTGAAAACGTGTCTTCACAAACGTTTTATAAGACCTATCCTTCAACCTATAATTACGGTTTAAGAGATGAAGCCCTGTGACAGACGGACGGACAGACGGATAGACAGCGAAGTCTCATTAATAGGGTCCCGTTTGCACCCTTTGAGTACTAAAATCTAAAAATGGTCTAACTCTCCAAATACACAAACACCAAACAATACATCGCACTTACTTGAAATTCTAAAACGGATTATTAATTTGCCTGGTACAAAGGCCCAATTGTATCGATCTTAACCCATTATTAAACTGAGCCCCTCAAAGCCTGACCCCGGTCTGATGTACTAATGCGCTTGCTTTGTCCACTGTGATGCCCAATAGCGAGCAATCAACTATGAATGTACTCTGCCTGCCTATGATGTAACTGTAGATTGAGGAAAGTTATATGAGGTTTAATTTTTTAAATGTGTTGTTTTGAAGGAGGAGTAAAAAAATACAGATTGTGTAGTTAAAGTAAAATACTACCTCTCGGTGATTTTTGTTCCAAATACTAGCCGTTTGGTCACGGGATACCTCGTGTAGCCTTTTTGCTATTTATTTGAACAAATGATGGTCTTAAGGACCCCATGGACAAAAACTTTCTATCCTAAAAGGCTCAAATATGTAAGGCTCAAATTTTCCGATAGTTACATACTTGCGCCTTGTTTCAAATATTCTTCCATGCTGGTCTGGAAGAAAAAGAACATAGAATGTACCAACTGCTTCTCTTCCTACGCAGATCGTAAAAGCCAATCGAGGGAATGGGTGAAATGCGAATAATGTTTTAATGTGGCTAGCAAACCATGACTATGTTGATTCCCTTTTCCATCTTCTCGCCCACCATCACGCTAAAAGTGGCCTTTGGGTCTTGCGGCCCTGGGTTCTGTCTGCAGCTGCAAGAACCCAATTACTCTGTCTGTCCTATTAGGGATAAATACGTAAATAGTGTACTATGTATGTTTCGAATGTTTTTTACGTCCCCAGGCTACAAGAGGCATCAAGTAACGGAAGACGTAGAATTTGATTACAGCACAGGCCTCCTTATTAGCCTTGTCAAAAAGTTGCCTATGACTCCCGAAAAAAGGCCAGAAAGTGCCAGGAAAAAAATCCAAAAGACAGGAGATGGTGTAAAAATTTAACAGTCAAAAGACTGGTCAAATGACATATTATAGCAACACCGATCAGATTCTTTAGGCTATTTCATGTGATTTAAGACTTTTATCCTTTCAATGTGTTATATCATTTACTTTTACCACGTGTGGTTCCGGGTTAGAATAGGACCACTCCATCTCTTCCTGTGGATGTCGTTAGAGACGACTAAAGGACTTAGCACAAACATCTTGTGCTACAATTGCATTCCCACGGAGGGTTGCCGTCAGGCGGCGGCCGGTGTAAAACTTTTCGCACAAATACATTCCCAAAGTAGGTTGACGTCAGGCAGGCGGCCGGTCGTAAAACTGTAGCCAAATCATTTAAACTATTCCGGCTATTTCTTCTCCATTTTGCAAGGTCTTTGGCATTCTTGGGTGACCATTGTCATGCATGTTATATATGGAGAAGAAAAAGCAGGAAAGCGCACCCTGGGCTCCGAAGCAGCACAGCTGAGGATGCAACCGGAAACGAGCGTAGACAAAGAACAAGGAGTTGTGATTTAAGACTTTTATCCTTCAATGTGTTATCATTTACTTTTACCATGGGCGAAGAGGACTGATAATTCCATACAAAAAAGCATACTCTGCACTAAAGCCAAAATTCTGTATAATTTCTAGATGTCGACTATCTCGCCCGCTAGCCATACAAAGGATGCTGGGTATTTATGCTGACGGTATTCCCAAAAAATCAGAGATGGCGCCTTGTTTGTTTGTAGTAAATGAACGCTTATACGAGTACAACCATTTTTACGAAATTAAGCGGCACCACTACGAAACTACCTTCATTCCCATGCTTCATTCGAACTAGTAGCTCTATCTTGCTACGACATTTAAACTAAAAATCGGTTTATACTTCAAAATATGAAGATTGTCTTCCTCTTGTATTGTTATTCCATGCTTTTACCGAACAAAAATATGATTGGTAAAAAAGTCATGCTTATTATGGGGCCATCGCGTTTAGGTCTTACGGCTATATGTCTGCTACTTTGCTCTATTTTTAGTGTTAAAAGTTTGAAGTGCATCGCTACTGTTTTTTCTACCTCATGTTCTGAAGATACTATTTACTTAAAAACTTCAAAATAAAAGCTCGGTTCCCATTTATTTTATCATTTTATGAATGATATCGTTAAAAGGAAAACTGCTGAAAACCAAAATAAATAAGAGCAAAAAATATCATTGCTTTATTTATAAAACGCTGTTTGTCCTGTCCTAAGTAAATTTATGTATCGTTTTGTATTCTGTCGCAGGTCAAACATGGCTGCCGATAGAATAACTTGTGCTGCCATCTATAAATATTGTTCTTGGTAAACCAAACAAGCTTGCTCGTAGCGTATGAAACTCCGGCAATGTAAGTAACGGTATGGAAATTAATTAAAAGTATTATCTTTGTTGGTTTAGCGGGCTTTCCTGTTCATACGTAACAGACATTTTAAAATGCTCAGAAAATTATCTTAATTTGATCCTGGTATTCAACGAAAGTACTCTTTAGGCGAAACGAGAAATACATATTCTGCCATATGTATCTTTTTAAATAATAAAAACCAAAGATACCAGCTGACAAATGCATACCAAAAATCTCCCATTTGAATGTCACCGCTCGCGCGCAGGTTTGAGGCGGGCGGGCGGCCGGTGAGCGGGGAGGTCAAAAGACGCGCGTATAGCAAAATTAGTAGGCTAGCCATTTATTAGAAATATCCTGAGCTCTGTAATGTAATTAGCTGTACTCTGTACTGAGCTCTGTCTGTAATTATTTATTTAAAATAAATAATTAAAACCAAGCCTTCTTTACTTTTGACTTTCAATTCATAATGCATTTAAATCAATACCTAATTGAAACCAAACCTTCTTCACTTTCGACTTTCTTAATGCATTTAAATCAATAATTGAAACCAAGCCTACCTCACTTTCGACTTCCAATTTATAATGCATTTTAAATCAATAATTGAAACCAAGCCTTCTTCACTTTTGACTTTCAATTTATAATGCATTTAAATCAATACTTAAACCAAGCCTTCTTCACTTTCGAACTTCAATTCATCTAATATGAATTAGGTTGAATACAACTCTACTAATTAGTGGGTAGATACGTATGCTGCAAATGCGTGAGTAGGTAAATGTGACGAGGAAATTCATCAGGGTAATTAGAAGTCACGGCAGCGCAATTGGAACTGCAATCATGGTACAGATTTGATAGGCATAAGTTCGATTCTCACTTGTGGCGAAAAATTTTTCTTCCCATATTATTAATAATGAGAATTTGAAAAATTAGGACCGCCGTGTGGCTCGCGGTAGAGAGTAGAATAGGACCATTCCAAGTCTTCCCGTGGATGTCGTAGAAGGTGACTTAGGAAATACAAGCTAAACAAAGCTTATAAACATCTGTGAGACCTCTCCAACCCATCTGGTCAGCGTGGAGAGTGTAGGCCAAATCCTCTGGCTACTCTGGCTAAGTATGGCTCTGGTAGTACAAAAAGGGTCGTGTTCCTACAGTAGAGACCATAAAAGACCTGATAATGATTAAAAATTAGGTCAATTTAATTTTAACTATATTCGTGTCCCACAGCTGGGCAAAGGCCTTCTCTTTTTCCTTCCACTATTCCCTATTTAGGACTAGACTAGACTAGACCGCCAGTCGGTTATGTGTGCATCTATGTCATTGCGCCATATTCTTTGCCTAGGTCTGTCTCGCTTTGGGCGGACATCCGGTACCCACGATATGTTGACAATAAATCAGAAATAAGGTTTATATTATTATTAATATAACACCAATATCTCTGATGAGGTCCAACCTTTTTGGCACAGTTTAGGATATCAGGCCTAAAGCGCGGCCAGGCCAAGGAAAAAATACCGTATATTGCCCTGGGTGAGTGAATAAATAAAAATACCGAAGTCTACAAATGTAACTTGTAGAGGTTCCAATGTAATAATAGAATTGAAATACACTTAGTACCTACCGTAAAAAAAAACTTACCAAGGGACACCTCGCAGTAACCTACTGTCGTGTGTGTTGACACAGGGTGGACGCGGGTAATGTGGTCAAACTGCACGGACTAATGAAAATTCTTTACCACAAACATTTGGACATTGCTTTTTGGGTTTATTGAACAAACATTTTCTACTTTTTAAGCGGGTATAAAAAAGGAGGAGCTTCTCAATTCGAATGTACATATATATTTATATATATTTTTTATGTATGTTTTTTTCTAAATAACTTCCCCGTTATTTAACTGATAAGGAAATTTTTTTCTTTTTTAAAAAAAGGCATACATGCAAGTTGGCCTCAATGTCACCAAGTGAAAATTTAATAATTGTTTCCTTAAGAAATGGAGGAAACTTCTCAAATATTCTATGCACACCTATAGTCATTATGATGTTTTTGTCAATTAATCAAGCATTTGCATTCAGAAAGTGTGTTTTGGTAAAGTGGAACTGATGAAGAAGACCAGAATATAATTCGCTTTTTTTGTTTAAATTAGTTAAAGGTAATTATTATATACTATTATTATATACTATTACACTGCTCTGGCTGATATATGGCTCTGATAGTGCAGAGAGGGTCGAGCTCCTGCAGTGGAGATTTAAAAAGACCTAATGATGATATACTATTATGATTTACTTGATAGTTTGAGTGTCGCAATAGAATCGAGTTCAGTGGTAGGCTACAGATTAAATCATCTATACAAGTTGGAAGGGATATACCCGTTATAAATCGAACCAAGGGCTATAGTAGATCATCACTACATAGTACAAAACAAAGTCGCTTCCCACTGTCTGTCCCTATGTATGCTTAGATCTTTAAAACTACGCAACGGATTTTGATGCGGTTTTTTTTAATAGATAAAGTGATTCATGAGAAAGGTTTATATGTATAATACATACCCGTGCGAAGCCGGGGCGGGCCGCTGGTTATAGTATAATGAAATTTAAATAACAGTCGAAAAAAATTGAAAAACAAATTTGACATTCCCATACAAATTGCTCGAGCGGCTGCACACTTTTGTATAGAAATGCTGAATTTTTTTTTGATCTAAGGCCGTTATTTTAATTTCATTATTAAATCTAGTATAGACCGTAGGTAGTTCGATTTATTACGGGCATGTCCCTTCCACGTTGTATACTAATTAATCTTATTTTTTTCCTCACGGGATAAACAGCGTCTAGGTATTTTTTATATAAAAGTAATTTACCCGATGGCAATCTCAACTGCCATAATAATATCAGTTCTGATTCAGGTACTTATAAAGTTGTAAATATGTTTGAGTGTCGTAATAGAATCGAGTCCAGTTATCGGCATCAGATTTCGATATCGATATCGCCCTGACATTCATAGCCCTCTCGAACAGCAATGCTGACGGTGCTCTCAGCTGTTTTGATATATAGCCTCCTTGGACATATTCGGTGCACCAAAGCTATTAGGAATTACCCCGTTTTATGGCCTGGGGACCAAATAATGGGAATATTTAAATATTTTTTTTGTCATATAAGACCCAAAGGCCACTTTCAGCGATATTTACGCCTATTTCCTTGGTTTTTTTTATATAGGAATAAATTACACTGAATGATATAGCCCCAAAGTAAGTTTAGACTTGTGTTATGCGATACTAATTCAACGATACTATATTTTTAAATGAATCCTTCCTTCCACTCCGACCTACTAAACCGACCAACTGAAACGGATTAAAAGGCCCAGAGAAATTTTAAAAAGGCCATTTTTTAATTTTCCCTGGCTGGATCGAACCCACAACCTCCGAGTGATGGACTAGCGTGTTGACCAATACGCCACGGAGATTACAAGAGCCAATCAACCTCCGTGGCCAATCAACCTCCGGGAAGAGAAACTACTGGTACACTCCAGGTTCTTTTTGATTCTCATACCAAAAAGGCAGATATTATTCTATCAAACCAAAAATCTTTAATGTCTGTGTCCGTCTTTTCTTACAACCTTCTGTACCACGACCCAAGTTTATTTAGTTATATGACAATTCCTATTTGAGTCTTAAATAAGACTCACAAAATAATGAATGAATTTGAAATTAACTCAACAACAGAAGATACATATCCACAAACGTAATAGTAAATAAATACGCCGCAAATCCTAAATGTCAACATTATCAAAGGGATCACTAAAACGTTGTCCCTCTGCTGCCGGTGACAGATAAAAACCGTCGGATCTGGATATAAGCAGTGAGGTGTACCCGCGCCTTCGTCAGCGTATTTACTTGCCCTGGAGCTGTTTGCTCCTTTACCCTTAACCTAACCTTTGGGGTCTCGGTCTAAGTCATAAGATTTAGAACACCTTGTTATTAAATTCTTCTGCGTCACTTTTTTTCACTTCTGCTTCTTGTAATTTAAGAGCCGCGCTCTTTTCGGTGAAGTGTCTCTCTTTCCTCCGCTAAGCAGGAAGAAGATTTTTTGATCATATAAAAGAAAAATTTAATGTGAAAACATAAGAAGGTAATGACAGATACACTATTTCTTTATCCTTAACGGCATATACAGAGCCTGGTTCCGTTAGACCCAAAAGTCATGTTTAGCGGCAGAATAGTGATGGGCTATCCGTATCGCCTAATTGACATAATTAGGATTCTCACCCATGTCCTTGATCGTAGACGATCTGCGCGGAAAGAGAATTAGCTGATATAATTCACTTTTATTCTTTTTTCTCAGACCAAAATTTTGTTTCGTATTTTGATCGATGTGGATTTTAGTGATTGTTAGGTAGGATTCCAGAAAACTTGCTATTTTTATAAGATTGTTTATAAAACCGATAATATCAGGTTGAACTTCGTGTTCTAGTTAGATTACATGTGAATGTAACAGATGACTGGATTACAATGACTTCTTTGAACGGTTAGCCCGGGTGGACACAGAATACTGTGTGGGCAATAGGACAAATACAACATTTCAAGTAGTGTCTGATTAATCTGTGCGCGCCAGAGGCACAGACCTTACCGTCAACATTTTATCTTTCACTCGTCAAAAAATGTTTCAAATATACAAATAAAATGTATTTAATAAAAATGTGAGTATTTTATAAAAATTAAATCAAAAACACTTAAACGCTCCCATGTGTAACTCAGCCCAACATCTATATTGATTCCGGCACTCCGTCTCCAACACTTTACATATTGCTTATTTAGCATTATTTCATTTCTGCTGCCGCTATTTGTCTTCCGTATTCCTCTGATATTGTTATCGTAACGCCTCGAGTGGTTGCGATTTGAGAACTCGAGGTAGGAGCTCCTAATCGCTGATTGTGCGACAATCAACTAATATTTAACGTAGTTTGAATAAACTTAAAGTAAATCGTTGTTCAGCGACAGTAAGTTTAGTCAATTGTATCGTTTTAGCGTTTAACATAACTTATTATTATTTACATATACGCACAGCCACATAACGTCCACTGCTGGACATAGGTCTCTCCCAAGGATTTACAAAATGATCGATCTAGAGCAGCCTGCGTCCAGCGCCTTTCAGCGACCTTGGTCAGATCGTCTGACCACCTTGTGGGTGGGTGTCCAACGCTTCCCTTGCCAGTACGTCGTCACCATTCGAGAACCTTTCTGCCCCATCGGCCATCGGTTCGTCGCGCTATGTGTCCCGTGTGCCCCACTGCCACTTCAATGAGCTAATCCACTAGGTGTATATCAGTAACTTTGTTCTTCTACGAATTTCCTCATTTTTGATTCGATCACGTAGAGAAACACTGAGCATAGCCCTCTCCATAGCGCGTTGAGCGACCTTGAGCCTTCTTATGAGACCCATAGTAAAGGGGCACGTTTCAGAGCCAAAAGCCATCACTGGTAACACACATTGATTATACACTTTAGTCTTAAGGCACTGAGGTAATTTGGACGAGAAGCACTGCGTAACTTCCCGAATTAATGTATTTAGGATGATACATATCAAGATTTGCGAAAAACGATTTATAAGAGAATTTTCAAGACCCATATTCAAACTTTATACATTTTTATTCCTTAATTTAGCACTAAGTACTTAAAGTTGTAATGATATCCATAAATTAGATGTAAACTCCTAATGACACCTATCACTCACAACTCGGAAAAACTCAAAAGATTTCCAAAGGCTATCAATCGCGAGTTTCCGCGGAGGTAATCTAAAGAAAGCGAAACTTTTCCCACTGTGGAGGGCAAAAACGTAACGTTCCAGGGAAGGCTCAAGGGATTCGCGTGTCCCCGTCACGTAAAGCCCGAACCGCGAAATGTTCTCACTTCGGATTTCATCTGTCATAATTTCGAAACGCCGAAAAAACCTTAGCTTTAATAAAACCGAGTGGCATGCTCGTGAATTTATACCGCCCAAACGGAGATGCGTTTGCACAAGTTTACGATGATTTTTACGTTGTTGAACACGGGCTGTCAAACGATACGTGCATTTACGACTGAGTGTAAAGGTTGTTACCCATATTTGCTCCAGAGTGTGATCAGCGTCGCTTTTCTCATGTGCAAATACGCGCCTTGTCACAAAGATATGGCCTCGTAAACAAAATGTTATCGCTTTTGAGCTGGTATGATTTTGGTGTTCTTAGTAATCATGAACTTTTAAATTGTTTGTTTTGGTTATTTAAACTAACATTATTGGGTTCCATTTTTTTATATGAATTAATGTTTGTTGTTTTATTAGTATATTTAGATTTAATTTATTCTTTTTAATTTAATTTTAATTATATTCTTTTATGTATCTTGTTTTATTACAACAAAAAATAACTAATGCTAACTAACATTATAGCAAATTGATGTGGAAATTAATAAAATGCTTCTTAACTTGTATACTATTGTTTAATTACTGTAATTAACACTGGCGCTCAATATTTGTAGGACGCCAAATGTTTTTTTAGAAATATAAGAAATGAAATTTCTTTCTTAATTTTAAGTCATATTCTAAAGTTCGTCGGTTACTGTACAGTAGGCAAAGAAGGCATCTACATACCTATATACATCTACAGCCATATGTTCAAACTTGAATCTACAGCTTTCAGCGCATTTCAAATTCACACACGTTCATGTGTGCAAAATTAAATACTTTGCCATGTTTGAGAGGAATTTTAAATGGCGGTGGTTGGACCTTTACGGGGTGAATTGTGACCACGCTACTTTTCCTTGTCCGTTTCGTGGTTTTTGTTACGCATGTTTTTGGAGTCATGTTTACATTAAACATGATTAATGAAAATGAACGGATGCAAACCTATTTTAAAAAGAATTTGAAGTAAGTACCTTCCACTTTGTTGAATCGACGAAGAACTTCCAATTGTTATTGTTTACACTGTTACTATGAATATCTACTTATGTGTCTCTTAAATACACTCTGTGTCAAAACTTTAATTTTAATAAAACAAATAAAAAAATAATAATGATGTAATTTTCTTATCGGGTAGTTTCCTTGTTTTATTCATAGTCCTGTACTATGGTGTACAATACAGGACTATGATTAAAACATTTATTTATATGGTATTTTAACTTCCTATAATTTGTAAATATGTATATGTATAAATAGGAAAGGGACAAAACATATGAGTGAATGACTATTCTAATTATAAAATTGTATAATGCAATTACTGTGGGTTCTACGAGTAGTTCCTAGTTAATTCATTTATATATACATTGTATGTAAGTACTTAGTTTAAGCGTAGTATTAGTATCTATTCTGTGGTTTAAGTTAGTTACTTTAGTTTAGCTTTTATTAAATAAATTGTTAAACCGATCATTCGTCTAAAATTTTTCGTAATAGCTGATATATGATTTTCTTAAAGTTTAAAACTCCCATATTCCGCCATTTTGAAAAAATTGCAAACACTGAATCGTCAGAAAAATCTATTTGTCGAGCCTGCTTATAAAATTTCACGAGAATCGGTACTGTAAGCAAGAACAAACCGACTGACAAACTGACGGACTAAATCATTTTTGGCCATTCTCGAAACTAAGACATTTCACTCGCTTTGCTCGCTCAGTCAAATAATGTTGACATAAAAAATAAGCAAAAATAAATTACAAAAAACGTACTTAGTATGTGTTTTAGGCATGTCTGTTAAAATAGCGTTAACCTGTCTCGTTAGACATATAGCAAGGAAAGGACATCCCAACGCAGTGCATTCATTCCTAAATGCAGACCATACGTCAGTGCCACTGTCCAGCCAAAGGGGATAGAACGGGGGTTGCAATATTCGTTTTGTGTCCCTAAAAGCCACCTTTGATGATACAGAATTCTATGAGAACCCTCCTTGAATATTTGCTTTCCGTGCATTCCAATTACTGAAGATATGACAGCAGATTTTTTTTAAATTCGAAATATGCGGGTTTGTTGACCTTTACTTATTTGTGGCATAGAAATTGTACCTAAAAATGTATTTTTAGAACTTGAATGGCGCCACTGTGCCCTTTGCATCAACTCTGTGCTAATTAAATTATAAAAAATACCTACTTTTGCGACCAGTATTTATATTAACTTAAGCTAATTTTGTATTTATTTTATTCATGGCAACAAACAGATAAATATACAGATATATAACAATATTTAAAAAATATTTTAAAAAACATTGCTAATAGTTTTTTTAATAAAGTTTATTATAATTAACTTTTATACAAATTGTAGGTAAGTTATTTTTCAGAAGAAATAAAAATCTGTTCAAATCTGTTCTCTTCCTTAAAGGAGAAAAAAAAGAAAACTTGTGAGCAAACAAACAAACAAAAATTATTGAACTATTGTTACAACGACGGTTAGTACTTAATTATAACCTAAGGGCTGAGTTTTAGTTTTACTTTTTTTCATCGAATTTTAAACACATTAATAATATCATTAAAAAAACAAAAACTAGTTCATTAAATCTTAATTATACATATATTACATTATAATAAATATATTAAATAATAAATAAATTAAATTGGTGGAATGACATATGAAGAAATTAGCTGTATATATTTACGAAGCTGCGGAGGAAAGAAAACTGATGCTTTAAGTAAAATTTGTGTTTGGGGTCCTGGAAGTAATATTTAGAAACAATAAAATAAAAATATATATATTTCAAAACAAAATTCCGTATTCAATATCAGTGACAGTTACAGAAAAACTACATGCGCAACAATTGTTTACTTGGGTGACATATGTTTTTCAGTTATTGACTGAATTGATTTTGATAAAATTTCTTTAAGACCCGAATACATACGTATATTTCTGGAATACATCCTCTTTCACTTGCGTCTATACTAATCTCGCTTAAATACAAATACCCATTTTCAAACACGTAAAAAGAAATATTGCTCCCATACTAAAATTAAAACACAACTGCGGCGACAAAGTTTGCAAATAAAAGGCAAGTTAGCATTGAGGAACTTTAAGTTTGTTTCCTTAAGCAAACAGTGGTTAACTGCGCAATCTGAACTCATTTGACGAGCTAGTTAGAGTTGGGGCTTGTTTCCTTCACAAATATTTATTTTTATGGAAATTAAACAGAACATGCCAGGTAGAAGTCAAGTATTTACAAGACTTCTTTTTCCATGTTATGTATTTTTGTTGTATTACACCATCGTAAGGGACTACTAAAGGAATAAGCACAAAACATCTCAGGCTACAACTATGTATATTCAAAAGGATGGGCGGCGGCCGGGTGTAAAACTTTTTTCCAACTGTCTTCGGCACCATTAACATGCATTAAATTTTATATTAAAAGGAAAAGCGGGAAACCGCAAACCGGGCTCCGAAACAACACAGTTGATGATGTAACCGGGAACGCGCTAAGATGTGAGAAGGGTTTATGCATATAAACACATATATGCATACACATTTAAACACACTATTTGTTTTGTGTTATGTTAGTAATAAAGATAAAATGAATTTGACTATGCTACTGTATTGGGGAAACCAGTAATGATAGTGTAAGTAATAATAATGTAAGTAATAATAAGAAACAAATATTTAAAAAAAATGTTAAACGTAAAATGTTAAACGCGCGTCTACAATCAAATGCAATTCATAACTCGATACAGCCAACAAGTACTCACTCGTGTAAATACTTCAAACTCAGATGTTAACACATTAATATGCACATGAAAATGAAATTCGCGTCGGCAAGCTGTTGGAGCAGCAAATAAGATCCGGAACAAATATCCGGTGCTAACTGAACATGTTACGGGTTGCAGCCGTCTCTTTCTAGCTGTAGGGGAGTGAGAGAGAGAAGGGTAGAGACGGTTATACACAGTTGATGACGATTCGCGATATAGTCCCCACGGCTTCCCGCGAGGCGGTAATTGACATCGCAATCGCAGCGCATACGAATTGTTGAGGAATATAACTTCTATCAATATTTTTTTTATTTGTTAGTAGGTATATGCTTTTTATTTTTAATCCATATCCAACATTTCCCAGAGTAAATCGGTAGTTTATAGATTCTGATGTATCCAAGACGTTTCGACGAAATTTGTGTTGACGAATACTTATGTCAAATAAAAAAAAAAAATCCAGTGCGAAAATTTTAATATAAAGTTTATTTACGATACTGATTACATTCCCAAGAAACATATTATGGCGCAATACTTAAAAAATCTGCAGGTAAATTTCTTTTCTGTGGTTGTTTCAACTCATAGCTCTGATATTTCTATCCTTTTTCTTGTCGATGGTGGTATCCTTTTCACTTCTTCACCTCCTTGCGACTCTTACCTGCTTTAATTTTCAATTAGATTTAGTGTATTCAAAGTAGAAAATTAAAGCCTAGAGTCTCATTGAAATTTACACCACACTGCCATGTCCCGAGTCCGTAGAGAGCGCACGTTATCTCGAACTAATTAATTTTATTAATATCCCAGCCGAGGTGTCGACTACTGCCACTTTACCCTGACCTCTCGAGCTCCTCAGAATTCCAAACGAAACTGAATCCCTGAAAGATCCTCTACGTGAACAGAGGTCTAGTTTAATTGGTCTCATCTTTACAGGTGACGTATAGTGATTTAGTGGGGAGCAATAAATCGGTAATATTAATTTATTATTCTAATCGAAACAGATAATCGTTTCATTAATTTGTCAAAGCAAATTGCGTTTAATTTATATTGATAAACGGCGTGTAATGGAATAAATATGGACCGTAGTGTTTTTATTTCTTATTATACTCTCAAAACTTACACTAAAATACAATACAATACAAATTATCTTTATTGCACCATAATAATGCATAAAATAAAAATAACAAACAAAAAAATATTGGTACAAAGGCGGACTTATCACTAGATGCGATCTCTTCCAGTCAACCTTTACAAAATTAAAATAACCATTGGTTTTGCAATGCAATACTATTAGACCCCTAAAAATAATAAGTGATTCAACTTTTTATTGCTACAGCCAATTTTTTTGGCTGTATGTATTTACCATTGTTAGAAATACATTAGCCCCTGGGTATATAAATCTGTAAGTTTCCGATTATTCGAGCTGCCTAAAGCCATCTGACGTTGTTTAATAACTGTCATCTAATTACAACAGTCATCAGCACACTAGTGAACCAGTGTGCAGTAGTATTGGCACAGAAGACAGTAAGAGTATACAGAACAGAATTTCCTAAGGTACGTTATATGCGTCCCCATTCCCCGTCCCCGCACCTCTGCCTCGTTCTTGTGCGGCCACGTGTGCCGTGCAGTGTGTGTGTTCGCCTGCTCTCGCCAGTCGACAAGGCGAGAACGGGAGAGAGGTGCGGGGACGGAGAACGGGGACGCATATTGCGCGGGACCTTAGGAAATTCCGTTCTGTATACTCTTACTGTCTTTTGTGGTACTGGGCAGACTTTTTTTTAAATGTATAGAAGCAAATCACACTGATTGAGCCCCAAACCCCAAACTTCTATCTTGCCATGGCTAGGAATCGAACCCAGAACCTCTGGAGTGGCGGACTAGCGTGTTAACCGTATCAACCAGACGCCACGGAGATTGTCAGACTGTACAAATAAAAATTCAAACTTAATTTCTGCATTTATTAAAAGATAAGTAATATATATAATTTCAATAACTCTACTGACAAGAGGACACAATTAAGCCATCATTTCAAACCAAGGAGTAAGGATTACAATAAACAACGTTTTCATATTCAAAGTAATTTTTCACGACATCACACCCGTATCGCCGAGGGTGGTAAAATTGCAGTTGCTGCACATGCCTCCGAGCAAATTTATTGTTACACGAAGCTATAAAAACTTTCGGGAGGTAGATAAAATTGTTCTGCGGAAAGTACAAAAACTGATATTTAGCGTTTTATAGTTGTTTTTAATATATTCGAAGTAGTTTTTGACGTATTTAAGTAAACTGTTATTTAACTATACCGGGAGATACTGCCACAGACTGATGAGATGAAAATATGAAAATAATTTTATTTTTGGAAACTTATCTAAGTATGGAAACTGATGTACATATAAATGATGTGAGAACGAGCGACACTTGCTGGCCGCCTAATTGCGAACTGTAGATTTAGGTAAAAATGCGCATCGAACACTGTTGGCCAATGCAGCATTTTATTGTACGATTACAATATTTTTTTATACTATGATATTCTATACTTAAGGCAGCTTGAAAAATTGATATCTAACAAATTTAAAAATAGAAGAACCGAGTAAGGTTTAAAGCCTAAAAATGTTTCTTCAGGATCGCAAATGCGCTTGGAATGTGGCATCTTGTACGCGACGATAGACTATAATTTTGTATACACTATAACGTCTTTATCCCTAATGGGGCAGGCAGAGCATATTGAGTCTTGTGGCTCTAAGCAGACAGAACCAGGGGTCACAAGACCCAAAATAAATTTATATTGCGTAAATATATCATAAGTAAGATCCTACCAAGACATTAAAAAGATGGCAGAGAGAAGAGAGGAATGGAGGCATCTCTACTTAACTCCACCGACAAGAGCAAGCTGTTTAAATCATAAAATCCTCGAAGTTCAGTCAAATTAACTTAACAACTGAATTTGATGAAAAAACAAAAGAGATGTTTTTGAGAAATAAATCTGGACTGCTCAGTAAAGTTGAGTAGTACATAAAAAAAGTCAAAGCATGCCTGTATCAAAATGTATTTAAATAAATCACAAGTTCTGTTTTATAATAAAAAGGTAAGTGCTGATTTTAATGTGTGCTATCTGTAATAGTTTTATTAATTATTGTATTGTTATCCGTGGGAACTTTGCCTTTGCCATTGCCTCTGCGATATCCATTCAAATTTTTGCTTTGTATTGTAAAATGTGTTGGTTCCTTTTGAAAACAAATTTATAAATAAGAAAATAAAATAAATAAAAATTACCTCCTACTCATTTACAATTCGTAATAAAATAAAAAGCATAAATAAAAACTTTGCTGAAAACAAGAATAACAATAGAGAAAAGACTTAGTACATCAGCGAACATCTTGCGAGCAGCAGGTGTCGTCAGAGGGTAGGCCCCCAAATGAGGGAATCAGGGGCGCACTTGCGATTTTTTGCCGATTTAGATATAAACACTGCTCAGTATTTGCGACCCCGTTAACTTATGCTGGTATCGGAAAATATATTAAATAATAGGTCTTTAATCTTTCTTTGACATTTAAATTGCTATCTAGAATATAAAAAAAAAGTAAATGTTTCAAGCAGTTATGTCAATAATTTTTATTAACGTTTACCAATCGTAGTAGATATTTTATTTATCTATAGGCATCTGTAGGTTAGTAATGTGTATTTGGATTGAATAATGGAGATTTCGTAGAGAATATTCTATAAATAGATAAATAAATAGATAAACACAAATAACACTTATTGAGCTAGCCCCAAAGTAAGTTTTAAACTCGTATTATGGGATAATAACTCAACGATACGAGTACAATATTTTATAATAATAAATACTTATATGTATAGGACAGACTGAGGACAATTTGAAAAAGGCCATTTTCCAACTTACCCTGGCTGGGGATCAAACTTAGAACCTCCGGACTATTGTGTTGACTATTTACCACGGATGTCTATCGTATACTATTTTAATAAAGTTTTAATAACTATTTTAATAAGAAATTCACATTCATTCATTCAATACGTTTCAGTAAGAATTTATTAAATGTTAAAAAGTTATATATTCGTACGTGCACGTCAAAAAAGAATATACTGGGACGAAGAGCTACGTACGAGTATTTTAACCTATAAGCTACGCCGTCGTAGACGTGCTACGACGCTACGAGGCTACGATATTTGGTAACGGGGTCTAGCTTTAACGAGGATAATTAGACGTTTGATGTATTAAAAGATTTTAAATATTCTGAAATAAAAATTATATATTTTAAATAATCTAGAAATACGTAGACCATTAGTTTAAAATTTAAAAAATGGAAATTTCCTAAATGTTGAAACTAAGATGTCTATGTTGCCAATATACATAGATCTTACCTTAGTCATGCACGTCATGCAGAATAAATAAAAGCAACGTCCAGGAGTTGGAAGTGGACGCGACTATCGAGGACAGCGGGTCCTGTATAAAGGAGACAAACACTAAGAGGATGATGATAATGAAAATATAATAAATGAATACGTTTGTGTGAAACGGGCTTAATATATGCATTTAAGTATTTTTTAAAAAAGGTATACTTATAATAAATATGCAATAACGGGTATCTCACGTATTGGCCAAAAAAGTTAAGTCAAAATAAAAAGTCAGCTATTGGCCGACATGTTTCGACCTCATCCGGAGGTCTTCCTCAGGGCGGGCAAATGTGCCTCGTGACGCATACATGAAGACGTCCCGAGCCGCACTCTGTGCGGTCTGTATCTCACGTTAGTTTTAACCAAAAGATTTACTCACCTTATTAAATTAAGTCAGTTATTTTAGTTTTATATTGCATTGCCATTTCCAAAAAAAACATTGAATGGTATTGTGGAAATATTTGTTTTTCGACACTACAGATAAATCTTAGCTTAACCAACTAAACAGATAATGGGTATTAACGCGGACAAGCCTCTTAGAAGTGTTTCATTATGCAGCACTTGATAATCCACGCGTTGCATCCAACAAACTTTTCGCTTCGCCATTTTAGCCAGGAGTATAGAAAGAGGGGATGCGTGCCTGAATAATTCATAAGGGATCTAGAAACGCAGGTTTTGTATATGTATGTCAAATAACAGGCACTGAATAAACATTTGACACCTGTATGTGTAGGTTTATGGAATGTGTGGCATTAGCTTTTGTACACGGTTTCAGCTGCGTAAATGACTGCGTAATATTTTTATAACTATTTCATAAAGAAATGTGAAAAAAAAGACTGCTTATCTGACGTCATGACTACAGAGGAATATGGCGTCCACTGCTCCAAAGTTTTCGACAAATGACGCGCGAATTTGAAAATGAGTAATTTAAATGCATTTTATGGCATTTATCGGTTGAATACAAATATTGTGTTTTTTAAATGGTTTATAAGCACCATGGAATCTAATTGAGATATTTTTCAAAAGTGGGTGGGTGTAATACCCTATTTTATTAAATGTTCGAAGTACAAAACGATAACATTTCATAAATTATTTTGATTTGGAGTAACAGTTTTTATTCTACTAATTTGAGTAAGGTACTTTCTGTAGCTGCTTGTATTCCCCGTTTTTGTAATCCCAGGTCCGCTCAAATTAATCCTGCGGCATGTCCGGCTCGCGAAAATTATTTAGACTGACGAACACAGTAAATAAAGGATTAAACGAGATTGCTAAATACTCGTATATTTTGGATTTGCTCCCCACCCAGAGGATACCCTACACCAATAACGTAGATTTTACAATCCAACCCCTTTATTTGAACATGCCGTCTGGGGTAAAATATTAACGTTTAGGAACGAAATGAGTCTGATTAAGTTCGATGTTTTTGGCTTGTATTCGGTTATTGCCGGGTGTGTCAAGGTCGGTGACCTTTGGAGGGTCCCGGTGGTGAGTCAGCAAGGTTGTCTCATTACGCTTGGGTTTCTCTCGTATCTCATCGTAGGATGGTTCAGAAGAAGTCACCATTTCCATAAACAAGTAAAATATATTTTTAATCTGTGAAATTGTAATTTCATATTCGATATAATAATATGTAAATATTCAGAGAATTAAAAACTTAGATCAATGTCTTAGCAAGTGTTTTCATTGCTATTACCTGAACAACTTTACATTTCCTCTTTATTTTGAAGGGGTTTTATCATAACAGACATGTCAGCCCTATCGTTCTCTTGACCAAGGAATGAATGTACTCGTACGTCTGTGGGATATGAAAATGTCATATTTTTTTGCGATTATTATGCCTGGTTTTAAACAAAATAGATTGAGGGTACCGTAATAATTAAGTTTTAATTCCCTTATTAGTAAATCCCTTTTAGATTTGTATTTGTTACAGGCATTACTATATTACAGACCTCACAAGTGGAAAGAGAAGTTGTTGTAACATTCCATGTATTATATTCTTTCCTACCAGTAGGGAAGATTTATTTACATCTACTAATCTCTTTATTTCTACTACGACATTCATAGTACTAATCCCGTATCTTATCCTAATCCGAAAAATGTTGAAAGTTAAATCACGACAAATATGCACAATTACCACGCTCTAACATATAATTAAGTGATCCATTACACTATACACAACGAGGCTTTACAACCATGACACCTGCACGGTAATTTATTGCGACATCCCGCCCAGTGTGCACTCTGCTTTAAATAAATTACGATACTTTGTTTAATGCTTCCTACTTTAATGATTTTATTGCTAGTAATGACGTTATTTATTCTGATTACATTATTTATCGTGTTTCGTTGGAATCAGGGCAGGGAAATTATTGCCAGGAAGGTGTGTAATATTTGCTCATTAATCGTGTTTACAGTTGCTTATTGGTTTGCTAGCGACATAATTAGCTCCCTTAGCTTATATATAATATATGTAGGTGTTAATTTTCACGTAATATTATTAGCTTAATCAAGGGGATCCTACTGCTTCATCTTAGCGTCTCCTTCATGTGTGCTGCTTGGGAATCCGGTGTGCGTTTTCTTGCTTTTTCTTCTCCAAATATAACATGTCAATGGTCAGCCAACAATGCTGAAGACCATGCAAAATCGAAAAGGAATACCCGGAATAGTTTAAACGATTTGGCTATAGTTTTACGACTGGCCGCCTGCTTGACGTCAATCCTCTTTGGAAATGTTTTTGTGCGATAAGTTAAACAACAGGCCTCCGCCTGACGTCAACTCTCCTTGGGAATACAGTTGTAGCATAAGTGCTTAGTTTGTACTTAGTCCTTTAGTCCCGGGTATCCTAATAAACTGGTGTAAATCTACCATAACTTCTCTCTGTCAATATAGTCTATGCTCGTGGCTAAAAGTGGCCTTGAGTTATGACGGCCCTAAGGCCGTTATTTTGCCGTAAGGCTCTGTCTACTCCATCAGGGTACGTGATAGTGTATCTCTATCTGTCTAAGCCCATGAAAGTATCGGTAAGGTATCCAATATTGTTTATCAGGATGGTAAATTAGCTATAGCTAGCTATTTCTTTGTAAGTATATTTATTATTGTATGTAGTGTGTATGAAGTACTTGTATTTTTTGATGTAAAGCTTTTGCGCTGCACAGTTTTCTCTGCTTATCCCTATGGTTGACTGGGAGAAAATGCTCTTAGCATTAAGTCCGCCATTTGTTAAAAGTATATTTTTACTTTGGAACAATAAAGTTGGATAAATAAATAAATTTCATTAACTCATTGTTTCTGATGAAAAAAAAAACAAATGGAACCTGCATAGTTATTACTAAGTATCTTTTGACTGGAAATATTTTCCGGTCAGTAACTTTTAGAGCAAAAGATCAACAACTTATAGTGTCTGATTAACTAATATTTTAGAGGTTTTAACAAAATTTCCTTTCTGGAAATAACATTTTTACATATAAATTTCAGTATGTACTTACAAAATAAGATTAATTAGATATACTTATGCCACTTATCATGCCCACATTGAAACCACCCTTCAGACATGTAATATCACCCACAAAACGCGGAGATCACGTCGAGGAAATGCGACTTTGAAAAGAATAACACCATTCATCATACGCAGCTCAAGGGATTCGAGAGTATAGAGTATTCAGGACTGTAAGATGGACCATAGACAAGATATCTGAATAGACAAGGAACATTAAAAGGCATGCTGTTGTAACTCAAAAATTTAATGGTACTTTTTTGTAGAAAAAAAATGTCATAACGATGTAACAAAGTCAAGGATACGTTAAACTCGCGTTGAGATGGTTCTCTCATTAATGCTTATACTTAATTGTCTATATTGTATTTGAAAATTACATTTGTTTTTCTGTAGAAATTTTTTACGTAATACTCTATTTTTTCCAAAGTTTGATTTGATGTCAAAGAATTAATAGTTTAGCAAGTAGGAGGAATATTACAAAGTCGTCTATTTTGTTACATAAATATAAACTAAGTATTTGTAAAGCCTCGCAACAAGCATTTTCATTTGAAATCTCATTGTTCAGATTGTAAAACCTTTTATAAATTTTCTGATTTGACCCCCAAAAATCCTCCTCGAATTTAAAATTTATTTACTTATCTGTGGACGTTAACGTGTGGACGTTTGAATTTGGGTCACATATATGTGTACCAAATTTCAACTTAATCGGTTCAGATAATTGGAGCAAATTGGCTAAACAGATAGAGAGATGTACGAGTGATTCCGTTTTGTCACATGGTATACGGAACCCTGAACACTATAGAACTACATAAGTAATGACCGTAAAATTGTAACACGTCTTTCCTAATAGTTATAAATATACTTCCTGATAATATTGCCTGAACATCAATAGTCTATAAAGCAAAAGCGAGAAAGCAAAATGCCTTAGTTGGGATTGTTCATGTTTTTAACCCCTAATTTTTATTTTTTTAATATCAAATATAGCGTATTTCAAGAAAATAATTTAAATATTTTGTTAGATGACGGCTTAGTAAAATTTTTATAAACAAATATAAAAATCATGTTAAAGACATAGTCGTGTCTTAACAAAACAAACGGCCAAGCCCAATACATATTTAAAAAATAAAATCACGCTAGTGATTTATTTATTTATTTTTTTATTTATTTATTTTTGTCAGTGTCAGTGTCATTCAGTGAATTCAGTTGCCCATGATTGGCGGAAAGTTCTTTTCTTACTTATGATTCGCAGAAACGGTAACATTTGACGTTATTGTCAATGACGGATAAATACCATAAAGGCGACTCGTATTTTTTAATGAATAGACTCAGAGCTTAAATCGATACAGCCGCGGAGTAAGGTCAAACAAAGGTCATACGTTTGTTTGTAGAAATATCGAAAACTACAGATTATTTTGGCAAAAAATGATCCACAGCTGTTCATTAACTCTGTATCTCAAAACGGATTTCAAAATAACGCTTTCCAAAAAAAAATAACAATTCCCATTGCTTAATGACTTTTTTTCAAAAAGTCGTTAGCGTAAAAAGACTAGCTTGTAGAATGCCTAAAAGCTTAAATAACTACTTTAACGCAAACTGACTGCTTTTCGGGCATTTCGCTACATAGACAAATTAAAAATTAGACATACTCTTACTTCATGAACTACCTCTATTCATATTAAACTAGGGATATATCAACATTTTGTATGAAATTGCGGATTGTTAATGTCTATTTCTATTTACGTCTGTGGACGGAACCAAATCTTTTTTCGCGTCCGGAACTCCGGACATCGACATAGTCGCGATGACGAATGCGTCTGTCTGAATGGCGTCACGAGTGGCAGTGGAATAGGGGCTTCCTCATAAAATGTCAGTTTCGACTTATTCATCACATACGTATTTTATGAAGAAAAAAGCTTCTTTTATGCCTCTTTTTCTAAGAGTTATATAGGTTTTGTAATGGGTTCAGATAAATGTATTATCTTTTTAGGTGTTGGATGACTTGGTGGGGTTATGCATTACTAGCGCTTGTGAATATTAAGCGAGACCGGGCGTGGTCCGCACTTGGATGGGTGACCACAATTGGCACACAAACTTTCTCTAGCTCCTTCGTGGTTCGGAAGACACGGTAAGCCGTTGGTCCTGGTTGTCATCATTAGATGGCAGTCGTCAAGCTATGTCAGATGCCTTTAGGCAGCTTGAAAAATCTGACATCAGTGTTGCACACACGAAAAAAAAACAAACAAACAAATCTCTTAACAACACATGCTAATTAGCTTACTTATCTACAAACGACATATACAGAGCCTAACAAAATAACTGTAACTATTTTAAGGGTCAATTTAGTCCATGATACTGAACAACTTTCCCCTAGGAACATAGGTATGTATATCAAAATATTAAAAAAAAAATTGCGTCCCGTACCAGTTGACCGATCCGCTGATCCGAGTTTGTATGGAAAGCACAAAAAATATTTTTATATTTTGATATATGGTCTTTGGGAAAAATTGTTCCGTATCATGGACTAAATTGACCCTTAAAATAGTTACAGTTATTATATATATTCACCCTTAACCCTTTCAGCGCCGGAATATTTTAATATTATTTTTATGTATGCCGTCATACATATAATCAACTACGAGATAAATCGTACCTGGCATAGTGGAACACAGATCCCTAAGACAATGCCGACTACGAGTATACTCGTATACGAATATAGTATATATATACGGTAAGTAGCAGTTTGCAAATGGAAAGACAAACGCGATGTTCTAATGATATCAAATATGCACAATCCTGAAATGGTAAATACAAGAAATCGCAGAAATCCACTAAAACTAAAACCAAATATTGTTGCTGATTATATTATCGGAATGAGAGGAGTAGATCACTCTGACCAAATGATTTCTTTTTATGACAGCATGAAAAAAAACAAATATTGGTACCTACCAAATATTCGCAATTCATATTTTTCAAATGTTTATACACAATGCTGCAAAAATACATAATAGCCAACCTGGCTTGAATAGAACAGAAAAAATACTTCTACTGAATTTCAGTGAAAATGTCATTATCTACTTGTTAGTACAAAAATACGTTGGCTATTCCGAAAGACCAGGGCAGTCAAAAGAGGTAAATCAAAAAGCACAAGTATCGGTTCAACATTATTTGGAATATATACCAATTACCACCAACAGAGATGAAAAGTAAGCCAACTAAACCAATTGTCTGCTCAAAAAATAAGACTCGTAAATAAACAAGATATCTTTGCCCATTATGTCCAAAAACTCCGGTGTTGTGTGTAGTTGATTGTTTTAAAGCTTATCACACCTAAATTTTGTATTTCTACTACAGAAAATACATAATTATGTCCTTATTTGTTTGTTTAATCAGAATAATTAGCCATAACTTTGTCACGTCATATCTCTTTTCCATTCAAGTTCTAATCTTTGATTTTATCATGTCTTTTCTTTGCTAATGCCACACTTTAAAAAACCGATCTAACCTGTAGTGCCGAGAAATATTTTTTCGTATAGAAGGCCGAACAAAATCTACGAGAATACTCGTAGTCGGCACCATGTTACAGTACCGCACTACGAGTATTCTCGTAGCTGGCACGGAAAGGGTAAAATAGTTTTAGTATATTTTAACATGGTGCCTACTTTTACACCGTATATTCTTTCATTATTTACTGTACACTTACGTAGCGTTAGCGTATTCACAATATCAGTCATTAGTGATAGAGATATAACCTGACATATCAATTAATATTATTTTTGCACATGTTACATGAACACAAAATTTATTTAAAAAAGTGAAAATCTGTTAAGAGAGGCGCGTACGGTGTGGAAAAGTAAAAAACAATTTTCAAGAGCAAAAATGTAATTTTCAAGATTTAAAAGATGAATGTTTTCTTAAGTACTTACATTTTATACATTTTGACCAATCTGATACCGATTCTAAAATAAATTAATATTAGTTACGGGCAATGACTTGAAATAAATAACGGGGTAAGTACGAGTCGGACTCGTACATGAAGGGTTCCGGACCTCCGTACAATGTTTTAAAACGCTAAAAAAGCACGTTTTTTGTATGACGACCCCTTTAATTTTTAACTTTTTTTAATTTTTTGTATTTGTTGTTATAGTGGCCATAGTAATACATAATCTGTGAAAATTTCCAGTATCAAGTTAATGCTATTATAAAGATTTAGTTAAAAACGCTGAAAAAACACCTTTCTTGTTTGGTGACCCCTTTAATTTTTTTTATTTTTTATTTTTAGTATTTGTTGTTATAGCGGCCACAGTAATACATAATCGGTGAAAATTTCAAGTGTCTAGCTATTACGGTTCAAGAGATATGGCCCTGTGACAGACGGACAGACAGACAGACGGACAGACAGCGGAGTCTCAGTAATAGGGTCCCGTTTGCAACCTTTGGGTGAAACGGAACCCTAAAAAGGTGCCCATAATCGTGGATGACTTGAAAGTTGTTCCTATAAATATCACAGCAAGACGTCTCCAGCCCCCATGCTCCCCTTCAGGGTGAATTCATCGATTGCCTGTAATTATATTACGTACCCCTAGGTACCTGTGGTTAATCTACGAAGAAGTTGGGGTGATCTTCGCCGCTTGACGTCAAAAAAGCGAGTCAAATTTTACCCCAAAAACAATTATCATTAACATAAAAAGGTGTCGTGGATTTGTCTTTATTATTTATCAATGAAAAAATTCAGGTTATTTGCCTTAAGTTTTATTACTATACATTTATTTACCCAAGAGGGTACTCAATTTATATTAAGTATGCATAAGGGTAGCACTTTTTAGTTCGTAAATGAAACAAGTTTTTAATTGCGTACAAAATTCTTTATTGCATTATCTAGGTATCATACCTACCTTAGATTACGGAATAAAGAATTTGTAAGTACGTAATAAATAATTTAGTACGCAAACATCATCATCATTTCAGCCGCATAACGTCCCCTCCTGGACACAGGCCTCTCCTAAGGCTTTCTAAAATGACTGATCTAGAGCGGCCTGCATTCAGTGCTTTTCAGCACCTTAGTTAGGTCGTCTGACCACCTTGTGGGTGGGTGTCCTACGCTTGGACACTCTTGCCCTTTGACACCCTTGGCAGTACTTCGTTTGTACGCTAAAAATAACTGAATATTTTTGAAATGAAACTTTACGCGCGTTGCGCTTTTTTTTTAAATGGGAAAAAAACATTGAACTCGCGACACCGTTACTGTGACCGACACCACCTTGTCTAATTTTTCACTTCTGTTGGCACTCCCGGAGTGCCAACAGAAGTGAAAAATTGAACAAGGTGGAGGTTTTGGTTTATTAATATTGGCCTTGTTTAAAGTCAACCCCATCTCTTTTAAGCCTCTATCTAACGCCACTTCCTACCAGTGTTTCTCTACTGATCTTGTCAATCGTCACTGCATAGCCTCCACATTCACAGCCAACTTATCTTGCATTGACCACTCTTGCTTTGCTGAACTTGGTACCCACATGGGCCTAGCAGTACGCAACGGTGCATTCGAATAATAAACTATAATTTATTTGTAAGATTTGTTAGATGAATTTCGCGAATGCATTATTCTTAGAGTCACATTTTTAGCGAAAAAGGGAGGTCGCGAAATTCATCTAAAAATAAATTACTTACTTACTCCGCTGGCTCAGCGACCCGAAGTGGATCTTAGCCTCCGAGACAAAAGAGGGCCATGCTTTTGTATTCTAATAAATATAAATATATAAATATGAATATATAGGGACAAATCACACTGATTAAGCTAGCCCCAAAGTAAGTTGAAACTTGTGTTATGGGATACTAACTCAACGATACTATATTTTATGATAAATACATGTAAAGATAAACACAAGACACAGGACAATTTGAAAAAAGCCATTTTCCAACTTGCCCTGGCTGGGGATCGAACCTAGAACCTCCGGATTAACGGTCTAGCGTGTTAACCATTACACCACGGAAGTCGTCTATTCTGAGCGATATCTAGCTAGCTGACAGCTTCCATTTCCCGCAGATCAGCCTACTTCAACGATATCTGGGTCGACCCACTGGTATTCAGCCCGATACCTTTCCCATATAGGCTACCTTGATGATGCCAAAGCCATTGCAAGCGGAGCGCTTTAGTAACACCGATTATATTCGGCTCCTATACCAGCTTCTCTAACAAATTATTTCGGACTTTTCAGCTTCCATCAACATTTTCATAATAATAAATTATTAAAACACTAGCTGTGCCCGCGACTTCGTTCGCGTGGTTGTCAGAACGTAATGTTATATAGCCTAAAGCCTTCCTCTATAAATGGACTACCCAACAAAAAAATAATTTTTCAAATCGGATCATTAGTTCCTGAGATTAGCGCGTTTAAACAAACAAACAAAGAAACAAACAAACTCTTCCGCTTTATAATATTAGTATAGATAAATAAAGCTTTCGTAAAAAAAATGCGAGTCTAAGATTAGCTGTAACTGAATAAGGCATTCGCGAAATTCATCTAACAAATCATTTTTAATATCGACCTCAAAATCAACTTTTATAAATTATGACTTGGATTTAGATTTCCCGCGTATTAATCTCAATGAATCACATTGCCAACTTGGGCATGATCCGTCCCAAAGTTTCCAGGAAAATGGCTGCTTTGGCTTCCGTTATCTCGCGAGAGCAGGTGACAAAGTAAGAAAATAAAGTTGTCACTGTTCTTGGACATTGGACGACATTATTCATGTTTATCGCGCTCGTCAGGAAGTAAGGGTAGCAACAGATGGATAACTTGTTGTATTTGTATGCTTTTTAGGGTTCCGTACCTAAAGGCCGCAAACGGGACCCTATTACTGAGACTCCGGCACTCCGCTGTCTGGCCGTCTGTCCGTCTGTCTGTCTGTCCGTCTGTCACAGGGCTCTATCTCTTGAACCGTAATAGCTAGACACTTGAAATTTTCACCGATTATGTATTACTGTGGCCGCTATAACAACAAATACTGAAAATAAAAAAAGTTAAAAACTAAAGGGGGTCGTCATACAAATAACGTGTTTTTTTAGCGTTTTAAAACATTGTACGGTGGTACGGAACCCTTTATGTACGAGTCCGACTCGTACATGGCCTTTTATTTTGTTTGTTAATTATTACATTATAATACATAAATAAATCAAACTAAAATCTTAAATAAAAATTAAAAAGTAGAAAATATCTGTATGTTAATTATTTTTTTTGATTGATTTAAATAACATTTCAATGCTCGGAACAATACATATAAAAACACACATACACACAATTTATATAAAACACACATATTTTCTGCTTGGATGGGCGGCATTCAATAGACTGCATGACGTGTTAAAATCGGCTGACACTCCACAATGCCTGAAGACCCGCCTATACAACCAGTGTGTCCTGCCCACTATGACGTACGGTGCTAAAACATGGACGCTCACGAAGGAGGCTGTGCACAAACTGAGAGTAGCACAGAGAGCCTTGGAGCGCGCTATGCTTGGCATCAGGTGCTGGATCGCATTCCTAACACAGTAATCCGACAACGTACTAAAGTACAAGACGTTGGTATAACGGTCATGAACTTAAAGTGGAACTGGGCAGGACACCTGGCCCGACGGAGTGATGGCAGGTGGAGCAAGGCTCTGACCGAATGGTGGCCCAGAACGGGTGAGAGAAGCGTCGGGCGTCCGCCTATGCGATGGGTTGACGATATAATCAAAGTCGCGGGTCGCACCTGGATGAAAGCAGCACAGGACCGAGATGGGTGGCGTCGACGAAGAGAGGCCTATGTTCAGCAGATATATTGTAAATATATATACATAGGTACAATGGGCGGTCTTATCGCTGACAGTGATCTCTTCCAGACAACCAGTGGATGGTGATTTTATTGTGTAATAAAGATTAAGTAAATAAAAAAAAATATCTAAATTAAAAATAAGTAGTGAAAAATTTCGCCACGAGTGGGATTCACATTCCCTCACATTTTGTACTGTGAGTTTCTTTCGAATCACCCTGATGAATTTACACATCACATAGTATTACTTATGAATGTTCTTCATTACTACTGCTTCCGATTTGACTATTTGAAGTGTGGTTTGACTTGAATGTATCACATATTCTTGATTTAGATATTTATATGTTTGTTTAAATAAACTACATTTCATCAAATTAGGTACTTTGTACTCCTTGTAGAATGATTTACTAGATAAAGTCACGGGTCTTTATACATACAAATATACCTAACTATTAAAATTTTGTATATTCGATGTTGTGCCATAACATACATACATACTATCACGCCTGTTTCCCACAGGGGTAGGCAGAGACTATGGACCTTCACTTGCTACGATCTTGACAGACCTCTTTCGCTTCATCTACACTCATCAGCCTCTTCATACATGCCCTTCTGTTACGGGTACTTCTTATCTCGCCCTTTTCAGAACGTCTGCAATCTGATCGCAGAACGTTCGCCGAGGTCGACCCTGTCCCGCTCTTCCGTTCACACTTGCCTTATAAATATTTTTTGTTAATGTCTTTTCATCCATCTTTTCTACATGCCCAAACCATCTTAACATCCCTTTCTCTACTTTTGTCACTAAGTCCTCTTTTACTCCACCGATCCCTTATAACATCATTTCTTATTCGGTCTTTCAAGGTAACCACACATACTCCTCCACGCTCACATTTCAACTGCATTTATTCTATTTTCATGTTGTGCCACAGATGAACTAAAAGATAAAGAGCACGGCGCTATAGGTGCTGGTCCAAGAGCTCTGACAGATCACATATACTTAAAATGATAGGCCATAATGTAATCTCAAAACGACCCGAGGGGCATCAAATTATTTTTGGAAAATCTGTAGTTATTAAGTACCAAAACAAAGACCCCTCGCTAGTATCTACTTACTTACAAATGAGAGATACTGGACGTGAATATTTTCGGAAACTGAACGTTTGCCAGAATGAAACATATGTCAAATGAAGAGTATAAGTCTTGTCTTTAATAACACAGAAGATCATAAAAATCTGTATAGATGGAGTTAAGTTATTAGCAACTAAAACTATGGAACCTTCGAAACATACCTAGATGATTTTATGATTTCAAACGACCTTCGTGGCGTAGTGGTTAACATGCTAGTTCGTCACTCCGGAGGTTCTGGGTTTGATCCCCAGCCAGGGCAAGTTGGAAAAAAGGACTTTTTCAAATGGTCTTGGGTCTTGGATGTTTATCTATATACCTATTTTATTATAACATATACTTAGTATCATTGAGTTAGTATCCCATAACTCAAGTTATAAACTTATTTTGGGGTTAGCTCAATCAGTGTTATTTATCCCTATTTGTTTCTTTATTCTTAAATATTTGATATATAAGTATTATCTTTAATAACACAGAAAGAACATTGAAATGCATACCGGTTAAGTTATTTGCAACTAAAACTATATCGGTGCGTCGCGCTATGTGTCCCGGCATTACACTTTCTTCCAAAGACTGCCATAACTCTTTAAATGATAATAACTTAACTCCAACAGGACAGATTTTTATGTTTTTCTGTTTGATGAAAGAGAAGATTATAGCCTTTTATATGATATATGTTTCATCCCTGCACACCGAAAATATTTGATGTCCAGTTATTATCCAGTATAGATAAACCTCCCATTTCAACGCAGTCACTTAGTGTGAAGGGGTCTTTGTTTGGTCGAAAATTACTTTAGAGTTTTTGAAAATATTTTGATGCCCTTTGCACTGTTAAAATACTGCATTATGGCCTATTATTTAAAGTATGTTTGACCTTTTAGATCTCTTGGACCAGATCTGCCCATAAACATCTCTCGGTTTTAAATGTTAATAACTTAACAGGGCCGTTAACGACTGGCCCTGGTAACACACAACGTACGCACTCTGAGGACAGACGAGAAACTAGCTGAGGTGGAAGAGGAAATGAGTAGGTTACGGTGGGACATAGTGGGGTTGTCTGAAGTCCGTAGAGAGGGTGAGGGCACGACAACCCTTGAATCTGGTAACCTACTCTATCACCGAGAAGGAGACAAAAAGAAGTCCCAGCATGGTGTCGGGTTTCTCGTCCACAGGTCCCTCATAAACAACGTCATAACCATCGCGAGTGTTTCTAGCAGGGTAATATACCTGATACTCAGAGTATCGAAAAGATACTCGCTGAAGGTCATCCAGGTATATATGCCAACTGAGGATCACTCCGATGAAGAGGTAGATGAGGTGTATGAGGACATTAGTAGGGCCATACATTCTTCTGAAACCTATTTTACGGTTGTTATGGGGGACTTCAACGCAAAACTGGGCAAGCGAGGCGATGGAGAGTTTAGGCTGGGAAACTTCGGATACAGAGTGCGAAATGACGTAGGCTGGCTGATTTTCTGGAGAAAGAGGGACTCTT
Organism: Acrobasis repandana; assembly: GCA_963576875.1. NCBI lineage: Eukaryota > Metazoa > Arthropoda > Insecta > Lepidoptera > Pyralidae > Acrobasis > Acrobasis repandana. The sequence goes on from OY756218.1 coordinate 7,684,224, forward strand.
TGCGATGAACTCTTTCTTCCAAAAGCCACCGCAAAGAAAATGGACCTGGATGGGTCCAGGAAAGAAGAACCAGCCCCCTGTTAAAAACGAAATCGACTTCATCCTAACGACGAAGAGACGAATATTCAACGATGTTTCAGTGATCAATCGGATTAAAACCGGGAGCGATCACCGAATATTAAGAGGCATCGTGAATATTTGTATCAAAGTTGAAAGGTCGCGACTGATGAAGTCGACGCTCCGACCGTCACAGGTCCAAATTGAAAACTCCGAAAGCTTTCGGCTTGAACTATCCAATCGCTTTGAAGGCCTACAGGATTGCGTTACAGTGGACGAGATAAACCAAGGGTTTGTAGAAGCTGTCCAAGCGGTGGGATCGAATGTGTTTAAGTCCCACCCCAAACGCAAACCTCAAAAAATTTCTGTACAGACCCTAGACTTGATGGCAGAACGACGATCCAGGCCGCTGCACACCTCTGAAGACGCTAAATCATATCGGCAGCTCAACAGACGTATACAAAAGTCATTGCGACACGACATCCGCTCCTTTAATACCAAATGTATTAAGGAGACGATAGAGCAAAACAAAGGCTCCAAAGTGTTCGCAAGAGCTACGTCGGTTGGGCAAAGCCGATTGATGAAGCTGAAGACAGAGGCCGGTGGCGTGGTGTCGACAAAGGAAGGGGTTTTGGCAGAGATCGAGAGGTTTTATGGAGAGTTATACACCTCAGTTGCACAACCCAGCGGACATTGGCTAAAGACCCAAGAGCCAAGCTGACCCGACACTATACTGAAGATATCCCGGACATCAGCCTGTACGAGATTAGGATGGCCCTCAAACAGTTAAAAAACAACAAGGCGCCGGGCGAGGATGGAATCACAGCAGAGCTTCTGAAAGCGGGCGGAACGCCGGTACTGAAAGTCCTTCAGAGGCTCTTTAATTCCGTTCTGCTCGAGAGCGTGGCACAGGGGCGTGGTGGTCCTGTTCTTCAAAAAGGGAGATAACGCTCTATTGAAGAACTTTAGGCCTATCACGCTTCTAAGTCATATATATAAGTTATTTTCGAGGGTCATCACGAATCGTCTCGCAAACAGGTTTGATACCTTCCAGCCTCCCGAACAAGCCGGTTTCCGTAAAGGCTTTAGTACCATGGACCACATCCACACGCTGCGGCAGGTTATAGAGAAGACGAGGGAGTATAACAGGCCGTTATGCTTGGGGTTTGTGGACTATGAAAAAGCCTTCGATTCGATCGAAATATGGGCCGTGCTTCAGTCTCTCCAGCGATGCCGTATTGACTATCGGTATATCGAAGTGTTGAAGTGTTTGTACAGTAACGCCACTATGTCAGTCCGAGTACAGGAGCAGTGCACGAGGGCTATTCCACTGCAAAGGGGTGTGAGACAGGGAGACGTTATATCTCCGAAACTGTTCACCGCTGCACTGGAAGATGCCTTCAAGCTTCTGGAATGGGAAGGACTTGGCATCAACATCAATGGCGAGTATATCACTCACCTTCGATTTGCCGACGATATCGTTGTCATGGCAGAATCCATGGAAGACTTAAGCACCATGCTCGGAGACCTTAATCGAGTTTCCCAACAGGTGGGCCTCAAAATGAACATGGACAAAACGAAAGTAATGTTGAATGTCCATGTCGCGCCCCTACCTGTTTGTGTTGGGAGCTCCACCCTCGAAGTTGGAGACCAATATATCTACCTGGGTCAATTGATCCAGGCAGGAAGTTCCAGCTTCGAGGAAGAGGTCTTGCGACGAATCCGACTCGGTTGGGCAGCGTTCGGGAAGCTACGTAGCGTCTTCTCGTCCAAAATACCTCAGTGCCTCAAGACTAAAGTGTATAATCAATGTGTGTTACCAGTGATGACTTACGGCTCTGAAGCGTGCTCGGTGTTTCTCTACGTGATCGAATCAGAAATGAGGAAATTCGTAGGAGAACAAAAGCCACTGATATAGCCCAGCGGATTAGCTCGTTGAAGTGGCAGTGGGCGGGACACATAGCGCGACGAACCGATGGCCGATGGGGCAGAAAGGTTCTCGAATAGCGACCACGTAATGGCAAGCGAAGCGTTGGACACCCACCCACAAGGTGGTCAGACGATCTGACTAAGGTCGCTGGAAAGCGCTGGACGCAGGCCGCTCTAGATCGGTCATTTTGGAAATCCTTGGGAGAGGCCTATGTCCAGCAGTGGATCGCGGCAGTGGAATGCGGCTGAAATGATGAACTTAACTCCACCGGGACAGATTTTTATGTTTTTCTGTTTGATAAAAGAAAAGAGTAAAGCCTTTCACATGGCATATATTTTCTTCCTGCACAATTCCAAGTTCTTAAGAAAATCTGAAACAATGGTCTATGTTTCAAACATTTCACAGTTTTAAATGCTTATAACTTAACTCCACATGGAAAGATTTTTATGTTTTTCTGTTTGATAATAGAAAAGATCAAAGCCTTTTATATGGAATATATTGTATTCCTGCACACTTTCAGTTTCTTAAGAAAATCTGAAACAATCGTCTGTTTTAAACATTCACAGTTTTAAATGCTAATATCTCAATTCCACCGGGACAGATTTTTGTTTTTCTGATTGATGAAAGAGTAGGTTAAAGCCTTTCATTCGACATATACGAGTATTTCATTCCTGCACACTTTCACTTTTTTAAGGACATCTCAAACAATGGTCTATGTTTCAACCATTTCACAGTTTTAAATGCTAATAACTCAACTCCACCGGGTCAGATTTTTATGTTTTTTCTGATTAATAAAAGAGAAGATTAAAAACTTTTATTCGACATATATTTCATTCCTGCACACTTTAATTTTTTTAAGATAATCTAAAAAAAATCGTCTATGTTTCAAACATTTATCAGTTTTAAATGCTAATAACTCAAATCCACCGGGACAGATTTTTATGATTTTCTGACTGATGAAAGAATATATTAAAACCTTTCATTCGACATACGAGTATATTTCATCCCTGCACACTTAAAATTTTTTTAAATCTAAAACAATGGTTCATGTTACAAACATTTATCAGTTTTAAATGCTAATAACTCAACTCCACCGGTACAGATTTTTATGATGTTGGTCGCTAATAACTAAAGAGTTTTTGAAATAAATTTGATACCCTTCGGACTGTTTAAAGACTGCATTATGGCCTATTATCCGAGGTATGTGTGACCTTTCAGAGCTCTTGGAACAGATTAGCCCACTGTCCTTTACAAAATTGAGAAGTACTTTTTAATACAGAAATATGTTAAGGGAAACATTATCCAGATAGTAAAAATAGTAGTCTTTTTCATCTGGCCAGCAGGTACAACATTTAAGAAGACAGATATTTAATACATAACTTCTTTATAACTAATGTAGCTGTTTATACATATATACCGTACGACTGTACGGTCTAATTGTTATGCTTTATGAGTGACTACCCATAAATCATAAAAGTACTGTTTAAAATTACAAAAACAAAAAAAATTTTGCAAAATTTAAGCCTACTAAAAATTAGAATATGGCATAATGACAGGTAGCCAAAGTCTGCAGAAGAACGCCCGCTTTACACTCATTTTGTCCAAGTGTTACAACTTTCGAGAAAACAAAAGCAACTAGCCTTAAGAGGAAATTGATGGACCGTATTTCCATACAAGCGTAGTCTCCTGACTCCTCGCCGGATAGTGCCAGTAGAGCACTGATTCATAATTTAACTTATTAAAAGAGATACGAACTTTATAAACCTGAACATTGGTAAGATTTTCCACTCTGTTCAAACATCTAGCAAACAAATTTGACGAGATTATATAACAAAAAGTAAACATAGGAACACAACCACAGCTTTTCTTCATTTTTTTATGAAAAAAGATATTGAATCGGTGAAATTTTGGTGGAGAATTCAGGGGACTCCAAAACGTTGATTATGTCTACTTTCATAGGTATTTTCGGTCCAAGCTACAATCGTCTCTATCGGACAGTGCGACAGGTTGTTCGGGCAAAGCGCGACAACAATAGATTTTACAAATACCTACTCGACCTTATTTCAGACTAACACAGTGGTGTTGCATCTGTTATTTTCCTAGATTTTACAAATACCTACTCGACCTTAGTGTTTCCTCTTAAGTTTTATTTTCCAGACTAGGGCATTGGTGTTGCATCTGTAATTTTCCTTAACTTATCCTCTCGGCCTCCAGTGCCGGCCGCTAGGACGCCGCAATTAGAGGATTTCTCCTCCATTCCGTTTAAATACGCAAAGCTTTTTGAACCGTCCGACTGTTTTATTTTTAATGGCGTTTTTCGAGGACATATTGTGTTTTGCTGAGATCAAGCTTTCGTAATGTTTTTCTTGACCATTAGAATTTTGGTACTAATTTAATGGCACAACAATTTATTTTAGCGTTATCTTTACTTCTTCTTATCGATGTGTTATTAGGTAACACGTTACTGGTTGCCTAAATGCTTAGCTTGAAAAGTATGACGCCAGTGTTACCTGACGTAGCTCAATGACGGTCATATAGTGGAAACAGTCATTGCCTTTGCTACTTTTTAGTTTATACTATACTGTACTTTTATGAAAGATGAAAATCCAGTCTTTATTAGTTACAGTTATCTAATTTAAAACTTGCCTTGTATTGATAAATATAATATAAGGACAAACTATACGCAGATACTACATTATTAGTTTCTGGAAATGTTAATTTGGCAGTGCAACTGTACTGTGTATCGACGCAGGGTAATTGGAGACACTAAGTATACTACAAAATACACGTAGGTACTAACTAGCAAGGGTACAAGTTGCAGCCATTGGCTAAGCTGAGCTTACCAACCCTACCGAATGAAAACTACTCGATTAACCCACGTGCCGCGACAGTCCGAGCACCGAACTAATTAAACAAAAACAGTCGAATGAAAACAAAACACGTTCGACAAAGTTGGAATATTAATGTCCGTGTATCGTATAATATATGGAATACAGAAGGTTAGCTTCTTCTAATTGCTTCAAACAAATTCAGAACAGAGGTACACCGGGCCTGTGTCTGCGAGGGCGGCTTTTACACGACACGGCCCCGGCTGGTGCCCGTTATGTATGGAGCTCCTTACAGATCCTGTACACAAAGCAGGCGTGAGTTGAGCCAGCACGGTGCCGTGCCGTGTAAAAACCGTGCTCGGGAATACAAGCAATCTTAGAGAAGGCTTATTATAGGACCGATGACTATCTTAAAGACAGAAAGGTCTGGCTTGAGCTTGGCGCGGGTCCCTCTTAAAGGTTTGTATACTTAGACATGTCATAATTTAGGTACATTGGTACATACAAAATTTAGAAATTGGCATTATTTTAAATTTCGTAATTCTTAAAATTCAATTTAATGATGACATAACAAACAATGTAATCTCAGTCCATCCATATTACTAATTTTAAGCTTTAAGTTTGTTAGTTGACGTCTTTGGAGAAAACGTGCAGTGCAGTTTGTTGCCGCTTCTTCTGCACTTGCGCCTAGGAAGCGACGTAAACTTAGCTGTAAGTAACGATTTGACGTCAACATTTGTGCAAAACAAAACAAAGTGACTATTATTAAGAGATAATCTAAATATCCTATGATAATAAAGATATTTTGAATTGAATTGAATTGAATCAAGGTAGTCACCGCTTTGTAAAAAAGAGAGCTAACTTATCCTACCCTTCGTACATGATGTGCTGTTCTATCTTTCAGACTGAACATGATTTAGTCAGCTTACAGTTACAAACTTTTTAATGTAGGTGTATAGTGTAATACGAAGAGCCATCTTGTAAAATTTAACAAACTGAATGTTTTAAATACAAATAATATAAATTTATTTACCTGCTATAAATACTGAGTTAAATAATTTAAAAAAAGAAAATTCACATAATACTAATCTAATAGTAGTCGATTTCCCGTAACTTTACCACAACACTTTTACCAACACAGTTTCATTTTTACCACAACTATATAGTAGTATATAGAGAATATAATGAAATTCTTCCATCGCCACTAGTTGTGAAACTTGGAGCGTATCAGAATGTAGTCTTATTAACATAAGACTACATTCTGATCAGTATCATTTGCTATGGCTCTATATAGGTACGCCACTCGGCGTGGGGTCTAATTCGTAGATCCCTGTTTTAGGGGTTCCAAGATAAAGCCAGGGACAAAGCACGAGAGTCTCTAACAGGATTATAGTATTTTGTTTTTGCGTTCTATGAATTATTAATTTACGCGCTTTCAAGTTTGGTGATGAATTATTGCGCAAAAATGTATGTTTAAAGCTACAGTATACGCGTGATTTTATTTTTCGTTTATGGATAACCAACAGCGATACGATACAATAAGTTTCTTATAGTTACAATACAAATATACAATACTTTATAGGGCCAAAAAAGGTTTATAAAGTTGCAAGTGCAATAACAAAAAGAGATTACTCGACTAATTTTATGTAGGTAAGTAAGATATACTGGTACATGCATTGGTGACTAATTAAGTAATATTAGTGATTAATAAATTCGATTTTTTAAAATAAAAGGATAAGGATAAGGATAAAGTATAAAATAAAAGGGGGTCGTCATACAAGAAACGTTTTTTCAGCATTTCAAAACATTGTACGCAGGTACGGAACCCTTCATGTACAAGCCTGACTCGCTCTTGACCAGTTTCTTGTTCTTTGGAGAGTCTCATCATGTACATTACAATCACATTCCCAATTTGGATGTGAAAATGGAGATAAGACTCATGTACATTCCAAGTAAAGCCAAATTCCATACACATGTAGTCGCAATATACGCAATTAAATTTTCTCCGTTTTATTAAAGGTATTATAATCTGTATTCATTAACAGATTCCAAAAATTATATTAGCAAATTTTTCTCATAGATGGTTAATAAAAACGATGTTTTCATCCCATAGTTAATTTGGACGTTAGATAAATGCCAACATACGGACAAAAAAAAAACCATAGCCAGTTTTAATTTCGTACAACGCCATCTAGTTATAAATCTGAGAACCAAACGTATATGAGGTTATGAAGACGCTTTTTCGAACGACCACTCTACTCGCCTGAAGGGCTTTCGTATTATCTTGTTTCATAGCAAAATCCAAAGATAATGTAGGTATACCTAAAATACAATACCGGGCGACTGATTAGGTCATTATGTTAGCCAATTATTAGAAACTTGTGAATGTTCCAACTAAAAAAATCACCAAAACTACTTACTTATAGTTTTGCGTTCTACAAATGATTCGGATTCCAATTTTATATTCAAGAAAAATAATCTAATAAAGTTTCTATTCAGGGATGGATACAGATAAACTATCACTTTTTTATCCCTAACGAGGCAGACAGAACCCAGGGGGGCAAGGCCCAGGTCACTTTAAGCATGATGGTGGGCATGAAGGTGGAAAAAGGAAATCATAATAGTGATGGGTTGCTAACCGCATCGCCTATTGATATGATTCAGATTTTTGCCTATTCCATCCAGGAATGGATGGGGTGGAAGTCGGTAATAAAAAAAAAATATTTTTTTTGGATACAAACTTTTCGTGTATGAAACCTACAATTCTTTAAAATTACATTCAAGACTTAATCTACGTTCATTCAATAGTTTACTGAGCAAAAAGCGAGCTAGCATGCTATTTCTTGCAAATTGCTTGCATATAGATTAGTTCAGAGCAGATCTCATCTATGTAACGTATATTGGCCGCCATCTTTTCCATTCCGCTTCGAAATACGAATCCAATGAGGCGCGAATTTCTTGCTACGCAACAAAAAGCTGAAGGAACCTAACGCCTGTTTAATGGGCACCCGACGGCACTGTGACGCAATAATCCTTGTAATTGCACACCGTCCTTTTGCATACAGAGCAGAGTGGGTTCCGATTGGCCCCGATGGTGGGTCAAATTTGAAATACTTAGAAAAAAAAAATGTACCACAGCCTGAGAGTAACTTGGAATTTTTGAAGGTACATGTTTACTTGTTGTACTTGGAGTATTTTTCATATTTTGTGTTTATTTTATTGAGTTTAATGTTATATTATATTAAGAAAAACTACAATTGAAATTAAAGCGGCGGTGATCAAGCGCGGAGTTATCTATTGAGGTAGGCCCTCGCGCTGGGGGCCCATGGTCCGATCTTAGAATACTTTAAAGAAACAAACTAATAAGCTTAATAATGATATTTTGTAAGCAGTAACCATTCCAATTTTCTTCCTTGAGAATTCTAAACAACACAGTCGTATAATAATACGCACAGAAGCGTTATTGGTTGTAAAATGAGACCAAATAATTTCCTGACTCACACTTAAATCATCCGGAAGGTATTAAATAAATCCATTTGCGCCTCGTAGTCCATGTCGATCCAGTGTCAATCCAGTTGGGTCAATAGGACCACACCAAGAGCAAGCGCAGATGTTCCCAAATTAGCATTGTTTAGCGACGGGGAAATTTGAAGTAATTACACCGATTTGTCACAGTTTGCTGCAAGACTCTAGAAAGTTACTTATGGATTTTAATTGTATGTAAATTTCCGACTCCGAATGGGTGTGCATGATAATGGTAATTAGTGAAATACTGAGAAACACCCATTTGCATTAAGTGCATTGTCTGTCTGATTTTCCTTGCATTTAATATTCATAAAATATACAAATTCGAAAAAAGCAGACAAAGGCGTGAAATTTAATTTAATACCTTCACGCTGATTATAGCTTTGTATACCTTTTAACAAAAAAATAATAATAAAAAGAGATTTAGGATCCGCAAGTTGGTACTCATTCCGTTGATTGCTACTTCTACAATTCTAGGAAGCAGTCGCTACTTTGTAGGATTTGGTTTTTGTAGTTTCTCCAATACTCGATCTCTAATCATCACTTCGGAAGTAATATGAATACTCCTGAATATGAAACTATTGCATTTTAGAGATACATTAATACGTCTTTATCCCCAACGGGGTAGGTCGAGCCTTGGACCGTAAGAACCAAAGGCCATGCTTAGTATCATGGCGAACGTAAAGATGGAAAAAAGATTCAAAATATTAATGGGTTGTTAGCCGCATCGCCTATTAACGGAGATTTTAAATATTAAATACATATATAAAAATAGAAAACACGTGTAAAGTGGGCCACATAGAAAAGTATACTACCTCCATACCTACCCATTTAATTTTATATGTACATGCCCACTTGAAATTTTCGAACTCTATTCTACATTTATGGCATTTTTGTTGCAAGAAGTAAGTAAATTGAGTAAACTGCAACAGATATTCTACGAAAGTTAATTTTTTTAGCTGTCTTTTTAGTTCTTTTCAATATTATGTCCACGCGAAAGTCTACTTTCAATATTGGTTTTATTGGATTAAGTATTTTGGATTCTTTGATGGAAGGACCAAACTCACACAAAGTATGTAGTTACAAAAACTACTTTTTTACTCCCTCCCATGTTGTGGCTATCAAGATCCGTCGGCAAATAATCCAAAATTAATGAGCTTGTAATTAAACCGGTGCGTTTAGACAAACATGGGGACGTTCAGTTCACATCAAAGGCAGGGATGAAGATTAAACACAGTTGCGTCTGCGCCACGTGTCAGCATTAGAGACTACTTTGTTTTACCACGATAACTCCCCATTCATTCCAATTTTAAATACCCTTATTCCCTAAGTCATAAAGTTCTAAATGCTTTTCCTGGTCGGCAAAATTAAGTTGGTATAAGTTGAGAGTTGACAATGCAACTAGTCTGAACTACCATGGGATTTGCTGTGTAATAGGGTATCTCTTACTAGCGACGTTTAAAAGCGGAGATAAAGCTTCTGCAAAGTCTCGTATCAAATTGGGTTTTTGCAGTTGTTGACATTTCGTGGTTTGGACGACGACGGAGCAGAAAATTAATTTCCAAAGTAAGTGTACAGGGCGCAACAAGATTTCTAGAGGAAGCAAGTTAGTATTGTTCTGACTTGCTTCTTTCTAATAAACACAGCCGTTTTACTGCTTTTATGGTGCCATGGTAACTTGTCTAAACTTAAGGATCTCGAGTTTGATCCACGGTCAGATCAATTGCAAAATTATGTTTTTCGGATCAGCATGGAATTTAGTCTTTAAACATTTTTTCCAAGTAAATTAGTATTTTTATGTTTTTAAGACACTTCTAGGGGGAAAAACAGGTAAACTAAAAAAACAAACATTGCTATTTTAAAAATACAAGTAAAGTATACCTTTTTATTAATTCTTAGTTACCGCTCAACCTTTATTACAAAAATGATAAACACATTGTCGTGTACATCGACTCCTTTACTTTAGATATTGATACCCATTCCCACTAAATTTTTATTTCAAAGCAACGTGTTGGTAACAAACAGAGAATTTTATTATTTTGCGTTCATAAAGTTGTGTGTTTATTTGGCTGCAGCAAGCGTTTATTTGGTGTGGTTGTTTTTCCTACCCGCAAAGCCAGATTCCCATTTACGCAATCTGTGGCAAAAGATATTCGATATCGTTCATAAACATATCGATTCTGTTATAGTACAATATCCTAAATGCGTAGGCACTTAGGAATATAGCGGCGAAGTGGGTCACCTCCCTGGAGGTTGGTATTCCCGGGATAATACTGCGAAGACGGAACAATGGAGGCTTGCATCGAGAGTGGGCTGATGTTTCAACGTCTTGATAGCTATTTGCAATTTGGGAAAGAATATGTTGTGTGAACACAACATCAGTAAAATTTAATCACTGAATTAAAAATATATACTTCTAAGGATAACACTATATGCGAGAAACATATTTATAAAATAAATACCTCATCATCAAAATTTAAGAGCGACGCTCTTGTCGGTGGAGTTTCTTCCATTCTGTTCTATCTTCCGCCAACCTTTTGACATCTTGGTACGACACTGCTATCACCTTTTCCTTGACTTGCTTCATATAGCTGTGCCTTGGCTTTCCTCTTCCCCTCCTTCCTTCTATTTTGCCTTCTATTATAATTCGCATAAAATTATCATGCCATATTAAGTGTCCCAACCAATTGCCCCGCCTATTTCCGATTATCTCGAGTATGTGCCACTTTTCACCTACTCTTTACGTGTGTTACTTTACCTAATTACCTATTATAAATATACAATAATTAATGATAAGGTAGTTGCTAAATGCTGGATAAGATAATACCGCAACCAGTATTTAAAAACTACAATTTAGACTAAACAGTTAAAGCTATATTTATAGTTAACTAGCTTTTACCCGCGGCTTCGCTTGCGTATCCCAAATCCCACGGGAATATTACTTTTTTCGGAAAGAAATGTACCCTATATCCTTTTCAGTACTACACAGTGCAGTACTAACTATGTGTATGCGAATTTTCAAGACGATTGATTTAGTAGATGAAGCATGAAGAGGTAGCAAACAAACAAACCAAACACCAACTAACTAACAAACTAAAAACAAACTCACTTGCACATTTATGATAATAGTTAGGAAGTTAGGATTACGATAGTTAGAAAGGATTATGATTAGGAGTAGAATGTGCCACATTGTCCAAAATTGGAAAAGGCCCTGGGCCTTGAGTCCGCCCGTTATAAAATAAACAGTGGTAAGTTGCCGCAAAAATCTTTTTGCTGCAACTTACTACTATTTTATAAAAAAATATAAAACTGCACTTTTTTATATTTTGAGATGCGTATTAATTAAATTCAGCAATTACTCAAATGTTCGTAGACGATAATAAAAAGTGCGACATTTTTCTAAATAAATCAGAATCAGCTTCGACTAAGGCCTACCTGCAAAGGCCTCGCTCACCTTATCAACAAATACCACGCGTGTTTTTCAGAGCAGGGATGAATTTTGCAAAATTAGTATTCAGCTCGGGCAATCCTGCGTCCACCTCTGTCTGGGCTACCGGCCGATTATATTAATCCTACGTGCGTTTTGTGAATCACCGGCCTCTGGTTCATTTAAATAAGGCTTTTTGTACGATTCCATTGGACCTGTAGTTTGTGGAGGCCATCAAATTAATCGAAAATGGCTTTGGGGTATGCGTTAGGGTTTGAATCGTAAAATATTCATTAGTTTGGACGTGTTTGTCTAATTGAAAATGTTTAGTGCAAAAGGTTGTCGCCGTGGCCACATACTGGTCACATGTGATTTGAAATTGAAGCTACAGTGTAACCATTTCGACTTGATAAGAAGAAGTGCAAAAGGTTCCATGTTCTTAATTCAGCTTTAATTCAAATTTTATTCCTCGCATCTATTATATATTATCTATTCGAATAATTCCATGAATGTAAATGTTCCGGGAAAATATTTCTTCATTTTTCTCATTGATCGCGCGCGGATATTTCAAATACCATCAGAGAAAAAATCTAACAAGTAATCACTATCAGGCTATTCGAAAAGTTCCCATTCATCACGGAGTTACGTTCAACTAAGTTTCATTCGACTTTTTATGGGCTCGATCGAATTGGAAAATGCTTCATTTCGTAATTTTTTTAAGCAAACAGCCGTCCAGCGTTAAAAGATCTGCCTCACTTCTCTTTTATAGAAAGAAATTTGGCGTATAAAGGGATCCAGTTGCAGGTTTTTGAGGTCTTAATAGCTGGTTATGAATGCAGAGGTTCCCAAGCTTCGTGATTGCAGGATTTATTTCATTGTTATAATTTTAATTTAATGGATTCCTAAATTCGTTAGCCTTTGTCTAACATACAATAAATCTGTATTTATATTAAGTTTTATTTTATGCTTTATATTATTCTATATTTAAGTAAGGTAGTTATTCCATGCTATTTCGGGTCAAACGATAACAACTTACAATGCTTTTCTTTGCGTCCAGATCGCAAAAGCCGATCGATTGGATTGGGCGTGAACCCGAATCATGTTAAATAGGTTGCCGCATCACCTATTAAGTATTTTTATGCTCTTTTTTCACCTTCTCGCCCACCATTACGCTAAAAGTATCATTTTTCACTAGGATAGGTCGTTTACCCCATTAGGGATAAAGACGTGATAGTATATCTGTATTTTTTGCAGGCTGATACAGATTTAATAAAATGGCAGTTCCGACCAATCTTTGGACTCATGATCAATTCATGTAGTTGTGTTCTTATAACGTTTAATAAAAGCTTTTTAAACAAAGAAATTCTGTAGTTGAAAACAACATATTTCACGCCTTAAGTAGTCTGATTTATTTAAACTGGCATCGGGTTTTGTGAAATCCGTCAAATAGTTCGTAAAATTCAGGATTCTTATGAGCAGTTTGGGAACCTCTGGTAAAGAGTGGAGTGCCCGTGCAGCCGACAATGTGTATAAATAGGCAATCGCAATGTCGATCACGTAGCTGTAACGAGTCGCGACCGTATGGCAGTAGTGAATCGATCGCTGCATGACGAGGTTCAGGCGCGAGGAGGTTGTATTTTGCGATTGCGATGCGATTGCAAAACGCTAGTTTTGGCGGCTTTTCTTAAAAATAATTAAAAAATAATTTGAATGTAACTACTTTCAAAAAAATTTCGCCCAAATACATTCCCAAAGAGGGTTGACGTCAGGCAGGCGGTCGGTTGTAAAAACAAATCATCGGCTATTTCTTCTCCATTTTGCAAGGTCTTTGGCATCCTTGGGTGACCATTGACATGCATATTACGAGTAGGTATATTTGGAGGAGAAAAAGCAGGAAAGTGCACCCCGGGCTCCGAAGCAGCGCTGCTGCAACCGCTGCAACCAGGAATGCGCTTAGACGAAGAAGAAGAACTACTTTCAAACTATCGCGTTGCATAATTTATCACAGGAATTGACGCGAAACGTAACTTTTTTATTTATTTGCTGACCTTTCAATCGGATTGCACCGACCGTGGTCTTAGAAGATTTGATCGTAATATATTGCAGTACATACTACTTACATCGCCTGAATTGTTACGTCTTATTAGACGAACAGTATTCTCAAACTATCTCTTAACTTTTTGCTACTAAAATACCAGCAGCTAAACTAGACAGTTTCGTCTGCAGCGATTTCCGACCGCCCCGAGCGGCCGATGCAAGTTTTCAGCAAATAAAAAAGTCTCCATGCACGGTGTAGCAAAAACTATTGTGTGCATTTTAACCCCGAGGCCTTATAGGCTGCGATGTGAAGTATATATAAAGTACCATTTTTTTCCATGCACACCACGAAATACTCCCCTCAAATAAAATTTTAGACATGAAACTTAAAAACCGAATTTTAGACATGAAACTTAAAAACCGAATTTTAGACATGAAACTTAAAAACCGGTCAAGTGCGAGTTTGACTTGTACATTCGGTTTCCGGAAAATGTTTCAAAACGCTGAAAAAACACGTTTCTTATCACGTATGACGATCCCTTTAATTTTAAACTTTATCTTATTTTTAGTATTGTTATAGCGGCCACAGTAATATATAATCGGTGAAAATATCAAGTGTTAAGCTACAACGGTTCAATAGATAGAGCCCTGTGACAGACGGGCAGACAGCGGAGTCTCAGTAATAGGGTCTCGTTGGCACATAATGGTTACGGAACTCTAAAAAAGGTTATTTACATGAGTTATAATACCTAACTTTCCTAAGAAAAAATAAGTCGTATTTTTGGTGTTGGACGAACGGAATATTTATTTACGTTAGCTCAGATGAATAAATAGAGAAAAAAGAAACGTAGTATACTCTGTGGTAGAATAAAATTATCCGTTATTTTTACCATCAGCCAGCCACCCTTCCTAAAATCTAAATAAACATAACTAAAACCACTTTTTAAATCTTCAATCAAACTCGTCTGAGTGCTTTGAGCATCTCTTTTTTGTTGTGTCTCTTTATTTAATTTTAATAAAATTTCATAGTTATTTATGATACAAAATGATTAAATATGTTCATAGAACATTCCAATATTGCTTTATACCAGAAATGTCGGCCTTTGATATGAGAAATGCCATCTCGGAAAATTGTGTCTCTATAAAATTGACGACCTCCGTGGTTTAATGGTCAACACGCTAGTCCGCCAATCCAGAGGTTCTGGGTTCGATCCCCAGTCAGGTCAAGTTGGAAAATGGCCTTTTTCAAATTGTTCTGGGTCTGGGGTGTGTATTTATATATGTATTTATTATAAAATATAGTATCGTTGAGTTAGTATCCCATAACACAAGTTTAAAAAAACTTACTTTGGGGCTAGCTCAATCAGTGTGATTAGCTAGCCCCAAAGTATATTATATATTTTTATTACGTTAAAATTGAAATCCATAGATTCCATTTGCAATCCACCGTACAAGCATAGAACGAATGTAGCTTTTTTGATAAACATATCAAGCTGTTGGACATTTTTCTTTTTAGACATTACTCGTGCAAATCGTATTTAAAATGTTTGCACCGCAACATGATGTTTATTTGTTTTTCGCTATGCTCTGGGAGAGAACGTTTTTAGCGTTAAATCCACCAATTGTTTAAATTTTTTTACTGTGGAGCAATCTTTATAAATAAATAAAAATCTAACGACAGTGTTAGTCACTCACAAAGATAGATGTAGGTAAGTGAATCTTCTTCTTGTTTTTCTTCGTCTAAGCGCGTTCCAGTTGCATTCTCAGCTGTGCTACTTTGAAGCCCGGGGTGCACTGTTCCGCTTTTTCTTCTCCAAATATAACATTCATGTCATTGGTCACCCAAGGATGCCAAAGACCTTGCGAAATGAAGAAGAAATAGCCGAAACAGTTTAAATGATTCGGCTATAGTTTTACGACCGGCCGCCTGCCTGACGTCAACCCTTTTTGGGAATGTATTTGTGCGAAAAGTTTTATAATCGGCCGCCGCCCGACGTTAACCCTCCTTGAGAATGCAATTATAGCACGAGATGTTAGCGCTTAGTCCATTAGTTGCCTCTTACGACATAGAAAGAGATGGAGTGGTCCTATTCTAACCCGGAACTACACGGAGTATAATATGTAGGTAAGTTAATATAAACAATATTCGACCAAACAATATAAAGGTTACCAAGTAAAGTGCTTGAAACTTTGTTGGTGATCTGATTCTTAACAATATTTTTATTACATACTTACAGCAAAATTGAAATCCGTAGATTGAATTTCCGTGCAGCGTAACTACAAACAGCATACCATGCATCGGCGTTTTTCGGCGACCATAATAAATGTCCGGTTAGTCCGAACGGAGATTTATAGTGGCCCGGATTGTTTAAAATCAATACTGGATAATGGAGATAGCGCTTGATAAGATTAGGGAAATCACTTTGAGTGTGATGTGAAAGTTTGATCAAATAAATAAAAAGATAAGAACAAATTACACAGATTGAGCTTTCCTCGAAGTAAGTTTTAAACTAGTTTTATAGTGTAATATATGATATATGGACTACGGTATATAACGTCTAATAAAATATAATGAAACTATTTTAAAGGTGAATTCAGTTCATGATATTGAACAACTTTCCCCAAGAAACATTTATCGAAATATGAAAATTTTTTTTGCCTTTCCATATAAACTCGGATCAGCTGATCGGTCATCTTGAATTGGAGGTCAAAAATTATTTTTCATATTTCGATATATGTTCCTTGAAGAAAGTTGTTCAGTATCACGGACTGAAACCACACTTAAAATATTTTCCGTATATTTTGTTAGACCCTGTATAAATAGGCACTGCTTTATTCATCATTCAACAACTTTCAGCCCACATCAACTGGCATAGGCCTTTCTTTTTTGCGCCTGCTTATTTATTATACTGCTTATAAATTAATAAAATATATAAATATATACGGACGAATCACACAGATTGAGCTAGCCCCAATGTAAGTTCGAGACTTGTGTTACGGGATACTTACTCAACGATACTATATTTTATAACATATAAGTATATAGATAAACAGCCAACACCCAGGTCAATCTGAAAAAGATCATTTTCCATCTTGACCTGACCGGGGATCGAACCCGGGACCTCCGGTGTGACAGCCTGGCATGTTCACCACTAGGCCATAGAGGTCCTAGATATTTCATGAGGAACCTTTTCCAGCAGAACTAGGAGAGGAAATGAGAAGAAGAGGTAAATACTAGTTACTTTGGTAATGACATGTAAATTTTAGTTACAAATCGTGCGTATGTCGAATGGAGATTAGGTGCGTACGTAAGCCTCCAAGCAGGTAGTGTCTGATCACAACGGTTTTCCATTAGCGGGACATAAAGACTCATCAGCAGTGATTTGCTCCAGGCTACGTTCAACAGAAATTCTTGTTAAACACTGGTATTATATTAATACTTTGTTTTTCATAATACTTAGTATGTACTTCGCGAAATAACCAGTGGATAAAGGTGGAACTCAAGAACATGGTTAGCATTTTATACGTACGAGTTTTAAAAAAATATGATATTATGTGTGTATTCAGGATATTTTTTATAGATTGCAGAAATCACACCATTTGTGTTCAGGATTAATTATAGATTGCGGAAATTACACCATGTGTGTTCAGGCCATTTTTTATAAATTGCGGAAATTACACGGAGTGCCGACAGAAGATCGCGGCTTTTTTGTTTTGGTTTTTCCCATCTCAAAAAACGCCCAACGCGCCTAAAGAAGTTTTAACTTTAAAAAGATCTAAAAACCATTTAAGTAAGCAATATAATGGAGCAAAGTTAGGAGCATGTATCTAAACTAAACTAAACGCGTGTGGGAGCGGTCGAACTCGGACATTTCATTAAAACAATTTGATTTATCGGACGGACTCGCAAACACCGAGCACGTTCCGTGTGCATCCGATTTGGGATAGTGTTACGGACTGCTTGTAAGTGTAGAAGTATTTTAAAACCAGACCAGGAAGTGTTGAGCCCTAAACCTCTATTTTATCCAGCGTTACTTAACATTAATGAAACGCAAAATCCAATTAGATCGATATTATGTAGACTTCATGACTTTTATTTGTCTATTTATTGACGAACTTCGTGCGTATTGGTTAACATCACGTTAACATGCTAGTCCATCACTCGGACTCGGTCCTGGGTTTGATACCCAGCCAGGGCAAGTTGGTAAATGCCTTTTTCAAACTATTTATTTTAATTATAAAATATAGTAGGTATCGTTGAGTTAGTACCCCATAACACAAGTATACTTACTTTGAGGCTAACTTAATCAGTGTGATTTGTCACTATTTATATATTTATTTAAAATTTTAACCCATGCTAATGTCTCATCAAAATTAACAGAAAACAATTTCAAATTAGGTATACTATTAATAATTATTAATTTTCATGCAAAAAAATTATGTAAGTAATTCTACATAAACCTGTAAAATTCCTAAAAAATCTAGGAAATTTACGAAAAAATATGAAATTTTACATAATTTTTGACATTTTTACATATTTTTCCTTAAATTTCCCAGATTTTTCGGGAATTTTACTGTTTTATGTAATTTTTTGCATGTAAAATTGGATCCAATAATTTTAGGATTTCTACGAACGGTAAACCAAGCAATATTTGATCCCTTTATGCAAGTACATAGCGTTATGTAGATTTGCAATTATTTACCATCTATTTGAAGATAGTAACTGTATCCTTCAAATAGATGGACAAAAAATCGCAAAACCATTCATATTTGGTGTAAACTACACTATTACAGAAAAACTAACTATATATTGTAAAGACACATAAATGTTACTCCTTTTCCATTTCGTTCTTAATAAGCCGTTTCTTTTACGAACAAAAAATTGAAAGCAGACAATATTGCATTAGTTTGGTATTGCTTTGCAAGCAATAAATTGGGGAAAATTATTAACAACCTATAAATAAAAGCGTAAGAGCCTTCTGCGAAACTGGCTTGTTTCCAGAAACGCTTTATACGAGAAAAACCTGTATTTTAACGAGAAAACACACAGAGAATATGTAGCTCATTGAATTTCTTTGTTTGGTTTTAGTAAAAGAGAAATGAAAGTTAATATTTTTTTGGTACTAAATAATAATATGGTTAGGTGCGATTTCACAAAGAATATCTACTCGCCACAGGCGAAGTATTTATGTGTATGTATATATGTCAACATTTCAGATTTTCATTAATAAAACGTTGTGTTATATTGTTACATTATTAGCAAAAAGAGAAGGCATTTTCCGAGTAGTGGGACACTGAAACAGGTACGTAAATTAATTGTTAAAATCATAAATCTTAAGATAAAGTATGGTCAACAACCCAACCTGCATTTTGATGTTTTATTCAGAAAAGTTTAGCTAATAAATACAGCAGCTAAAGGCCGTTATTATGACGGAGGGGCACTTTTCACACATCATCGTCCGTCGCGTCAGCCATCGTCAATGGAGCGGAAAAGCCAATAGATAATACCGGCTCCGACTCGTCTCGCGTTATGAAAATGTTTTTGACACCTGACGTCAGGGGTTTTAACCTTAGGCTCTTAAGTATAATATAAAATTCGATTTAAAAAAATAATTTTAAGAAAATTACAGGTTTTTTTTGTTTTAACTTCTTAGTAGTAGGTATCTGACACTAGAAATAACGGAATAGTTCAGTACCTAGACTGATCTATGATATACGAGTTTGATACTTACTTGGCGTCACTTGTCCCTCTAAGTTTATGTTGAGACAGAGAAGAGCGAGAGCGTACCAGCCGACTATCGTCACAGGCCGGACACTCCTAAGGTACGCGCAATATGCGTCACCCAGGCGTCCCCGTTCCCCGTCCCCGCACCTCTCCCCCGTTTTCGCCTTGATTTCTCACGTTGGCCGTCAAGAACCGGGGGAGAGGTGCGGGTGCGGGGAACGGGGACGTATATTGCGCGTACCTTAGAAGAGTTCCTTCTGTTTACTCTTACTGTATTCTGTGCTATCGTGAACTATCACGCGACGGTCGGCGACCAGTGTCGCGAACTGTCGCTGTCATACTCTCGCTCATCCGTAAGAGCCTTTCGAGACTCAGAAGAAAATTATTTTATTAAAAATAACGAGAGATAGATCCATAATTAATCTAAAACGGTTGACTCACGTCACCTTTTCCGATTACATCTTGATTCAACTGTTTGAAACTAATTAATTATCATAAGAAAATATTGATGTAAGTGAACGATTTTTACTCTATCATGTAAGTTTGCCAATATCTTTCTGGTGATATTCTCTAAGAGCTGGCAATCGACGCTAAGTTTCTCCGGCGTGCAACAGATCCACGTGAAATGTGGCCGCTTATTTCCTTTGGGCAAATTTCCAACGACTTTTACTTGCAATTTGTTTACGTGCTACTGTGAATTCTTTCAATTTTATTTTCATAAATGCTTTGTATTTTACACTATGACAAAACTAAATAGAAGGATAGACATTTTATTTGAAGGAAAAAACAATTACAATAATTTA
This sequence comes from Acrobasis repandana, assembly GCA_963576875.1. NCBI lineage: Eukaryota > Metazoa > Arthropoda > Insecta > Lepidoptera > Pyralidae > Acrobasis > Acrobasis repandana. Next base: position 7,704,556 of record OY756218.1, read on the forward strand.
CAAATAATAATATTATACAAATTGTAAATATTTTTGTTTCTTTTTTTTTTAAACAAAATGTTATAGTTTTTACTCAATAAAGGACACAGTTAAAAATACAAAAAAGAAATCGTAAATAAAGATATACTTAATTATAGTACACTTTTTAGCCTTTCTCTCAGACCAAAGTTTGATATTGATTTGATGCCAAATTGAGGATTTGCCCATAATCATCACACTTGTCAGGTAATTTGATGATCCCTGTAGATTTTACAAAAAAATCATTGAACAAAGGTCTCTGCTGCCAGTTCTCTGTTACAGGATCTGTTACCTTGGTCGCTTTAGGACACCCGTGGTAAAGGTAAAGGATGGTTGAAAAATTATATCTATACTAGCAGACCCGGCGAACTTTGTTCCGCAGGCTGATTTGTCAATCTAAACCATCCAGGCCGTTGGGTGGCGGCCTGCATGCATTAAAAAAATCATTCAAATCGGTCCAGCCGTTTAGGAGTTCAGTGACATACACACGTACAGTAGAATTATATATATAGAGATAAATAAATATTTATGGACAAATCAAAGTAAGCTTTAAATTTATATTATGGATTAATGATATTAAAGATATAATATCAAAATGGATTTTGACTTAAAGAGAAAAGAAAATCTAGTAGCTTTTGAAATGTGTTGCTGGCGTAGGATGGAATGGATAAGCTGGGTTGAAAAAATTACAAATCCTGAATGAGTAAAAGAGAAAAGGTGCATTCTAGATACATAGAGGTAGAGAATAAACGAGGAAAGATATTAGGTCATCTGCTACGACTTGACAATTTCATAAAGACTATCACGGAAGGAAGAAAGAAGGGAAAAGACGACTAAGGAGACCGAGGCATAGCTATATGAAACAGATAAAGGAGAAGGTGAAAGTCGTGTCGTACAGCAAAGTAAAACAGCAGGCAGACGAGGGAGACAAATGTAAGAGAATTCATACTCCATCGACAAGAGCATAGATAGCTCTTAAATGTAAATATAGATATCTTAGTAATGGAAATTATACCTAATTGCCATTACTGTACAGGGTAATAATCAGAAAACTGGAAGTAAATTATGAAGTATTGATTATACGGATAGGTTTCTTCCGACAAAGACAGTGGATGATTATTCTGCCCGCATCGCGGTCCGACGACAAGCTTCGGATAAGCGGGCCTACTACCGCAGCGGAGATTAGTGACCGGCGGTAGGGCTGTGGTGATCCGTCATCCGTCTAATATCCGTCAACTGTCTATACGAATACAGGACTACCAAGCAGTCAAATTTTTGGAGCAAGTACAGTCCATGATACTGAACTACTTTCCATAAAAACAATATAAGATATATGTAATAAGATAATATGCATATCAATGATGCCAAAGACAAAGCGTAAAATAAATTAAGTATAATTTGTAAAAGAAATAACCGGAACCATGACATCGGTTTGGCTGTGGGTTTATGACCGGTTTTTTTCCAGAGGCAACCCTTTCAAGAAATGAATTTGTGCACAAGTTCATTGGGCGCCGCCTGATAACAACCATACGAATACTCTTATGCAATACTTTAGGATGTTTGTGTATAGTCCTTAGTTGCCTCTTACGACATCCATAGGAAGAGACAGAGTGGTCAAATTTTATGTTAAAAGGACTATTCTGAAAACGTATCACATGATATTAAAACCCAATGCAGTTGGCAGCCCTGCTCCGTCACGGCGTATAAACCTAACGAAGTGAGGACTTTGCGGATGTAACAACTCTTATCTCTTTAACTAGGTACAGAAGCCGGCATTGTGTTGACTTGTTTATTATACTTTTTTACTTTAATCACTTCTTCCGTTGATGCACCTTTATAATTTATTTTTGTATCATGAAGTTTACGGCCTAATAGGATCACTCTATCTCTTGTGGTTATGGTATGACTAAAGATGTAAGTTTGTTGCCCCTTCTTCTGCACTTGCGCTTAGGAAGCCGCCCTAAACTTAGCTCTAAGTAAATAAAAAATAACTATCTATGATACCGAGACCACTATATTTTAATTGAAAGCACATACTTTGAGGTATATACCACATTTGTTTCACAATTATTTTAGTAATATTTCGGTTTTCAGAATTTTTTTTCGGTGGGGTTCACCTCAAATTTTAACTTTGTATTAGATTATCTCAAGACTGGGGGGTTTTATCTACATAGTTTCAAAGTATTTTTTGTTGCATTTTAAAAGACCTTTTCAACGATACCCCACACGTTGGGGTTAGTCCAATTTAATTTTTTAAATACACTTCATTGTATGGGAGGGGGCTGAAAAGAAAACATTTTTTCATAATTTTAAAAATCAACTTTTGGAACTTCAATATCTATCTCTCCACCAATTTTCGTGACAATTGGTGCAGTAGCGGCGAAGTACGAGCCCGGACGGACAGACAGATGGACGGACATGACGAAACTATAAGGGTTTTTTGTGGACTACGGAACCCTAAAAATTGACAATTATCGAGTGATACAAAAATCCAAAGAAGAAAAGAATTCTGAATTATGGCATTTTTATTTATTTTGTAAACAGCATTTTAAAATTGTAATTTGCAAAAAACTTACTGAAGGTATACTTGTGTTTTTTTTACACATTCTGTTGCACCTTCCAAATTATTTTTCTACTTAGTCCAAATGATTGACTAGCAGAGAACGCCATAAGGCATTACGTCTGCCATTTGAACACTTTTCATGTGCAAAAAAGTTTAAATAAATAAACTGTAACAATTGTAAGTCTATTAGGCTATCAATGTGCCGATAGACTTGTTAAGTGCATTCCCAAGACTAAATCAAAAATGCAACGTCTCTTCCCTTCCCAAAATTGGATAACAAGCAATAAATAAACGCAATCTTATTTATACATTTGTAAATTTGTGGTAAGCGATCCCCAATTTCGTGCACTCCCCAAGACGTTTGGACATTACCATTGTCCACAATATAATGCTTTTATTTGATTCAAGGGAGGATCGGGGAGGACCGTAGAGGAACCGAGGGTGTCGCGTGTCACACTGTCCTGTCTATTAGGGCACATAAACGACAATATTTACAGTAATAGACAGGTTGATTGGCACATGTGAATAAGTGAATACGTGTCTATAATTTAGGTTTCTAAAGTTTTGGTCATGTCTTAAAAGATTTTTTTTAAAGAAAATCTTCCGAGATATTATAAAAGTTGATTTAGATTTTTTTTTCAAGTATACTTAGTTGAAACAATAACATTGCAAACTTGAGTTTTAATTACAACATTACTGTTAAATAGGTATATTATGTTTAGGTTAAAAACAGAATAGGTAAATACTTCATTTTAATAAAATTCATCATCTTTAAGAAGCACATTATGAATCTACAATCCGTGAACAAAGCAAAGAACTGAACACAAAGTAGCAACAATAACGTAGGTAGGTAAGTGTTTCTTAGGTCGTCGATTCCTCAAAAAAAAAGACTACTGGAAGATGACTCAAGTCTCAAAAATATACGTTAGAAAATGTGGTCTCTATATTTGAAAATTTCTAGATAGAAATAGTTATAAATATCCTCGTTTCGTAAATAGATGTCTGTCCAAAAGACGTCATAAAAGATAAAGATCTTCACCTAGAGCGACTTGTGACGAACCGGGGCATTTGGGACAGGCCATGACAAAACTGGCCCGCCTACTAATGTCACTCCCGGGACGTCCCGGCATTTATATTCGCTTTATAGGACTACCAAACGAAGGGTTAAAGGGAAACGTATACTTAAGGGAAAATTATGTAAAAAGTATTCATGTTCATCCTGTGTTAAGCCTTATGGTCAAAGTCAAAGTCAGTATCATTTAATTATCTTAGAATGTTTGGTATCAATTGATAATTGTTATTTTTTTTTTCTATTTTAATAAAGGTTGTTGACGTTAGATCATTTACTTACAGCTAAATTTAGTGCCGCTTCCTAAGCGCAAGTGCATCAGAAGCGGCAACAAACTGCTCTGCAGCATTTACTAGAATGTATAGTAAAATTAATAATGTAATAAGTTAGGATCTATTAAGATAGGTATTATGTATTAAAACTTATAATAATATATTACATCTTCATAATGTTTACTATGAAATATAATGTGCGAGCGCCGCATAACATCAATTTCTCCAAAGGGCCTATACGTGTCGGATCTGTATCCCCACGTAAGACTCCCAAGGGACCAGGATGAAAAGACCCGTGATTCCAAAAGGAAATCATTGTGCCTAGGTACTAAAGTCTAAAACCATATTATACGTAATTATTGATTACCATTACAATGCTCGGAATAATATCCAAAAAAAAAATTCAGAGCATTGTAATGCTGTATAAATCAATAATAAAAATAAAACCTTCTTTACTTTATTCGACTTTTAATTCATCTAATATGAATGAAGTTGAATACCACACTTCTGAATAGTGGGTAGTAATGAAGATTTACGCACGCTTTAAATGCGTAAGTAATATGTGATGAGGAAATTCGTCGGACTGATTCGAAGTCGCGGTAGCACAATTGGAAGTGCACTCACAGTACAGATGTGAGGGGCGTGATTTCGAATCTCACTCGTGGCAAAATTTTTATGAAAATCCGAATTTTATTTTTGACATTTTGGGAATGTTGAAGAACAAAAGTTGTTCAGTTTCATGGGCTGAGGTACCATCCGAGAGGTTTGAGTTAGTTCATTAACACGTTGTATATATAGGTACTTAATTCGATCACAAGTAACAAGAAAAATCTCTGTACCTCACCACGTAGATCTACAAAATTATTGGCAAACATTTACTAATATGTTAAGCACGAGTAAGCTATACAAAAACCATCCCAGCTGTAATGTTCTAGCAAAATAGCATTGTACAAATTTGCACACAGTGTTCGCTGTTCTTTATCAGGTCCAACCGCGGCTCCGAACGGAGTATAACTGAACGCCGCCACGTGACCAGCCTCTCAACTATTACTAGAAAGAAAAGGCGATTTATACGCAGAATGTCTGATTCGCAAAATGTCTTGTGGCTTTATCTTGCCTTGAAAAACATCGCGAGGAAACCTGCACAACTAGATCACTAGTGTGTAATAATTACTGCTACGTCAGATGCCTAAAGGCAGCCCGAACCTGACACAAGTATTAGCTATTAAACACTTGATTAGACGAAGATTTTCACAAATTGGACGTTTTACGAGTAAATATATTTAATCGGATATTTGATACAGAACGCCTTAATGACTATATGCTCTGACTACACCGTTAGGGGTAAGACCAATAAGCCACGTTTCATTTTTATTGGGCGTAAAGGTGTAATAATAAATAATAATAGTGATAAATTGCTAGCCGCATCGCCCATTGATATGATTCAGATTCTCGCTCATTCCTTCGATCGGCTTTTACGACTTGCGCGGGAAAAAAAGCAGCTTGTCATCTAAGTTTTTTGTTTTCTCCCAGATCAGCATGGACATTTTGCGAATAGGAAATTTTGCGTTTATACCAAAAAATACTCCGTGATGACTCCGAATGCGCCTTTTATTCGATTTGGCCGATCAAGTTCGCGAGAAAGATTTACGTAAGTCGTTTAGGTAAAAAACAGCCTGTATTATTGTAGAGTCAGCGATGTTGGCAAATTATTTATAGGATTATGGTTAGGGGCATATCATTTGTTGGTTGTTACTAGAATGACGGGTTTATCTTTTATGAGCCGTAAGGATTAGCTAAGGAAACTTATTTTACATTCATGTTATATGTATATATAAAAACACACACACACACACACTATCACGTCTTTATCCCTAATGGGACAGACAGAACATTTTGGTTCTTGCGACTCTAAGCAGACAAGAGCCCAGTGCCCAATACCGAAAGGCCACTTTTAGCGTGATTTTATTATGATAGCGATAAGATGGAAGTTTTCTACCAGACCAGCATGTAAGTACAATAGACTGAAAAGATAAACACAAAGCTACTGAACAAGCAGCAAAGTTGGCAAATCTGGTGTGAGCTCTAGGTCTGGCCGTAGCTATCGATTGCCAATAATGCCAGTAATTACCGCCACCATAAACTGTTAATCTCAGTTAGGCTCAGCCTGCGCCCGTGCCAACTTTAGTTAAAAATTATTGGCCCAGGTAAACTCTTCCCTGGAAAATATTGTGACTTTTGTCTTATTTCGAAATTTATTTACATTAAATAAAAACAGGGAACCTTTACTTTTCTTATTATAACTCCTGTCGCAAAAATATGGGTATTATAAGTTTGTCTTGTCTATCTCTTCTTTTTCTTCTTCTTCGCCTAAGCGCATTCCCGGTTGCAACCTCAGCTGTGCTGCTTCGTAGCCCGGGGTGCGCTTTCCCGCTTTTTCTTCTCCAAATATATTATGCATGTCAATGGTCAGCCAAGGATGCCAAAGACCATGCAAAATGGAGAAGAAATAGCAGGAACACTTTAAATGATTTGGCTATAGTCTTACAACCGGCCGCCGCCCGACGTTAACCCTCCTTGGGAATGCAATTGCAGCACGAGATGTTTGTGCTTAGTCCTTAATCGCCTCTTACAACATCCACAGGAAGAGATGGAGTGGTCCTATTCTAACCCGGAACCACAAGGGTACTTGTCCATGTACATTTCTGTTTCATCAAACTTTTAATCGGATGAAGCGATGTCAATACAGTTTTTTATTATTATTATTTTCAGTATAATTACTTGTTCTGTAAACTGTATTACGATGTTTCTGCTAGCTCTTAGGTTTTATTCTATGTTATGTCTCACAGCTATTCAAGTTATATATAAGGTCTAACAAAATATATTGAAACTATTATAAGGTCGACTTCAGTTCCTGAAACTTAAAAACTTTCCCCAAGGAACATATATATCGAAATATGAAAAAAAAAAATTTTACCTACCATACAAGATGACCGATCAGCTGATCAGAGTTTATATGGAAAGCAAAAAAATATTTATTATATTTTGGTATATGTTCCTTGGAGAAAATTGTTCAGTATCATAGACGGAAAATTCCCTTTAAATAGTTTCGGCATATTTTGTTAAACGTTATATAATCTATACTAATATTATAAAGAGGAAAGATTTGTACCTATTTTTGTATGTTTGTAATGAATAGGCTCAAAAAGTACCGGGCCGATTTAAAAAATTCTTTCACCGTTGGAAAGCTACACTATCCCCGAGTGACATAGGCTATGTATGTACCACGGGCGAAGCCGGGGTGAACTGCTAGTATAGTATACACCTATTGCGTAACATACAATGCCTATGATCAAGGTATCTTATTATTGCTTTCTTTAATAGGAACTAAACAATATAATGGCTACAGGACAGTTTACAATTTGTATTTTGTAAATTTCTTAAGGTGCAATAAAGAGTTTTTCATTCATTCATTCATACAGTTGCGAAGCAAAAATAGTTTCATTACTATAAAAATACAATTAAGTATCTCCTTACCTAGATGAAATATCTTATTCGGAACAATCGTGACCTAATCTCCACGATTTAATTCTCGATATCAAATCAGTGTTCTCTGCCTCAGCGGGACATAAAAAATAAATATACCCCAGAACATCAAAGAGTTTGTAGGGTGATGGATTAAGCAGTATCGGTGTATGCTGCACGTGTCACAGATAACAGAGGAGATAGACATGTTACGCTAAACGATAGTGTAGCCCGGGGGACCGGTTCGCATTCTTTGTGGGTATTTGCAGATTTGTAATTACTGATGCTATCGATAAAGTATTACGGCTATTTGGGTATGGGGTTGCGAGATTAAGTTTTTATAGTTATTGTATTTCATAGTCTTCGGATAGGAAAGGGCAGAGATTATTTTGTTGTTTCTTTGGTATTTTCTTTTGTTCTATAAACAGGAAGTTTTTTTTCAAAATATTACTGTTTGCTGTAAATGCGTTAATGAAACGATTATATGAAATTACTTTGTTACACAGGCTTATCTGTAAGCCACGCCAATTGGCTCTGGCTAGACTAGATCCTGGCCAAGCTCGATCGCAGGCGCCGCGAATTTAACACTCTTATGAAGTCATCACCGCAGACAAACTACAGCGTGAACGATTTTAAAAAAATAGCGTATTAGGTTTTGTTTTCACTGCGACCGTGTCTTTTGGCACTTTGCAGTAACCACGTAACCACCAACCAAGCAACTTATCATGAGGTGGCCCCTAGTGTGCCTATTACCAACTTAGTTAAAAAAGACGTTCTTTTGTTTTCCTCAAAATTTATTCGTCAAAAAGTCTATGTGTTTGTGCATGGTTTCATGCGTATATGTAATTTAATCAGCATAAAGCTCACAAAGGGAAGAAATTAAGTAAAAAAAGTGCTCATATTCCGTCGGTCATTAATATTGATGGTCGCATCGATTGTTTGGTAGAAATTAATTCAATTTTTTGGGGGAAATTGCTCGGAGGGAGGGGCGCTTTATCATATTACCGATTCCGTCTTACAGTAAACTCCCCTTATATTAATAGCTTGCTGAGCAATTTTACCAAATTATAAATATAAATGGGATCGTTTTCGTTGTAAGCATCTTACAATTAATTCTGTTTATCTTAGGAGTAACACTGAAACTTTATTTGATTTGAGTTTTTTAATTAATTTTGATAAACAGTAGTTTTGATTTTTAACCGACTGCAATAGAAAGTTATGTTTTTGGAGTCTATATACGTATGTAGATTCATTTCTATGGCGCACTCAGCAGTTTATGGCTTGACTGATCTTAAATTGAGAGGTATCGTTAGATCCGTCTTTATTGTCAGAATGGCACTGGATATATCAAAATAAAAAAATGGCGGATTTTCGGAAATTATCGAATAGGTCACAATGAAAATGATGATAATTTGATAGATGGTCATAATATAAACTTGTTGGATTGTCTTGATGAGAAAGTGCTTTGGACTTACTTACCAGGACAAAAACAAAGATATTCAGAGCTGATGAAGAAGCTGGAATTCGCTCACAGAGAAAGCTTGTACAAACCGTAATATTTGTAAAACTTATTTCCTTTATGTGTGTATCTACCAACTGCGTCTATTCCAGCGCAGACCGTCAAAGTCGATCTATAGATCGACCAATGTTAGACGATGCGGCTATGCGGCCGATCACTTTTTTAATTCTTCTATCCACCTTAAAGCCCACCATCACGCTAAATGTGACTTTTGGGTCTCACGGCCCCAGGCTCTGTTTACCCGTAGGGATAAAGACATGATAGTGTCATCATCATCTGAGCGTATTCCGGGTCGCATCCTCAGCGGTAATACTTCAGAGCCCGGGGTCTGCTACCACAGAAGACAGTAAGAGTATTAAATACAGAACGAAATCTCCTAAGGTACGCGCAATATGCGTCCCCATTCCCCGTTCCCGCACCTCTTCCCCCGTTCTTGTGCCGCCGTGCACACTGCATCAATTTATCGGTGTTTTCGCTCGCTCTCGCCCCTTAATAAAGCGAGAACGGAGGAGAGGTGTGGGGACGGGGAACGGGCACACATATTGCGCGGGACCTTAGGTGATTCCGTTCTGTATACTCTTACTGTCTTCTGAGCCAATGATACAAAGGGTAGACCAGAACCAATCCTAGGATAGGTTTTAAACAAACGCTAGATTCGGCGTTCGTGACCTACAACTTTACGTGCCTTCCGAAGTACGGAACCATCTTTCTTTTCGGATAATCAGGTGATTTAAAGTCTGCAATATCCTAACCAGACTGGAAACAACTACAAGTATTCACAAAGTAACTATGCTTCCCAGTGGGATTTAAAACCACCACCGCCGCGGATCACAAGGCAAACGCAGGAAAACGCCTTAACCACTGGACCACGGAGGCAGTCAAGTGACATGATAAAACATGATAGTATATTCCTTTATATTTCATGCAGTCATGTTACAATTGCTGCTTCTGATTTCAGTGTGATTATTTCTAACACAATATTTATGTTTTCTTATTTTACGCTAGAAGCTAGAAGATGGATTATGAAAAAAAAGCTAGAATATCTGTTCTCGTTTCTGTGATATGATAAATGACTACATTTCATAACGGTTGAGAAAAACAAAACAAATCTAACAAAAAGTACTATGGAACTAATATAGCAACTAAGTAATACATTTCTCCGAAAAACTTGCCTTTTCTCCCATTTAATATTGTTAAAAGGGTAAGCAGGCCTGTATCGAAGTGACTGATGTGTTTTCTTTGCATTATGTAATTGACGCTTAGTGGAGTATTTTAGTATTTTATGAAACTGCGCTATCTTTTAGCAAAGAAAGCAATGTGAAATTAATATTTAAAAATATTAACTAACTGACTTAGGCATCTGGAAAGAATGAAGGAGGATCGTGGCGTCAAGGCAGCCTATATGGGAAAGATATCAGGCCGAAGACCAATGGGTCGACCCAGACATCGCTGGATCGATACCGTATAGGCTGATCTGCGGGAGATGGAGCTGTCAGCTGGCAAGATATCGCCCAGAATAGAAAAATATGGCGCTCTCTGGTCTCGGAGACCCAGCTCCACTTCAGGTCACAGAGCCAGAGGAGTAAGTATTAACTAACAATTTTATATGTTGATGATTATTGTTTAAACTATTGAGGAGCTCGGTAACCCGGTGGGAGTTAGGCAACCTTGGTCGTAGTCCACACTTGGATTGGTGACCACAATGATTCCAGTTCATTTAGTTTTATCAAAGTCTAGTCGGCACAAACTGAGTGAAACTAATTTAAAAGTGCTGCCATAACAACCAATCAAACTCAGTAATTCCCATCACGGGCAACAAAACGACGTCGCATCAATCATCAGCCGCGTAAGCACTGTTATAATAAGATTATTTCCTAATACTGAAGGACAATTTCCCGACTAACTGTATTACGTAGGCGCATATTGAGGATTTTCGATGGCGGACGGGGATTAATTTTCAAAACGGAATTATAGCGAGACAGGTGACGGTGAGGGATCGTCAGACGCGACGGAATTCGACTTACAAATGAGTAAAGTTAGTTTACGATAGTAATTTAAACACATTATATTAATAATTCCTTTTATTACAAGCTTTTAGCTTTTTTTTAGTTTCTGTTGGGACCACCCTCGAAGTTGTAGACCAGTATGTCTACCTGGGTCAATTGATCCAGGCAGGAAGTTCCAGCTGCGAGGAAGAGGCAGCTTTCGGGAAGTTACACAGTATCTTCTCGTCCAAAATACCTCAGTGCCTCAAGACGAAAGTGTTAAATCAATGTGGGCTCTGAAACGTCATCCCTTACTATTGGTCTTATAAAAATGCTCAAGGTCGCTCAACAGGCTATGGAGAGGGCTATGCTTGGTGTTTCTCTACGTGATCGAATCAGAGATGAGGAGATTCGTAGAAGAACTATTTCATGGAGAATACATCGCCATATTTCTATTTATCTAAGTACTTACATTGATAGTTAATAGATGGTTAATAACTAAAGATTATTATATCATATAATAGTTATTCAACATTTGATTACTTCACATAAGTGAATTTACCTGAATGTAACTATGTACTAAGAACTTATATTTTACTCTTTGTAAAAGTATATTAAAATAAATAAATAAATATATACGGACAAATCCTATAGATTAAGCTAGCCCCAAAAGATTCATTTAGTTAGACGTTATAAAACGTGGAAGGGACATACCCGTAAAAAATTGAACCACGGTCTATACTAGATTATAGTCTAATGAAGTTAAAATAACAGCCAGAGAACAAAAAAAATTTTCGGCATTTCCATACAAAAGTGTGCGGCCGCCCAGGCGATTTGTATGGGAATGTCGAAATTTTTTTAATTTCATTAAGGCCCCGCTAGTTCAGAGCCAAGAAAAGTGTAAGTGTTTTTAAAAAATCACTGTAATTAAAATACTACAGTTTATTCCTCAAAAATTTTACAAAAGAATCTTAAGGCTTTTCTACAGACACCCACAATATCCAAAACACGACTGAGCATTTTTGGCTCGATAGAAAAAAATCACAAACATACCTCTTAATTTGCCTAAATTTGCTTTTTCTTTTATAATACATATTACTATTATATTCAATCACCTTTTTATATGAAAATTATACCAAAAAATTTATTATCTAAATATCTATTCGTTTTGGCTACAAAAAAAATTATAAAAAAAATAATAATAAATAAAACACAGTAAAATACTCGTCGAGAGCGAAGAAAGGCCCGGAGTCGTGCTCGACGATATTTCGCAGTGTTTTATTTATTATTTATTTGTATTATATTTATAATTTTATGGGTGTCTGTAGAAAATCATTCAAAAAGACGCACAGTATTGCAAATTGTGAACCCATCTCGCCTTAAGTGATCTAGTACTCGTATAGCCCGTGGTTCAATTTATTACGGGTATGTCCCTTCCACTTTGTATAATCTAAAACTGAAGATTAAATTTAGTTTATTTAAACCCTCTCGAAATCTTAAAACCTATAGGTAATCGTAATATTATAAATATTATACTCGTATATACATATTTAAAGTAAATAAGTTCTTTGGGATTAAATCTACATTTTATTTATGTTAATACCTTACTGCAAACATACTGGAGTCACCAAGTAGGTCCTCAATATGCAACTCCGAGAAAAATTATGCTCCGGAAATTTTCCGGGGTCGGATGCACCTTCCAGGAAAACGGGATTCTTCCGACATGCATATGGACTGGGGCAAGCTTATAAAACCGTGAATATATCAACAACAATGTATTTACATATACACAACATATTTCGCTGTATTCTGAAAATAGAAGCTATACAGTGTTAGTTTTTTTCATCGTATTTTATACAGTTCTTGTCTAAAATGTTTACGAATGCCAGGGTTATAAGATAAAAAACTTTTTAACGCGATATCTACGAGTATGTATAGAGTCAATGGGGGGGTACTACAGTAATATATTCGGAACCTAAGGACATACTCGTATGTCCATTTAAATTTGCCCATACTTTTTCATCTTTGACTTTGTTTACAACATAACTACGTAGCCGTGTGGATCCCGGCATAGTAGAATAGGAACACTCCAAGTCTTTCCGTGGATGTCGTAGAAGGCGACTCAGGAAACACAAGCTAAACAAAGCTATAAACATCAATGAGACCTCTCCAATTTAACCTGTCTGGCTAGCGTGGAGAGTATAGTCCTAAGCCTCGGACTGCTCTGGTTAAAATATGGTTCTGGCAGTACAGAGAGAATCGTGCTCATAATCATCAACAGGTATTTTTTAGTCTCCACTGCAGGAGATTAAAAAAGACCTAATGATGATGATGATGACAACATAAATAATATTTATAAATATTTAAAAAGTAGGTAAATTTAATATTCGTTTACTAGATAGTAGTAGTTAAACAGAATACCTATGTTCAAAATATATTTAACCTAAAGTGCAAAACTTAGGTAGTGTTACAAGACCGCGCGCCGCGCACCGTCACCACATTTTCGCAATCTCTCAGTTATCCGACTTCGCGCCGTATTTCCCGAGAGCTTATGTTAGCGTTGCATTAGGACAGCGCTACTCAAACATTTTGCGAAACCATAAAAATCAAATTAGGTACTATAATTTTATTACTATATGATTTTTTAAATATTTAATATATAAACGCTTTGATTTCTCTTTTTTGCCCTCTCTCTCTTATTTGATAAACTTATTTGATGCACCTTCACATATTCCATTTCACAGACAGTCAGTCACTCATTAAGGTGAATACCAATCAGAAGTGGTTGGTGGTGGTTAACAATTAATTTCAAATGGTGCCCCCATTTGAAATTAATTGTTAAGTTTGTGTTCAATAAAGATTTAATAAATAAATAAAACTCGTAAATATGGTGAAAAGTTCCATATTGCTAAATGTTAGGCAATGTTAGATAGCCCTTTAACGCTAGCTAGCGCCAAAAGTGGCCACTTTTGGCGGAAGCGGGTTTTAAAGCTAGACGGATCACTGCTTTTAGTTTAAACGGCAGTTCATAAAATAGTTTAAAGGGCTATCTAGTGATTAACATTTAGCAATTACCATATTTACGAGTTAACAATTTTTACAAATGAGGCCACTTATGCTTGGTATTCACCTTAAATAGGTGCATTTTTTTCAAGAGGGTAAGAGAAAAATATAATTGTATGCTCATACAATCATATCGTTCTTTACCTTAACTTGCTACCAATTTTATATTTATCATATCAAAATATTAATAGAATGATTTATATTTGAAGAAGAACTTGAATTATTACCTTGACTCAAACAATTGTATTATGCTGCAGACAAATTCAAAAACTTGTGTTTACTACATGTGGATTTATAAATTTATCCTTGTGTTTCACGTTATCATAAGGTATTTCTGAAGATTTGTAGCTTTTATCTGTACTTTGAGAACCACTGATTAAGGATACCCTGTATGCGAAAGATTCTCAACGACTTGTTGTTCCAACGTAATGAAATTTGTCGAGACGCTTCAATAAGTCAGGGATATGCGACTGCTCATTACGGCTGTCTTTGACATTCCCTTTAATTTAAATTAGGTGTATTTATACTTGTAAGTTAGAAAACATATTTAAAAGTTTTTTATTTAATTTTATTTACTTTATTGTGAATGACAAGTTTTTATTGTGAATGTAGTGCCTAGTATGTTATCTTATCATTTTTATTCTGTATACGATTATCAGCAGCAAGGTGATTATTAAATTAAACTAAGTATTAGGAATTAAGTAGCCGTTTAAATTATTTTATGAACAACCGCTGAAAGTATTAACAAGGTGATAATTAAAATTCAAATTAAAGTGTTAGGAGAAACAATTAATAAAATGTTTTAAATGACCACCACCAGTGGACATTATCTCTCATCAAAAAATAAAGTAAAACACATTTACTATTTTACCATTGGCATACCAGATTTACTATTGAGCTTGTGGGACCCCAACCTGTCCCGGCGCTCTAGGCGAGTTCCCACATAAAAAATAGTAGGAGAAGTAGAGAATAGAGACTCGATAAACTATAACTAACGAATTTTATTATCTGATACTGACTGTTACATACGAGTATAAAACAATAATATTTAATTTATTAAGGTACAACAGATAGAGAGAAGCAAGTGATCAGCTTAAGAGATGATGGTGGAATGAGTGAAAAGGGATCAGTCAATGATTTGAAAATGGAATGAAAGGGAATTTGAAATGTAATGAAGAATGAAAAACGGACAGGATGAGATGAAGAAAGGAGGTTTGAACATAATGCATGCAGCATCGTTACAAGCTCAATGATAAATTAGAATTTACTACGGGTTTTGTTAACCTTATTGCAAAAATCATACACTGAGGTTTAAATTACTTTTAACTGAAGAAAGAAATAGATAAATAACGCAACTCCAAAACTTTCGTCCTGCATCGTGAATCTCGTTTTCGGCAATAAAATGTAGTAGAAGTCTCCAGTTTATATCATGCTTTGTAGACTGCAGACAGAAGTGGCTGCCTAATTTGAGTGCCTTACACGTCGTTGCAAGGAAATCACTGAAGCTTAAGAAATATCTTAGGTAAGTATTTACTTAAGGGTCGTAAAGTTGGAATCGCATCACAGCGTGAATTTTAATTTGTACGTGGTGCAAGTTCCAACTGCTCAGCTGGCGACCTTCACCAAGGAAGATTTCTGGCCGAAGGGTGTCGTGTTCCGGAAATATCGCGGACGGTTACCTGACACCAGTATCTAGTGCAATACGTCACAAAAACAATAAATAGTTTATAGGTTTTATAATTTATAGGTATGTTAGTTTTTAAGGTATAATTTATTAGCCTTGTTACTCGTAGTAAACAATGTTTGTATTATTAAGAAAATCGTCGTGGATTATGAAACAGCATTATTACTGTGGCACTCCTATGAAAAAGAGGTCATATTCTAGATCGCACTTTCTAGTATCACCTACATTATATGGGTTTGCTAAGTTTATACCTACCGATAGACTTGGTACCCTGGTTAACAGAGCCAGGAGTTCTAAACATAAATGCCGCTTAGCAAGACGCTTTACATATTGTAGGAGTTCATTTATTTTCATTATACAAAAGATGGCAATGGTGTTAGTAAATGTTAGTATGTATTGTTTAAACCTGAAGACAAGTTTGCAAACATTTTTATCGTTTACAATGAAGAAGAAGAAATGATGGGGCGCGGGGTGCGTGCGCGCAATGACAGGTGGAGGTTGGATATCAGAAGTAGTGATACATGTTTTATGTATTAATCATCTTTTCTGTGTTAATAAAATAGTAATAATTTTTGAGCAAAAAAAGCTAAGTATTATTCGTTACTAAAGTAAATGTCAACTCGTTTGCGTGATCTTTGAAAACAATCTCAAGATAGATCGACATCATTTTCGCTTCTCATGGCCCAGTGTAAAACTCAATGAGATTGATGTTACAATTTGTTCGCAACTTAGCCTGGGATCGATTTAGAGGAAATCCGCCGATAGCAGCAGTCTCCACTGTCGTATAAAAGTCTATAATGTTTGTAGTTTGACAGGCCATGTATAACGGGACGCCGACGAAGTTTTCAACGTTGGTTTTTGTGAAAAGAATTGTTCTTGTCGCTTGAAAGAAGCTCTGCAAAAGATACTTTAAACATTTTTCTGTATCTGAAAAAGTACAGGTAATGAGTAGGAACCCATACTTGCTGCCAAAAGTAGCCACTGCGTAAAAGCGTTTTGAAGCTAGACGGACTAAGGTAATCCATTTAACGGTTGTTTTCAAAATAATTTAAAGTTATTTAAGAATTTATATGTAGTTTAGCTTTTTATACATACGTATGTAGTTATATATTAATTTTAATGATGTTGTTTTTAGTTATGTTATTAATAAATAAAATGTTTTGTTTAAAAAGAAAATATTAAAGTGTTATCTAATTCCTCATGGATAGCAGTTTTAATAATCACGTTTTACAATTAAACAATTATTTTCAATTTAGGGACTAGAGCATGTTTTTTGCCTTAAATAGGTCGCCAGTTTACAGTTTGGGGCGAGCTACTAGTATGGTTGTAGATACATTATTACGTCTTTATCCCTTAAGAGGTAGTCAGAATCTAAGGCTGTAAGAGAGAGATCTAAGAGCCAAAAGCCACGATTCTCGCCCATTCGCTCGATTGGCTTTTACGAGCCGTGTGGGAAAATAAGCAGTTGGTTCATTCAAGTTTTTTCTTTTTTCCCAGACCAGCATGAGTGTTGTTGTTGATGTTTCAAGTAAGTAGGTTACTCTAATAGTTTACAAACAAAAGCTTAGTGCGTTTGTGTTTGTAATATTTAGTCAAATACAATATATGTTTTTTGGTAGAAGCTGAATTAAGCGGTAAATTTTGCAACGGTTATGCTACTTTACAATTTAAAAACTCTTTTATAATTAGCCACATTACACAAGATACATCGCTCGTTACGTACATGTAACGAACATTAATTAATTACCTCCCCGTCTTGTATCAACACTGCCGCTCACGAGTCGTATGTATGTTACGAGTACACTATTTGAGTTCCATTTCGCAGATTAGTTTACGACGTCATTACTTGAAGTTGAAGTTTATCCGTTTACGAAAATTTCTTCTTCTTATTTAAGAGCTTAGTGGCTCTTGTCGATGGTGTATGCGCCAAACTTCTCGGTTCTCTTACCTTACTCTTAGCTTGATACGATATGACCCCTGCTTTTTCTTTCAGTATTGGTCTACATAGCTCTTTCTTGAACATCCTGGACCTGTTCTACCTTTTTCTTTCCTTCTAGTATGTTTTTAAAAAAGGAGTCATGTCGTATTAAGTGACCAATCATTTGAAAATTTCTTACAAGATTTTGTTACGTTTCACCTGTCTTTATATCCGTCACACCTTGTAAGCTAAATTGGGTAGATGACTGGGTCAAAAATAAATTTATTTGGTACTGTTAAGAGAATAAAACGTCACAAAACAGTGTCACTTGTCATTGATCTTATTGTTGATCATATACATTTTCAACATGATTTTAGATTAAATAATGAAATAAGCAATGGTGACAAAATTCCACGTGACCAGGACTTGAACCCGCGACCTTAGTCTCAATACGACTATACTCTTACCAACTGAGCCATCACGTGTTCAACCCCGCATGCCGAATTTCGCCACCATTTGATATTCCTACACGCATTAGGCTTGCGTTAGTATTTAATTTGAGTACTTTAGTACTGCATCTTGAATGCCTAAAAAACCCTATAAAATATGATTGTAGATTTTTTAATGCAGAAAAACTAATATTAGGAACTCTACTTATAACCAAATATCTATGATGTCACGGTTTTTTATTTCGTTCAAATCTCATAGAATTTTTTTGTTTTGACATTTAGAAAAAAGTGTCTGATTTGACTTATTGTCAACTAGCGACTTAGATCCACTTCCCATTATTCTATGGAGCTGAAACTTCACATACCTACTCATGTATGTTGGGTGATAATGCAATATTAAGGTACGAATGACCTGATCTCATGATGAAGCCGGAAGGTGGCCACGGCTTCTCTGTGATGAAACAACATAACCCCATCGAGTTTCGGCTCAATTGATTCGTCTAAAACGCAACTCGAAACTTGTCTAAGTGGCTAGTAGTCTAAAATCAACAATACTAATTGTTTTACTATTGCTTTTAAATGACCAAGTAAAGGATAATTAATTTATAGTGTAAAATATATCATTTATATCTTCCCTCAATAAATACTTAAAAACGACTGGGTATATTTTTTTATGTAAAATGCAGATAACGTTGTGTTAAAAAGCAAGTAGGTATGATAACCAGTGACAGTTATATAAAAGCTAAATATACAACAATTGTTTACTCAGATGACATATTATTATTCCAGTTATTTAAATTTAAAAATCAAACTACTAAACCGATTTTGATAAAAAATATATGAGTGCACTCGGAATCCTTTTAAACAAAAAGAGTTATTCAAATCGGTTTATAATTAATAGAGCTTTGAGGTAACAAACAAAAAAATAATACAACAGAATTGGTAATCTCCTGATTTTTTTAAATCAGGAAAATATTAGTGATTGCTATATAATTGAATGGTATAGCAATCACTAATATGTTCAAATTGTGAGATAATTAAAGTCTAGATAACAAAACTAATTCCATTTCAATTTTAATTTTTAACGAATCTAATTTAGCTCCGATCTCAATTAAAAATGATGTTACTCGTTATGTCTAGCCAGCCGATTCCTTTCTCACATTTCAATTTTGTTAACTTTTATTATCTTCTAAAATATGTTGAATCAGTATAGCAGTAAGTACTTAAAAATAAATTGTAAGTTGAAGTATTTGGAGAAACTGCTGCAGTGCAGTTTGTTGCTGCTTCTTCTGCTCTTGCGCTTAGGAAGCGGCACTAAATTTAATTATATTGACGTCTGGTGTAAAATTATGCTGCAACGGTTGTTACGATGTGGAACATTTCAATTTATGTTTTTGCCGGTCGCTTCGCAAAGAGCGCGGCTTGTTGTTTTTACCCCGCAACCTCCGGTATTTGTCGTTTAAACCCAAACATATAGTTTTAGTTTTCAGTATATTTATTTCTATACAAAATACATTGTGTTGAAATGTTCTTAGATAATTTATAAACTTAGGTAGGTAGTAAGGTTAGGTTATAAAAACTAGGTACTTTAAAACTACTTACAATTTTTTCAAACATGATAGATAAGCAAGAGCACAGATTTAATTATTATCATAAACATTGTAACAATTAGAAGATTAAAACCTAATACGTATACATATTTGTCAAATTAAATAAAATTACAATAATAAATAATGACGTCAAATAATCATCATGTCAAATATTCGTTTACTGGATAATAACATTTTTGTAACAAGAATGTTTTTAATTTAATTTTAAATTCTGATTTATACAATAGTACTTTTAACTGTAATGGCAACTTATTAAATAATATAATCGATTGATAATGTGGATTCTGTTTCATAATATTTAAGTCAGGTTTTTTTCCTGTTACCAGATCTTTCCGCCTTGTTGCTTCTCTTTGTTTCCTCTGCTCATCATTTTCAAGTTCTTTTATATGCTTGGCTAAGTGTGTCAGCAGCACCAATATGTATAAGCTAGGGACAGTTAGGATGTTAAGTTCCTTAAAGTATTTCCTGCATGATGTCTGTTGCGAAATATCTATCTCAACATGTATCTAAACATATATAGCTAAACTTTCATTTTTACATTTACAATAAAAAAAGTCTTTTACTAAGTAATTGTTCAACGTTGGCTAATATGTAGTAGAATTTTTTAATTAAACTTTTTGCCGACCGCCTCGGCTCGCCAAGGCTTGTGGCTTTTTCATCGGAGTTCTCCAACATGTGCCGTTTTAACCCAAAACCGAGTTGTACCTAAAGTAAAATATAATCTTGCATGTAAAATACTTGTGCTGTGTGGGCTGGTGTGTAGCCGGTTTCAGTTTAACTTTTTGTCGGTAACTTTACTGAGAGGCTTTTGGCTTTTTACCACACATGTTCTATTTAGTTTTTCAGAATGTTTCAGCAAGCGTAATAAAATTTATCTTTTATCTATCTATATATATATATATATATATAACTCAAAGGTGACTGACTGACATAGTGATCTATCAACGCAAAGCCCAAACCACTGGACGGATCGGGCTGAAATTTGGCATGCAGGTAGATGTTATGACGTATGCATCCGCTAAGAAAGGACGCGAGCGGAGCCGCGGGCAAAAGCTAGTCATTTTTTATATATTGGTAATCTCTTGGAACTATATAAGTTACAGCGTCTTTTAACCGATTTAAAAAAGGAGGAGGTTAATTAATTCGTCGGAATCTTTTTTTTTATGTAGGATTCCCGATTACTCGAAGGCGCCAGGACTGATTTGAAAAAATATTTTTTTTATTTCAAAGGGTAGGTACCTATACTTTTCAGGTGGTCCCATAGTCATTTTATTAAAATCGGTTGTGGAATTTATTTTTTAAACGAAACTAACTAGAGAAAATATTGTCGTCTAAGTGTTTGAATATTTAGCTTTTCTGGTATTGAAATCGGTTTTTAGTTTTGAGTAAATATTAATAATCAAGTATATAGATATGCATATCACTTAAAAACAAAAAAAAATACATACCTAAACTCAGTCAAAACGTCTCAATACTTCCTTTACTTGCAATCTTTCTTGTTTCAAATTAAATTCGTCAATAACGCAAGTCACTCAAGATTTACCTTGCCACTTGACCCAAAATATAAACAAGAAAGAACTCTCAAAAATGTCAAATTTGTAACAAAAGTGGGGAACAATTAAAGTTTGCCGTCTCGGAGGAGGAAGTAAGAACTTTGTAAGTACTCCAGTTGATTTGTTTGACTTTTACGGCGGATCCATCGACGTCGAATTCGGAGTAAATCAGCGGCAGATAATTTGATTGTAGCATGACTGAGCTGAGACGTTATGGACATTTTTGAAGTAATTGTTTTGCACAAAGTAAGGAATTTTGTACTCAAAATTTGCTTTTATTTATTTCCTTAGGAAACATCTTTAGGCAGTAACTCAGTGGGAAATAGACCAACACGTGCTGTATTTTAACAACTAATAGGATTCCGATTTCACAAGACAGATCAGAAACCGACAAATAATTCGATTACTGTCACCCTGACGAGAGCAAAAACAATAGGGACCAAAGAGCTAGTAGTAATGTACCTTCCCCAAATACGTGGGGCGCACTATAAGTTTCCGGAATGAATATGAAAAAATACTAAGAAAGGTACAAAATTAATTTATTGTTTTTCAAAATAATCTCCCTTGGCGTCTGTATGCAATTTTTCATTCGATGAAACCAGTTTTGAAAACTTTTGTGCCACTCCTCTGTGGTGACCTTTGAAATGTGTTTTTCATACTCCTCGACAGCCTCTTCTGGTGATGAAAATCGTTGACCGCGTAATTGGTTCTTAATTTTTGGGAACAGAAAAAAGTCACAAGGTGCCAGGTCGGGGCTGTATGCAGGATGACTCATGAGTTCTACATTTTTCGCCTTCAAAAAGTCGTTTGTCTGTCTGGCCGTGTGAGAACTAGCATTGTCGTGGTGCAGGATGATACGGCGTTTACGGTTATTTTTACGTTTGTCAATAACTTCCGGCAAACAAATGGTCGCGTACCAGTCACTATTCACTGTATGACGATTCTCTAAAGTAACAGTAGCCACGTGTCCAGTTTTATTAAAAAAAGAAGCAATCATCCGCTTAGATGCACTTTTCACGCGCGCCACTTTGGTTGGTTTCGGCTCATCTTGAAAGACCCATACGCTCCATTGCTGCTTTGTTTTGGGATCGTAGCAATAAATCCATGTTTCGTCACCTGTTACTATGTCCCACACCAAATTTGACGCACCTTCGTTGAATCTGGTAAGCATGGCACTGCACCAAGTGACGCGGTCCGTTTTTTGAGCCTCGGTCAAGTTGTGTGGGATCCACCGCGAGCACAGCTTTCTCACACCCAAATGTTTGTGTAGGATTAATTGTATTTGACTCATGCCTATTTCTAAGGATGCGCGAATTTCATGGTAGGTCACATGCCTGTCTGTTTCAATTATACGGCGCACAGCATTGATGTTTTTGTTGGTCACAGCGGTGGACGGCCGACCATCGCGAGATTCGTCACTGAGATTGATACGACCACGCTTGAATTCTGCAAACCAGCTATAAACAGTTGTCTTGCATGGTGCTTCATTGCCAAAAGCTGTTTCAAGCCGAGCGATGCTCTGTTGAGCTGTCAAATTACACTTAAAATCGTAGAAAATCATACTACGAAAATTTTCCCGAGTTAAATCCATGTTGATGCAGACACACAATTTTTTAAAT
Organism: Acrobasis repandana; assembly: GCA_963576875.1. NCBI lineage: Eukaryota > Metazoa > Arthropoda > Insecta > Lepidoptera > Pyralidae > Acrobasis > Acrobasis repandana. Next base: position 7,727,403 of record OY756218.1, read on the forward strand.
GGCGCCACAAGGTAAAAACAAAAGACAGTCAGATGAAACAAACTGCATTCTACAGCCAAAGAGTTCTATTTTCAAATGTTGCAATAAATTTTTAAATATTGTTTATGTAAGTGGCCAGTTCCGGAAACTTACAGTGCGCCCTATGTATCTCTGATAGAGACCGTAACCGAAGGGCACATAATAAAGAGATTAATAAGTGCAGATGAAACGAAAGAGTCTGTCAGGATCATAGCAAGTGGAGGTCCATAGTCTCTACCTACTCCTGTGTGTCTTGCAACTTACTATGTATACTTTGAATTCATCATGATAACTTAATAAGTTAATTCATCTAACACTCTCTATGACAGTGCAAAGAAACATTAGTCAAGCATAAAAGCAGCCGCAATTCTAACTGTTCCTCGACTAAGTGTTCTGCGGTTTCGTCTCTATAAATTAAAGTGATTTATACTCGCAACTCAAACACTCCAACTTTTGTCGTTTGCAGAAAAAGCAGATTTCGCACTGGGACTAATGAACGGACTTCTTTGTCTCAGCCGCTTCAGGGTTGGGAAAAACAAAAATATTTTTTTACTAAAATTACTATACTTTACTTTATTGCTCCTTAAATTACATGCAGATTGCATATACATATACAGTGTTGTATGATCCCACACTCATTTAAGGACCCTGTTGGGCACTGCAAAGGAGATTAGATAATAAAGTAAAGTACAAAAGTTTTTTTTTAAGTTTATCGGATAAGTCCGCTTTTGTATATTTGCTCTTTTGTATTATGTTGTCTTTCACTCCTAAATTTTTGGTACGATCAAAATATTACAAACAAACAAGTTTTTTGGTTAAAATTAACGTGAGACAAGGCATTAATATGCGATAAACGGGTAACTCTCGTGAAAAGTCAGCTACTGGCCTACATGTTTCGACGTCATTCAGAGGCCTTCCTCAGGGCGAATGTGACTCCCGACGTGTACACGAAGACGTCACGTCACGGGATGTCTTCGTGAAACATGTCGGCCAGTAGCTGACTTCTCACGGAAGTTACCCGTTATCGCATATTAATAAAGTACAATAGTATTTAGTGCTTTGTCGTTACTAAAACACTCCAACTTTTGTTGTTTGCAGAAAGCAAGCTTGGAAGAATCTAGATTTTTATTTATATTTTTACGACAAAAAAAATGGTATGGTAGTTTTTAACATTTTTCATAGTGTCTGGATTTCATCATCATTATCATACGCAGCCTTAATTGCTGGGAATAGGCCTCTCTCAATAAATGCCTTTTACCACGGTCTCGAGATACACTGGATAACGAAATCCTCTGGGTCGACGACATCAGAAAGAACGAACGTGGAACTAGTGTGTGGCTTTAGCTTCTCAAAAATGTTGAACGTTACTAAAATTAAAATTAGGATAGTTTTGAGCTAAAATAAATGAAGATTTGAATAAAAAAAATATTTTGTCAACCCTGGCGAGCTCAGCTCAGATTATTTTACTCCAAACTCTAATGGATACAATAAAAACCCTATTGGCAGGGATTTTATTTCCAGTTTAATTCATGAGATTTTGTTACTGGACATAAATCTCTTCCGTGTTCAATTTTGCTTAGGCTTTTCGCTGTATCAACCTTTTTGCGGACTGCGATATTTTATTAATGCGAATTTTATTTTGACATCTCGCTCCTAAAAGAATTGTGAATAAAATATAGGTACATATATAATCCTAATCCATCTAGTAATGTTTGAAAGTGATACCTTAAAAATGCATTTTTTTTATTTTGTTAATATAATATAATATTACATTTTTTTATGTTATAGGGTTTATCTATGTCGCAGTTGAATGGTATAATCCGCTTATTCACTAAATCTGTAGCTGTTTGGCATAACAGCTCGGTTTTGTAAAACTGCGAACCCTAATACGTGGGATGGAATGATCGACTTGTATTCATCCATGCGGCTAGAGAAGTAGTTGAACAATTCTATCTAAAAAAAATAATATACAGTAGAATGCCTACCAAGTGGCAATGGCGAGCGAGCGAAGCGAGCTTGACGCAGCAGCGGCCGGCGAGTGCTAGGAATGTTCTATTCATTTTACTAGGTTAGCACAAACCTATAGGTTGGGTTAGGTTAGAACTGCGACCAACACACGCACGAGCCGAGCGAGCGAAGCGAGCGTGCCGCAGCAGTGGCTGGCGAGTGCTAGAAAAGTTCTATCCATTTTACTAGGTTAGGGTATGCCCTTTGCCTTTTCGCGATAAAAATCGTGGAATAGTTGTCTGGGAAATTAAATTCGATTTCGAAAAAATCTGTATTCTAATAGACACACAAGTTATATTTCATTATGGTAACCCTACACCAAATACTTATCATGCATGTGTCGCAGTTGGATTGTTTAACGGTTTCGTAAAACAGCGGATTACCGCTACTGTTTCACAAAACCGCTATCCGTTTGGAAACGAGGTTAGCGGTTTGAATGAACGTAACACGTTGCGTAATCTTAGACAATCCAGCTGTACGATATTCGGTTGTTTAACAAAACCGAACTGTAATGCCAAACAACTTGAGGTTTCGTGAATTAGCGGTTTATACCATCCAACTACGACATATACATATTGACAGATACACTGTCACGTCTTTATCTGTAAGGGGGTAGACAGAGCCTAAGGCTCGAAAACCAAAACGTAACATTTAGCGTGAAGGTGGAAAAAGGGAATCAAAATAAAGCCTTCAAGTATTTTCTCTCTACATTCCCAGACCAGCATGAAAGTAAGTAATGACCTATATCTGTAACATACATTCAAGAAGAGGCTTAAGATATAATTTGAATACATTACTGTCTTCAATAGCCATCATAAATCTTGGTGAGAATAATGAATCGACTTCCTGATCCAAAGCTCAGCTCAAGCTTTAACTTACGAAGCCATTTAGATCTCAGTCTGACATAATGACAGTTATTTGAAAATTCCCATCGTCACCGTTAAGTTTTATTTTCAAATCACAATGTTTTGAAACATCTTCGAGTTGGCTTCATTTAGTGAATCATCAACTATGTCATTCTTATTTTAAAACATGAAATACTTTATTGACATTTTTTCTCTTTATGTTGAATTATATACCAACCTTATTGACTTAGTACTTAGGTTACGCTTTTGTACCATAGTGCGATGGCTCTGTGAGCTGTATACTTCATGAGCCTGATTTTGCATAGCCCAACTCTTGACCCCTTGAAGTTTGTCGGATGAAAAAATTCTTCAGACAAAGAAGTTATCGATGTTTTCTATCAACAAAGTTTTAGCCGAAACGTGCTGTCCTGGAATAAAGATTTCTATTAGCCGTGCTTTCTATATGTGGTCGTATCGTACAAGCGTTTACTATATTAAGATCTACATCTGTCTTATTATTGAGGATTCTACGGTGGAATCCTGAGTGAAGCGAGGGATTCAAGTATATCGCCCGAGATAAAACTATTACCGTACACCGTGTAGCACATTCTTCTTTTCATCTCTATCTATGAGAAAAGCAAATATATACCTACCTATAACGAAAGTAGAATACCTACATATACCTTACTAACCTTTATTTAGTGGCGTTTTCACTGAAGAAGTACTATGAAAATATTTTTCTAGGACCACCACATCTTATACATTTTCCAGTCATTAGAATCGTTTCATTACTTTTTCCTTGTGTGTTAATTCTTTATATATTTAAATGTGTATATTATACGTAAACTTCATATTTATTTACTATCGGCCTCATCAAGAAATTAGTCACATTTAAAATAGTTGTAAAAATAACCTAATAGGTTTACTATTTAAATCAAAGACAACAGTTGCGCGTTTTTATTGGTTTTTAGTCAATTATTATTTTGAAGCAAGAGAACCAAAACATTTTGACCTACAGTCATCCACGTAAAACGTGTTGTATTCTAATTTTAAAAAAATTGGTTGCCTGTAAAGTCGGTATACGGGCGAAAGTTTTACGTGACAACGACTTCACTCCACTTCACTCCAAACTTGACTTCCACTCGGGCATGGTTAGCCCGCCTAAGAGCGAGAGAGACAGACATAAAAAGTGAAAGGCCTCTCTCTCGTTCGGTGACTCATCGTAACGTTACCGAGCGTTACACTTTTTCATAAGTGACTCCCAGCCGCAACCTAATTTAAGACGTTGTCACGTCAAAAATTACGACGCCCTTGCCTATATTTTATAGTTTTATAACTAAATTCTTCTTTTTTTTTAGCTGACTGCCAATATTATTTTTGATTCTACATTAGTGTTCGGTTTTCAAATGTGTTTTAACGCCTAGGGAATCTACTTTTTACTTTTCAGTGTCTAGAGAATTACCAGTGACTTTAATCCCAAATATTTGGGATAAAATCATCGTTTTTCGAATAAATGAGATGAAAAAAAGTCTTATGACATTTTTGAACACTTTTTGAAATTGCTGAAATATGATAATTTTTACGTTTTCAACCCGCCATCTAGGAAATTTTCAAAAAATTTAATCGTTAAGAAAACTCTTATTATCGTACCTTGTCACCTAATCTCACTGGAATCGGTCTGTACTTCCAAACATTGGAACATTCGAAATTTGTCGAAGTTGAAACGAAGACAACAACAACAAATCACATTTGTGAAAAAGTTCATCTCATTTTTTTTCACGGTCGAAATAACTACATAGGACCATTGCGAGCCTGGCATTCGCTTTAAAAAATTATAAGTATTGGTTATGATGTCTTTATAACGCAAGTACTCTGTTTTAATTTTGACAGTAAAAGAACTCGAAGTACATATAAATCTCGGTGTAAAAAATAATTTACCTTAAACAACACTGACTGAAGGCATTTTAACTTTCAATAAATATGGTAAGGATCTTATAAAATTATTGAGGCTAGAACATTTTATTATAAACTGCTCTTAAAATATTTGTAATTAATTGTAAATGATCTTCCACAGATAACATAAATAAGTTGCTACCACTGAGTAAAATTGCAGAGAATATACTCAACAACAACCTTCTAAGTTTAAGTACGGGTACGGTTATTATCAAACACGTTTCTTATCGGCACAGCCTTACGATATCATGTGTCAATACAGACGAGCGTTTTTGTAGTTAACGACTATTCTTACAGTTTTGTCACATAATATATTACGATTGTATTGTTATTACTAATATACTGCTATTCAGGTTGGGCAGTTTAATTGATTAAAAAGCCAAACTTTTATTTGTATTTTGCCGATACAAAAAATTCTTATATCTATAACTGAATTCTTCATCCGCCCATGCATCTCTTTTTTCACCGGAATATACTTAAATTATTATTCTTTACTTAGCTTCTACTAACTAGTGACTTTTGTGAGAACAGTAGACCTCGCAAACCGACGCTATTTCCTGGCTTGACAAAGCCATTTCAGTGAAATCCGTCCATACTTTTTTTTCTTCGCCTCTTTTCCCCTTCCACGCTGACTTTTTGATTTTTTTTGCAACATCTTGTATTAAAAAAGTTAAATAAATCATGGAACTTGTATGCCAAATTTCGTCAAAATCTGTTGAAAAATGCGGCGAGAACAGACCGACGGACAAAGGCATTTTTGGCTAACCTTGAAACTGAGAAGCTTCGCTCGGTCAGTTGTTAGTTTTAAGATGTATGTTTTGATCATAGGCTTATGGTATAGTCATAGGCAATATGCACAACAAGATTTGCGTATCCAAATTCATTTAGTTTATACGAGTAGTACTCGTTTACCACAAGAAACAGTGCCGCCCGTCTGCTCGGTTCCCTAATGTGTCCTCGGGCAATTCACACACTTACCTGCAAAGTAGTGTTCCGTGTCGCAGGATCTCCAGATATAGGGAATGATCGTACAAAACAAGCAAAAGTGTTGTCGCTCGTCCATGATCACTGCGGGCTAAACTGACGCTCTCACGATATTTGAAAATCTTTGATATTCTACCAAAAGTAGGTACATACATACATATTGGATGTAGAGGTATACATACTGGATGTATACATACTGGTACAAGTATTTTATTACCTAAAAGTAGGCTCCATCACCTGTTTATTATAAATGTAACACTATTTACCTAAATAAATCATTTTATTATTTAAAATAATTAAATAAAAAAAAAAAACCGACTTAAATATCTTTAGGAGTTTCTTCCATATCTCCAAAGTTCTTTATCATATCTTCACCAAATTAAAATGGGACCAATTTGGTAGTAAAGGCTTTCAAAAAAAGAATCATCAAAATCAGTTCACAATTGGCGAAGATATCGCGTAACAAACATACTTTAAAAAAGTATATATATATATATATATATATATATACATATATATATATATATATATATATATATATACAGTCGAATTGATAACCTCCTCCTTTTTTGAAGTCGGTTAAAAAAATATACGTAAATACGATGAGGTTTATCTTATTTTATTTAGTGAATATGTTTTCCTAAATGTTTAAACTTCGAAAATCGTTTGAAATTCTGTTCTGAAGTGTTTAGCTGACAAGGAAGTCACAAACTCTACACACGTGTGACAAAGACACGTGACCCACCACGGTTTTAGTTATCTCTATTGCACGTAGGGTGTGTGATAGAGACGGACTAGTAGTTTATGACTTGACGTAGTTTCAAGTCTAAGAATGCCCTATGTGTATAAATCCCACTTATTTAACTTTTTATTTTGATAACGACAAAAGAAAACGTCCCAAGTCTAATGAAAACATGGCTGCCACATTACTTGCAACAGCGCACACACTTGCTGCAAATCTGAATAAATAAATACTCAAGCAAGTGCATCAGGCAGTAAGTGGCCATTAGCTTCTAAGAAATGGATGCTGCAGTTATTGTCGCATTGGTTTATTTATTTTTGTAAATAAACATACACAAAAACATTACAAGTCTTAAGCACAATGCTCGTAAAAATTCATCAACGACATTAAAACACAAACATAACATAGCGTTAGGCCCGCCAATTTTAAACAATGTTTATTATTGTGGATCAATAAAGTTGTAATAAATAAATAAAAAATATGGTTTGAGTTTTATTTTAAAATCCTTCCATGCTGGTCTGGGAGGAAAGAAAAAAACTAGAATGTACCAGCTGCCTCTCTTCCCATACAGATCGTATTATATATACAAGCCGATCGAGGGACAGTTGATAATGCCAATCATGTTATTAGACGATGCGGCTAGCAACCCATCACTATTTTGATTCCTTTTTCTACCTTCTCGGCCACCATCTCACTAAAAGTGGCCTTTGAATCTTGCGGCCGCTGGACTCTGTCTGATTTGAGCCGCAAGACCTAAAATGTTCTTTCTGCCCCATTAATGATAAAGACATGACAGTATGTTTGTTTAACAAATTGCGGGACACTAAGCTAGACACAATATAAATAACAATTGATTTACGTCTATAGACGTAGTGTGTCCTACAATGTGTTAACATCTGTAACTTTGTTTTTTACAATATTTGGTATACATTCAGTTTACAAAGCTTACTATAGTATCACCGTATTATGCTAACCATCTTGGCAAATTGCAGCGTCCCGACTGCATTCATAAACAACAACATAAAACCGCTTTCTTTATACAGAAAATTACACCATTTCACGTTTAATAAAAGTTTTGTGCTTATTCAAAATGAGCTTGATGTCGTTTTTAAAATTGGATTATTTTAAGTAATTTAAATCAGTATCTAGAAAGAAAAGGAAGCCTTTGCCTAGCAGTTGGACACCAATATAGGTTAAAAATAATATTTTTTTTAACAAAAAAAACAACCGACTTCAATTTTTTTAAGGAGTTTCTTCCATTTCTCCAAAGTTCTTCATCATATCTTCACCAAATTAAAATGGGACCAACTTGGTAGTAAAGGCTTTCAAATAAAAAAAGAATCATCAAAATCAGGTCACAATTGGCGAAGATGTCGCGTAACAAACATACATAAAAAAAAACATACAGTCGAATTGATAACCTCCTCCTTTTTTGAAGTCGATTAATAAGACAGAACCTTGAATTTACTTTGCCAAGCTGTTATAATACCAGAAATAATACTAGGGGTAACTTGAATACTTACTAATCTTCGTATTCATAGTAAATCCACTAAGTGCGTGTCGGGCAACGCTCAGAGTAGAGTTTCAAAGTTACACGTTACAGCATGGAATTTTTATTTTCCATAATTTTACATATTTATTACTCATTGCAACAACGGAGATACATTTTTTATGGATTCGGCGGTAAGTATTTTTACTAATGTCTCTCATACTCTCTCTCTTTCATCTTTCGTCTTGATGCATTCTGGTTGTATTCTCAGATGTAACTATTGCTTTGGAACCTAAAACCTATTTTTTTCACTTTATTTGGTGTATAAGTATCCATAGATATTAAAACTAGTTGCTCTGTGAGCTGTAAGCCTCGCGACTCACTCCCAACCCGTTGAAGTTTATCGGATAAATTACAATAAGGTTGTTCAGACAAAAAGGTGCATCTTAATAAGAGTAACAAAAAAGTTATGTGACATATTATTTTAAAAAAATTAGAAATAAATAAATATATATAAGTATATATATGGACAAATCACACTAATTAAGCTAGCCCCAAAGTAAGCTTTAAACTTGTGTTATGGGATAATAACTCAACTTATGGGATAATACTATATTTTATGATATATATTTAATACATATATAGATAAACTAAACACCCATGACCCAGGACAATTTCAAAAAGGTCATTTTCCAACTTGCCCTGGCTGGGGATCGAACCAAAATGGCAAAAATATGATTTGAAACTAAACAAAAACAGTCCATATAATTAAACCTGCTCATAAAATTTCACGAGAATCGGTTGATAAATGCGGCCTGTAGGCGAGAACAAACCGACAGACAGACAGACTGACGGACAATAGCATTTTTGGCTAATCTAGAAACTGAGACGCTCGCTTCGCTCGTTCGGTCAATAAAAGAAAATATACGAGTATTGTAGGGATCTGAAATATATTGTTCTAATAACAAATATTATGTATTCCCAAGGAGGGTTGATGTCAGGCGGGCGGCCGGTCGCAAAACTACAGCCAAATCATTTAAACTGTTCCGGCTATTTCTTCTCCATTTTACAAGGTCTTTGGCATCCTGGGGTGACCATTGACATGCATGTTATATTTGGAGAAGAAAAAGCGGGAAAGCGCATCCCGGGCTCCGAAGCATCACAGCTGAGGATGCAACCGGAAACGTGCTTAGACGAAGAAAAAGAACAAATATGTATACTATTCAACTTTATATAAACTAATAAAATTGGAGACAAAAAGTGTTAACAGATTTAATTTACAAAACCACTAGTCACACAGTCTAAAATTTTGGTCAACTGCTACCTTACAATCTACAATGTTTCGCTTCACATGAGTTTAAACACTAAACTTCCCAAAATGCCATTTAGGTGGCATTTCATTACTGTCTGGATGTATTTATACGGAGGTCATCTAAGAAAATGAGCATGGGAGCCAGCCAAGCCAAGTATTTTGTTTAAAATTTCTGCTGCAGTCTTTGCCAAGAAGTAAGCATTGGAATAATAAGTATATTTTCATAAATTACTATCCGTTTTATTATAAAAACAGGACTAACTTTGTTACTAGGTTTAAACCATTATCCGCCCCAATCAAGTTGACATTGACAGGTGAGATAGTGTGATATTACTAGATAATGATTTCTAAAAGGGATTTACGAACGCAATTTTTTTCCCCTTAACCTACCTACTATAAACAAGTAAGCTAATAATATTACAATCTAGCCTAAACTTAGACTAAAAAGTAATTTAACATTGACCTAGTTTTATACGTTATACGTTTTTTATGTTAGTAAATTTTTGTTTCAAAAATGAAAATGAACTTATTAGTTCTCTACATTCATCTAAATCTAACGTATACCGTCTTATTATAAAAACAGGACTAACTTTGTTACTAGGTTTAAACCATTTTCCACCCAAATCAAGTTGACATTGACAGGTGAGATAGTGTGATATTCCTAGATATCAACTTGATTTGGGAGGGTAATGGCACAGAATACATAAGAGTCAAACAGAATGGTCTCTCACAGCGTCTCCCGCAAATTGGCGTCCCCGCACCTCTCCCCCGCACTTTGTGAGCTTTGACAGCTCCAAACCAGGGTTTAATTACTAGCCGCACGCAATACGCGACGTGTGTTGTCTTGAGAACTGTCAACCAATAGTAACCATTATGGTGAGAAGGTGCGCGTATAATAATTGTTTATCCACCCAATACTCTAAAAAACGTATATTTCATACATTTCCAAATGATGAAAACAGGTAAGCAAAGCAACAATATAATTTCACGTTATACCCAGCAACCATCTTGATTATATACCCTCCTCGCTCTCTCGCATTGGCGGGAGATACACAAGAGCGAGATTGTAACATTACCGGATTGCTACTTGACATGCTGTGCGTGTCAATTTGTCATCATCATCAAGCGTGATAAACATTTGTTTATTTATATTGAATTTATTCATATAATTACCGTATAGTTTTGCGCCGAAAATGCAAATTACTATATTACAATATTGAATTAGTGAAATTAGTGCGTTAAATTATAAATGACTCAATAATAATCAGTAAAGTGAACTAATGGTGAAATGGACAATGGACATAATGAAAAATATTTGTGAAGTGATATTATGTAGCTGTTTCCGACTTTCCTGTAACATTTAATACATATAAAACAGAATATTTTTTACGTCATAGTGTTCGCAAATCTTCCGGTATGGAAAAATATAATCGTAAATATGTCGAACTCGTTAGTAGGTAAGTATTAAAATAATTCTGCGGTGCGACCCTAAGTAAAAAACTCACACATCGACGTGTGTACAGATAAATTGTTTCGTTTGTAGTAGTAGTAGGTATATATGTTACTCTGAATCAATGGAGAGTCATACCAGTGGTAATGGTTTAAACCTAGTAACAAAGTTAGTTCTGTTTTTATAATAAGACGGTATGACTTTAACAAAAGTTTATTTTATCTAAGATTACAACGTATATATTGAAAAATTGTTTGAGATAATAGCCAATATATCTTCTACAATATAGACATTTTTGTTTAAACTAATTATATAAATTGCACAAAGGTTTACCTACTTTTTACATTATATATTTTCTGTAGTTAATTGAGATTGTATTTTTATTGTAAGTATAAGTTGGAAACTTTACACAGTTCATGATTCCTCAGAATTGTAGGATAAATTAAACAGCAGTAAAAACCAGAACAATAAAAATTTTAAAACTGGACGGAATAAATTCCAAACCTATTTTCAGCAAACTTGTCTTCTCAACTTATTCGTTTCAAACAGAGGGTGACTAGAACACACCACTTAGACACCAAACAAGGGTGTATTAAGTGCGAGTTAAAATTTAAATTGATTCCACCCTCCCTTGGGAGAAAATTCAAATAGTGTTCGGTGTGATCTCAGGCGAGTAACAGTGTGTTGTGGGATTCTTTTTCTGAAAATTGGACGCCTCGGGCCGTTTAGTCTCTAAAAGAACAGGGTATGTTGTTTGTATGTAGGTACATTATGTACCGTGGGATTACACGCTTCATTTGTAAGAGGGGTGTGTCTGTCTATTAGCGGCAGATCTGACGGCTTTGTATTTTTAACCCCCGACAAAAAAGAGGGGTGCTATAAGTTTGACGCTAGTGTCGGTCTGTCTGCCTGTTTGTCTGGATGGATTCCCTTGCGGTGGTTCTTAGTTATGTTTGATAAAAATCAGTTCAGCCGTTTTAAAGTTATTAAGGATTAACGCTTGAAAGTCAGGGCCTTCTCTGGCAAATATATAGATGGCGCTATATGTGGTGTAACTATGTAAAATTGGAACTATCGGTAGTTCCGCTAGTCATCACTAGATAGCGTTCTTGACAGTTGGGGTTTTTTTTAATTTGCCTAGCAAATAAACTTGTTATACGTGTGTTAGTAAAAGAAGCGATGGTGACCAAGTGGTTTAGGCTCTGGCTGTGTATCTATGAGGGACAAGTTTGATAGGCATGATTTTTACCTCTGAGTTTGTATATACCTACTTATGTACGGTTATTTTCAAATACCGCCACCTGCTTCCGGTGAAGGAAAACATCGTCAGGGAACTTGCACAGTAATTCAATAGTGTGTAATAATGACTGTTGTCAATAGATGACAGTCATTGAGTTACGTCAGATGAATTTAGGCAGTTTAATAAATCTAGAACCAGTGTGTTTAAATTTCATTCAAATTCATATCAAATTTCATATTTATTTTTTTCTCATTTTGATTAATTCCACCTCCAGTCCTTCTCTTGGACATACAATTAGAATAATGTTTACCTTTAAAAGTTTTATTTATATTTCAAATTTTAATATCAGTGATGTACCTATTTAAATAGTAATAAGTAATAAAGTGTTTTTCTCATTGTTTCTTCTGCTGGACATAATAATTCTAGTGCCGACTCTACAAATGCCTGTATGTGAGGCCCATTCAACCCCACTAGTAAAGGCTAAAAGGGTATATATCAGTCAAAGAATAATTTTGTCTTATATATAAGTAAGTACTATTAAATATTCAACATAAAATTTCAACCATACCTAACATAAAATTATTTTCAAATATTCAATGTTTGTTATCCTAATTACTGATTCGAGTAATTTAAAAAGAAATTCAGATTGTGTTTCGCATCGTTTACGATTGTACGGGTCTCGGCGGATGAGCTTGAATATCATGCAAATTTCCCAAGCTTTAAGTATGAAATTCCTTTTATTTTTCCTTTCATTTTCTTTGGGCCGTGCCGCAAAAAAAGCTTTCACGTTTCTCTTACAAAGTTAACAAAAGGCGCGACTATTTTTATAAAGAGCGTTCTTAATTGATTATGCTTTTAGGCGTTCGCGTTATGGGATGTTAATTTGAAGTATCGTGTTGATGATTAATTAAAGGCTATTATGGCCAGTTTTCAATTTCATGTAATAATAAATAAATAATTATATACGGACCAATTACACAGATTGAGCTAGCCCCAAAGCAAGTTCGAGACTTGTGTTATGGGATACTAACCCAACAAATACATATTTACATAGATAAACAGCCAAGACCCAGGTCAATTTGAAAAAGATCATTTTTCATCTTGACCTGACCGGGGATCGAACTTGAGACCTCCGGTGTGACAGCTTGTCATGATGACCACTAGGCCACAGAGGTCGCCGTGATGTAGAAAGCCTTAGAATAAGACTACTTAAATCTGTCGACTGTGTGGTATAACTAAGTATTTTACGGTTATACCATTGTCTGCCTGTCGTGCTTTTTGAGTTTATAGTTTAGTTTAAAATTAATTTTATACATTATAGTTTTACAGTTAATAAAACAAAATGTTTCTGGTTGTTTTATTATACATACATACAAACTAAATCAGTGTGATTTGTCCTTATAATTTTATTTTTAAGCTATTGCATAGCTTTTATTCCTGACCGAATTAAGAAATTCCGTAACGAAAATAAAACCTAACACCCCCCACTCCGCCTACCGACCGGCACAGCGGCGCGTCGAAAGTCGCGTTGAAAGCCGTGCATCGTCTAACGTCGTATGCAATAGCATTACCGTGGCAGTCCCCGAGTGCCACACGTTTTTATATTTATTTATTTACATACCTAATATTATATTAATGGACGTCGAGTTTCAAAGCACCGCAGCGGACGATGCTCTCCATTAAAACAAAAATGTAAGTCATCATTTCAGCCGCATAACGTCACGACATAGGCCTCTCCCAAGGATTTCCAAAATGACTGATCTAGAGCGGCATGCATCCAGCGCTTTCCAGCGACCTTGGTCAGGTCGCCTGACCACCGTATGGGTGGGTGTCCTACGTTCACTTGCCAGAAAAATGTTAGTAAAGGGTAACAAATAAGTTACAAAATTAATCCAACTCCCCTAACTGCTCTGGCTAATATATGGCTCTGGCAGTACAGAGATGGTCGTGCTCCTGCAGAAGAGACTAAAAAAGACCTGATCATGATGTTAGTTTATATAAGAAAAAATCTACAAATATATTGGCTTAGGCTAAAAACAGTCGGAAAATGTTAGTTAAGTTCATAAAACAACCACAGAGTGTGTCGTCTATTGCTCCAACCCAACGTTTTTGGCATAATATGCCAATTGTGAAAATGAAAAATTTTAATGAATTTTTATAGCAGTTAGCAATCACGTAAAAATTGTTTAAATAGGGTAGTATCCAGGGTCAAAAATAAATTATTTTGTAATTATATGATAATAAAACGTCAAAAAATAATGTCACTTGTCATTCAAATCTAAAATCACGATTATAATAGATATGATATCCATTATAATCGTGATTTTAGATTTATTTATGCAGAAAAACTCATATTCAGAGCGCTATTTGACTCCTAGAAGCTATGACGTCACGCCGTGCGTTTTACATAAAAAATATTCGTTTTGACGTTTAGAAAAAAAGTATTTGTTTTGTCTTGTGGGCAACTAGCGGATTGTTTTTAAAGTGGTTTATCAGCACCATGAAATTAGTTAAGACACTTTTCAAAAATTAGTGTTAAATCCTATTAAATGGGTATTCTTAGGTCAAAAACTAAGTAACATAAGCAAACTACAATTTATATCAGTAAGTGAATTACAATTTATATTAGACCATTTAAATTATAATATAATCTGAAATTTATGAAACTGAAATCTGATCAATATCCAACATATCTCCGTTGGCCCTGCCGTATTTTCTCCTTACTGTACGCAGATAATTTTCATATAGGGCGCGCTGCCCTTTTCGTGAGACGTGGAGTGCGGAGGTGCCCTTCGAGCATCTGCCCAAATCAATCTTAAATATTGAATTTGCGTCGTAATCCGATGGAAAGTTTCACGGGAAACGAGTTTCTATTACGTTTTAACACAATTTGTTACGAGTTTTCACCTTCTAACGTTTGTAGGGTACTTAAAAGTTGGATGAAATTTTAATTGCAATAGGGTAAGTGAGGAATTTTGTGTAAAACTTGATTAAATGCCTAATTTTAAACCTGTATTATAATAAAAATATTGATAAACAATAAACATTTCACAATGTCCTCACCACAAATCACTCCTGCCTGTTAATAGTGTGAGGGTTATTGTACTTGTTTCCTAACAAAACTTTTCTGTATGAAAGCTATACCAAGTAAACAAAACTATGCAAGAGTCTAGAAAATTAGTTATCTTATCTAATAACATTTTTTTTATATGTACTTAAATACAAAAACAAAATCATTTATTTACTTATGTCTTATTTTCTAATATCAGTTTATCTTATGATTAAGGGCCTGTGTCCACGACACGGTTTCTACCCGGCATGGCGCTGCTCCGGTGCCAGTTATTATGGAGCTCCATACAGATCTGTAACTGGCACCGGACCGGCACCGTACCGGTGCCGAGTCAGCGCCGTTCTAGGTAAAAACCGTGCTAGTCGACACATGCCCTAACACTATTATTTTTTGACGTCTGTATTCCACTGCTGGACATAAAACAACAGTTTAGGTAAGTTACATACCTACAAACAAATATAATTGATATTTGTCTGTAGGTATGTAACTGACCTAAACTGTAGCAACACCCATAATATCCTCTCTAATATTTACCTCTACTAAAATACACTCCATAATCCCAAGAATATTAAACAAAATACCTACATCGCGCAAACAAGGCCAAATCCTGCGCTCCTAATTGTGAAGTTAACTCTTCAAACTTTAGATTATAAAACTGGAATTAATTAATTAATAAGGTGGGCACTTAAAAGAGAATTCCGTGTAAAAAGGCTTAACGGGGAACTTTCCCGTAACGAACACCCATTGACGTAGCTTAATCCCGTCCTGGGCCGGCGGAGCTTGAAAAACTGTATAGACCGCTGAAAATTCGGCTTACAGCAGTAATCTGGAATAATGCACGAGGATATACGAACGGTGTCAATGAATAAATCGATGTGATGCCAGGATTTTCATTGTTAAATCGCTTTTAAATGATGCATAGACGAATTGATTTTGATTGTACGCTGAGCGTTATAAAATAAAATAACAATTAAATGTATATTATGGTAGGTATGATTACAAGTAAAGAAAGTAAACAAGTGCCTTAACAAAGGATATAAGAAAATGGAAAAGACTCACATGCTGTCCCACGTAAAGTGAGATAAGGTGAGGAAGAAGAAGAAGATTAATAGTAAAGACCGCAAGTGTAACTATAACCACAGATATAACTAAGAAAATAAATTGATTACATACTTCTTTTGTTTTACCATTGTACGATGGTACGATGTATGTGTACGATGGGTTACTGTCGATTTCATCTCACAAGCTTAGCATTGACTTGGGTTGGGTGGGCATTGGGTTGTTATCTTTGTAGAACGTATTTTTATTTGAATGAATATAATTTAAAAATAATAAATTTCGGCAATTAGGTATAATGGACGAAAACTAAATTTCCACAAAATTTCTATGGACGAAATATAAATTTCCACTCGGAATTCACTATCCATTGTTTCACAAGACAGATGAACATTGTAACTACTGTACACACAATTTTCTGTAGATTTACTGAAATCCCTCACAATCGCGTGAGATACAAAAGAAGGAAAATGGAGCAACACAAGCACTGACGTTGAACAATATGGAGTCACAGAAAATAAAAATAATAACGGGCCCTTGTACATTTTGGGAGCGATGTTTATTTCTCTGCCTTTTTCTATGTCGGCCAATGTTATGTCAGGTATCATATACGGATACGGTTTTATTCGAGTTGCGAGACGGAGCTGGTATTTGCTGTGTAAATGTTTTTCGGAAGCAAAGGTACAAAGTCGGGTATTGATAGGGATACGTGGATTTTGCTATAGTTTAACTTTTGCTTTTGGGCAACGAGTTAGGTTCATTCACCATGACTGGGCTCCGTAGAACGTGATCGGAATTCGTTGATGAACTGAGGATAAAAGCTAGGTGCATATTTCTGCTAAAAAGTTAGCCCGGGTTGTAATTTTCATGCACAAATTGAAATATAAAACACAAAGAATAAATGCATCAATTTGTATTTTTTTGTTTGTCTTGATCTTTCTCATTGATCTTTACATCAAAGTCTAGTCCAGTGCCTCCAAAACAAAAGAAACAACATTATACGGCTCTTCTTGAGCCGCATACTTGCATATCTCTAAGTTAAGGAAACCTATTGACGGAGATGGCTCAACACGTTTTTTAGAACTGCATCAATTTTAATTCAATATTAAAATTAAAATCCAATGTTGTTTTTAAAAGCTGGACTAGACTGTCCAGTCTAGTCCAGCTTTTAAAAACAACATTCGATTTTAATTTTAACATTGAATTAAAATTTCAACATTGAAATTGATGCAGTTCTAAAAAACGTGTTGAGCCATCTCCGTCAATAGGTTTCCTTAACTTAGAGATATGCAAGTATGCGGCTCAGGAAGAGCCGTATAATGTTGTTTCTTTTGCTGTGGAGGCCCTAGATCAGAAGATCAGGCGATCGACACCTCGGCGGACCCAAGCGCTGGCGCGCATTTCGGACAGCGTACCCAAGGCGGAAAAGCTGCCAGCCTTTTGGGCACTATGCTCTGTGACGGCAGCGATTTGACCTCAATATTTCATATAGGTTATACCTATAAGTAAGTTCTATTCTTAAATATTTTTTGTTAGTTTAGCTTATACTCGTATTTTAGTTTGTTAAGTTTGTATTTTGTTAATTCTTCGTTTTAAGTTGTGTTGTTAGTTTTAGAAATAAAGTTTAAAAAACTCCAATAAGTATTGACTCGTAAATACATACATTGCGAGTGTATAGTTCGTATAGTAATAGAATTTTAAATCTGCTGTAACAAATACTACAATATTCATTCATACTTCAACTACAAAATCCGGCGACAGTGCGAAAAGACACATAAATATGTACGTAATATAGTGGTGTAATCCGGGAACGATTCGGGAACAGTCGGGAGCAAATGGATTGGGTGTCACGGCTGGAATACACGTAGAGTCAGGAAATAGCTGAAAATATTTCAATAGTAAAATACGTATGTGTCCCGAACAGTTTTCATAAAGAAAGTTTCGTAATGTCATTTTTATGTTCTATATCTTGCATACAGACATGTGATCCGATAATAGGTGATTTTTTTTTATCTAACGCATCTTATTAATATTATATTATTAACCTGACTTGAAAAAGGAGGTGCATAAAAACCCTCATTTTAAAGGAGTCGCGTTATCGAAAGAGAATAAGTTATCGAAAAAACCTGTACGGTGAGAAGAAGTAATGGTAGTAATAAGTAATAGTTACAGATCGTATAATAATATATGTATAGTAATGGTACAAAAGCCACAACGTTGTAGCCTTGGCATAAAAATGTAGCGCCTTATTTATATACAGGATCTAACAAAATATACTGAAACTATTTTAAGGGTGGATTCAGTCCATGATACTGAACAACTTTCCCCAAGGAACATATACCGAAATATGAAAAATAATTTTTGATCTCCCATACAAGTTGACCGATCAGCTGATCCGAGTTTGTAGGGAAAGCCTAAAATTATTTTTCATATTTCAACATATGTTCCTTGGGGAAAGTTGTTCAGTATCATGGACTAAATCCACCCTTAAAATAGTTTGAATATATTTTATTAGACGTTATATACTCTCCTACCACACAATAGTATACAACGTGGAAGGAACATACCCGTAATAAATCGAACCACGGGCTATACTAGATCACTAAAGTATAATGAAATTAAAATAATAGTCAAAAACAAAAAAAAAACGACATTCCCATACAACGGGCTATTTGTATGGGAGTGTCGATTTTTTTTGTTCTTTGGCTGTTATTTTAATTTCATTATACTATAATGATCTAGTATAGACCGTGGTTTGATATATTACGGGTATGTCCCTTCCACGTTGTAGTTTCTTTTCTAGAGTTGTGATAATACACCAGCTTATAACCCTCAGGTTATATTATTCATGCAGTAAAATATTAGTGTCTTAATCAGGCAACATGAAATTAAAACCCGACACCGAGAAAATTATTCCTAACATACATACATACTATCATGCCTGTTTCCCACAGGGGTAGGCAGAGACTATGGACCTCCCCTTGCCACGATCCTGACAGACCTCTTTCGCTTCATCTACACACATCAACCTTTTCATACATGCCCTTCGGTTACGGGTCCTTCTTAACTTGTGTTAATAATTCCTAAAAATAATGTTTATCCAGTTAATGCAAGCACAGCAAGGACCAGCTAATAATTTATATATTTTTGGAATTTGCTAATCGCCCTTTCATTTGATACTAAATACGGTATAATCAATCGGATTTATTATAGTCTTTAGTTTATTACTTTATTGAATATAGAGAGCGCCATATTAAATTTAGTGTGACGTCATATAGCCTTAAACCAGTGCACAGCCTCTTGACGCTTCTAACGATACCTCATTTGCTACAGTATCATAGATATCCTTGAAGATCCCAGGGTTCTACAGCTGTTTGGCTTGGCTCCTGCCAGGAACAATGTAGGCAGTAATATTCCTATGATTAGAATTTGTGAATTATATAATAAAATAAGAAGTGATATCAAACAGGATTTATTTTGCTGATAAACTGTCAAAATTTAAACCTGAGTAACATATAATAGCGTATTTATATAAATATATATATATTGACACGCTGCTGATAATCGTACTTTTCAGTAAAAATCTTGACGCAGTCGGATTACCTTATACCTTCCGCCTTATACCTTGTTTAATTTATTACGAGATGTGATAAAATTCATTGCCTAATGTGATCTACGAAATGGTTCAAACAAAAACATCACTTATCTAACTTGGAACTGTGGACGCCCATAGAATTGTACTGTGTTATTTTTTTGCGTGGCATGGAGGCTTTTAGGGGACAATGATTGGACGAGAAACATGTATCTCTCTTTTTACAACATTACCAGTTTAAATGTGTCTCCCATCACATCCTGTGTATCAGCGATTTAGATAGTGTTGCTGAAAAGAGAGAGGTCAAATAAAGTTGGTTGTACAAGTGTTTTGAAAAGAGCTCTCAGTTGGAAAAATACCGTGAAAAGAAATCGCCCGTGTCATTGCTACATTATTAGCATTAGGAACACTTGCTTCGTTCAATTATTTAAAACCCATTCATTTCCTTAAACACTTTAATGTTGTTCATTATTACATTTGCTTTTATCATTATATAATAATTTTCTTTCATTTAAGTTTCAGTATATTTTGTTACACCATGTACATCTTTTATATCTTCTTTTTTACATGTTTCCTTCTTATCTTAGTGTAGAATGAAGTCAATAAATAACACTACAGTAATGTTTCCTTTTCCTCTCCTATTTCTCCCCCAATAAAAATTGGTATCGACTTCTTCTTCTTCTAAGAAGATCAAGAAGACTGGTTTTTACACAGACCAACTGCCATCTGACCTCTGCAACACAAAGACTAGACCAGAACCAATCCTGGGATAGGTTTAAACAAACGCTACATGGAGTTCGGGACCCACAGATTTTCGTGCCTTCCGAAGCATGGAATCATCTTTCTTTTTGGATAATCAGGTGAATCAAGCCTACAATATCCTAACCAGACTAGAAACAACTTTTCACAAAGTATGCTTTTCAGTGGGATTTGTACCCTTGACCTCCGGATCACAAGGCAAACGCCTTTACCACTGGACTATGGAGGCAGTCATTTATGAGGCATTTGTGTTTCTGTTCTCAACCAAGCATATTTCCTGTGATCCTCTAAACAATTTTAGGGCAAAGTGTAAACCTTTAAATCGTAATGAAATCAGAAGGGTGGAAATCATAATCGCGATTACTTAGCAACACTTAGTTTGTTTACACCACAAATTAGCGGGAAAACGTAAAAAAATCCCGTAAATGCGGCGTAATAAAAAGGGAAAACGGGACAACTCGGTTGCTCCATTAAACGTAAAGATAAGCTGGCACTGTCAACTAGACATCGTTAATTTTACCAACGCATTTTTTAGGGTTCATTGTGCTAACGGAATTCTGTAACTAAGCCTTCACTGTCTAACCATAGATCTGTCTGTCAGCGGTCTGATAACTCATGAACCGTATTAGGTAAAATAAAGAAATGTAAGGGCAAATCACACTGATTTAGCTTGCCCCAAACTAAATTGAAACTTGTATTATTGAAAACTAACTGAACGATACTAGATGTATTATTTTATGATAAATACATATATAAATAAACACCCAAGACCCAGGAAAATTTAAAAGAGGTTATTTTCAAAATTTATAGATTTCAAATTTTCCTGGGTATGTAATTTTTAATTTTTGAATATAAAAAATATATCTCAATATCGTGAAAAAGACTTTTTTTTTGTTTTTGCAAAATTTGAATGTCGAAATAGTTTTCCAAGCCAAAGTAACAATTAAATACATAACCTCCTTTTGTGTGGGAGCTAAGCATATAAAGGTAGTTTCTTTGCTTAATCTTGTAATGGATACCAATCTACGTAGGCGTGTGGCCAAAATAGACCCCTATTTAAAAATAGAAATAGAACTTTTATTGATTTAAGACTACATAAGCATTCAGGTAGATATTTAAGCCAAGCGGAGCGCAAGGGCACTACCTACCTTTTCTCGAAACGTTTCGTCGTTTTTTTGAACTCTCATAACTTTGGTCTGGATGATGCTAAATAGTTAAAAATTTCAAGATAATGACACCAGTACAATCATTAAACATACAAAATTTAATGTCGTAGCTATTATACTTTAGATTTTATTAATGTCTAAAAATCCCCGTATTCGTCACTGACTCACTCACTCAATCACTGATCATTAAAATTCTTAAGGTACTTCCTGAAGTCCTAGAACGCTGAAATTTGGTATGTAAGCTAATATTACTACAAAGACAACTAAAAAATTAAAAAACCAAACCTAACTAACCTATCCCCTCGGAATAGGAGGTGGAAGTTGTATGAGACTTGCACTAATACATTTGCACTAACTACATAATCATGCTAATAGTGTTGACGGCGACATCAGCCGACGTCACTAGATGGCGCTGACTGTATTTTGAAATGCGCTATCGACATTTTTCTACTACGAATGATGATCGATTGTTCGATTGTTAGGAAATATTTGCATTCATATTCATAATTTCGTAGTCGTATCGTATCGTCATAATAATTCTTTAATTCGTTCGTATATCTAAATTCCAAACGAAGGGTAAGGGGAAACGTAAAGGCCCGGGGTCAATAAAGGTTATTTTTAAACTCAAAAACCTCCATTATCCAACTTACAAAAATAAATGAAATCCCACCAAAAACATTTTCATGTAAAAATGTTGCCAAGACGAGTCTACATAGCTTACCCTGTGAAAAAGTTATCAGATCTCGTATAAAGCCAAGCTCTAAAGACTACACGCTCTAAACCTACAAGCTCTACACTACACCTTAATCAAAATCTATGAAAAGTGGTCAGATCTCATGTAGAGCCAAGATTCTTGATCTATGCGCCCTTACTTTGCAAAGCCTAACTTCACATACTCTACATTTTATTCAAAACGTAATGCTTGGCCGTTTTGCTACCATTACGAAGATTTCATAGGCATTCGTTCATCGTGTGTGAAATAAAACGGCCAAGCATCACGTTTTGAATAAAATCTACTATTACTTCCTACTAGTAATGAAATGTATGATGCATATTCTCGTAATAAGTACATGACCTAGAAATTTTCATCTCTTTTCTTGGTCTGCGCGGGAAGAGAAGTAGCTTACATTCCACATTTTCCATCTCCAGTTTCCATCACTATAATAGTCATATTATGGTCCTCTGCCCCACCCAGGGGACATAGGAAAATAAGTCAAGTAAGTCAAGTCATTATAGTAGAGAAAGTCGTAGTTACACGCACTTTTCTCATTTAGTTGCGTTAAGCCAATAAATACAGACAAACAGACAATTGCTGCTAGTGCCATAAAGAAAATCACCAACACAGAACTAATAAAACGAACGGTAAACTACAAAATTAAAGTGAGGCACGTAAATTTTTTCACCCGCGTTTTCCACTTACCCACAAGCACCTGAAAACAGCTGGACTTAAGTTTTATTGCGAGTCATTATACCCTCCTTAGCAAGGGACGATGTGAAACATTTCTTACCTGTTCGGATATTGCATCTGCTAACATATGGGGGTACCCTTTGCTTACGCATGTAGGAGTTGGTTCGAGGGATGCGCGCGCTTAGAAGACCTCCAGAATACTCTGAGCCCCCCTCAGTAAGCTCCGGATCGCGGGAGAGGCCGCACGTTTTTCCGACAATTTTCCGGCTCTCGTAAGATTGCGATGTCACAGTTTTCAGTGTAAAGTGCTGTGTAAGAAACTCTTGTGATTGGACTTTCGTTGCGTGCTATGGAATCGTGAGGTATGCTATTTTTATGGCTTTTGGAAATGTTTGGTTTCATGGCTTTATATTTTATGTTTTGTTTGGTTTTGGTAATGTTTTAGACATGAATATTTCTTATGAGAATACAGCAATTAGAATCAAAATTTTCCAATTTATTTTTTTTGTAATTTATAAAAAAAAACATGACTTTCTTACTAATTTCCATATTAACAAAACTATCACTTTTAGACTACTTGCAATTTAGATGAGTTGCTATTTACACGAATTTCGACTTTCGTGTGCTTTCGTTTTAGACGAGTTTCTACTATAGACTATTTGCATTTGCAACTATTTGATACCAACTCCTTCTGCAATCGTTTCATTGATATTTGGAAATCAGTAGATGCCGGTACATGTTTCGCCGACGAATCTATTAAAATACTACTATTAAGTAGTTTATTATTATTAGTATTTATTAGTATTAAGCAGCAATTATGCTGCATTATTCCAAATATATCAGTTTAATTCACTTAAATTGTACTTGCAACCTCTGTTCAAGACCAATCACTTTGGTCAGAGTCAAAATATTATAAAAATGTAGTATGTAGTACTTATTTTTTTCTTCTTCTTCGTCCATTACATCAACAAGAGCCTGGCTCTTTATCATCATCATCAGGTTTTTTTTGTCTCCACTTCAGGATTATGACCCTCTCAGTACTACCAGAACCATATATTAGCCATAGAAATCGGAGGATTTGGCCTACACTCTTCACGCTGGCCAGACGGTTAAGAGTGGTCTCATTGATGTTTATATGCTTTGTTTAGCTTGTGTTTCCTAAGTCGCCTTCTACAACATCCACGGGAAGACTTGGAGTGGTCCTATTCTACTCTGCCGGGAACCACACGGCTAAGTTTTAATAAAAATGTATACAAATATAGAAGTATGTACTTATAAACGACTAATATGTTTAGAATGTCAATTAATTACGAAAAAGGTTCGCAAAAAAGCACAACAAATGAGAAAAATGCTCTTTTCTTCCGATTATCTGCTAATTCCTTCATTATCATATAAGTTACAAAGATAAAATTTACACCGTTGAAAACCGAGCTGATGGTAGCGGTTTGGAGTAGATAAACTTTAATATATTATAGGTAATAAACAAAGATAAAGTAAAAAAATTAAGGTAAAATAACTTTATTCGACTTTCTTATAAGATTGTACGTCTATGAATTTCAATAGTCACAGGTTACCCTTTGAAAAATCAAGTATACATATCTTCTATGCATTGGGGTCGAATTGGAGAATAGTTCACCCCTTGGGAGGACTTTCCGGTTGCCAGGGCACTCTGCACCCTTTATCGGGTATAGGTCAATAATGCGGAAGATTTTCTGGGATTTAAGTTATTGCATATATTTGGGAGAATTAGTACTTAAAGTGTGAACTTTATTATAACAATCCATAATATTACAATTTGTAAGTTTAGTCAATTTTAAAACTTATTAAGATTAATTAGAACTGATTAATAATTATATTATTGAAAAAAAAAACTAAATCAAGTTCTATTAACCTATTTTAAGAGCTAGACAATTGATTGTTTTTTTTAGGGTTCCGTACCTCAAAAGGAAAAAACGGAACCCTTATAGGATCACTTTGTTGTCCGTCTGTCCGTCCGTCCGTCCGTCTGTCAAGACCCTTTTTCTCAGGAACGCGTGGAGGTATGAAGCTGAAATTTATATCAATTACTCAGGTCTACTGTCCCTTGAAGCTGTGAAAAAATAAAACTTCTAAGCCAACGCAATCAAAAGATACAGCCGTTTATGCCGCAAATTTTCGACACTTGCAAGGGAATCAAAACCTACAGGGTGCTTCCCGTGAACTCAGAATCTTGAAATTTGGTACGAAGCAACGTCTTATAGCATAGATAAAGGAAAAATTACGAAAACCATAAATTTTTAGTTACATCACATAATATTTTTTTTTTTAATAATTTTAAACTTACTACCCATTTCCTCATAAACGCGTAGAGGTATTAAATTGAAATTCATACCAAATACTAAACCTTGCAGGTTTGTACGGAACCCTCGGTGCGCGAGTCCGACTCGCACTTGGCCGGTTTTATTTTAATAAGGATCTACTTTGTTACTATAATAGAGTGTGATATTTGTCAATTAAATTGTTTATGTAATATGTGTAAATATAAATAAATATGTATATAAGGACAAATCATACTGATTGAGCGAGCCGCAAAGTAAGTTTAAACTTGTTTTATGGGATACTCACTCAACGACAAATTATTTTGTAATAAATACATATATAGATAAATAAAACACCCAAGACCCATTTTCATCTTGCCCTAGCTCATCGATCGTTGGGATCAAACTCAGAACCTCCAGAGTGGCGAACTAGCATTTTAACCATTATACCACGGAGGTCGTCAACATAGTAAATTAGATTAATTTTTATTTGATTCAATTAATTTAATGATCTCTAGAAAATAGTTATGAAGGTTTAAACTTAAGAAACTACAACAATATAAAGCTTATATATAAAATAAATAAATAAAAATTCTGGTAGAACTTGGGGTAATAACGTCATAATATAAATATAAGTATTCCTTCAAATTCTGTCATATATCATTTAATAAATTAATATATAATTATACAAGATCTGCAGTGAAATAATCTGCATTAAAATGTACAGATACTGATACATTATCATGTCTTTATCCCTAACGGGGTAGACAAAGCCCAGGGCCGTAAGAACCAAATGTCACATCTAGCGATAAAAAAAAAGGAATCAAATTAGTGATGGGTTGCAAGCCGCATCGCCTACATGATTCAGATTCTCGTCCATTCCCTCGATCGACTTTTACGATCTGCGCGGGAAGAGAAGCAGCTGGTACATTCTACGTTTCTTTTTTTTTCTCAATGTATTTAACAAGAATAACATGTTCCCTGAATGTGATCAAGTAAATTATGTTATTTTTATGGGACGAATAATAACCGCCCATTTCCAAACAATGTCTTCTTTATCGGACTCGTATCTTTTGATATCTGTACCACTTGTATCAACAGACGGAAACACGTTTTTGAAAAAAGCATAAATAACTCCAACGCTTTTTAGTTACATGACAATACTGAGAGAGATGTCGGGAATATAGTCATTTATATCTATTGTCATCTTTTGGATATCACTGTAGACTAGACAACAAAAAAACAAACTTAACAAACAAGTTTTCTTTCAATTTTAAACTCTTTACGATGGAGATAAGTGTGAGGTTTTTGAAAAAGAATTAAAGAAATATGTTTGTCATAGCACAAAGCAGGAACGATAAAACAGATAGCAGTAAGGCTACAAAAGCGGTAACAATAGCATTATTACATATAAACAGTCGCAGCTCTTGCAATCCATGTGCTTATGGCTTTATTGTTTATTTTTCATTCCTTTCTCTCATTCCCAAGATATGAAGCTCATTCAAAATGGCTCTCAAGGATAAAATATATAAGAAGTGCCTGTCATAAGTCATTTAAAACAATTTATTACCATTAGCTTAGCTGGTAGGACTAACGTTTCTATAGAGAATATTTCCTAATGGACATATTCATCGGGCGCGGTTTACTGGAAAATTACTACTTTAGGAGTTAAAACTTTAGGTCCCCGGAGTGTTGAAGCGAACCAATTCGTAAAACGTATTACAACACGCCTCATTGAGACAACTGGAGACCCAAAAGCTGGCCGTTTTTTCACCCAACGGATTAGTTCAGCCATCCAGCGGGGGAATACTGCCAGCATTTTGAACACGTTATTTCGATTTGGTGCCTCATATGAAATTTTTTAAAAGTTTTTTAATTTTTAGTTAAAATTAAAAAACTTAGAAAATTCAAATTTTATGTTATTGTTAAATATAATCGTCATCATCCGAGCGTATTCCTGGTTGCATCCTCAGCGGTAACGCTTCAAAGCCCGGGGTTCGCTACCTAACCTAGGTGATTTAACGAGGCTACTCGTTTTTACACCTTCGCAACCTGACCTTCGCAAAAATGCAAGATGGCGTTCAGGATCCACAGTTTTGCGTGCCTTCAGAAGCACAGAATCATCTTTATTTTTGGATAATCAGGTGAATATGCAATATCCTAACCAAACTGGAAACAACTTTTCACAAAGTATGCTTCCCAGTGGGATTTGAACCCACAACCTCCGGATCACAAGGCAAACGCCTTAACCACTGGACCACTGAGGTAGCATTAAGGAGACGTGGGTTCACAATTTGCAATACCGTGCGTGTTTTTGAAAAATCACTGTTATTAAACTACTACAGTTTATTCCTCAAAAAATTTACATAAGAATCCAAAAACACGATTGAGCATTTTTGGCTCCATAGAAAAAAAACACAAACATACCTCTAAATTTGCTTAAATTTGCCTTTATAATACATATTACTATTTTATACAATCACCTTAAAAAATGTATTATCTAAATATACATACATACATACATACTATCACGCCTGTTTCCCACAGGGGTAGGCAGAGACTATGGACCTCCACTTGCTACGATCTTGACAGACCTCTTTCGCTTCACCTACACTCATCAACCTCTTCATACATGCCCTTCGGTTACGTGTACTTCTTACCTCTCCCTTTTTCAGAACGTCTGCAATCTGATCGCAGAACGTTCGCCGAGGTCGACCCTGTACCGCTCTTCCTTTCACTATTATCTAAATATCTACCCGTTTTAGCTAAAAAAATTATAATTATATTTAAAAAAACGGAAAATATTCGTCGAAAGAGAAGAAAGGCCCGGAGCCATGCTCGACGATATTTCGCATTGTTTTATTTTTTTATTATATTTATTATTTTTTTGTAGCTAAAACGGATAGATATTTAGATAATACATTTTTTGGTATAATTTTCTTATAAAAAAGTGATTGTTTAAAAAAGTAATATGTATTATAAAGGCAAATTTAGGCAAATTAGAGGTATGTTTGTGGTTTTTTTCTATCAAGCCAAAAATGCTCAATCGTATTGTGGCTATTGTGTGTGTCGAAAATCCTTAAGATTTTTATGTAATTTTTTTGTGGAATAAACTGTAGTACTTTAATAACAGTGATTGTGAAAGTAGTGAGAGTGATGAAATTGTGAACCCACGTCGCCTTAATTTGAAATCAATATTGCTAGAATATAATTTTGTTACCAAAAGTGGCATTTAATTAACTCTAGGAGGACATGCTTCCAAAGGGCTACAAAGGCTACCGTTATTAGAGTTGTCAAACTATGTCAGATGATTTATGCCAACATAGAAATAATTCGTCGGTCATTTGCATGCGTGAGAACGACCGAAGGTTAAGTTAAATTTTTATCTAAAAATGTTATTGAACAGACTGTAACTAATTATTAATTACAAATACTTTAATCCAAGTAGAGTCATTTGAACTGCCCCAAATAATAAAGCTTCTAATTGAAATTCATTATTAATAATGAAAACGTTTCCCGTATTTGACAAAGACAATAATTTACGCAGTTTCAATTTAGACGCTATAATCTGTGCAATTTATGCATTTTATCTTCTGTCACATCAAGCGGGTATCTATTACGAAATTGCGATTTGATAAAGCACCAAACATTATGATGGCGGCAAAAGAAATGGACCTACTCAACTCGAAACGATATTTTGACTAACGGCATATCCTTACAAAAAGGACTTTATTACTAGGACGCTAAAGCACACTTTGAAAGTGTCCATTTTAAGCAGTGAAATAAGCATTATTAACCTATAAGGAAAACATAATGATTATGGCGGATGCTATGATGAAAGCGAGCCTTTTGGTAAATTGTCCTAAGCTTGAATAACATTAATTTTCAAGAAGGTAAACACAATGTTTCTTTGATTCTCAGAGGAAAAGACAAAGAAATATCAACTACAGTCATTAAATAGTGTACTGATTTACAGTTGTTCCAGGGGAAAAAACAACAAAAGTTTAATTTATACTATTTCTTTGTAAAAATTTTAAAATAGTCTAACATCTTTTCTAGTCGAGTTGGTTATTTCAGTTAATTATTATAAAAATGGCCAATGTTTGGCAATGCTGACTCCCCGGTATAAATAAATATAAATATATAGGGACAAATCACACTGATTAAGTTTTGAACTTGTGTTATGGGATACTAACTCAACAATACTATATTTTATGATAAATACATATATAGATAAACACCCAAGACCCAGGACAATTTGAAAAAGGCCATTTTCCAACTTGCCCTGGCTGGGGATCGAACCCAGAACCTCCGGATTAGCGATCTAGCGTGTTAACCATTACGCCACGGAGGTTGTCAAATAACTAGATACTAAATGAAGTACATCTATCGTACAAAAATGACTGATAAAATAATGCAACCTGTAAATAAAGACATAACAAAGCTCCCCAAACAATACAAAACATATTGTGCGTAGATGAAAGCGAATGACGACGAGATGCCGTGAATCGGGAGTAATTGTTGCGACGTAATCTGGGGTGTATTCTGGTGTATTAGAAAATTTAGATATGGCGTGAGGTGAGCCAGCAAATACAGACACGGCAGGCTTCGCACGCGATGCTCCTTAGGGTGGCGAAATGGAGAAAATCGAGCTGGCAATTTTGTAGCACGCTTGGTTAATATACGAGAGAATTTTCTAACTGTAATTTTGTGACGAAGATAAATGTGTGAACAGAATTTACTAAATGGGTTTAAACTCAAAGAATTGAACAGTTGAAATGGTGAAGTGATGCCTCGAACAAACATTAAGAAAGTTCTATATAGGGTTCCATTTAAGAGTACAAAAGAGAAGTTTTAACGTTTGAAAATATGTGAAGAATTCAATAGGTATTTGTTTCGATAAATTTTTTGGTAAGGCCTGTTTAGTGGATTTCGTACGATTAAACGCGGTGACAGCCGTAGCTATAATAAATATATATATTAAAAAACTGTGCTATACATTATATTACAGGAAGGTACCTCATACGGTAGCTATATTATAATGTTCATCAATTCTGTGATTTTATTATAACAAATACATACATATATTCACATTTATTTATTTTTAATTCAAAATTTCTTTATTTTTATCCACAAACTTACGTTACAGAACATAATGATAACACCGACATAGGTATATGATTAGAAGATTGTGAGAGACAGATATCTGACCTAAGCAGAGCTTGTATCTTAGAACACCAGGCCCTCCACAGTACCTACCACAGTATTTATACCTACCACGGCTAATATTTGCCCCATTTCGTAGCAGTGCTACACTGGTGCTACGACTCTGTAGCTGATAGCTTTTTGCATTTCACTACGCGTTTATCACAAAGTTCGAAATAATGTTTTAATGTACACAGAAAAACTCACATGTTACTGATTTTAATATCCTGATTCGTGATTTTTAAAGGGTATAGGTAAAATCTTGTTAAGTACCAACATTTTATTCAAAATTTGCCTATTGGGTGAATAAATTAATTCTACTGCAAAAAATTGCAAAAAGGTCCTTGTGGAGTTTCATCTTAAAAAGGTACTTATTTGAGATACTTTTGGTGTCTTCGAGTAAGGTATTGCATTATTAGCCTCAGTTAAGGGTCCTTTAACTTAGGCCTTGCCGATCATTGTGGATCTGGTTGATCCATTACCGTCTATAGGCTAGAAGCGACGAAGGGAAAATGGATTATTTATTTGAATAACGCAGTTTTTTTTATATTATAACATGTTATCAATAAATTTACTCGTTCGTTTAGTACAGGATATGCTTATTTCACAAATGACTGCCTCCGTGGTCCAGTGGTCAAGGCGTCTGCCTTGTGATCCGGAGGTCATGGGTTCAAATCCCACTGGGAAGCATACTTTGTGAAAAGTTGTTTCCAGTCTGGTTAGGATATTGCAGGCTTGAATCACCTGATTATCCGAAAATAAAGATGATTCCGTGCTTCGGAAGGCACGTAAAGCTGTTGGTCCCGAACGCCATCTAGCGTTTGTACCTATTCTAGGATTGGTTCTGGTCTACCCTTTGGGTTGCGGAGGTCAGACGGCAGTCGCTCTGTGTAAAAACCAAAAACCTCGTCAAATCACCTAGGTAAGGTAGCGGACCCCGGGCTCTGATGCGTAACCGCTGTCGATGCAACCGGGAATACGCTCGGATGATGATGCTTATTTCACAAATATAAATCGCTTATTCATAAAATAATTATTATACTAGTGCACATCACGTAAGATTATTAAAATACTGTTATAAGATACGAAAGTGATAAAGATACAATGTAATGAATTAATCTACAACAATGGTATATTAAAACACGGTATTCTCTTCGTGTGACAGCTGGGTCACGCGATTAGCCCAAGAACACGTCATCAATTGGGAGTTTTGCCACTGTGTGTGATGGAATTACCCGAGAAAAATGCATTTTTAATTTAACAAACCAATTATGAATTAATAATCAAATATATAAATTTATTAAAAATTTAACAGATGAATCACACGATATACGAAATCGTTAGTAATTATTTTATTTTATATTGATAAAATAATTAAGAGTGCCGTTAATTTACTGAAAAGAAGTAGTATTAGTATTGGAACATCGCGAGAAGCCTACCCTAATAATAAATAAATAAATATATAAGGACAAATCACACTGATTAAGCTAGCTCCAAAGTAATTTTTAAACTTGTTTTGTGGGATACTAACTCAAGGATACTATATTTAATGATAAATACACATATAGATAAACACTGAAGATCCAGTACAATTTAAAAAAGGCCATTTTCCAACTTGGGGGATCGAACCTAGAACCTCCGGATTAGCTGTCTAGGATGTTAACCATTACGCCACGAAGTTCGTCATGTTCTTACCCTACAACCACATATTCCGTGACTTGGCTAACTGAAAGGAAGCAACAATAATCGTTCACGTCAACTCGACATCACATAGAACGCCCTTCAACTAGCTACATAAATCTTAATAAAATATGGTCGCTGTCATAACCGCTATAGATGGAGCCACTTCGGATGATTGCAGGACTTTGCACGGAAGTGATTATCCAAACGCAATTTTGTTTCTTTGTTGTCCCCTTATAAGTCTAAGGCCACGAAACAAGCGGCGCGTATCGCGCAAGCCGCGTATTCACGTTTTTGCGCAGGCACATGATAATGATTTATCAGTTTTTAGTGATGCTGGTCTGGGAGAAAAGAAAAAAGCAGCCATGTGCGAGTCGGACTCGTTCATGAAGGGTTCCGTACCTCCGTACAATGTTTTAAAAAGCTGAAGAAACACGTTTCTTGTATGACGACCCCTTAAATTTTTAACTTTTTTTTTAGTATTTGTTGTTAAAGCGGCTACAGTAACATAATCGGTGAAAATTTCAAGTGTCTAGCTATTACCGTTCAAGAGATAGAGCCCTGTGACAGGCGGACAGACAGACGGACAGACAGAAGAATCTCAGTAATAGGGTCCCATTTGCACCCTTTGGGTACGGGACCCTAAAAACGTAGAAAGTACCAGCTACTTCTCTTCCCACGTAGATCGTAAAAGCTGATCGAGTAAATGGATGAGAATCTGAATTATTTTAATAGGCAATACGGCTAGCAACCCATCACTTTTTTGATTCTCTTTTTTATTTTCACGCCCATATTTAAATTGGGCAAAAAATATTTCGTGGGTTTAGTTATCTTGTTACATAAATGCTACCTATATAAGATAAGATATTTATACATGCGAATTATATATAGGTATATAGTCCTCTGTATCGTTTTTGACAACGGCGACCTCGGACATTTATTTACCTTATTTGCGAAAAATAAAGTAACCAACTAAACAAAATCGCTCGTGCAGTGGTTTCATGGCCACCGTGTAAGAACATTGTTTCTCATCGCATGACAGGCCAAATTAACACATCGTCCGATTCGTGTTCCTTTCCATTAAACACGTACTACATTACGTATTAGAAAAGTTTGCGACGACCTTTGCAGAGTTCCGACTAGTTTCTTCGAAGTTGATCTTGGAAATGTTTTAGGCGAATAAAGTAATTATAACTATTATTAGCCATTTGGACTCTGGTGAGCTAAAGCCAAGTTTTTTAATTTTTAATTTCGTTAAATTTACTTTAGAATATCACAAGCACTGTAGGATGTACTTCGGAAGGCTCGTTGACCTATCTGACATCGTTAAATAGTAGTTGTCAGGCTAAGTCAGATCAACTTAAAAATGTTACAACTATGTTGGGCACACACAAAAAAGAAACAACTTTATCTATATAACCAAATGATAAACGATGAATAGGCGATGTGGTTAGCAACCCATCACTATTATGATTTCCCTTTTTCACCTTCATGCTCACCATTACGCTAAAAGTGGCTGGGCTGGGCTTTACCGCCCTAGGCTCTGTCTACCCCGTTAGGGATAAAGACGTGATAGTGTATCTGTACCAAATGATAAAGACATTTCCAAATTATGTGCAATGTATGCATTTGATCTCCTGTCACATCAAGTGGGTATATCTAAAACAATATTGAAATTTCATATATCATCAAGCATTTTATATGATGGCGGCGAAAGAAATAGTCAATTAGTAATGATATTTTGAAAGTTTTTGGTAAGTACTTTTACAATACAATATCCTTTATTGCATAAAAGGAAAATACATACATCATCATCATCAAAGTTTAAGAGCGACGCTCTTGTCGGTGGAGTTTCTTCCATTCTGTTCTATCTTCCGCCAACCTCTTGACATCTTGGTACGACACTGCTATCACCTTTTTCTTGACTTGCTTCATATAGCTGTGGCTGGGCTTTCTTCTTCCCCTTCTTTCTTCTATTTTGCCTTCTATTATAATTCGCATAAAATTATCATGCCGTGTCCTAACATATTGCCTCGCCTATTTCCGATTACCTCGAGTATGTGTGTCTTTTCATTGTTATAGGTAGGTACATAATAACCTATCTTAAAACTAGGAAATGCGCAAAAGGCGGCCTTATCTCTAAGCAATTTCTTCCAGGCAACCTCGCTTAAGTGAAACGGTTTTATTTTAGCTCCAGTCTTTGGTAGGTAGCGGTCTGTGAGTAGTACCTAATATCTAATACAGACCGCTATCAAATTCTGAAGATCTTTATGATGCACCATAACGGCATCATCATAAGGTAGTTGTGATGTCGTTATATTGAATCTTGAAGATTAACACTAAAATATATAGCATCTAAGCCGTCTGTAGTCTTAAAGGTGTTATACGTCATCTCTCAGAATTGATTGTCCAGAGACCTTTCCTTGACTTAACTTTTACAATTCTGTAAAAACGTTGTGATTATTTATGTCTATAATTTCCTTTTGTCTATTAGTGAGTCGGTATTTATTTGAAACAAGAATTACAGTTTATCCATAAACAATATCGCTTACTTTTGTCATCTGAAAGCAGGAACATGCAAAATGCATTTACGAAGGTCAAGGCAACACGAACTAAACGTGAAAGCGGCAATTAGATTAACAGGAAGAGAAGCACGTTGCGTAAATTGTCCAGAAGGGGTGTCTCAGCGGCTGTCCTTGTCTATCCGCTAACGAGTGAGAGAGGGAGACCGCAGGAGTTAAAACTAAAAAGGGTTCAGATAAGACTCTTTTTACAATATGCGGTATAAAAAAATTCTCGGGAAAATTGATTCGACAACGTTCAATTAAAATCATTTTTATTTAAAAAAAGTTAAGACTGCCTTCAAATCCCCAAGAAATAAGTTATAACCTATGTTACTGGGGATGATGAAAAGATTCTTACGTTACCCTATGCACCCAAAACTATTTAGGCATTTCGACGTAACGGCGGAATAAATAAAAAACTCACATTTACAGGAAGGTACTTACATACAAAATGAACCCTAAAATATTAGGTACACTCCCTTTTTTTGCAGTCGTGTAGATTAAATTCGCAGATTTAAGATTTGTTGCACATGCCCAGCGTGGTAATTATGGGTAAATCCTCTTTTTATTGGAAGACAGACGCCTTCGATTAACAACACAATTAGAAAGGTATCGGGTCGGCGCAAAAAATACGGCTAGCCCATTTGATATTCAAGTTTTATTTTATTGCGTTTTGATTGAAGAGATTAGTGGATTGACATACGCTAAAAGACTAGCTGCAAGTGGTTAAAGCATATTATGTAATTACAACGTTCCTTGATAGACATAGGTGCCTAATGGTTGGTGTATAATAAAATACTTGAGCTAACCTTCTGTACTTTAAGTAATTTATAGCTACAGGGTAATTGGGCTAGGGCTGTGGTTAGGCTTACGACTTTCCTTTAAAGTATGCCATGTACGCAAATGAGCAGCATGCCCCTATAAATTATCGTTAATTGCCCGCCCAATGCAATCTCTTTGAAAAAGTGCAGTGTTAATTTGGTACCTAATTTTACTTTGCTGGTGCTTTTTGCCTCGTTTATTTCATTTGGTTAGTTAAAACTTATTAGTTCTTTTCAAAATTGTTATTATTTATTCTGGTTTTATATTCAGTTGCGGATTTTATTATCAGACTAATCCGATACGTATTCTTTCTTTTTGATACTTAATAATTCTAAATATAAATATATGTACCTAACTACATAGTATTTAATTTTTATAATAAAAGCATAAAAACCTTTAACAAAATTTACATAAAAGAGCATTTTTTTTTAATTTGCAGAGCCATCATTGTCGTTCTATTTAATTTATGATTTTATGACTTCTCTATCCTAGTTTCTTACAAAACCAGTGTCCTTCGTACAAGCAATTCGTTTCGCAACGCGGTAAAAATATTGTCCCTTTTCGTCCGCCCGTATTGAATAATTGTGAACTATTTAGACATGCAGTTTCGAGAATCGAACCGACAATGGACCAATGATTATGTTCAGTGGTCATAAAGTAATAATATGAACATTGTACTAAAGCGACCATTGTTTACATGGAAGTGGTTAGTATAAAGCACGACCAACTTATCTATTCCGTTAGTACAACAATATGTTTTATGACAAAAGCCTTTAAAAGGTAAGTTGTAAAGCTTAAAATTGATTGAGCACATATTTTCTTGGTTGTAAATTGTTGCATTTGCATTTAGACGCGTGGGGTACAGGGTAAGTGATTTATACGTGTCTTTTGTTTTTGGCTGTTTAGCTAGCAACGGTATCAATGGCACACGGTCTCGGAAGGTCGTTATTCTTGCATTGTGCCACTACTATTGTCTCGAGAACGACATCGTTAGTAAGTTGGCGGGTGGTCGACGCATTGAAATTCAATTGGTGACATGATAAATCTCTGAACGTCGTGTTATTACTGGAACCCATTCGTATAATTGTTCGATTACAACGAAACTTTCTATGTTAATTTGAACGTGAACAGCTACTTCTAAACAACGTAGTTACAAGATGGAATTCGTCGTAATAAATCAAAGAAAAATGTTAGGTATTTTATTTTTACAAAAATGTCGCAGACGATTTACGCGTAGAGATAAAAAAGAACATTCACGAATCGTTTTATATTTTTTGTTACACCTTTTGTGACACCTATTGATTTATTGCTTAAAATGTAACAAAGAGATTCTCGTCTGTTTGTCAAAATAAAACGACGTCTACCTACGCGTAACATGGGATCTAGCTGCCTCAATAAAGAACCTACAAAGACGTTCAACTTGAAAAACGTCCTAACAGTCACACATGATATTTTGAATCA
This sequence comes from Acrobasis repandana, assembly GCA_963576875.1. Lineage (NCBI taxonomy): Eukaryota > Metazoa > Arthropoda > Insecta > Lepidoptera > Pyralidae > Acrobasis > Acrobasis repandana. The sequence goes on from OY756218.1 coordinate 7,764,523, forward strand.
ATTTACTCTATTTCCACGGTTTAAATTATGGTGTAGTCCAGTGCTTCTCAATGTGAGGTGCATCTAGGGAGTTTGCAAATAGATTAACTTAACTGTTAACTCAGCGTCCTACCCCATGAAGAATTTGTGGCGACGGCGTGGTACAGACTTTTACGTTTGAGAAACTCTGGTATAGGAATTCAAAGTGATTGGTCCATAAGCTTACGACAAAATTGAAGTATTGTTGTCAAGCCCGGCATTCAATGATGTAGTCTATTGTAATGTGTCGATGATGAACAAAGAGTGACCATCGGGACGAGCTTTTGTACAAGCAGCTGGATGTTTTATAGACGATGGTTATCGAACCGGGATGAGCTATGACTTCTAATATAATGACAGGGATTTATGATGGTTACGGGATAAAGAAGGATTTGGACACCTGTTTTTTAGTTAAAAGACGCATGAATGAGGTTTTTCACTAAGTTTAGAAATTATTTGGTTTTTCGTGAATGAGTTTATACTATATGTACGGTTATAAAAATAGATAAGCATGTGTTTAAGTACGAAGCGTTTGAGGAAATATTTTTTAATGAATGCAAGAAATGCACCCGAACTATGTATTTCTTTCTATCCATAATATTCGATAAGATGCGCTAGCTACACTTGTAAAATTTTTCGAGTAATCTAAAATAAAAGGCAAATCATAAAACTTGAAGAAGTTCAATTTTTAACGCTTACTGTCTTCTGTTGGTCTGATGCTATTTACGTGTAATTATTACTTTCATGTACATAGTAATTGAACAGCGATTAAATCCAGTCATCATGTCATCGTTTTACATTATGGAGATAGTTCGGCAAGTATTTTAGTGCGCAATAACCAGCCGTTCGGCGTATACATACATACCATTTTAAATAAACCATTAAGTTTTAACCATTCAAATAACCATTTTATTCTTGCATACTCTTTTCGGCGTATGCATACCATTTCAAATAAACCATTAAGTTTTAACCATTTTATTCTTGCAGCTTGCTCCATTTTACATCAAATAGCCATTTTATACTTGCTCCATCTTACACCAAATAATCATTTTATTCTTGCTCCATCTAACACCAAATAACCATTTTATTCTTGCTCCATCTTACACCAAATAACCATTTTATTCTTGCTCCATCTTACAGGACGTAGCAGCGAGTCACTGATGCGTTAAGGTCAACCGCTTTAAGTAAGTACTTACTACTTACATAAAAGTTTTAATTATCCGGTCAAAAGTTAATACCAATCCTGCTACCTCATTAACCAGCGAGACAATCCAAAATGGTGTACTTTAATTGCTCAAACACATCAGTCGTCAGCCAAATGACCTCTCAAGCTAACGAAGGACGCAATAAAGAGACAGAAATAAAACGGCACAAGTGCCCTCGCGAATTCACGGACATTCCCGAGTAAGTAACACTAGCAGTTAATGAGGTAGGCAGTGAAACTCTGGAACCTTTCTAGCTGTAAACAGGAGAAACTAAAAGTGAAGTTGTTTTCTATGCTATAACTCAGGTAGCTGGGTAGTGTACATGAATTTCGTTGTTTTGTTAAAAATGAATTCAAATTTAATATTATTCAACGTATTAACGTCCGTCTGATGGTAAGTAACCACTACCTAACCAGGTTACCGCTTAGGTACATTTACCGTGACGTCAGAATCATAGAGCACTCTTAACAAAAGATCTCAGTAGGCACCTAGTTCAAACATGGATATTTGAAGTAGTTTATGTTATAAGAGTAGGATAGTTGCAAATTTGAATATGTATTCTGTAAAATATATATTTCAACAATAAAGCTTATTAGGCTGGGTAGACCTTTACTAAATTGAGTTTCTTTAGGCGTAATGTTCCCAGCAGTGTTCGTTCCGAAGTGCTAGTTGATTGTAGCTTTTGCACTTAAAATAATTTAAAAATAATGACTTTCAATAAGTGATAAAGTAATCCAACATAGAATAAATTTTTTTGACTCTGAATTTGAATTTGAAAGACTTATAATTGAACTAGTGAGAGTACTTATTATACCATTATTAGGACTTTATAATAATAAATTTTACTCTGAAACTTACCATCATGACAATCTAAACCATTTTGGTATAAACATGATGAAGGAAAATCCAAGGAGATTAATATAATAAACAAATGCTAGAGAATTTCCTGCGCTTTAACCTTTCCAAAGAGAAAAACGTGGGAAATTTCTATAGGTACAATAATTTTCGCCGGCAGCGCTACCGTAAAACTACAACTGTCACGATTCCCGCACGTGCTCGAGAGTTATGTGGCTTAAGGTGACCGAAATCTTTATTTTTTGCTATTCGACGATGTGAAGACGACAAAAATTTTGTATTGTTTCTGCGATGAGAATACCAAGCTAATCATCAATATTCATCATTTTAGACGCATATAATGTCCACAGCTGGACATAAGCCTTTCCCGAGAATTTTCACTTTCAAAATAACCGATCTAGTGCCTGCATCCAGCGCTTTTCAGCCTTCCGCCCATTGCCACTTCAATGAACTAATCCGCTGGGCTATGTCAGTTACTTTTGTTCTCCCACGAATTCCTCATTTCTGAATCGATCACGTAGAGAAACACCGAACATAGCCCCCTCCATAGCGCGTTGAGCCACTTTGAGCTTATTGTGTTACCTATAGTAACGGACCACATTTCAGAGCCATAACTTATGGCTCTGAAATGTGGTCCTGGGTTATGGCCCATAACCCATCACTGGTAACTGGTTGATTACTCGTATACACTTTTGTCTTGAGGCACTGAGGTAATTTGGACGAAAATACACTGCGTAATTTCCCGATTCGTCAAAAGACCTCTTCCTCGAAGCTAGAACTTCTTGCCTGGATCCATTGACCCAGGTAGCTTTCAAACTTCTTGCTTCTTAGACTAGTTGCTATTAACACGTTCCAAGTTGCGTATTAGAAAAGTCGCTGCTGTTGACCATTTACGTTTATTACCATTCAGTAATAAGTAAAGAAACAAAAGTAATCCACTAGTGTATAGTAAATCAAATCTCAGATCTATTTTAAGCAGTTGTTTGTACAGAATGAAAACAGAGGAAATAAGTGGAGCTTAGTGGTTTGTACTAAAGCCATGTTAAGCTCAGGCACGTCCGCGTTCGTAAATCGGTTGCAGTTTACGATTGACGCCGGATCGACCGCCATTTACATATTTTTCCGGGAGTATTACCTTGCTTATTAATATCTTCCTACTAGTCGGAAGTCAGGTTTGGGTAAGTTTTGTATTTCTTTAGCAATGAATAAGTTAATAGCAATCTGCCTAAAGTAATACTAACAGAAATTTTTGTTTCGCTATCTCTTCGTCCAATGCGTATATGATTGCAGAACTCTCGCCTTAAAAGCTATCAACATATCCTACATTTACAAAATTAAGGGGTTGTATCCATGTCTTCATTTGTCGAAAATTAAGCGCGACTTGACACTTGACGAAGAAAATAAGATTTAAACTACAGGAAAGAAGATTCAAGTAAAGTTGACAAAATCTGTCCAAATACATCTCCCTACGTATCCAAGGTGACAGCCGCCAAAAAGACACTACAGTACAGTTTCCATGAACGCCGACTAAGAACTAGTTAATCCCTGGCATCAGGTTAAGCACACAGCATCGTATGCAGCTTTCTGGTATGACGCCACGAGGGAACTTTTATTATTAGCTGAGATGATGGCTAAATAGTATATAAAAGTAAAATTGTGCATAATGGACGAAATAAACGATACTGAAGTATCTTAATTCAAACAAGTTTTGTTTATTTTTATAGGGTTTTTTAAGCATTCAAGATGCAGTACTAAAGTACTCAAATTAAATAATGAAATAAGAATGTCCTGCTCACGTGGTATTTTTTCACCATTTCTTATTTCATTATTTAATTTAAGTTTTGTTTAGTCTTAAGTTTAATTTATTTTTTATTTGACAGTTAATCTTATTTTATTCTTGTAGGATTATTTTTTAATTAAATTAAAATTAAAACTATTTATGAACTAAAAATAAAACTACAAATTGTGTAGTCCCACTAAAATACTAGCCCACGGCAGCATGGCTAAAAGGCTGGCAGCATTGCCACATTGTATGGCAATACCAATTCTTTGTTTCCAGAGAGTTTCCAGCCCTTTGGTCACGGGATACCTCGAATAATAGATTAAGTTAATAAGATCAGTCCAAACATATCCTCCGACTTTCTTCATATGAAACCAAGGTCATCATCAGGTCTTTTTTTTAGTCTCCGCTGTAGGAGCACCTGAAAGCCAAATATAAGCCAGAGCAGTTATATGATAGCCCACACTCTCCACGCTGGCCCGACGGGTTGGAGAGGTCTCATTGATGTTTATAAGCTTTGGTCAGCTTGTGTTTCCTAAGTCACCTTCTACGACATCCCCGGGAAGACTTGGAGTGGTCTCTACTCTTCCGGGAACCAAACGGCACCGATCCAAGGTGACGTCCGTCAAAAAGACACAATCAGTAAAGTTTTAATGTAAAACTCCGACCGGGAACTAAGCCCTCGCATCGTTTTAAGCTCACAGCATCAGATACAGCTTTCTTGTTTGTCGCCGGCGCCACGAGCGAGCTTTTATTATCTCTAAAGCACACATGATATTTACTTATGTCTATTTATTGTTGGAAAGAAAGGGTTTACGTGTTTATCGGAAGTTGATGTTTGTGTAGTTCTGTTACTTGATATGAATAGGTACTTTTTGAATGGTCAAATTTAAAAGCTTTGGTGTGATTCATCATCATCATCCGAGCGTATTCCCGGTTGCATCCTCAGCGGTAACGCTTCAGAGCCCGGGGTCCGCTACCTTACCTAGGTGATTTGACAAGGTTACTGGTGACAGGGTTATTGTGTGTAAAAAATCAAAATACTATAATGAATGGTTTTTTTATTTTTCAATTCTTTACGTCAAGATTTTAGTATTTTAGTTTTTTTTAGTTATTTTAGTACCTTACCTTGGTAGACCTTAGGTGATTAAACGAAGTTACTGGTTTTTATACACAGCGACTGCCGTTTGACCTTCGCAACCCAAAGGGTAGACCAGAACCAATCCTAGGATAGGTTTAAACAAACGCTACATGAATTTTGCTACGCTAGATTATTTTAGTGATGTAGTTATTATATATTATTCGATATATTTATATTGATAAACATGAAATAAAATAGTGTTGGGTGCTGACTGCATCGCCAAAGACATGTTTCCTCTAAATTTTCGCCTACTCTCTTGATCGGCTTTGTCATGAGGATTATTGAATAATTGAAAAAGCCGATCAAGGGATCATAACAAGTATTATTTCCGTAATACTCTAAATCCGAGATGCGGGAATGACAAATTGATGTCTGTATGACACATCATTATAATCCGTTGCTCTGTTTAAACTGGCACTGAATAATAGAGTCGTGATGATGCAGCAGGATTCTTCGTTACTTGCATACTTCTGATTCCACTGACACAAAGTGCTAGGGTTAAATTTTGTATTGTTTATTTTTAACCCTGGCGCTCGTGCGTAAATTAATTTATAGAATATAATGGACTATTGTAAGTCCCCTTACCCTAGAATTTTCCGTATAATCCGTAGTCTAGCTTTTTTATTTTGTAATGACATATCAGACCTCAGCAAATTTTGTAATTTTATAGAAATTACATATATCTATCGATCGATCGAAACCGCACAACTCAAATCACTTTTAAGACGTGAAAAAGAAAAAAAATACAATAATTATTTTCATTATAGTATGCGTACTATGTATCCTTATAGTGCGGCTTGGGACGTCTTTGTGTATGCGTCGTGAGTCACATTCGCCCTGAGGAAGATCTCCGGATGAAGTCGAAACATGTCAGCCAATAGCTGACTTTTAAGTGAGCTACCCGTTTATCGCATATTAGTAACGTACTAGTATGGATGTGTATACTCGAACTAAAATATTACTTTATTTTTATTTTACAAAAAACTCCCCAGATATTTCCGGATATTTCCGGACACACCTAATAACATGATTCGCATTTTCGCCTCGATCGGCTTCTAGTTAGTTAGTTAGTTAAGATCTTTATTGCACCAAAACATAATGATACAGAGTAATAGATTAAAGAAAACAGATGTCAAAAGGCAGCCTTATCGCAGCTGCAATCTCTTCCAGGCAAACGAGGTACTTGGAGATGTTTAACGAAAACAGGTGAGGTGCGAAGTTATATGCAAGAAGAAAAAAGTGTAATTAATAAAGATACATACAATACATACATACAAATATAAAATATATACATAAATACATACATACCTATATCAATATGTACACAAAAAAGATAATCCGAGCAAGGTAAGTGTGGAAATAAAGAAAGTCATATTATAATAAGGATAGAAAGTGCGACTTCACTTGAGATTTAAAGCTTCTACGATCTGTGTGGGATGAAAAGCAGCAGGTACATTCTAAATTTTTCTTTTTTACCATACTAGCATGAACTTCAATATATCCTAGGATGAGAACGCGTGCAAAAACCTGTAATTAACCCTTTAACCGCGAACGTCGGATTTTTTCGGTCTTCAGATATTTTCGTGCCCATTTCGCGAGCGTCGTATATATCCGACCAAAAACTATGCTTATTTACTATGCCTGGCGCTGGGAGCACGACAACTGATATAAAGTCTCGCGGTGAAAGGGTTTAATACATAAAATATATGATCTAGCCAGTACACAAAACCACAGATTGTTTCGGAACAGCCAGTTGAAGCTAAAATTAAACTAGATCAATACAGTTACTCTCCGGTGCATTCGATGCAGACATTTTATTAATAGCATCCATATCCAATGGCTTCTCAAATAAAGAAAATCAGACAGATTATGCAGTGCTCAGTTGCATTCAGAAAAAGAGGAGTAACAACGAATGCGATTTCATAAAAGTAGAGAATTTACTCTTTATGAATGCTACAATCTAAAATTGATTTAAGGAATTTTCAGTGTAAAAGTTTTAATTGCCACTATCAAATACTATTTCTGAAATGACTGAAGTTTTAGAATTACCTCCTATTATTAAACACTTTCATCCAGGTCTGGGAGAAAAAAAAAAGAACTAAGAATATAGCAGCTGCTTTTCTTCCAGCGCAGATCGTAAAAGCCGATTGTAGGAATGGAAGAAAATGCGAATCATTTACTATTTTGACTCCTGTTTCACCTTTTCACCCACCATCACTTTAAAAGTGGACTTTGGGTCTTACAGTCCTAGGCTCGGTCTACTTAGAGCCGCAAGACCCAAAATACTTTGTTTGTCCCCCTGGGGATAAAGACGGATACCATATAATAAAATAGATCCGTATTTTATAATATAATACAATTCAATTCAATCCAATTCATTTATTGCATTTCATAATGTACATCAGTTCTAACTACTAAAAGTCACTGTATAAAATAGCACACTATGAACCCTGTCGGGTATCGCAAAACAAAATTTGGAACGGCAAGCGAGTTTTATGACATGCAGTTAATTTATGAATATAAACCTTAAGTGTTAACAAGATTAGCAAGATTTTATTAAAATTAAATTCATGTAAGTAAAAAAAAAAGTAATGTCAGTGTTTATTTGGTTATATATTATGTTTATTTAAAAAAGAGTAATGTCAATATTTATGTTTATAATGTCAATTTCAATTAAATTTTTTATCGTTAAAGAACTCGTCCAATTTTTAATACGTTTTATTTGTTAAAATTAATTTCAATTTTTTCATTCATTCATTTCTTAGGCTGTCGGGTAGGGCATTGTAAATTTTTATCGTCATAGCTAGTGGGCCAGATTTAAAGAGTTCTAGCTTGGAAGTGGGTGTCACTAATGTATTTTTCTTCCGGGTGGGATATCGTCGCGGCAAGTCTTCCTTCTTTGTATAGAATTGGGGATATTTACGGACAAACTTACAGGCCTCCAAAATATAAATCGACGGTTAAGTAATATTTCTAAATCCTTAAAATAAGGCTTGCAGCTCTCTGTCCCTTTTATATAAACAATTATTCGTATACATTTCTTTTGTAGGGTGAGTAGTCTTTCTACATCAGTACTGTTTCCCCAGAGGATGATGCCATAGGTTAACCATGAAAAGGCATACGCGTAATATGCCGCTATTATCGTTTTTTCGTTAGTGGTTTTTTTCAATTCTCTAAGTGTGTAGGTAAATTTGGACAATTTTATAGCTACTCGTATCTTATCAACGTGGGCTTTCCAGTTTGTATGCGTATCTAGAACTAGTCCTAGTAGTTGGAATGTGTTAACACTTTCGAATTTGATTCCACCGTAGTTAAGATTTATGTCAAGGGCCTTTTTCTGGTGTGGTCTAAATTGTATTAATTTAGTTTTTGTAAAGTTTACCTCGAGATTATGTTCGGATAGCCACGATACAACAGAGTCAATAGATTGTGTTAGTAATTGGTCTAAATTGTCATGATTTGTGTAAGGGGTTAGTAATGAAATATCATCCGCAAATAGTACGCAAATCTGATTCAGGGCTTGTGGTAGGTCGTTTATGTAAATTTAAAATAGCAAACATCCAACAACGCTTCCCTGGGGAATAGAACAGTTCATGAGTTCCACATCTGATCTTACTGTGGATATAGTTCCGGTGTCGTGGTCATAATGTTCTATTTCCACATATTGTTCTCGATTCTGCAAGTATGACTTATACCAGTCGTGAGCGATGCCTCTGATACCTACCCCGTGTAGTTTATTTAATAGAATATTTTTCTGAACTTTGTCATATGCTTTGGTCATATCCAGCATAGTGCCTATTCCGTATTTTTTTTTCGTCCAATAAGTCAAGTATTTTTTGTACATATCTGTATGTCGCTAATGTCGTGGATCGATTTTTCCTAAATCCGTTTTGGCAATCGTCAAAAATATAATACTTTTCGCAAAACTCGTATGTTTAATTTCCCATGGCTTTTTCAAATATTTTTGATGCAGTACAAGGAATCGCAATGGGGCGGAAATTTCTAGGGTCGGTCTTTTTGCCTTTTTTATGGATCGGTTTTACCAAGGATTTTTTTAGGAGATCTGGGAACGTACCTTCTGTGAAAGATTGGTTCATGACCAGGGTGAAATATTTACTGTCATATTTATTTTGGTATTATATTTTAAAACATGGACCTATTTTATTATATGGTACCCATTATCCGCCCAACTCAAGATGTCATTGACGGATGAGATTGACGCATTTTTCTAAATATCAATTTATTTAGGATGGGTTTTTATTATGGATTAATCGTATAAACAAAATAATAACGATAGTTCGTGTTTTATAATATGACAGATAAGGTTTTCCTTTTTTGTAAATGAAAACGGCACACGTTTCTAATAATTCAACTATTTGTTAGTTGCGAAAACATGCTGTAAAATACATGGTATTTCTCTCTTTACTTATCGTCTAACAAAATATACTGAAACTATATATATATATATATACCATTTAAATAGTCCATTCAGTCCATGATACTGAACAACTTTTCCCAAGGAACAGATATAGAAATATGAAAACAATTTTCGCATATAAACAGCTAATCGGTCAATTTGTGTGGACGGCCAAAAATCATTTATCATTAAATTAATGCATACGGGAATTAACGCGAAACGTACGTTTTTTTTTATTTATTTTGCTGACGTTTCATTCGGGTTTCACCGAACGTGGCCCCTTCAGCTTGACTGAAGCAGCGTTAATTCCCGTATGCATTAATTTAATAATAATGCAACGCGATAGTTTAAAAATCATTTATCATATTTCGATATATGATCCTTGGGGAAAGTTATTTAGTAACATGGACTGAATTCAGCCTTAAAATAGTTTCAATATATTTTGTTAGTATACAGCTGGTATACATACAATAAGTCCATAAAAAAATAACATGACATTTCTAAATTTAAAAATTTTGCCTATTTCACGGTAATTAGTCACTAGTATTAATTTTAATAATAATAAATCAATCATGATGATGATGATAATTAATTTTAAGTCTTAAAATATTTTTATATTAGAAAATCCTCCTTTTATTAGGAAAGGCATAAGATGTTAAAGAAATAAGATTTCAGAAAAGGCTTTTTATATTTGACTTAGGAATACGACCTTTTGTGTACATTTTAAAAGCAATAAAAGCTATCTCATGGAATAGAATACTTTTATAGTGTTCACGAAATAACTTGGTATTGCTTTGCATCGTAAAAGTGTTAACGTTTGAACCGAGCGACAAAATGTAAAATCCTAAAAAAGCATAGGCACAACACTGTTTTAAAGTCATATCCGTTTCGAAACAGCATTAGAAGTTTGATTTATGGATTATTCGGCTCTACAACTTGCAAGTACATTAATTTACTTACTCGTACTGTACTGTACCGATTGGTCAAAATGGTTCTCGAATGGCGATCACGTACTGGTAAGCAAAGCGTAGGACACCCACCCACAAGGTGGTCGGACGACCTGACCAAGTTCGCTTAAAAGCGCTGGATGCAGGCCGCTCTAGATCGGTAGTTTTGGCAAATCCTTGGAAGTGGTCTATGTCCAGCAGTGAAAGTTATGCGGCTGAAATGATGATGATGATAACTGTACTTACTGTATGACGTATTGAAACGTAAAAATAATGATATATATATATATATATATAGATGGTAAGATTTATCATCATTCATAGAAATCATCTTCTAGTTGATATATTATTGGGCCTTCACCTCCTTGCTATTTATCTGAGGTCTGTTTTAAATGTCAACAACTATCATTACTCCCTGTCAAACTTCTGTTGGCAATTTTGTTCAAATTTTTTTTTCTGTTTAGTAAAAAGTATTTTTGTCGTCACAAAATAAAAAGCTAAATGTTGATGTAGAGTAACGCTGACCTAAATAAATCTACCCCGTCATGAATAGATATTTAATGAAACAATCACAAATCAAAGGCCTCATTACACTGAATCTCGGAAACTTTTGACGCAAACTTGTAATAATTCCGGCAAGAAGATTAGGAAGATTCAATTTATATCAGATTATAACTCAAAAGGCAGAGGCAAAGAAAATTTCTGATTTCACGGTTCGAAGATAAATAAAGTTCGCAAGGTAAAGTTTTCTTACCTCGGATCTTTGCAAGTTGAATTAAGACTTGCCATCGCAGTGCCCTAATCTAAAATCATCCTTATTCAGGCTTTTGGAAATATTTTACCTAATTTGGTACAATTTGGTTCGTAATTTAGTAGTGTATGTACAACCAATAGCATGTATACAATTTATTACATACACACAATATCACGCCTTTATCCCTAATGGGGCAAAAAGAGCATTTTGGGTCTTCCATGCTGGTCTGGGAGAAAAGAAAAACTTAAAATATACCAAAAGCTTCTCTTGTTGCGCAGATCGTAAAAGCCGATTTAGGGCGTGGGCGAAAATGCGAATCATGTCAATAGGCGATGCGGCTTACAAAACATCCCATTACTATTTTGACTCCTTGTTCCACCTTCTCACCTACCATCACGCTAACAGTGGCCTTTGGACTCTGTCTAGTCTACATACCATACCAAAAATGAATTTATTATAGGGATTTTTATTTTTTTCACGAACTTAGTCGATATTTAGATTGGTAGAAAATCCTGGAAATTGATTCAAAACTTTCTTGAATCATTCCATCCTAAACTGAACGGTATAGGATAACTTTAGCCTCAGCGACAATATATTGTAATAAAACATATGTTGTTACTGCTTTATTGAGGCAAAAATGTTCTATTCCCACTTAATTATGAACTTAATAATATACACTAAAGTATAATACATTTTAAACTACGCATCATTACTTATAGCTAAAATGGCTTCATTCACAAAGTTTACACCATTGACTTAATTGACAAACTCTCGATCATTACCTAATCGGTACTTCCTTATGATATTGGAGGTTTTCTGGGCAAAGCTGGGGGTTGTATCACCCTCAATCTTCCCTTCCCTCGCCCATCCCTCGTCTAGACTACGAGCAAGCGAGCCAGCCAGACCAGACTTCAGTTTGCTCCCGGAGCCTGAACGGGAAAGACGCATCGCGTCGGTGCGTTGCGGCGGGAATTTTGAACGTGTGCATGTGACTTTTCATAACGGATTAATAGTGAAATAGTGTTGGGAACTGAACGTATTGGTTTGTTTATGGAATTCGAAATTGCATAGTGTAAGTATGTGTGTGTGTAATTTTATTATTGGGATATTTTACAAAAAAAAAAATCACTTGTTTTTTTAATTCAGTAGGTAATTTTTTCTTATATTTTTACCATATTATAGTTTAATTTTGTCTTTAATTTAGAAAGTAAATAGTGCTGGAAACTGATCTTTTTGGTTTGTTTATGGAATTCGAGATTGCATAGTGTAAGTATGCGTGTGTTATTTTTATTTTCGAGATAATAATACATCATTGTTTATTAGTATTTTTTTAGATACTGTTTCCTTATATTTTTATCGTATTAAAGATTAATTTTGTCTTAATAATTTTATTAGTCATGGAAAAACATATCACGTAAATATGCAAATATTTTTTTAACGAGAAAGCTGAGTAAAGAATAGGACTAAGTGGTGCCACTGTATTGTAAAAAATACTCTCAAAAGGATGTCAAAATGTACTTAGGAGAGAAAAGTCATTTTCGAAGACATTTTGCAAAGCTCTCAAGAGTTTGAGGGAAAAAAGCGACTTCCGGGCGAGCCGGCCTCCACTTATCGTCGCCGTCTGAAAGTGGAGCCATGAATTAGCGAATATGCATGCTAAAAATAGAAAGTAAGAAATATAACTTTTTTATATTCCATATACAAATATAGGTATATGTTTTGTTACAAAAAATATTATTATTAGGATCCGTTTGCTTTTTACTTGGTTGTAGGTTATTAATAAGATAGATACATGGATTATGTCAAAGCAATGCCTATTTACAATTTTATTTAAGCCAAGTACAGTCTAGATCCTGTGGTAGATAAGGATAAGGCTTTAAGTCCGCCATCACACTTGTATTTGTGTATGAAGCAAAATAAAATAAAATAAGTATACACCGTTAGGTATTTAATCATCTGTAGGTATGTTCAATAGTAACGTTCATTATCAGCGTTTTAACGTCATAAGCTTTTAGTTCATCATCCTTTCCATAATAGCTCATTTAATTAAAGTAACATTTAATGTTAGTAAATATTTGATACATTTGTGACTTTGTTATGCAGAGATACATACGATAAATAAATAGGTAAGATAAATAAATGTAGGGAAAACAAGCTTTAACAAAGTTGACATGAAAAAGGTTTTATTCTTGTATTTGTTGTTCCTGTACATGTTCTATTAATAATAAGATATAAGATTTTTGAAAAAATATATCATTCTTCTTAAAAGCTTTAATAAAAGCTTTTAAGAAGAATGATATATTTTTTCAAAAAGCTTTAATAAAAGCTTTTAAGAAGAATGATATATTTTTTCAAAAATCTTATATCTTATTATTAATAGAACATGTACAGGAACAACAAATACAAGAATAAAACCTTTTTCATGTCAACTTTTGTTTTCCCTACATTTATTTATAACTTATCAAGATAAATGTATTAAGCCCAAATTTGATGGGGTTGCGTCTTTTTATTAAAGGGTTCCTATAGCCACCTCCCGGCTCCATCACCAGATGAGCTTCTTGTCATAATAATATTGAATTGTTATCAGATTTAAATAAGTATACAAAATTTCATCTCAATCAGAAACCGGGAAATTGCAAGATTTGACCTAAAAAACAAAAAAAAGCTTAATAAAAGCTTATAAATAGAAATATTTTAATTGAATAATACAAAATAATCATGTGCAATATAAGGAACATATACGCAGGTATATCCTTTTTGATTTACTTGGCTATTAAGAAAGAACAATATACTTAAATAAGAGTCTAAATAATCCATCAAAGACCTTGAATGCATTGATAAATAACTTCAATTAAGCTTTAAAAATAACCCCATTAGATCGGCACGTACGGTCCATATTGCATTTGGATTTGTAACTGAGCACACAAATCTTCCTTTAATTGCTCAACCAGTGAACACCGGAAACATAGTGCATTACGAATAGAAACATTGGTTCCTCTGATCATGCCACCTGATACCTTGTGATGCAGTCTCTATCCAGATAAACGATACTTTAAAACTTCGGTTACTAAAATTATGAATGAGAGACTAATTATTCAATTTATTAGTCACTACATAGTATAAAACAAAGTCGCTTACCACTGTCTGTCCCTATGTATGCTTAGATCTTTAAAACTACGCAACGGATTTTGATGCGGTTTTTTTTAATAGATAAAGTGATTCATGAGAAAGGTTAATACGTATAATACATACACATGCGAAGCCGGGGCGGGCCGCTAGTATTAGATAAAAATATAAATGATTTCCATTACGTATCGTCTAATCATGTTTACTATAACCAGTGTGATTTAGTCAGAAATGCTATTATTTATCCATATCTTCGGTACTATACATACTATACACACTTTATTGCAATAAAGCAGTCTTGGATGAATGCACAAATCAGATACAAAAAAGACAAGACTTAGTATTCCGTTTTAGTTTTTAACACTTTTCTTACATATTCAAATCTTTTCATCAATATTATATTTTTATCCTTACTCTTAATAAAGGTAAATAAAGATAATTTTACAATTATTCTCATAAATTCTTTTCCAAGGCACCGAGACACCGTAAATAAAAACCTTAATCACTTTTTGTCAATGTTTAAATCAATAAATAATTATTTCATAAACTTGTATCGACGGCTGATTTCTGAAGATTTATTTTTAAAATCTGATTTGTTCTATAGTTGCCTTAAAAATTCACAATAGAAAGTTTAGATTCTACGGTTTCCCAACAATTTCAAACGTGGGCAACACTTTAGTTAATGCAAAGCTAAACTTAACCTACTCACCTATTCACCTATTTTTAACTAAAAATGAAAAGTAAATGCTTTTAAAATGTTTCGTTAAAATCCTAACCCAACAAAGTATCACAACTCGTCTTCGTATTTGTTTCATTCATAAATTTTAAAATGCATCTCATGTTTCTAGTTCCAGGCACCGAAAGGCCGAAATGTATTCTATTTTAAAACGAGTATTTGTACCGAGACAATATAAGTAATGCTTCGAATCCTGTGTCACAGAGGTCATCGGTTACTGAACGGATGCATCCCATCTCATACATTCGTGGGTTAATGTTTAACATACAATATACAATATGCGCATATTTACTACACATGACTGGTAAGGCCCACTTAGGCGCCAACACTTGGATCCTTGATGTTTGCAAAATCGACGAAAACTAAAAGGAGCCGTTATTTATACATATTTATGCAGCATATGGTGACACGGCGCAAATGTTTTCTAACAAGAAAGAGAAAGTTGTGCAACATTTTTTTCATTGTTTCCAAATAAGCCATTTTCTGCTGAAATTCGAAGAAGTCAATCAAGAGAATGCGCGTAAACATGTATTTTTTTTTCAAAATAGGTTATTATATTTAATATTTTCGCTCTTAGTAACAATGAGAAATAGGCAAATGCAGCTAGTTGTTTTGGTACTTAATATCTTTAGAATATAAAATAAAACCCCTTTTTATTTTTATTTGACGAGTTTCAAAAAAGTGTTTAACAATAGAAATGAATCAAGCTATACAATTTGATCCTTATCTTAATAGCTATCTAATACCACCAGAAAACAGTTCAAGTTTTATTCACGAAATCGGATACATCGTAACCTTTGAAACAAATAGATTATTGGAGCGAATTCACAGGAATTTTCAATTCAAAAGGTCACGTAATTATCCCCCACTTCGCTATCAGCCTCCCCTCTCTTTAAAAGCCTATCCTTGTTCAGATAAGGCGAAGATATCTTGTGACCTCAGTATATCTTTCGTTTCCAGGATAAGAGAAACAATGAATTTTAATTCTGTGCCCGACCGACGTCGGGCTCATAAATAAGTCCCTTATCGAATAGGTAATTGGTAATGTGGGCGATCGCTTCCAAAACTAGCGGTGTCTGCTACGTGACTATAAATTTAATTATACAGTCTCAAATCAATGAAGCAGTTAGTACGACAAAGTGATACAAATCACGTAGAGAACAACCCTTTTATCAATTTACGGAAACAATTGAAATTTACTAACCTCTATCTCCTGAAATGTATAAATGAGCATGTACACTCAACGACAGACGTAGATGATTACATTCAGAGTTTTGTTTATGGCAATAGCCATTTGGACGTATTATAATTATATGACCATAAAAGTTGCCAGATTCTAGACTAGTACTTTGTAGAGTTAAAGTAAAGACGAGACGTATCTATTATTCTATAATACGATGGCACCATTTGTCCAAATCGGTGGTGCTATTTACCAAAACTAATTTTGATCATTTACTTTCGTCGTTGCCTGTACAACTTAAAGGGTATCGTAGTGCACAAAGTAACAAGATTATTTCACTTGTTTGCATAATATTAAGTAGCTTATCGCAAGAACAAATATTATTAAAATGCTTCTTCAGGAGTCCTTCTTATATCTCCTAGATAACGCTCCCAAAAACAATATTGTTAAATTTTATGGCATGGACTTGAGCCTATCTTGGTTGTTTGTTTAGCCACCATTTGAGTCGAAAGGACGCTTTTAGAATTAAATTGTTCACATTTGGACAATAAGTAAAAGAGTTTTTGGTCTATATTAGATATTTACATAAATATTAACAATCTTGACTTGTCTTTTTATTGAAATATACACTTTACAAATTAATATCTTTACACATTACGAATTAATATGTAATTTATAATTTATAAAATAATTGATTTGTGATTTGCAAAGGTATTTATAATGTGTATATTTTCTAATATAATAAAAAGACATGTCAAGAATGTTTATATTTATTTAAATAAGTACCTAACCAAATGGAGTACAGTGGTGTAAGAGCGCAGCTCTAAACCAAAAGGTCACGGGTTTGATCTCTGCTTGGCTCGACTTGTACTAAGTTTGTAGTACATTCTGACTCATATTCATCAACCACCTACTTGTGTGAAAATGACTCTTGTTACTATTTACTAGTTGACAGTCATTGAGCTTCTGATGAGATGCCTCTAGATAGCTCGAAAAATCTGACACTATTGTATCAAAAATTTTAAACTCTTGATAAAAAAAAAATGAGCTTGTGTGTATTTTTTGATATTGTGTGCCTAAATAATTATATTAGGTAAGAATATGCAAGGATAAAGGAATTGACCCAAACTTATAAATAACCGCCAATCCTTAAGCAACCGACATCAATCAAAAACAAATCTAATATGGAAATCGCTGATATCTTCCGTAAAAAATGTATCTCGTCAAACCTTCGACTGACAGCGAGACCTAAATCCACCATCGAGTCTATCAAAATCGAATAACGTACAATTTTCCCCTATTACCGCTCTTCACTTCTTCCGTCATTTCACGTATCGCTTCCGAGCCCTAAAGAGGGTAAGATGTAAAGATGAAAATAATAAATCCGTATCGAATATGCACGGTCGGAGCGGATGAAAAAAATCTTTACGCGGAATATGATATTCGGCCGTGAAATTCGCCTGGCGGGGTTCAGCGTGATCCATCAACAATTAAATGCGAGTTGTTGGCGTACATTATCAGACGTATTGCTATTCTCTGATTGATGACACTACCATGAAACCATAGCTTTGGTGCCCGCTTGATTAGCCACTGGTCTATAGAGACGGCTGTCAAACAGTGACCGATGACCGATCAACATTCAATACGGGCTGTACTATTCACCACAACATCCTATTATTCCCTAAAATTATAAACACAGTTACATTTAATTACATTCTTGAACTTGCAATATCGCAAGACCCTTAGTAAAACTCCAGCGATAAATTAACACGATCATAATAACCATCATTTCACAACAAAACAATGTGCGACTAATATTAATAATGTTTTAGAAACGGCAGTTTAATCACAGACTCGAATTTTAGCTTAATTATTCCATCCGTCGGATAATTAATTAAACAAAAGACTTCATGCAGCTAGGTAAGTATTCAAGCTGACTTCCATTGTTGTTGGGATAACAGGGAAAAATTCGCGTTGCTTCCGGCTGCGTCGCTGCTTACTCTTTGTTCGTCCTTATTTCAATTTACGCAGTTTTTTCATCGCGTGACTGATGCATTTATCATTTGAGAAACTTATTTAGCCCCTTTAAATTGTTTATTGAAATGGCGTTGCTAATCGGAGCTGGATCGACTCGCACGATGTCTTTTTGATTTGGGCGCAAACGACGGATTTGTAGGCATTTAGCGTTGTGGGGTCGAACCATCGTTCCCATGCCTTTGGGGTGTTACGCTATTTTAGTGCGTCGTTCGATAATTTATGGTATGCATTGCACACACGCAGCCCTGCTTTTAGGGAGATGGTCTGGAATAACGACATTTCGTGAGTAAATGTCGCCTTAAAATGATAAGTGGCCGCTAACAAGGAGTTAACTGAACTTTTACATCATTGCTTTATTTATTTTTACCCTTAGGTAATTTTTACTTAACTGCCTAAAAATTTTGAAATGTTTTATGTGTAGAATCGATCTCTGAACGGATATAAAAGATGAGGTTTAGTTAGATAGGTAATCTTAAGTCTAGAAATGCCAATTTTGCATAGTGTGTTAAAAATTAAAAAAAAAAACAGAAATACGTATATAAGTATTTCTGTTTTTTATATCTATTTGTCGGCTATAAAAGATAGAAGTTCCTACTACAGCAATAGAAACAATGCTTCCATAAATTTCATTGTTAAGTTGCTTTCCACTGCGGCACGTCAAATATTTAAAGACTTAACAAGGCCATTAATACGTGAAATGTTGGACCAATTTGTACTCAAATTATTTGTCAAGAGACGCCATTCCGAAAATCGTTTCCAGATTTAGCGGGAAGGGTTCGGTCGTGGTTCGTCTCTTGTGACGATATGATAATGTAGACGATAATGTAGACTATGATAATGTTAGTAATAGAAGCGGCAATATTCGAATACGAGAAATGAGTAACTTTAAGAACACATAGGCATCTACATAAAAATAAGCATAGCACTACTTAACCTCTTACATCTAAAAACATAGTTTGCTAAGATATGACCAAACGATTTAAAGGAAAATGCCTCTTAAAATATATCAAAGATAACATATTTAAATATATAGACCAGCGACATCTTACGATACTCGATACTATTAATTCCTTATGTAAGAATTTGAGAACATTATCTAAAACTTCTTCTTTCCTCGCCTGTTCTGTATTTGGGGTCGGCTCTATACGTCAACTCCCTCCATTATTTTCTGTCCTTCACCATCTCCGTACTCCCATACCTGATTTCACGCATTCTTCCCACGTCTTCTCGGTCTAGTATAGAACGTTACCTAAAACATTCTATAAAAATAAAAATTAATGGAATAATGTTATCTATGAAAAAAAATAACATTATTGCAAAACTGAGTATCGTTATATCATCGGCCAATGTCACGGAAGAAGCAATGAGGTGTGAGCATCGCGCAGCTGCCGCGTTATTCGTAATGACAGTGCAGTGTCACAGTGCATTGTCGTGCTGATTTTGCTTTAGCGAAATATATTTATGAGTTTGCTAATAAAATAAATTGATCCATTGGACATTTACATTATTATTTCAATTGAAATATCGAGATGTTTTTTATTTTGTCTAATTAGTGCATTACATTTTATGCAAGCTTAATACAGATATCTCAAGACTTTACGCTATCGTTTCTGCAAGACAAGACCTCCCTTGCTAGAGACTAGTTTTTTTTGAGATGCGCAAGTTAGATCGCTACTACTATCAGATGTCATACTTTAAATAGGCATGACCATTCAGAAAACAAAGAATATTATATATGATATTTAAAGATGTTGGAAGATTATTTTGCATTTCTGTGGAATCACATGTCTAAAGATTTATTTAAATGAATACCTGTATAAAAGCACCTCATACTCGTATGCTCTTCTTTTACAGTAAAATGTCTAAAAATAAATGTCTTTGATGTTACAAACGAGTTTTTATAAAACAAATGACATACAAAAAGGTAAAAATAAAATTATAGATAAAAATCTTGACTGCGTCTCGCCGCGTCTATACATAGTGCAGTCTATGGGCATCCCTCCGGGAATAGAACAGTAAGTTGAGTATATAAATTAGCTGTCAGGGCGCTAATCGTTCAGACAGGCCGCGATGAAACTTCAGAGTCCATCAGTGGTTGTCTTAAAGGCCAACGTGTAAGAATAGATACACAATAACCGTAGATATTTATTTTGTTATCCTTTTAGCAAATCCCCCGGGAGGATCGTTATTTTTAACGAACTGCACCAGCAGTTGTTTGTTCAAGATCGGTGCGTAATCTATGCTGTTGGGGTTATCGAATTTTGATCTCTTAACTTTTTGTATACTATTATAAATCAATCGTTGTATAGTTACCGGAAGTAGATTAACCAGCTTCGATTTGGCCTCTTAACACAAGATGTGAAATGAACCTAGGCTTAGCAAAGCACTATTTGGAGACGATATTGAGAAAAATATCACTATCATTGTTTTTTTTAGCATTTCTCATTTCTATTTACTTTTAAACATAAAAGTTGTATTTATTTTTGTAATGCCTATATAAAATCCTTTATTTTGAGACCACACGTAAAGGTTTTGATTTAAAAAAAAATATGAAGACAATACTTTGGTAGCAAAAGTGCCTTTTGCTTTTTTTTCTAATTTTTGTCATACTTAAATAGAAACTTAATTCCCATAAGAAAGAACCTTAAACAAAAATCGTCTTAACCAAAAATATACATACACAGAAAATAATTTCCCATTTCCAATTAGAATTAATCTGAGGCGAAAGTTAACGGAAGCCCGCAAATGTCCCTCGGCCCAGATTCACACGGTACCCAAAAATGGCGACCGAGGACAATGGCACAATTACACGTCACAAAGATGCGCCAATGAGATAGCATAGCAATAAAATTTCGCCACACAATACGGCATTATTAGAATTAACTGTCTCGGTCCACCCACATCCGATCGCCGGCTCTATTTTGTTAATAGGTCTGAAAGAAAATTTACTCTTTTTATAATCGGAAACTAAAACAAAAACATTCATCTGATACTGAAAGTTAATCTGAATTTATACATCGATAAAATACCTATGGGCGATTATAGCACCATAGGTAAGAATATTTGATGATTAGCAGACAAATAGATATAAAGTCATGTATCGAATAATTCATTAGCTGCACTACGAGTACCTGCCTATCTTCCTCCATAA
Source organism: Acrobasis repandana (assembly GCA_963576875.1). Classification (NCBI taxonomy): domain Eukaryota; kingdom Metazoa; phylum Arthropoda; class Insecta; order Lepidoptera; family Pyralidae; genus Acrobasis; species Acrobasis repandana. Next base: position 7,785,870 of record OY756218.1, read on the forward strand.
TGCCAACTATGTAATTAAATTATTGAATTATCTGTTTATCCCTATGGTTGACTTGGAGAGAACGTTTTTAGAGTTAAGTCCGCCAATTGTAAAACAATTTGATTGTGGAACAATAAGTTTAAAAATAAATGTAATTATGTAAAGTGAGGCATCCAGTCTGTTTCTACATTTAAGGCAAATGAATGCCGTCGTGTGCACAAGTTGGGCATTTTACGCGAGTCACAACTCAAAAAATTACGCTCGTTTACCAGGGTAATGCAAAATAATGATATGGCTTAGTAATAAAATTTCGCCGCGCAATTCTTCGTAATTAGAATGAACTGTCTCGGTCCACCCACATCCGATCGCCGGCGCCGGCTCTATTTCGTTAGTAGGTCTGGAGGATCTGCTGTCTTAATGGTGACATATTGTCTTATCATTGGCTTATTCCTTCACTTATGACTGCGGTTTATCTCACTAGATGATAATTTGTTTAAGTTTTCGATGTATTTACCAGACTACGGAAAATCCAAGAAGAGGCTTATGTGTTTCGCCGCGATATATGTATTTATGTTCATATGTTCACTCGTATCTTCAAAGATATTCATATTACCTTGATAAATGAGATATCGTAAAAATCATCTTGGCAGTCCGCTAGTTATAGGCTACATAACTTAACAGTAAATCCATTGTAGCGCCCTGTATTAGGCTATAAAGTAATAACCTAAAAAAAATAAAAATCATAGTACCGTGTAGGGAATCAAACGAAAGGGCCTAAAAATCATATTTCAAAAATATATATATATATAAAGATATACAAAAATATATAAATTATTAGCTGTTGATGTGCTTGCGTCAACTGGAAAAAAGGTACTTTTCAGTAAGATTTTTCCGTAGTCCGGTTTTAGTTTTAAAAACTATATCTTGTCAAATAATGAATTAATCTTACAAGTATACTATGCTTGGCGAGCATTTATTCGTAGATGGAATTCATTTTCAGTAAGAATTTTGTTTAAACAGAAAATGTACAATTCGTCTATATTCCTGATTCCTCATTCCTTAGTTATTTCTCATTACATTTATGGCATTTGAGCTCTGCAACTTGAGACTTAAGTCAGTAAAAAAGCAGCCAAGTGCGAGTCGGACTCGCCCATGAAGGGTTCCGTAGCAGCAAGTAACATAATATGAAAGTTCTAAAGGTAAATTGCGGTTTACGATTTATGACGTATTAAAAAATAACTATCTATAATACCGAGACCGCTATAGTTTTAATTGAAAGTACATACTTTGAGGTACATACCACATTTTTTTCAGAATTATTTTAGTAATATTTTAAAAGTTACGGTGGGGGGGGGGGACCTCAAATTTTAACTTTGTATTAGATTATCTCAAGACTGGGGGGTTTGATCTACAAAGTTTCAAAGCAGTTTTTGTTGCATTTTAAAAGACCTTTTCAACGATACCCCACACGTTGGGGTTAGTCCAATTTAATTTTTTAAATTTATTTTTCGTTGTATCGGAGGGGGGCTGAAAAAAAAACATTTTTTCATAATTTTAAAAACCAATTTGGAACTTTAATATCTATCTCTCCACCAATTTTAGTGACAATCGGTGCAGTAGCGGTGGAGTACGAGCCCGGACGGACGGACATGACGAAGCTATAAGGGTTCCTTGTGGACTACGGAACCCTAAAATAAGAAATAATTTTAGGTGTATAAAGTATAACATACATTTTTAAGTCCACATGGTTAATATCAACCAACCAGATAGCAAAAACGGTTGCAAGTTTGCACGCCAGTAAAGTTTCAGACGTTTCAAATAATTGAAAAAAGCGTATTACAAAAACCACTCCAGCTCTGTTTCAACACAGCTGTATTGCACAAACTACTTTCCTCTCAAGGGTCAATAAGAACTTTTTGTTTAACCAATTAAGTAGCTTCCTGCTATTGAAATTAACGAATTATTCTCAGACGCTCTTCATTTTGAAGGATTTACAAGGAATTTATGTTGAAAGGGCGAACAGAGCGCATTATTGTGTTGGGTTTTAGTCACAATACTCCATTGTACTAGGACTTACTGACATTCTCCTCTTAACTCAAATTTGAGCATTCATATTTTACCGTTTGTTTTAGACGGTTGAATTAAAACTTCTTGATAATTAATGAGGTACTGAATAAAAATAAGCAGAAAACTGTATTTAGTTAAGTTAAACTTTAAATGGGAACCTTGTGACTTTTGTTTTAATTGTAATTTCATAATTAATTAGTGTTTAAAAACACGTAAGTTTGTGTAACAACATAAAAAAACTACATCACAAATTTAAAAACTTTTGCAAAACTACAAACATATAAGTATACACCTATTTTATGTCTATAAATCCACTATATCTACTAAGCGGAAATGACCTGAATACAAAAGCAGTCCTATCAACTATCGCCCCGGGGCTATGTCCAAAATCTTCGTAAAACAAATACTAAAATGCAAATGCGTTGTAATTAGTTGTACCATAAATATTGTTTGATACACCCATAAATATCGCAATGGAATCTCCGGGCCGATTCATAAAGCATTCGTTGTGAAACCGGAGCCCTGAATATTAAGCAGATTTGATTACGCTCTGAAACATTTTTTGTGTCGCATCGTAAAGTCAAGAAAGTTTTTCTGAATTTATTGTATTAATTTTATTCCCATTTTAAGGCGCTGTGAGTTCACAGCTTAGAATACTGTGATTGTTTTTGAAAAATTCGTGTGATTAAACTACTACAATTCTTTTTTGCAGTTATGTTTGTAATTTTTTCATGCTCAATCGTATTTTGAATATTGTGTGTCTGTAGAAAAAGCCGTGAGAATGTAATTTTTATGAAAAATAAACTGTAGTAGTTTACTTGCAGTAATTTTTCAAAAACACTTACAGTATTTATTTATTTATTTACCAATTTATGTACACGGCACTGGCTTAGCGACCCGAAGCAGATCTTGGCCTCCGAGACGAGTGAGCGCCACAATTTTCTATTCTAAACGATATCCTGCCAGCTAATAGCTTCCATCTACCGCAGATCAGCCTGCACTGTATCGCTCCAGCGATATCTTGGTCGACCACTGGTCTTTGGCCTGTACCTTTCCTATATAGGCTGCCTTGACGCCATGCCACGATCCTCCTTCATTGTTTCCAGATGCCTAAGTCATTGCAAACGGAGCGCTTTAGTAATATTCGACTCTTTTACCAGCTCCTCTATTTCTACATCTTTTTAGATTTAGATGCTCTAGTTTTTTTTTTACTGTCGCATATTACAAGAAGCGTTTTATTAACACATTAATTAACATAAAGCGTTCATCTTACTTATTATTATAAAACTGTGGACACATATTATGTATGTGCCTACAAACACGTCATGTAGAATTTTACTTGGTACTATTTGTATTCTCTCTCCGCGCAGATCGTAAAAGCCGATCGAGAGAATGGGCGAAAACGCGAATCATGTTAATAGAAGATGCGGCTAGCAACCCATCACTTTTTTATAGAAACATTCTAACTCACCATCATGCCAAAAGTGGCCTTTAGGTATTGCGGCCCCGGGTACTGACTGTTTAGAGTCGCAGAACGCAAAATGCTCTGTCTGTCCCATTAGGGTGGAAGATGTGATAGTGCATACTATTTATATTCATAATTCTGTAATTTGTACATAGATTTTTGTCTTTGAAATATTTACTTGTGTTTATCTTTACCTATTAATAGATTTAGGATGACGTTTGTGACAAAGGATAGTTTTATTTCAGGTTGTTTTTATGTAGAAAAGTTTTGCACAAAGTTACGTCACGAGAATTTTATACCATATCATAAAGCTTATACTCGAATATTTTAACACAGAATTATTAATGTGCGTAAAAATCCCTACTAAAGCCTGTTCGCGATAACGTTTACATTAGTTTTACAATCAAAATATGCCTCTCTGAATTATTTTGTTTAAATTACTGCCGCATATATTAAAGTTAAAATCACACTGGCACTACTGCAATTGTTATTAGTCCATGTTATTAATGCTCTCTTGAATTATTTATGTTTTAATTGGGAAAACTGTATATGTTAAACGACGATCATTACAAAGGTCCAATAGCTTTCTATAAATTTTAATGAAAATTAAAATAAAATGTGATTTTATCTTTGTTTGCATTCTAGATACATCTCTAAATAAAATATTTTGTATCACCATCAAACACTTTTATTGGCCATACCTTTGTCGGTTGTCTGTCGTATTTCAACTTATGCTAATTAGGCTAATAAATACAGCTTTTTACATAAACCATTATCGGAAACACTACAGCAGGGCACAGCTATCAATCAAACCTTTAGAAATTCAATCTGTACTTTTAGACCCTCCAATTAAGCATAATTTAAGATAAGCCTTTAATTTTTACGTCTCGGGTGGGCTCAAGGAAAGTGTAAGCCGGTCATTAGCCACAGTTTTAGTCAATTTTTATACCTTTTGTTTAAAACGCACCATATTTCTGGAACAATATATATAATACATGAGATATCGGGCGCATCGTAGCAATTATGTGTAATAAATCTTAAGTTAGATCAACAGCTGATGCATCAATTTATTTAAATTTTTTAACAATATTTCACATCACACGCACACGTTTTTGGAATTTAAATTTTCATTTAGAATTTCGGATCGAACTCGATTTAGTCCGTTGAAGTATCATTTCGGTGACCTAAAAACACTCGGCCATCACAGCACTGCGTTATCTTCCAAAATAAATGACCAATTAAACAATCTAATTCATTTCGGTCGGGTCCCGGTCCTTGACGGGGTGGAAGCATAAATCAACAGGCCGTCGAGTGGCGATAAACATTTTGTGACCAGCCCAGGTGATAAAAAAATGTCCTCTTTTTTGGACATTGGCCGCAAAGAGCTTTTGAAAGGGTGACATTTTTTAACAGTAGGAGCACCTTAATTGTTACCATGGCCACCCTTTAAACATCCCTGCCAACAAAAAACCTTCCTAAATAAATTACCCTAACGAGGCGATTTTGGGCGCAAAAAACTAGTAGGTAGCCGCTGTAATTGGTTATAATGTGACTTTGATAAGACGAAATTCTTGGCTCTCGACGCGTCGACCACACTTGGATAAATATTGTTAATGGCACATCATGGCACATGCCTGCACATTAAGTGCTAGCTAATGGGGTAAGCAAATAAAAGGTGCACGCACTATAGTATGTATTAAAGCGCTACAATGCAGCTTCAATGCGGATAAGAGAGTCAATATTTTGATAGCGCGCGTGGTTCGATGTAACATGTGGTCAAACATTGTGCAAGAGCTATGCCATGCTATGGCTGGAGTTAATCGCTGCGGTACGATAATGGCCCGGTTAGGTAAAACAAATGTAGCCGCTCTTTCGTTACGGTCGTACCATGCGTCACAGGAACTGGCAAGTTCCAAAAATAGCCATCGGGGTGAATCAGTCGCTAACTCGAGAAATTCCTGGACATCAAAGACTTACGCGGAATACTCCTTTTTCGTTGGCATGATGTTAATTGCATATTTTGCGATCGGGGATATTTTCTCACAGGATACTGGAGTCACGGCTATTAAACAAATTGCTGGCGTTCTCGCATTTTACATTGATTTACGTTCACTTTCATAAGAATTCATTTAAAGTAATCACTACCTTCTTAGATATAAATTTTCTTTTTTAATTTATTTATTTATACTTTATTGTACACACATATACATGTTTAAAGTACAACAGGCGGACTTAATGCTAAAAGCATTCTCTAACAGTCAAACCTTTGGGTTGATTGGAGAGTTTTATATGGGTGTGAGTATATAAAGAAAACTTAAACTAAACTAAATTTAAAAGATAATAATCACAACACATACTACAAAACATACTATTATTATTATTACATATACATAATTACTTACATACATATATACCTACATTTAAATATATACTTACAACAAAAATAAATATACAAATACCTACATAACCCTAAATAAATATTATGCAATCAAGTCTGTCCTATGTTTAATTAGAAGTGGATTTCTTCCTGATTAATGAATATTTAATGGCTATAAAACTCCAGATGGCTGTAGTTCTGTTTTGTAATTGTCATTAATCTTTTTATCATCTGTACTATATGCACCTTGTATTAAACATTTAGTTAGTCTCTCTACCTACCTACACCTTACGTTAAGTTAAGTATCAAATCAACATTTTACACTTTTGTTTTCTTGAAAAATCAGACAATATAATAACAGCGATTACATGAACATCACAGATTCACAACGATTGATTACCCGACACGGCAAGCGTGAATCAAAAATGCCAGTAAATTTTTGTCCGATTGGAAAGTTAAAGAAGGTAAATGACGTGGAAAATTTGACAGTTCGCCGACGGCGCGAATTTATTCAGATATTTTAATTGACGCTGGCCCTGTGCAAAATTATACGCAGCTGTTACATCTTTTCTTGGATGCACTTAGAATGTAATGACTTCTGGAAATAAATAGTGTCGTAAATAAAGAGGACACTTTTCTTGGACCGGCAAATGAAAAAGGAAGCTAAAGTATATAAGAGCATCGTTATCTTGCTAAAAGTTCATGATTCAGGATGCTCAACAGTTTCAACACATTATATAGGCACTTATTTAAGTGTCCGTTTATTGTTTTGGTATGACGATAACATTTTTCAAGAATAATCACATCCAAGTCCACTGTATGGTTTTTGAGCACGTTTTGTTTTATAAATAAAAGCTTTCCTCCCAGACGTAACAAATCAACAAATTGGAAACAAAGGACTGATATTGCGTATTTGAAAACAATTCAATAAAAAATAATAACTTACTACATAACTTTAAATAACATATTTTGTTTAAGCTACAAAGCGGCTGATAATGTCTAGTCTCCAATGTGCTAAAGAGTCCAGTGTCCTATTCCGTCCAGTCCACAATGTCAAGTGTCTCAGAATGTCTTGTCCTAACACGTCCAGTGTCAAAAGGTCCATAATTTAATGGCCAGTAATGAAAGGTAATCAAAGGTTAAATTAAGTTGCATCACAAATTTTAAGGTACAAAAAACCTTAGTTATGCTTTATAATTGACATTGTTTTTTAAATAGTTTTATATCTTTGCGTAGGTCACTTTGTGACTTTTTGATAACAATATCATCAACTGAAAATATACTGAGCCATTTGAATTTAAATTTATAATAAGTCTTCGTTTATTCTTAACAGGGACACAGGGATCAAGATATTATTGACTGCAGTATTAACTGTTTAAGATAATCTCATAAAGGTTATCGTATTTCTTGAAATGGGCACAAATATACTTTGTTCGACTTAGTTATGCGATGAACAAAGACATATTGTTATTTAAATAGAGCACAACGGGACGCTTTGTCGTGTTGACACTTGGTAATGCTAATTATTTTATGTGAATTTACACTAAGACGTGTTGTTACATTGCCTTTTATGTTGTGAAGAGTTATTGTTTGAATACATTATCAATTTAATAAGCAGTAGTGAAAACAATGCATGTTTGGAACTTGGGCAGTGGCACCCAACTCATGTAAACTATTGGAGAAAAATAAATAAATAATAAATAAATAGCATAAACTTTTAGACAAATTATAGTACCAGCTGCTCTGAGACATAACAGCCAGCACACAAATAATTACTAGGAAACCTCTCTCGTCAAATCACCTAGGTTAGATAGCGAACCCCGGGCTCTGAAGCCTTACCGCTAAGGATGCAACCAGGAATACGCTCGGATGGTGATGAAATTACTAGAAACCTACCAAAGGTATAGGTAAATATAGGTTCAAATAATAGGTACGTAAGTGTTAAAAATTTATTTATGCTGCTACTTTGGTCTCACTTGTCTCTGCACCACCTTTCGGTTGACATTTTACAAATTTTGTAATAAATTTGAATAAATAAAATAAGTAAAAAACGCCATGTAGTACCTAAAAGAAAATTAAACCCCTCAAAGAAACTTCTTTCTTTCTAAAACTAACTTACTTATATATACTAGTATGTAGGTATATTAAGAGGGGTCCTATTTTATAGTTTCATAATACAAAGATATTTAATTTTTAATGTTCTGAAGTAGGCTTTAAATTCTTAATAGTTTCTATGCTAACTGTATACTTTAAAACCGTCTAAATTTACAATAATCGTTACTTCTCACTTTCTCTTGAAATTATTGAACAATTTTATTAAATTTACCAAATTGCTAGCCATTTCAATTTAACTGTACTCAATAAAATGTTAACAAAGACATGAGCGTTAATAACTTTATCGCGGTATCGTAATCTACCCTGGGTCATTTGATACAATGTATCTTTTAAAGGCTTTCTAAGTAATTTACAATTCCTCTAGTTAGTAAATTAAGTCATAAATATAATTTTATGTGTCTTGCATAACCCCAGCGTCGTATTTTGTATGGACGTCCAGACTCGTAACATAAACTAAACTTTTGCTCTTTGAACGTTTTGACATCTCTATTTCGAACTTCAAAGTTGGAAATATTTATACGCGTTTGGTTTTTGCTCTGTTGCATCACTGCGTTTTATTTCAATAAATCAACGGTTTTATTTGGATTGAATGTCATGTCGTTCGAGTTTAGCGACTGCGAAAATGTTTAATAATAAAAAATATTTGGATTTTGTTTTCAGTTTTTGTCATCGGTGGGTTGAACAATTTTTACTTTTTTTCAATATTAAAGTTGAACTTGTACAGTTCACAAATACATATTAAAGGGTATATAGGTACGAGTATGAATAGTTTTTAAGTTTACTATTTAAAAATATACTTGTATATTGACGTTTTGTAATTTATAATATCCCGCAGTTCTATTAGGAGCAAAAGATTTTACGTCAACGGCAAAGTAATGACGTGTCAAAAGCTTCAATATGCACATAATAAAACCCAATAAATATGTTTCATTCATAAAAGCACTTCATCGACAATTGTGGAAACTGGCAATAATAAAAAGACATTGTAGCCTCTAAATATCATAATAAAGACCCAGGTGCTACATAAACTTACTTCGGTTCATTTTATTCGTCAATACGGACCGTGCGAACATCTTTGTCACAATAAATCGGGGGTGTTAACTTGGTACTTGCATTTTATGTGGACGTTATGACCGAGCAGTTTTTTTCACTTGTAACTTTGAATTATAATTGTATTAAACATAAGACAGTCATCATACCTAGGTATGTCTTATTTTTAAAATAACTCTTAAATATTCTTTGTAAAATGAAAAACACCTCCTAACCAGAACCAGCCTCATTGACCCACCGCGATTCCCGACGCCCCGCATGGCTCGCTGTCTCGCTTCGGCTAGAGTAAATTTGTGTGCGTGGAAGCGGGAACCAAATTTAGATTATTGACATAAGGCGCCCTCTTAAGGCACCGATGTTTTATTTTTTACAAAATTACCTTAGAGTATAGTAAGTTTCATACTCAAAAAAGTGTGCCAACTATTATAAATTTTATAAATTACGGATGAGAATGAAAAAAATACAAATAAGATTAACCTCAAACTGAACAAACATATCGAAATATTTTAGGTTTTTACTTTAAAAATAAATTACGAATAACACAAATCTTTTATTGATTCATTTAAAACGGTTGACTCACGTGATATAGTCGGAAAAGGCCGACCAGGTTTCGATCGACTTAGACGATCATCTTCAGGGCGAGTTTGTGGATGTGTGGATGGATATATCTCACGTTAATTTTAATAAAATAACAAATCTTTAAGATTCCCGTTGTGAAATACCGCAGATAGTTGCATAATAATAAATTGAACAATCTTGGGTTTTAATAATTTAAATTTGATGGACGAGTAGCGAATTTCTTGACCTACGTTTATGCTTTGTATTGCAGGCTTTGATCGTTAACATAATTTAATGTCATCATCACAATTCCTCCAGCATATTGTATTTCAAATCGTAACCTCCAAAACTCAACAATATTCTGCTTTGAGGCACCGCTTCCGCCGCGCACAATAGATGCATGCAAACTTAGCAAAATGGGTAAAAATAATCCTCTACCCGAGTCCAATACATCACGCAAACTGTCAGTGCCGACCGCACGAACAAAAATATAACTATTGTGAACGACGGGCAACGCTTTGTTGGAAAGTTTTGTAAAAACTTGTGCAATTTCGGCAATACACGCACGACGCGACAAAGGGATCCTTAAATCCTTAAGCCGCGATAATCTGACGCTGTCTATTCTATTTTTGTAAGTTTCAACTCTATTAATGCCAACTACATACTTTTTTTTTTTAGACAAATCACACTGATTAAGCTAGCCTCAAAGTAAGTTTTAAACTTGCGTTATGGGAATACTAACTCAACGATAATATATTTTATGATAAATACATATATAGATAAACACCCAAGACCCAGGACAATTTGAAAAAGGCCATTTTTCAACCTCCGTGGCGTAATGATTAACACGCTAGACCGCTAATCCGGAGGTTCTGGGTTCGATCTCCAGCCAGAGCAAGTTGGAAAATCGCCTTCTTCATATTGTCCTGGGTCTTGGGTGTTAATTTATATATCCCATAACACAAGTTTAAAACACTTACTTTGGGGCTAGCTTAATCAGTATAATTTTTTTCATATATTTATTTACATTTATTTATTATTTATAACTAGACCATCAAGATGGGATGTCTTTTTTCCCACATTCCAGTGTCTTGATGTTTTTTTCTTTACTTGTGAGTTTAATCATTCATCCATATTTAACATTAAAGATCGTGTGATGAGTAAAAAGTCATGAACATTAGTGCCTACTTCATTCACCCTATACTTGAGCTAGTATAATAATTAAGGATCTCCTTGATTAAAAAAGTCTATTAACATGTGGTCCACGAGCGTTTTTGAGAATTAATGATGATGAATAATGATCGAACAATCGACTAACGACAGACATATTCGAAGTTCTTGAATTGGAAACACTTAGCTTGTCGCCGCACTCTGCAATTAATCAATTTAAAAAGTGGAACGTTCATATTTTAAGCGATCTTAGCGATCAATCGTTCTTTGTGTGGGTCTCACCGGCGCCGGCGTCGCCCTCCGTGGTTATAGTAGCCCCGTCAAAACAAACATTATTCAAAATGCATGTTTTCATTTATTTTTATAATACACCCACGTTTGAAAGTGCCGCGTGTGATCTCCAAAAGAGAGGCGGTTTCGTGAGAGCTTCCTGTAAAATGTTTGTCATAATTCATAATCGACGAAACAAATTGACGCTAGCCTTATTCGTGTGTATATTTAGCGACAGTAAATATACTATCCACAAGTGAAATATTTTCTAAATGTACCGTTACAATAACTTTTTTAGTAAACATGACGGATGTCTCAGCGGTTTGCACAATTTGTTGCGCTGGCGCATGTAAGGTATCGATGGGCAGATAAAGGCTTAACTTGAAATCAAGTTAATGCCATTTATCTTCCTCCTTATCTTATTCCTTAAGGCTTCAGTTTCAGTCACAGTTGGTATATCTAGATGACAGGTGCAACCACCTGTCATCTAGATATACCAACTACAATATCCTTATTTGTATGGGAAAATATCAACATATTTTCCCGTACAAATAAGGATATTGTTACTGTCACGCAAGATAAGTAAGAGGCCTTCAGACAGCATGAAAAATATGTAATTTTAAATAGTGCTACAGTCTTCAAATGTTAATAAACTTTGCTGACGTAGCCAGTATGTGAAAAATAAACAGTTGAGTCTCGCTGCGAGTTTGCTAAAGCTATCTCTAGACGCGCCTTCAAAGTCGTAATGTCAACAAGGCATTATGCTGTCGAGTTCGAGTGTCACTACAATTCTAACGATGTTAATGTTGTCACTTCTTATTTTGGTAATTCAATAAACATCAAAAATGTTATAGTAAAAGTTGTGACAACATTTGGATGCCTAAAATTTATTTGTACTGATTTAATGAAGAGAGCTACAGTTTGTTTCATTTGAAACATTTTGTAATGTCTATGTTCTTTCAATTAGTTTGAAAATATGCCAACTGAAATAGTTTAAAATTGAATAAAAAAATATTTTTAAAGTCAATATAGTGGAATCACCAGTAAATACGAAAGACAGTTCTGACCCCAGGCTCCGCTACGGATGCAATCTACTAAATGAAAGAAATATGAATGTTAATAGTAAATGAAAACATTTTAAAGAAAAAATACTTAGTAAGTACATTTTTAACAATCAATCGAAAATTAATTTCCATATACGTGTAGGTTTATGCAAAGGTATGATAAAACAATATCTCTTAAGGTAAAAAAAGAAACAATGAAGTGCAATCTCCACTGTATATCGACGTAAAACCGTACTTTAACCATCGCTTTCAATAAAGCTCCCTTTCGAAGGTAAACTAAAAAGTTCGGTGCACCAAAGGCTTGCACTCTCGTTGCTTTGTTTAAACAGCACGATACATTTTGGGTTTATTCCTGATGTTACTTTTATAACAGTTTTTTAACTTGGTACATAAAATCCATGCTAGGAACTTATGATGGAACTTTTAAAATGTAAACAGAGATTGGTTTTGTTTTTTGTCATTGACATCGTTTTATAAAAATTCTATGAAGGTAGAATTAAATAATTATAAATACAATTAGTAGAATTTAAAGAATTACAATTATGTACATGCAAAACATGTCTATCAACATATCATCCAACGAAAATAGTCTCAATGAGATTTTTTTTCAGATTTTTAAGACCTGCAATCTAAAACAAGTGAAGTAAATAACCATATATTTATCAAGTTGTCTTATTGTTCTCGGAGCATCTATTACCTACTCAACAACTATAAATATAGGACTCACCTAAAGCTGGGATAGATGAGACTCTACAAACTATGCATAATTTCATCATAATATACATATCTATTTCATTTTACTCTTACTTATAAAAGGAAGGAAGAGAAATAAAAAAAACAGTTCACTCATAAATGTTAAGTATTCGGTTTCAAAATTTTCACTCCTTCCTTACCGACGTTCGACGTCCTATCAATGGTTCAAACGGGAATACATTCCCCTTTTACTCTGTCATCGTTCAAGTGGCCATAAATTATAAACTTAACCTTGGCCGCGATGTTTAGGTTAAGATTTAACTAGCATATGTGGGTCGTGAGAACAGCTTAAATAGACCTATTGCTTACAGCGAGTGCTTGTTTATTTAAACAGCCATAAACAATGGGCGCTCCTGTAACTTTATTACAGTTACCCCACGAAGCTTAAAAAAAGATTCAAGTTTAGGCTTGATACTCGGATAATTATTTATTTTTATATTTATAATTTTTATATTTTGACAATACAGGTGACTTATTTAACCACCAGCCAATTTATTGGAGCAAATTTCGTCCATGATACTGAACTGCTTTTTGTTAAAATAATTATCGCAAATCGATAAAAACATTTCGTCCTCCCATACAAAATCCATTAGGCAGCGCGCCGATTTGTATGAGAAGCCGAACTTTCTTTTTTCGTTTTTCTTTAATTGATTTTATGGAAAGTGGTCCAGCATCACGGACTGAACTTGCTCCAAAAACGTTGCCGGTGTTTTAAAAGTAACCCTGTATATAGAGGGACGTATCACATAAATTTAGCTAGCTATAACCATTGTCGTAAAACAATAGCAATAACATGTAATTTTTACTACCTCCAAGTAATCTCGGTAATCATTGATTTATTCCAGTTTAGATAGTTTATCCATGCAAATGTCGGTCATCCGTAACGGCCATTGCCAGCGAATTGGAAACCAATAATTGTAATATGCATAATTTCGATAATTCACATGATTTCCGATTTAATTTCCTATAGATTCGCGACTTCATTAGCATTATCCGCTATAATAGGCAACTAATAATCCAAATTAAAGCGAAATATTCGTAAATCTGTTTACCTATTGCACGTATTAGCATAACAAGGAATGGGCCCTACGGCACAGAATTAATAAATAAGACTATCCTAGGGTGAGCTAGTTGAACTTGTCGCAGTCATACTTTTATCCAAATATTATAAATTTCGTGTAATGCATATAAACAACTGTAGGCGACACAATATGAAGTACTTTTTAGGGTTCCGTACTAAAAATGAAAAAACCGGAACCCTTATAGGATCACTCGTGCGTCTGTCTGTCCGTCCGTCTGTCACAGCCAATTTGCTCCGAATCTACTGGACCGAATCAGGTGAAATTTGGTAGGATGGTGTAATCCTATGACCCAAACACATTTATGCGCAAAGTAAATAAATATTTTTTTAAAATAAGGGTCATTTTCGGGGGATTTAGGAAATTGAAAAAAAAAGTTTTGCAAACCTTACTGTGTCGGAGTTTTTGGAGGGGAAGTCAAGGGGTTCGGTTGGGGTTTGCTTTAAATAATTTTGCAAATTTATTTTAGTGGACTTTATAATATGAAATCGGTGTTGTTTGGTGTTATAAATTCTCATGCTCATGAACAATGTGTAAAAGAGTTGAAGTGGACACTCATAGTAGGTACGGCTGTAGTGATATTTGTTTTGCGGACTGTGTGGGCGTGTTAGGGCGTCGTCCGCCACTCAGTCGTCTATGAAAACCAGTGGACTCGTACAGATTTGTCGCCAGAAGCTCCCTTGAAGCAGTCAAAGGCCTACACCACCCTTTGATTATAACTTGTTAGGATAAGGTTAGGTTAGGATTAGGAATAAAGAACAAAGTTAAAGATAGGTTCTAAAGGACTTGTATCCAGAGCCGTAAAATTATTTAATAAAAAATAAAAACTTACTGTGTCATATATCAAATGAAAGGGCTCGTCTCGTTATGAGGATCTCAAATATATTGTTGTTATAATTATAAAATAAATTTCACATTTTGATTTTATTCATGAAAGAAGACGAAAATTGACCATTCCCCTTCCTCCCCAGATCTCCGAAACTACTAAGCTTAAAATTTTGAAAAACATGCGAAATATATTTCATTGCTTGTAGATTACAGGAAAACCTATAAGAATTCAATCAATTGTACGGAACCCTCTCCACATGAGTTTAACTCGCACTTGGCTGTATTTATTTATTATCCGTATCGACAGCAGGTCTTTTTTAGTCTCCACTGCAGGAGCATGACCCTCTCTGTACTACCAGAGCCATATACTGGGTGGCGCAAAAGTAAAGACCCTATTTGGTTCAGCTATAACATTTTTTCTAAATTAGAAAACTAGATTTAGGTTTTTTTAAATGTATATTTGTGCCATTAAATTTCGTACCATTAGGATTTAAAGATGATGTCTTTTAAATGGTGACCTCCAGAGTTGATACACATTTGAGCCCTATTTATGACATTTTGCATAACTTGCCGTAACACTTCCTGCGATATGTTCGTTATTTCTTGACGAATGTTTTCTTTTAGAGCTGCGAGAGTCTGTGGCTTGTTCACATACACCCGAGATTTCAAAAAACCCCAAAGAAAGAAGTCTGGACTGGTCAGATCGGGTGATCTTGCAGGCCAAGGCAAATCGCCAAAACGAGAGATAACTCGGCCTGGAAAAGCGTCCCTCACTAAGTCCATAGTGTCGCGCGCTGTGTGTGCCGTAGCGCCGTCTTGTTGAAACCAGATGTGCTCCAGCCCCAATTCGTCCAAACTGGGTATCAAAAACTCTCGTAACATGGTTCTGTAGCGTTCTCCAGTGACAGTTATCGCATTGCCTCCAGCGTCTTCGAAAAAATAGGGTCCGATCACTCTGTCAACACAGATGCCACACCATACAGTAACTTTTAGTGGGTGTAGAGGTGTTTCTTGAATAATGCGCGGATTATCAGTGCCCCAGAACCGAGTATTCTGCTTATTGACATGCCCTGAGAGATGGAAATGCGCTTCGTCACTCATAACCAATTTTGAAGGAAAATCATCCTCTTCAAGGTTGAGGTTTATGACGCGCTGGCAGTAATCTAGACGAGCTCGGTGGTCAGCAGGCAGCAGCTGATGAGTCATTTGAGTTTTATACGGGAACATCTTTAAGTCTTTCACCAAAATACGCTGCAGGGTCCGTCTGGAAATGCCCAATTGCGTGGCACGTCGCCTCGTTGATGTTTCTGGACACTCTTCCACATCTTCGCGCACAGCATCGATATTTTCAGCTGAACGGCCTGTTCTTGGTCTCCCAGACTTAGGTCTATCCAATGTTGAGCCAGTTGCTTCAAGGCGTGTGGCAAAGCGTCGAATTGTGCGACCAATCGGTGCCGGACGGTGGTGAAATCGTCGACGAAATTCACGTTGTGTTCTTATCACTGATGAATTATTCCGTAAGAACATTGACACAATTATTCCACGTTCTTGGGGAGTAAAACGGTCCATGTTTATTTTCAGTGTATTTTACATTTGTTCACTACACAATTTTCAACAACAGAATGACAGAAAATGTCATATAAAAAAAATAAAAGTATTTTCTTTAGTGCCAGTACTTTTGCGCCACCCAGTATTAGCCAGAGCAGTCAGAGGATTTGGCCTACACCCTCCACGCTGGCCAGACGGGTTGGGGCGGTCTCATTGAAGTTTATAAGCTTTGTTCAGCTTGTGTTTCGTAGTCGCCTTCTACGACATCAACAGGAAGACTTGGAGTGGTCCTATTCTACTCTGCCGGGAACCACACGGCGAGCATGACCACCTCGACGAAGTTTGATCGCCATTATCAAAGAAAAAAAAAATACTTTTTATTTTTTGATGCTGGCCACTTGCATTTTGTTTTTTCTTTATTTTTTCCCCTTCAGCGCCAAATTTAAATTTCTGTTTTTTTTTATTTTTATTAATGGCTTGACGCTACTGCGTATTTAGCCAGGAACAAGTTAATAAAACGTGGAAAATTCCTTCTTCCTTATAAAGTTACAATCAAAGGTTGGTGTAGGCCTTTGATTGCTTTAAGGGAGCTTCTGGCGACAAATCTATATGAGTCCACTGGCATTCATAGCCGATTGAGTGGCGGTCGACGCCCACACAGTCCGCGAAACAAATACCACTACAGCCGTACTATGACTGTCCACTTTAACTATTTCACATATTGTTCATGAGCATGAGCTTTTATATTACCAAACAACACCAATTTCATATTATAAAAGTACTCAAATCAAATTGCAAAATAATTTAAAGAAAACCCCAACCGAACCCTTTGACTTCCCGCCAAAAACTCCCAAATTTCTGTTGTCTTCTTTTTTTATTGCTTCTGTGAATATATTGTTTTTATTTGCGTCGCTTTCATCTACTTTTTTACTTATGTACTTCTCAAATTTGATTGAAATCCGTCGATTAATAACGCTAGGCGAGAACAGATGGCTGAAAGCTGTTTTTGGCCAATCTCGAAACAGAGACGCTTCGGTCGTTAGGTCAATTAAAAGCTGTAATATAAACAAATCAAACTGTAGTATATTAACTCAAAGTAAGTGTATTAACTTGTAAAAACAAATAGTAATTCAATGATAGGTACTTTATTAAATAAAAATATATCATCCACCACAGAGGAATTTTCGAAAAAGATCATTTTCTACCAGGCTGGAAAACGACAAATAATAACTAAGTAAGTATTAAATAAGATTCTGAACAATAATTATTAACTCTCTTATTACCAGTCGCGTTTAAGACCCTGTAATTACAAGGGGTGAAGGGGCGGATTCAGTGAGAATTAACAACCAGAAAAATCCGAAACAAAAAAACTTTTCGAGACAAAAAATAAAACTCTAAGCATATGGCATAGACTAGTAAGTATATGTGGGTGGTGCATATGCATTGCCGTGCTCACTGTTTGCTCTCTCTAGTTACGGCCGTGATTGCAACATTTATGATCGTTATTAGACCGGACGGCCTGTGTCCCTTTTGCGACATTGTAATAAATTACAGAATTTCCGTTATCATTATAATAATTTTTAAACAGTTTTTATTGGTCATAATCCGGAATTATTTATAACAGGCTATGGACACTGAGATATCTTATCGTTCCGGCTACCGCGTCTCGCTGGACAATTTTATCAGGATAGGAAAGAAAGTTAAGGCTAACAAAGAGACATTTTTAAGTATTTTTTTAAATTTTTATGATTTTATTTGTAGTATTGCTGGTCTGGGAGAAAATAAATAACATAGAATGAACCAACTGCTTCTCTTCCCGCGCAGATCCTAAAAGCCGATCGAGTGAATGGGCAAGAATCTGAATCATATAAATAGGCAAGAATCTGAATCATATAAATAAACGATGCGGTTAGCAACCCATCACTATTATGATTTTCTTTATCCACCTTCATGCCCACCATCACGCTAAAAGTGGCCTGGACCTTGCCGCCCTAGGCTCGGTCTGCCACGTTAGGGATAGAGACGTGATAGTGTATCTGTATCTTATTTGTAGTATGTATAGGTTTATACCTATACATATATGTTTTTATCAATTAAATTCTCTACAGCCTATGTTCTTCTAGTCCTTGAAGATTATTATTATGTACTCGTATTTACCTTTTGATGTGAATATAATGAAGTAGGTATTTTAAAAAAGGAACATTATTAGTATACATATATATATAAATTTGTAAGTTCATGAACAAATAAAATGAACGTTTTAAAACTGAATTTGACCTATTGCAGCAAGGTCTTATTAACACTAATAACAAAGTACAATATCATAGGTACTCGTCTTCAAAAATACCTCGCTACTCGTACGAACGTTAAAAAAGTTTTAATATTGCTTTCGTTTCCTAATAACTCTTATATAAATATTAGTGGCATTTAAGCATACTTCAGGTGAATAGGAGAGTCATACTTGATAGGATTATGCCATCAGATAGACAAGCATCACTATCACCCACTCGTTATGACGGAAGTCCTTGTCAAGAGCGGTTAAAATCTGAACCAGTCGAGGGTTAAATCGGGGTCATGCTGACCATAGCACCAATCATCTCGTATTGAAGGGTTACAATTACCATTATCAAATATATTACCCGCAGTTTTTGAATTCACTTATACGTGTTTTGTAAACTAACTTTAGTTTAGGGTGATATGGTTTGTAGTTTCAAATAACGCATTTTGTTTGAAAGGGTACTTGTTTTCAATCAACCATATCATATGTCGAGTCACTGATGAACTGTCAATTTCAATTGATACTCTTGTCAGTTTGTATTTAGAACTAAATAAAAACGCCAAGTACGACTCTAGGTATTATGTATTCAAGGTTTTAGTATCTTTTTTTTTATTTTGCTGGCAAATTATATATTTGCTTTCAAAATTTTTACTGCTTGGATGGCGGAGGTAAAAACCGCCATCTTTTAGCAAAATCATTATAATAAAATCATAAAAAGTATTACGAGTATTTAAGAAAATCACGACAAACAAGACGTGTTTCCAAATACTTCTTAGTAAAACACATGACCTCCTTTTTAAAGTCGGTTATATGAAGTAACTCAATCTTAACAGTGTTTACATTTCAGTCACATCATATAATTATTAAAAATGTTACAAAAAACACGTGTTTCTTTCGTCTTAATGCAGAAAACACGAAATTTCTCAACACTCCTGAAATTCTGACGAAACATTTATCCGAATGAATTAAGTGGTAAATTAATAAGCAGTTTAAAACGCGGGCGCAAAGTTTATTTTTGGATTGCAATTCGGAGAATCATAACTAAGACAAGTTTAAGAGTTTCAAATCTCGATTTGACAGATGTTTATGGTCGCCTCTGTAATCCAAATAAATATTTTGGAGATGTTTACATTAATGCAAGGCGGGAAGTGTCGACGGACTCCGTACGTAGGCGCTTCTGTTTGTTTGTATTATTCATTATGATGGTAGGCTATATGATACTAAATGACATTACTTGCATTGCAGATGTTGTATGTGGCTTGACAAATTCTCCAGTAGGCACTTTGTGAAATTTTATTATAGAATCAGCTTAAACTAGTGACTCTGTGAGCTGGTAGACCTCGCAAGTCTGTCTTTGCGTAAGTAGCCCCTCACATACTAACCCCTTGAAGTATATCGAATAAAAATATTGCTCTTACAAAAAGTTGCGTCTTAATAAGGGTAACAAAATAGTTTCATGACATGAAGTATTATATTTTTACGTTTTCAACCCCCACAATTCCGGCATTTGGAAAAACTTCAAAAAACTGGTTCGACAAAAAATTCTAAATAATTATGAAACGTTACCTGCTCTCAAAATTTCACGAGAATATATAACCTATGTAGAACAAATGGAAATCTGGAATTCGGACACAAGAAAGAATTTTTGCTGACGCTGAAACAAAGACCTTCGTTCGCTTAGCTCACTCGGTCATCATTTCAGCCGCATAACGTCCACTGCTGGACATAGGCCTCTCCCAAGGTTTTCCAAAATGACCGATCTAGAGCGGCCTGCATCCAGCGCTTTCCAGCGACCTTGGTCAGGTCGTCTGACCACCTTGTGGGTGGGTGTCCTACGCTTCGCTTGCCAGTACGTGGTCGCCATTCGAGAACCTTTTTGCCCCATCGGCCATCGGTTCGTCGCGCTATGTGTCCCGCCCACTGCCACTTCAACGAGCTAATCCGCTGGGCTATGTCCGTGACTTTTGTTCTCCTACGAATTTCCTCATTTCTGATTCGATCACGTAGAGAACACCAAGTATAGCGCGTTGAGCTACCTTGAGCCTTCTTATGAGACCCATAGTAAGGGACCACGTTTCGGAGCCATAAGTCATCACTGGTAACACACATTGATTATAAACTTTCGTCTTAAGGCACTGAGGTATTTTAGACGATCACTCGGTCAATTAAAACCGTATTATTATGAAATCATATTGCAACAAAGACTCATCAGTAGACACAAGGTAGTAGACACTGATGAGTCTTTGTTGCAATATGATTTCACATTAGCAAAATAAATCTTTTAGTAGACAGTAGTGCAGTTTTCTTACAAGGGAGTTGCTATGTTAGGCTCTTATCTGACTTAATAAATAAATTTACTTTGCAGTTAGATAGGTTCAAAAAATCGTTTAATTTTTCAACTAAAACACTAGCATATTTTCAAAAAGCTCAACAATAATATGACGACTTTTTCCACCTCCATATAAACTATATAAACGCTCGAATATGTTTTCATTTAAAAAACTTATCTTACAACCAACCCGACGACGGATATGAAAACATTTTCTTCAAAATAATAGACTCGCACGTGTGGATAAAAGCTCCCTGACGATGTGATTCCAGGGGCCAGAAGTGTGGACCTCGTTACGTTTTATTGAATAAAAGGGTTTTATTAAATTCAACCTAAAACGAAAACTAGATTAGCGCAGCCCGCAAGCGCTTTCCCGAATATTTGGACATTATATAAGGAACTCTTTGAATCGAATGAAAGAAGTTTGTTCTCAAAAATTGAATATTTGTACAAGCTTATGTTTCGTATATTCCGGCTATAATTTGATGAAGAAATTCTTAGGTCTGATGATAAATCAGAACTTAGATTATTACCATCATCAAATTATCATTAAAGGAATTATTAATTTATGAAATTTAGGCGGACTCAGGAGGATGAAATTATAGTAATAGAATTATCTCTCTCTCTATTTTATCTTAGCATCTTCCCGATTATATCCAGGAGTCTACTTCATTTCTAGAAAATGGTGTAATTACTCATAATTACTCATAATTTTTTAAGTGAAAACTTCTTTAGGCGCGTTGGGCATTTTTGAGATGGGAAAAAAACCATTGAACTCGCGACACTACCGTGTAACCAACACCACCTTGTTCAAGTTTTTTTCCTCCTGTCGGCACTCTTTTACTGAGACTCCGCTGTCTGTTCGTCTGTCTGTCTGTCTGTCCGTCAGTCACAGGGCTCTATCTCTTGAACCGTAATAGCTAAACACTTGAAATTTTCACCGATTATGTATTACTGTGGCGGATATAACAACAAATACTAAAAATAAGATAAAGTTAATAATTAAAGGGGGTCGTCATACAAGAAACGTGTTTCTTCAGCGTTTTAAAACATTTAGTACGGAACCCTTCATGTACGAGTCCGACTCGCACTTGCCCGTTTATTATTTTTTAAATACTAAATTGCTGTTGTCTTTGTTACAGATGAAAAAAAGGAGGAAGCAATGAAAAAGTTCCTAAAATTCAAAGTGAGAGTGACACCATCGCGCTGAAGATGTGGTAGAGGCTGCAGACATGGACACGCTGGCAGTCGTGACGTCTCTGCTAAGTCTCTTCTTCTGCTGTTATCTCGGTAAGTTATTTTTTAATGTAAAAATTATGTTCATTTGTATGGACTTTGTATAACAAAAACAAGCGTTTTTGTTGCGAAAAAAATTGCTCATTTATGCAGTAAGTTGTTTTTTTTTATTCAGAAAAGGAATTAAGATATTTTCAACTAACTTTATTCTAAACCCAGTCTACAAAAAGCGGCCAAGTGCGAGTCGGACTCGCCCATGAAGGGTTCCGTAGCAGCAAGTAACAAAATATAAAAGTTCTAATCTCATTCAAACCAATTTTCGGTGGAAGTTTGCATGGTAATGTACATCATATATTTTTTAGTTTTATCATTCTCTTATTTTAGAAGTTACAGAGAGGGGGGGGGGGGGCACATTTTACCACTTTGGAAGTGTCTCTCGCGCAAACTATTCAGTTTAGAAAAAAATGATATGAGAAACCTCGATATCATTTTTGAAAACCTATCCATAGATACCCCACAAGTATGGGTTTGATAAAAAAAAATTAAGTTTCAGTTCTAAGTATGAGGAACCCCAAAATTTATTAATTTATTTTTATTTTTATGTAAAAATCTTAATGCGGTTCACAGAATACATCCACGTATCAAGTTTCAACAGTATAGTTCTTATAGTTTCGGAAAAAATTGGTTATGATATACGGACGGACAGACAGACAGACATGACGAATAAGGCTTCCGTTTTTTGCCATTTGGCTACGGAACCCTAAAAAGGATAATAATAAATGGACCGGCATGAAATCTTCTTGTGGTTTAGAAGCAGCAGTATGTAACCTTACCACTGTGAAACTGTTGAAAGAAATCAACCTACCCAAAAAAATACAGAATTAAACCTATTCAATACAAAATATCTAAATAACATACATTTTTCTTTTTGAGAATTGTTGAAATAAGGTTAGTAGTTGCAATTAAACGTAAGTAAAATAAAAAATACAATGATAATATAGGACAGTAATACATATAGATAAGCGTGTACATTTACATTTATATTAAAGTACTCCCGACAATTTTTCTAAACCAAAGTGGACACTATATGTGGAACAATGTAAACCAAGCTATGAAAATCAGTAGGAAATGCCACATTTTTATGTCAACTGTCGCAACGCCGCCGATCCCGGTATTTGGGACGTAAAATTTATGATATATTTTATGTTTACTACCGACGGTGATAACCATATGTTGCTGTTTTTTTATATTTTCACATTTACATGTAAAAACCTAAGCTTTTTAATGTCAAACGATTATTTATCAAAACTTTTAACGTGGAAAAAAGTATAAATATGTCCGTATGTACCGCTTGACTTTATATACTTACCCCGATATTAATATAGGTACTTACAATACACTACAATACAAAAATCTTTATTGCACCAAATAAGATTTACAAATACTGAAAAATGTCTATATTAGGTCCTTACATATGAAATTGCCGTTCAGTATCAAAAAGTAAAACAAGTTTTTTTTTATGAAATTATTATTTAATCAATCGAAGTATGCGCCGTTGTTATCGATACACTTCCGCCATTTTATAGGCAGATCATTGATACCTTTGGAAAAAAAATCCTGGGAGCGAGAGTCTATGAACTGTTTGAAGGCGGTTTTGACTGCCTCATCAGATTTGAAATTTTTTCCTTGTAAAAAGTTATCCAAATTTTGAAAAAAGTGGTAATCGGTTGGGGCAAGATCTGGAGAGTATGGTGGGTGTCGCAGAGGTTCCAGTCGCAGCTCCTCTAACTTGGCGATCGTTTGATGTGCAGTGTGTGGTCTAGCGTTATCCTGAAGGAGCAGTGGGCTAGAGCAATTCATCAGTCTCGGTTGTTTAATGGCGAGCTTTTCCATCATTGTTTGCAATTGTTGGCAATACAAGTCTGCAGTAATTGTCTGGCCTGATCTCAAGAAGCTGTAGTGGATAACACCAGCACTGGTCCACCAAACACTAACCAGAATCTTCTTTTTGGTCAGTTTTCGCTTAGGGCAAAGTTTTGCCGGTTCTCCAGGGTCAAGCTATTGTGCTGATCGCTTCCGATTGTTTACAGGATCCATTTCTCATCACAAGTCACGATACGGTTCAAAATCCCCTCATTATTGTGGCGATTAAGCAAAGAAACGCAGCAAGCAACGCGTGTTTGTTGGTTTGCTTCAGTCAATTCGTGCGGTACCCACTTTTTGAGTTTTTTAATTTTTCCGATTTGGCGCAAGTGGATAAGTATCGTTTTGTCACTTACGCCGAAGGCTGCTGCTAATTCAGAAGTGGTTTGAGATGGATCCGCTTCCACTATCGCCTTCAATTCTTCGTTATTCACTTGATTATCAGGTCGTCCACGAGGCTCATTGTGTAAATCGAAATTTCCAGAACGGAAACGTTGAAACCAAAAACGCACCGTTCGTTCGTTAGCGGTGCCTGGTCCATACACGTCGTTAATTCTTCGAGTCGTTTCTGCAGCACTGGTGCCACGGTGGAACTCGTATTCGTAAATACCGCGAATTTTCAATTTAACCATAGTTGTTGTTATAGCAATGTTGAAACTCAAACAAATAATGTTAAAACAAATGAAATACGAATTTTAAAATAATATTTTTCTGGCTTTATTTCGAAATAAATTTGAATTTGGAATTCCTAATGAAACGCAAGATATTTGATTTTAAAGTTGCCAGTATTGAAAATCGGCAATTTCATATGTAAGGACCTAATAATATAAGGTACAAGAGGCGGCCTTATCGCCGAAGCAATCTCTTACAGGCAACCCTAAAGAGGAGTGCGAAGTACATTAGTAAGACTAATAGATTGATTTCTAAAATACTTAACTTTAGTACTTAACTAAAAAATGTGTAGCAAAATCTACTAAAATAGTAAATTACAAACATGATTGACATTCACGAAAAACAAAACTTAAATAGACAAACTTATGCCCTACCACTAATTTTTTTAAAAAAAATTGCCCCATATTTATGCCCAACTAAAAATTAATTCTTCCGTTCAAACTTACTTACTCTTTAGAGCAATAAAGTATAAAAATAAACGGCGAAGGCAGAGTTCAACCAATGCTAATAGCTTGGTATTCACCCTCGTAGGGTAGATTCCCCTACACTATTTGATATTTAGTGCCTTGCGGTACCATCTTAGATTTGTGGCTACACTTACCGACGCGAAAATAACCGTGTCATTCGAACAATATTGCGTTAATTTGTCAGTGGTTGGAAAAAATAGGGACGAATGCCTATTTTTTAAATGAAACAGGCTCAAGTTATGTTTATGGTGACAAAAATAAATAAAACACAAAACATAGAGAAAACATTAGAGGGTTTCAAGTTTTACTTCAGGTGAGATTTTTATTTATTCACATTACAGTTGTGATTATTCTCCATTAGTCATGTTTGTCATGCAATTTCTTTTTACACACTTATATGAAAAAAAATATCTCATACTCATTATTTTCATCTATCAAAGCAACATTAAAAAGCTCTTTTTCTGCAAATAGTAAATAAACTCGACCGTCACTCCTCCAGTCATTCTCTTTAGAGGATTCTTGTTATTTTAGTTTTCAGCAGTCGCACAATCTCCGCTCTGGCATTGAAAAAATAAACCTGATGAGGAATAAATTTATTACAGCGTTTTGAATAACTCGTTATTAAACGAACTCCATGGAACTGAAACATTCAGAATGTGTGTACCAATTTACAAATACGAGTATGTATGAAATAATACTTATTTTTTTTGTCCGCCAAAAATGTTAAAACAAAGCTAAAATATATGTAAGTAGATATATTTTTTTGTTATTACTTCAAATGCCGAAGAGAAAAGTGTAAGCTACATTTTAAACTGGAATTATTTCTTTCCAGTTAAAAATATTCTTCGTGAAGTTGCAAAAAAAAGTGTAAAACGTTCCTATTTAATATTTTAGTGTTGTTACAACCATGCCTAACAAATAAACAGCGTTAAACGACTCCCCAGGGCCCACGGGCGGGCGCGAGGAAAGCGTAACTTATTGACTCTACTCATTAGGATAACAAAACACACATGCGTAAATTTTATCCCACATCTGCCTATAGCTTATAATTCACAATCAACTCAACACATCCCACAAAAATTCCACGTCTGGACAACCTCAACCCCCAGTTGTCAAAGTCACTTGGATTGAATTATATACACTGTGGTTCGGCATGCGTCGATTCACAAAAAATAGAGCTGGCACCCCAGGCGGCTATCAAAGCGTAAAGAAGTTAAGCTAATGTTAAACGACGCCTATCTTTTGTGCCTAATGCTTGATGGATGCTGCGTAAAATGTAGTAAAAAAGAATAATAAAAATAAACAGAGTCAATCGCTCTGGGCGGTTTACAATAGGCACTACCATAGTGCTTGTCATTGAAAGGACGTATTGAAAAATGGACCGATATCTCGAATCTTGATTTAAACAAAACTGTGACTTTTATGAATATAAACGTGACCCTTGTGTTGAAGTAGGACGTTTATGCGTTTGAAATATAAAACAAGTAATTTAGTGTTTCGGACGGAAGCGTTTTGAACTAAGCGCATATGAACTCTTTGTCTAAAAAGGAACGAGTTTTTTGTGTTTTCTTTTCTATTTAAATCAGATAAATGCTATAGAATGCCAGTCTTAATATAGACGTTAGTTGCTCGGCTAATATCAATGCTATCGCGAAGGGACATCGCCAAAATCGTTTTGTGTCGCGCGACGTCGGCTCAAAGGATCCGATAGCTATCAGTTTGCAAACTTTGTATTTTTTGTATTTATTTCGTATACTCCTGTGAAATTCTTAAGCGGTTTAATGTTTTGGAAGTAACGCTGTCAAATATAATTTAAACTTGTGACTCTATAGTTGCCAAAACTCTACAAGTATGGTAATAGATGTGCTTGGTTTGACAAGTATTTATTTTTCTTATACATATTATCTTCTAACAAACGTGCAGTTTGAAAAAAATGGTTTATATAAACTTATTATCTTTCAGCGTAGCACGTTGTGTACTGTCTGTTAATTTAACTGAAAACGCGCACGTATAAGAATTAAAACAATCACCCAAGAATTTGATTATGATTTCATTATTTACAAAAGAAACCTAATTCCGTAAATACGTATTTTCTCGAATTTTTAGACGACTGAATAACTAATGACTAATGTTAGATGCAAAACATTGAGCTAACTTAGCAGTATCATAGCGGTCTGTTATTTCATCTGCCCACGCGCCGAGTCACAGCAACAAAGCAAAAGAAACGATGCAACTGTCACCAAAGTCTTTCCGCAAACTGTAGTAACAATATTCAACGTTTTTGGAATATCTACTCTAAGCGGAGTATAGAAAGCTAAATTTCCTATAATTAGAAATCTTGTTTCAATTTTACGATGTCCTGTTGCCCTCATTTTTAGCAGGTACGGCGGACCCTATGAAAGATGACACTGTCAGATACTGTGTCAACAATTTGTTCCTTCTTGCGTTAGAACGCCTTGCAAGACAAACACATCACGAAATACATATTAAGCTAATCCGTGCGTCCGTTGCAGCCGAAGCAGCTATTTCTTAGCACATGTGCGCGGGAGCGTGTTCTGTTTTTTGCACCATAAAATATAAGTGCTATTTCATTAACCGTAACATTTTGTTCATAGCTGTCCGTGCTTCGTTTGAACTGTCCTAAAATATGTGGTGTCAATTTCACGTTATAGTGCGAAATAGTAATATGTACTGACGTAGTCATAAAATATTTTAGAAGCCTATTGAATATTACGTGTGCATAACTTACGCATTTTTTCCAAAACAATGAACTTCTTTTGTGATAATTACAATTTTATGGACGTCACTGAGCAAGCGCAATTAAGGCAAAAATGTAGCGACAGCTAGATGGCAGAGATGGCAAGTAATAACTCCATTGGCTTCAAATTGCAAGAGGGCCCCAAAATTGAACACGTGTTCAAAATTCGGAAAATCATGATTACCTCCTAAGGGAGCCAATCACTGCCATTAGAATTAGATATTCGAAATTTAAACGCCTATCGAGTTACATGGGGTGACAGTTACAGACACTAGGAATCGTGAGAGTTGCGCGTAATTAGATATGACGTAATTTGATTTTATTTCCATGTGCCTAAGCATGGACGATCAAAGAATATTTTGAGTCGACCCCCGTTTGATCTTGATATATATCGCAATACAAATTTGTGTTAAACTAGAAATTATTCAACAAATCAAAGAGAACGCCACTTAACACGGTAATAAACCTACATTCACGTGCGAAGTGAGAGCAGCCGAATGCTCGTTCCATTTACAGTCCGCATACTTCTAAGCCGTCAAAAAATATATACAGAAGTTGCAATAACACGACTTGGTCTGCCGTCGACGTTAAACTTAAATGTGAAACCCGTGTCTCAATAACCGATTTTTTATTTATTTTTTCTCGAGTCGCGTGTCAACATGTGCCAGTAAATTAGCAGGGGACCATAGTCACCCTCGCAAACTTTTTTTTAACAAAGACATTGGAACAATAGAACGTAACTATGCGCAAGTTGAAATCGCTCCCTTGCCGTTGGCGTGGGCGATTGTGACTTTCCTAGCGTAGCGACACTAGCGACACTTGGATTTGGTCCGTTAATCTCCATTATTATTGTTAGTTACCACTATTTTTTTTTTAATTCTAGTATTACGCTTGTACCCAAGAAATTTACTGTTTCATAATAAATAAATAAAAATCAGTTTTTAGAAATATCTTTATAATTGCTAATTATTTGATAATTGATATTTCATCAGGTTACAAATATTATTTTTGACGTATCACGTATGAGCAATGATTGTAATATATAAGTCAATACGTATGGGACTATCTAGATAACATTTCAAAAAATGTATCCAACTCTCTCAATCAACTCAACAAATCAACTCTCAATGTCTTTGTTAAAAAAAAGTTTGCAAGAGAAAAAAAGATATTGTTCAGCCTATGTTGTTTTACATTTTTTACATACATTATTTTGTTTTTTCATTTAACATCTTTTTGTTCTTTTAAAACATACACGCTATATTCAAATGTTGCTGCAATATTCTTTGACCACGCCAAACTTGCTCAGACTTCATTCAATCATTAATTTGAAGCAAAATAAATAAACATACCTACTTATATGTTTTTAAAATTTTCTTATATTTAATAATTATAAACAAATTACATATCCTAATTATTATCTATTTAATACCAAAGGTAAACCACCTTTGGTGTCAAATAATTTTATATGGTATTGCAGGTATAAAAAAATCAAAAGTAACTTACAAGAAGATATTTTTCAAAATCAAAAATCAAAATCAAAATAGTTTATTAATTTCTGTAGTTTTTACAGCACTGGTTTAGCGATCAGGGATGTCTTGTAAGCAAACATATGCCTGTGTTAGAAATCTCTGCTCTCCTTACAAATATATAGTTAATTTTTATAACATAACGTTTATCACGGCGTATCGGGAAATGATATTTTCCGCCAAATATCCAATAAATCGATGCGGCTCTAACGCACAACTATGCAATAAAGTTACGTTTTATGCGCGATAAACTAACGTATCGAGATCAACATAAACTATATTTTATGCTCTTCCCAATCTGCCAAATCATATTTTATCTATATCTGCTTGCATAGCGATACATTTTATGAGTACGATGGATACAGTATCACATCCTTATAAATACCTATTCCAGGGAAGAAAACGAATTTTTCCTCTACCCAAAGGTTGACTGGAAGAGATCGCATCTAGCGATAAGTCCGCCTTTGTACCAATATTTTCTTTGTGTTTGTTATTTTTATTTTATTAATTATTATGGTGCAATAAAGATAATTTGTATTGTATTGTATTGTATTGAAAACGTTAAGGTTCTAAGAAGTAAGGAAGTTGGCTAAATCCTAACCTACACACGAAAACCAAAATGGAAAATTGTAACAAACTGATGACGATAAGTGAGGAAAAAAAGAAAGTCATATTATAATAGGGATAGAAAGTGTGACTTCACTTGAGATTTAAAGCTGGCTAGCGTTTCATTACGCCGGATGGGTAGTGGTAGTGCATTACAGTGAACAATTTTAAATAAAATTCAGTGGAGTGTGTAGGAATTTTTAAACGTCGAATTACGGCACTACGAAAGTCGCGACCATAGAGTAGAATATATTTTTTAGGATAATCTCAAGTTTTACACACATCCTGTTGGAAAATTTCTAGAATATGTGACAGAAGACATGTAGAATATATTCTCATTTTTTTCGTGCTTCCAGACAAACATAGAAAGCTTTTTTTATAAGAATGCCAGATAATTTATAGTTGTCAAAGGAGTATTTGTATGGTCAGCTTTTTTGCTGCGTATCATTCACGGTTGCCATCCGTTTGTACGAATCTTTTGAAAGGTGTGGTTGGCAACGATATATCATTGGCTCTCATCGAAGCTAAATTTTGTCTAAGCTGCGGGTTTTTCAGCTTTATTGAATATAATATGTGGTACTAAAAGTTTTACTTAAGTGTCTTTTTTTAAAACCCTCTTAAGGCCGAACCTAAATTTCCGGGGTCCAGTGCTGCCCCCATTTTAAATAAATCATTTCAAAGAAAACGGAGACATCATTTAAAATTTTGCAACTATCAAGTCCTAGATAGCCCTTCAAAGTATTTTATGAACTACTGTGTACAGTTTATAATAGGAACGTTTAGCTTTACTACGCACATTTGCCAAAAGTGGCCGTTTTTCGCAAATGTGCGTAGTAAAGCTTAACGTTCTCACTTTAAACTATAAACAGTAGTTCATAAAATACTTTGAAGGGTTATCTAGGACTTGGTAGTAGCAAAATTTTAAATGATGTCTCCGTTTTCTTTAAAATTATTTATTTTAAATGGGGGCAGCACTGGACCCCGGAAAATTCAGGTACGGCCTAAAGACTTATTGTTACATATTATTTACTACGCTGTTATCACAGTATTTATTTTAATGTTGGTTAAATTAGGTCGGATAACAAAAGCTTATAATAATAACAAAGCTCAGCCGAGGATAGAAGTAATTAGAAACGAAAAGCGGAGGCTTTTGCCCAACTATGGGACATAAATGGCTATTAAAAAAAAACAAAAGCTTAGAGTATGAGGTAATAACAAAAAGCAGCGAAAAATAGGGGTTTACACCTAAAAATCGAACGATAGCAAATCGAGAGATTCAATTATAGATTAGCCCTTGTATCGTACCGCATTCACAACGTTGGGACACGTGAATAAATAAACACAATTACTCTATACAAAGAGTAATCCCTATTGATTTTATTACAAAAAATAACGTTGTTTCTAAAATCGAGTCGTAGACCATATACGAAGGTTCATTTCGCAAAATATCGGACACCGAATCGAATTTTTTTTTGATGATCGGTTTTTATATCGCAACAATGGCAGGCCCAACAATAGACATACATTAATTCAAGTGTCAAAAACTAACATCTGCGCGTATCGTTGTAAACAGAGTAAAATGGTGCAGGGGAACAGCATCCTTGGGGGAACCCTTCAGCAAGCCTATGTTTATAGCTCATTATTATAGTGCGCCGCTTTAGAGTAGCTGCAAATGACATACTCCACCTATTATTAAAATAAACCGTAGCCCACTAAAGTCATTGTTAGGTAAATTTAAAATAAAGCCGGAAATTGCAGAGGGCTGGACGCTTTTCATTAAACGCAGCCTGAAACAACCACTTGAATCATAAAGTACATACTTATAGATACATGATGTAAATATACAGTAGACTAGGCAAACACAACACACACAAAGCACAGTCACAAGTGAGTGGAGCCTGGGTCTTGTATTCTATAAAAAAAAAACTGTATAGGTATTGCACAAAACCTGATTGTTTGTAAAATATTGATTTCTCAACAGATTTGGTGGAGGGAGGCCTTAGTGATGATTCGATGAGTGGGGAGGCTCCGTACATCATAGAACAACCACTAGACGTCACCGTGGCCCGCCACCAGCCAGCCACGTTGAACTGTCGCGCAGGCGGATCTCCACCTCCTACCATAAGATGGTACAAAGGGGGAACTTTGGTAGTATCTGATACGCACAGAAGTCTGCTGCCTGCCGGTGGGTTGTTCTTTCTAAGAGCGACTCACGGCAGAGCGCATTCAGATGCTGGAGTATACTGGTGTGAAGCGACGAATCCGTATGGAACAGCAAGGAGCAGAAACGCCAGTCTTCATGTTGCAGGTAATTTAATTGTTACTTATATTATTATAATTTTTCAAAACAGGGATAATAGATATCCTTTCCAAAATAGATAAATTAATAAAATGGAGATGGACCGGTCACAAGGAAAGTGAAGTAAAATTGTAATACAGTGGTAATCCCAGAGACAGCAAAAGAAGCCAAGGAAGACAATTTACAAAATGGGAGGATAAACTCAAATTAAAGTGTCCAAATTGGAGAAGAGTAGCTAAATATAAGAAACAGCAGAAGTGGGTAGGGAAAGCCTTTGCCAGGAGGCACACTGAATTAAAGGTCTTTTAAGAATTCCTGCTCACTCCACCGACTTTTACTCGCGGTCTTTGTCTGTTCGAGCCGTACGTCTATGGAACTCACTACCACTTACTATCCGACGCGCCCAAACGCTAGCCAGCTTTAAATCCCAAGTAAAATCGCATTTTCTATCCTTATGAAAGGTAATTTCCTTCCCTTGTTTCCACTTAGTTTCTTCATTTTGTCTTGTTATGTTTTCTTTGTGTAAGTTGTATGTATGTATTTAAGTATTAGATGTATGTATGTTTATTATAATTATTGTATATAAGTATGTTTATTATATTGACCACCCCGCACTACCTAATTTCCCATCATTTTTTTCTATATAAACGAGGTTGCCTGGAAGAAATTGCTTAGCGATAAGGCCGCCTTTTGCGCATTTCCTAATTTTTAAGATAATTATGTTCTGTTTTTTACTTTTGTGCAATAAAGGGTATTGTATTGTATTGTATTGTATAAGGAGAATGAGAAGGAAAGAAAAACAAATTAAGTTCAGATTATAGGGCTAATATATAGATAGATATTATTATTTTGTATAAATATTTTTTACAGTTTGTCAACTTTGGCACCACATGGGTGATCTATAATATACGTTGTGGGGTGTGATAGTCCTGTAGTTTCTGACGTCTAAGAGGCTTTCTTTGTTGCAAATAAACATACGTAGGCACCACCAAAATTGTAATACATTAAATTTATATAAATGTTAATAGGTGTACGATAAATGGTTTCTTGAATTGTTTTTTTTATTTTTAGTGCTTCGAGAAGAATTCAGACTAGAGCCAGCCTCAACCCAGACGGCTCAAGGGGAGACCGTAATTCTGGAATGTTCGCCGCCCAGAGGTGCTCCCGAACCCAACGTGTATTGGAAGAAAAATGGCCAAATTTTGCACTTTGATGGTGATTCTAGGTATGTACAGTAGTTGTATAAATATTAGGTATATCCAAAGAGCTATTATGTAAAACTAGAGAAGACACCACATATCACTGTTTTGTCCCGTTCAATTGTAGTTATCTCCATTAACTTCACTTAGTCGCTTGCTAGCTCCTATATGTCTAGTACTTTCTTCTTCTTCTTCTTCATCTAAGCGCGTTCCCGGTTGCATCTTTAGCTGTGCTGCATCGGAGCCCGGGGTGCGCTTTCCCGCTTTTTCTTATACAAATATAACAGGCATGTCAATCATCACCCAAGGATGCCAAAGACCCTGCACAATGGAGAAGAAATAGCCGGAACAGTTTAAATGATTTGGCTATAGTTTTACGACTGGCCGCCTGCCTGACGTCAACCCTCTTTGGGAATGTGTTTGTGCGAAAAGTTTTATAACCGGCCGCCGCCCGACGTTAACCCTCCTTGGGAATGCAATTATATCATGAGATGTTTGTGCTTAGTCCTTTAGTCGCCTCTTACGACATCCACTGAAGAAGAGGAAGAGATGGAGTGGTCCTATTCTAACCCGGCACCATAAGGGTAATATACGTCTAGTACTTTCGACAGTTTCTAATGTGAAAACCATACAAAAACATGGTAAAAATGATTAAAAATGCCTTGGTGTGTATTAAAATACTGTAAAAATAATTCAAGGAACATGGGCAAGTTTATAGAAATAACAGATTTAATTGTTTGGGGATTAAATACGTATGATAAAAAGGTCTTTACGCCACCATAAATTCAAAAATAGAAGGGGCAATGTTTAAGATAGCTGGTCTATATATTCTATATATGGTATATATATTCTATATCAATGGCAATATCTGAAGTTCCCATTGATCAGCATGGCGCGCAAACACACACTAATGTTAAAAACCTACAATTTTTAATTTATGACTATAATTTTTACTGAAAGACCAAAACACAGATTGCAATCTTGTATTTTGTGGTTTAAATAGGTATTAACTACGTAAACATCACCTTTGCAGACATTTGCATGCAAGCCAAAACTCATCAATTTGTTAGAAAAAGCTCTCGAACTTAAACCTTTTCCCGGGAAATCAACTAGGAATGAGTAGTAACAGCGAAGTAGCGCCGAATCGAGGATAACGTTTAAGAGCTCTCATGAAAGTAAGTGAGGGTAGAAATGCGATAGTCTTGTGAAAGAACACCGTTTGATATTGGATACTTCATGTACCGCTTCTTAATTGTTCTGTTGTAATAGTTGATGGCCAAAGTACGAGTATTTATGTTTACTTAACTTACTTTTCCCATACTTACTAATTTAAACATTTCGTTGGCCCGGTAGGAGTACGCATTGCTAGTGCTTTCGCAAGTTAAGCAACCCCAGGTGTGGTCCGCACTTGGATGGGATAAGTGGCATAAAAATTTCTCGAGCTTCTCCGTGATTTGGAAGGCACGTAAAGCCGTTGGTCCCGGCTGTCATCATTGTAAAGCAGTCGTAAAGCTGTGTCAGATGCTTTAAGGCAGCTTGAAAAATCTGACACCAGAGTTAGCCACTTACACACACGAAAAACAAACAATTATGTTTCTGTAAAAGATTTTAATGAGTACCTTTCAGTTACTACAGTAAAAATAATTTAATACCAAATTACTTATCAAAACAAATAAGTAATGCATAAAAACTGTAATCTATATATATATATATATATATATATATATATATATATATATATATATATAAAAGCGAAAATCACTCACTCATTCATCACGAAATCTCGAAAACTACTAATGAAGATGAAATTTGGCAGAAAGGTAGATTGTGACAAGGAGACGTCCTCTAAGAAAGGAGTTTTTGAAATTCCATCCCCAAGGGGGTGAAATAAGGATTAGCAGTTTGTATGAAACTTCGTAATTTTTAAAGTGAGACACATGAAATTTTTAATGTACTTATTTTAGTAGTTAGTAGAAAATCATAATGCATTTATAAGATTTTGAAAATTACGTCCTTAAAAGGGTGAAATAGGGGTTGCAAGTTTGTATGAATCTTCGTCATTTTTGAAGCGAGACACATAACATTTTTGAATTAGTAAAAAATAATAATCCATTAATTAGATTATCTAATTTGTGTAGTCTACGTGGGCGAAGCCGCGGGCAAAAGCTAGTTTGCCTATATAATCAAAGCACATGTTCAATCTGCCCATTGTTAATGCACTCTGTGGTGTTTTATCTACTAGACTCACAGACTAGACTATTCTCTACTACTACACTTCTGTATCAAAGTTGATGATGCTAATGTTTACAATGTTAACGACTATACCGCAATATTTTTATGTTTACTTTGACGTGGTCGAAATTTTATGTGATAGTTGTGGAACATAAAGTAGGTTTAAAAAAGCAATTAATTTTGTTTGTTTAAGAAAAGCTGTTCTAAACCACATAAATATTAGCTTTAGTTTACGACATGCATATTACAAAACTAAAAAGACACTTCAGAAGATAAATTAACTTGAGTATAGTTTTTCTTCGGGACAAAATATTTTGATAAGTAATTACATAAATCAATGAGTTTATGAAGCAAATGATGTTTGTAAGAAGGAAGGAAATTCGGCCTTAGATCAATCAATCAATAACTTTTATTTTATTTGTCATACATAGGTACAATGTTATAGATGTTAATAATATATAATAGTTCGATATGTCTTGCCATAAATAGCCTTGGGACAAAGGACATTGAGATCAAGGACATTGATTTATTTTAAACTGGAACTACAAATAACAATGTCTTAAGTTAAACTAAAATAGGTACTTGTTACTTACATGTCAAGGTATTTAATAAACAAGGAACTATGCCAATAGAAAACAGGCTTAATAATTATGTATATATACAAAATCAACGTAGTTGACGAAATTGAATTTCAGTTAAAAGTTTTATTAGCAATTTATTTCACTTCGTTGTCTATGAATTTTTATGAGATTCGAGTTGCATCTTGAGGGAGCATGTTATTACGTATGGTGAAGCATAAAAATAATTAACAGCCAGGGAGGGTACATCAAAGTTGTAACAGAGAGGGGATATTTGAAGAGCTCGACAAGCAATCGAGTAAAAATCTCAATAGTTCTGACTCACCGTTCCCTATATTAAATGTTAATTTCCTATTGAATTATTCCGCCCCACATTCAAATTACTTTGTTACTTGTACTTTGTTGGGAAGCAATGAAATGTATTCATAATTATTTTGCTTATTGATCTTTATTATGGAGTTTGATTGTTATAGGCCACGACAACGCGACCAAAGTTTTTGCATTTGATATTTGCATATAACTGACTGTGTCTATCAAAAAGTTTAGTACAATAATCAATGTGTCTACAAATGCTGATCTATTTACTTCCATTTCTGTACCTACTTCTACTATTCTATGTAGTAAATATGTATTCAGTTACTTTATTTGCTGGTTAACTGGTTGAAATTATGTACTGTGTCTATCAAGAAGTTTAGTACAATAATCAATGTGTCTACAAATGCTGATCTATTTATTTCCATTTCTGTACCTACTTCTACTGTTCTATGTAGTA
Organism: Acrobasis repandana; assembly: GCA_963576875.1. Lineage (NCBI taxonomy): Eukaryota > Metazoa > Arthropoda > Insecta > Lepidoptera > Pyralidae > Acrobasis > Acrobasis repandana. The sequence continues at coordinate 7,823,068 of OY756218.1, forward strand.
AATATGTATTCAGTTAATTATTTGCTGGTTAACTGGTTGAAATTATGTACTTGTGTGCCATTAATTATTTATTCTTGCGAATTTAGAAATACCTCTTAATTGTTGCTCTGTATCATACCTACGATAAAGACATACATACACTACAGACAGACAAACAACAGCTGAATCAATTCATCCGCGCGTATATGTATAACGTCTAACATAAACAATATACTGAAACTATTTTGAGGGTGAATTTAGTCTATGATACTGAACAAGTTTCCTCAAGGATATCGGAATATATTTTTTTAATTTTCTATACAAACTCGGATTAGCAGATCAGTTATCTTGTATGGGGCGGCAAAAAATATTTTTCATATTTCGATATATGTTCTTTGGGTTAAAAGTTGTCTAGTATCATGAACTAAATTCACCAGTATATTTTTTTAGACTCTGTATAAAGTGGCCTAGGTCTTACATTTCTGTTGTTGTTGCAGAATGCATCTAGTGGACGGTGGAAGTCTCGTAATACAAGATGCGAGGCAAACCGACGCAGGCCGATACCAATGCATCGCAAGGAATGCAGCGGGCACAAGAGAATCTGCCGTTGCCACGCTCAAAATACACAGTAAGTTCCATTCTCCACACGAATGCTTCCCCGAGAATTTCCACTTCAATTATTTAGCCGAGATTTGTCGCCGTTCACATTTGAGAGTTTAATTCTGCTAATTTCTGTAATTTGACGTTGAAATGTAAGCCGGACGCCTTTTGTCGCGTAATTCTGAGAGACATTTCTCACTGTGCAGTTAAGCCGTACTTAATCACGGGTCCAGAGGACGTGGTGGCGCAGACTGGCGGCAGCGTGACGTTCCAATGCCGGGTGGGCGGCGACCCCCTGCCCGACGTGCTGTGGCGCAGGACCGCTGGAGGTGGAAACATGCCACTCGGTCGTGTCAAAGTGCTCGACGATAGAAGCTTGAGGCTCGATAATGTCATTCTGGCAGATGAAGGTGAATACACCTGCGAGGCTGACAATTCAGTTGGTTCTGTTAGTGCTAGTGGATATTTGACTGTATACGGTGAGTTTGTTGAATACAACTATTATTTTCGTCCTAGAAATATACCTATGTAACATCTACTATGTATAAGTCGCTTTACCTAGTAGTTTACATAGAAAATTCCTGCACGTGTGGCTATGGTAATCCCATCGTTACAGATGAGAGTAGTTACCTCAAAGAGATGCCGTGAGGGGTTGAAAAGTCACGTTCTTTGTACTCATATTTACAAGTACCTATAATTACATAGATGTGTATACTGAAAGCTTTTAAAATAAGCAAATTACATTTATTTTTTATTTTTTTAGATCCACCAACAATAAAATTAAGGCCAAATTCAATCAACGCTGAAAGTGGCTCAGTGGTAACTTTCACGTGCATATCAACCGGGAGGCCAGAACCAACTATGTTCTGGAGTTTAGAAGGCAATAGAACCATTGTATTTCCCGGTACCACACGAGGCAAATACCACGCGTCAGTAGTGTCCGATGGAGTTACCACACTTATGATCAACGATACAAATAAAAACGATAGCGGACACACGATCGTTTGCTCTGCGGTGAACTTCGCCGGCAGTTCGTTTGTCAGAGGGAAACTAAGCGTGACGTCCGACGATGACCGCCCACCGCCAATCATAACAAACGGACCCTCTAACCAAACGTTACCTATAAAATCGATGGCAGTTTTCCCCTGCACAGCGGTGGGCACACCTGAACCAATCATTGCTTGGTATTTTGAAGGGGAAGCATTATTACAAAATCAAAGAAGGAACGTCTCTAATGATGGGACCCTAATATTAAAGGATTTAGACAAAGCAGACAGCGGGACCTATACGTGTGTTGCCTCATCCCCCCACGGGAAGTATGTGTGGAGCGGTGTTCTGCTCGTAGACAGCCCTATAAACCCTAATATACATTTCTTCCGAGCTGCGGACGTGTCAGCTTTGCCGGGTCCTCCGACTAAACCTCAAATTTACAACGTCACAGACACAAGTGTTACGATAACTTGGAATCAGAATAATAAAATAGGATCATCCTCTATCCTGGGATATCAAGTTGAGGTATTTTCTAGAGAAACTTTGTCTGGAAACAATACACCGAGGAACTCCCGCGGGTGGGTACCTATTGCAAAGAAAGTGCACCAAACACATTATACAGTAAAGTCGCTTATACCGGGAGTTACCTACATGTTCATAGTTCGAGCCGAAAACTCGCACGGTCTATCTGCTCCCAGCCCGGTATCAGACTCGGCTACTGTAGGCGAAGAAACAAACTCTTTGTGGGAGTCGGGAGTGTACTCAAACAATACTGAATTCAGAAACAACATTTTGACTGATAACATAGTCGAGTTAATTGAAGCAACGCCGATCGACGCAAGAACAATCAAACTCATGTGGGAAATACTCAACTTCTATTACTTGGAAGGATTATTCATATATTTCAGACCCCTAGATAATATCACAACTGAATACGAAATGAAAACTATTCTGCATTCCAACGACGTATCTGGATATGAAATAACTTCTTTGAGAAAATATACAAAATACGAGTTTTTCCTTATTCCTTTTTATAGGAGATTTGAGGGAAAGCCGTCCAATTCGAGGGTGGCTCAAACTTTGGATGATGGTAAATATAATCTTCTTACAATTATGTGCGCAATCGATTATTATTATTTTTAGAAATCCTATTTATCTTTTCTTTATTTTCTTTTAGCACCAGACGGCCCACCGATCAACATAGAAATATTTATTTTGAACACAACAACTGTTCATTTGAAATGGTCGCCGCCAGAGTTGCACCTGCAAAATGGAGTTATAACAGGATACAATGTGATTGTGAACTGGTTAGACATTCCGGCAAATAAATCTATGGTGGCAATAAACACCACTGTGCACCAAGCCACGAGCTTGATCATGACCAATTTGACTTCTGGAGTGAGTTATTCCGTACAAATTGCAGCAGAAACTATAGTGGGATTGGGCCCGTACAGCCAAAAAGTGTACTTGAATATAGATTCTCGTTCTGTTGGATTGGATCCCTTATCAAGGTAAAAGTATTGTAATATCCCGCACTACGAAATCTATCTTTTTAGATGAATTAACTAGTAACTAATTAAACAGGAAATAAAATTAAAGAAATTAAGTTGCATTTACTTCTAATAAATATGTATATTTAAAAAAATATTTTTTTCGTACAAGCTTTTGTTGTAAGGCCTAAGTACTTACTCGTATCAAGAAAAATGTAATAAGCCCAAACTCGATGGAGTTGCGTCGTTTTATTACAGGGTTCCTGTAATAAAACGGCCACCTTTGGGCACCATCATCAGATCAGCTTTTTGTTATAATAATATTGCATTTTCATCAGATTTACATTAGCATAGAAAATTTAATCTTAATCGGAAAACGACAAGTGGCTCATATTTCACTTGCAAGATTTGACCCAAACAAACAAATAAATAAACAACAAACAGGACAAGCTATATAAAAGCTTGTAAAAATAATAAAAAATATAGACACGTTAAAATTTTCAAATATTTGAAATTTTGAATTTATCTAAATTAATACATAAAAAAAGCATAGTATTATATAACAAGCATATAATAATATTTCACTGAATTGAATTTAAGTATACATTATTTATCTATAAAGCAGCACGCAGACACGTCAACAATCAATTTGTTCCAGATATCCCATGAACGGGGAAGTATCCATAGTCGCTGGGGACTTCGTGATGGAAACATGGTTTTACTTTTTGATTGGCGCGATTGTGCTGTTCAAAATAATTGTGATTGGCGGCATTATTTACGTCCGGAAAAATAACATTTTCGCCAAGAAATCTGCGCTACCTAATATATATGGTAAGAAAACGACAAGCTGTTCATTCCAAAGATTTTAATGTCATCTTACAGCTACGTGCGTTGCAATGGGGTAACTCGGAAATAAACAGTTATTCAGCTTATCTCGAAGCGCTTACATTTTTTCCAAGGAATCGGCATCAGAATTTCAAAATTAAAAACATTCCTCGGGTGTCGTGGGGTGGCAGGGCGCCGAGCGTTTGTTTGATGGAGGCTTTGCCATGCCGAGGAGGGGCGCTAGATTACTTTCGAGTTGAAAGGTAGCACAAGCCCTCTAGTGAGCGCAGTGGATCTCTTTCACTTTGCATTCACGTTCGGGTACAAAGGAATTATACAAATCCGAGAAATAAAGACCCAGTAAATGTAAATGTTTTCTATTTTGTTTTCTCGAGGCGATTCGTTTGTTGACTCACCCAGTTACCTTTAAGCCAATTTTCCTCGCTTTGTTTGCACTGTTCCGCGTTTACATATTTAAGCCTTCGGTAAACGAGATGATTTGCATAAGAATTATGGAATTGATACAATTATTGATGTTATGCTGCTCCAAATTCTGTATATATTTCTTTGATTTTAGATTCAAATGGCACGAGTTTGGTTACCCAGATGAACATAAAAGCGGCTGTGTCATTGTCACATCCACTCAGTAGTTGTTACAACAAGAACACTGTGACTAAAACTGAGTCATTGCTTTGGATGGAGAATCAGCCGGGACTATGCATGTCTAGTAACCAGCCGAACCATAGCAAGGAGAAAGTTAACTCGGAATACGACAAAGTGACTCAGCAATTGCCTGAGTACGCAGAAGTGACGTCGGCTAGAGTTAATGCGAATGACTGGAATACGAGCAAGACTGCGAACTCACCAGCAGCGTATGCATCGGTCACTCTGGTTGCAAATACCAGGCAATGTGTCAGCTCATTGGTATGTATTCTTTTGTGTAGTTCCTTCAAATCATATTTAATAATTTTAGGATAATTATTTTCGAAGTTTATTGAGAAAATATCATATCTTATCTCCAAAACTAAAGGGCCTAAAGTTATGAAAAAAAAGGTTTATTTTATTACTAGTTTTATTTATAGTTTTTTTACCTATAGATTTAAGGAAAACCTATAAGAAATAAGGAACCCTTTTTACGCGAGTTTAATTTAAATGTAATTGGTTTATTTCTATATTTTATCATTATGTTGTGTAGTTTCAACCCATTCCCAGTCCATAAGTTAAAAGCAATTGATTTGTTAATATTTTGTTCATTGGAACTTCCAATGAACAAAATATTAACAAGAAAAAGTTTAAAACAAAGTTAACAGTTCCAAATTGGAACTGTTAACTTTGTTTAAAAACTTTTTGCATACAAAATAGTACGTACTTATCTAAATTTTTATTTTATTTTGTAGGGTTGGTTCCCACCAGGAGGAAAGAATGTCGATACTTTCGACAATCGATATGCACCGGACGAAGAGCTGTACCCAGCAAGCAACGGCGGCTATTACAATCGAAACGTCTACAGTGAAAAGTATTTCCAGGGACATCCTCATCCAAACGTATTGAAATTCTATGACCTGCCGTCTCTGGACAAGTCACAAAAGGTCCAATTAAGATACAATCAAAACCTAGACGAAAGAAAAGGAGATAAAACAAAGCCAGACGTAACTCAGTCGCTAATAGGACGGACTTACGGAGTCAATTCAAGGAAGAATTCTGAAACAGAGACTACTTATAGAGCGTTTGGAGAAGATGAGTCAGACGATGAAACTTATACGGAAGATGGTGGGTATGATGAGTTGCAAGCTATGCAACCACACAGGCAAAGACCACAGCATCAGTATGAGAGGCCCAACTTTGACAACGACGGGACGAGGACGTTAACTCGATTAACATCGTTCAGGCATGGACAGGGAAGCCTGGGAGCGCCATCTCAGCAATCCCTCGCTCCTACCCACCCTCCCCCCACCTCACACTCACGAGTGGATTCTGTGACGCGGTAGTATCACGCTTTGCCGGTTTTCGGCGACCTGTGCCAAACGGACGTATAGACCGATTTTTTTCTAATAAGAATTAGTGTAGTGACATCACTAAGAGAGATCGCTGTTCTTCCTCACGTTGTATAGATCGTTTTTACTCAAGTAAAGAACTTTTTTATTCGTGAGTGTTTTTTTATAGATATTTTCAAGACTGAGCCTATAGTAATGTGGAACTGTGAAAGAAACTAACGTAAAGTAGGCCTAATAGCCGCAGTCTAAGTGACGCACAAAAACGAAGTGTTTGATACATAGTTTCATATTTAATGTATTTTCTTTTTACTTTGAAACTTTTATCACTAGTCTTTGTATAGTTATATAAATTACACAAGGGGACATGGGCAAAAAACTACACACAAACGTTGCGATTTATTATTTATAAAAAATGTCATCAATTATAATCAATTTAATTTAAATTTTTTGCCCAATTTCTCTTTATTGTAAATATTGTAAATAAGTAGGATTGGTATTTAAAATCTTATTGGGAATGGTATGTTAATTATCAATTCTGATAGATGTTTCTAATGTTATTATTGGATTTGATAGAATTCAATTAATATGTCCATCTGAATATCAATAAACGAATTTGTAACCGTTATATCATTAGATTTTAAGTGTAATTAAAAAAATATAGAAACTGAAACAAATTAACGCTTGGCAATAACTTGATATAAACAATTATTTCTTAAAACTAAAGTGATCAAAATATGATATTTTGAAAACTGGTACTAAAACACTTTTGTGGGATTTGATTCCGAAGTCCATTGAAGCAAGCTGAAACGCATCGACTATCAAACGCATGGTCTTGCGTTCACCTTGAAAATAGATTCTTAAAAAGTCCAAAACTACTAGAATACCAAAATCACACGTAACCAGTTTTCATAATGTAATTTATTAAAAGTTTATTTTACTTTAAATAGTGTAAATACATACCAATAAAATTGTCGTTTAAATGTCTCAGTTTTAATTCTAATTTATTTATTTAGTGACAAATTAAAATTACTTTATTGTATCATTTGATTAGATTAATTATTTAGTATTATTTATGTGCCATACAAGCTGTAGCTAAACATAGTGACACGAGTTGTGAGCAAAATTCAGAAGGTTTTACGAAAAAGTTATAATCTACGTAATATAATGTGATATGAGTTGATATAGCCACTTGTTATAATAAATAAATAGCACGACTTGTATAATTGCATATCATCTGTATTAGGCATCTAATAGTTAAAAATGTTATTAAATGGGCGATAACATATTAATATCTGCTTATCATGTATATTCAGACAAAATAAAACACACAATTTTGTATATAATACAGGACCGAAAGGCGTAATGATAGGGATGATACTAGGTCTGAAAAGTATTATCTTATAAGCCCGTCTTTCAGATTATCCAAAAATAATAGACCCATATTTTTCAGTTTATGAAAAAAGTAAAAATTCGCATAGATATATAGAGCATCTAAGTTCCAGACTGTGGGCTTGTGACTCACCGCTATGTGAAAATCGTACGAAGCCATGGCGTCGAAAAATTTAAATGCGCTGTATCTTATTAATTTTTTGATTGTCAGACAAAAGAAAAAATACATGTACAATATTTTTTATTAATCTAATCGATGGGCTAAAAATATTTTTTAGTAATCAGGCCTATTATTGAAGCTCAGTGAGAGGCATGCTCAGTTTGTGATGATAAATAGCTCTCATGAACTGAAAATGTTCCTTAAAACTAATTTTGCCATTTTGCATTGTCCTTTTATTATTATTCATTAATTACCTATATGTCAAGTAAAATAGTATTGTAAAATGACAAAAATAATTTTTCACTCATTTATTTTTACCAACTTATGTAAAATTGTCCAATGTATTTCAGCATAGAAATTTATGTAATCGCCCTAATAATTTGTGTAAATATGTAAGAATAAAGTTGATTGCCTTTTATACTTCGACGTATCTTGACTTTCGGAAATTATTTTCAAACTTGGATAGATACCTTGCTTTGTTAGATCAATCATGTGCCATATAGACGGTAGGACACGCAAGTGATTTTTAGAGGATAATTACTGTGCAAATTGAGCGCTCCATATAAAATAAGTTCTATTAGATCTTGTAATCTAGGTATATCTATTTTTTTCAAAGAAATTTTTTACTTTTTTTTTAAAGAATGTAAAATTAATTTTAATTAACTTCAATTTTACCTCTACGTAAAAATAATTATTTGTTCTTACTTATTTATAAATAAGCACGTTTTTCTGGAGCGCTCTCTAAGAATACATTATAAAATTTCAGAATCAAAATATTCTCTAGTTCCTATTTTCGCACTTCAAGCAAAATGTGGGTACGTGTAGGACACATAACGTCTACTTGCAATATTTATAAGAGTTAAGAAACCCATTTGTATCTATGTTATTCTGATTCTGCTAAATATGCCATAATCATAGCCATGTTAGAGTTTGTATGACGGTATTTGCATATAATATTAAAGTTTTGTTACCCACTTGCATGTCTAGTATTTTACAAGTAAAAAGCTTAAAAATGGCAAGGTGTCTTCACATATTTAAAACAAGCAACATTGTACTCTTAAATTAATTTTTAAGTTATTTTTTGTGTATGAATGTCACTCAGTGGAAACTAAAAATCTAAAAGGAATTTTAATTTTTATATTTGTCTTTGAATACCTATTTTTTAATAAAATAATTTGAATTACTAATATGAATGCTTTTTATTTTAATTGTCATTAATTTTATACATGGATAAATATAATCAGAATTTAAAATGTGGAGGGTCGTTTAGTTGTTATTATGGAACTGATAACATAAACATAAACATAAACTAAACTTTGTAAATAGAAATTATCAGTAGAATATGTAGTAAGTAGTTAGTAAACAAAACTGGTCAGCATCGTTGTGCCAAACTTACTACTTTTTGTTAGAGTTTACATACTTAAATTCATTCGTCATAAATGTTCAACTAGGGAAGTATAATAAATTATTCCAGTCAATATTTCCGAACAAGTAACATTAAGGAGTACCACCTTACACAATTGGAGACAAGCCTAGGTAAAATTTAACATGTATTCACAATAATAAAGAGTAAACCCCCATTTTATAGAGCAATTGATTCAAACAAACACACAGAACCAGTGGGCATGATGATTGCACGAAACGTAATAATTACCATTCGACTAACCACACAAAAGAGTACCTACTAAAATTTAATTATAAACTGGACTGAATAGAGTCACCAGACAAAAGCTTAATACACATCTGGAATGAAAGCTCATAAAGCTACCACGTGTAGGTACGTGACAATTGTTGACGACGCATTCACTGTTGCGATTCATAAACCAAAACTCGGGCTGGTACTTGCGATAAGTACATTATTGGGGGGTATTTAGCACCAGCTTGCGGTCCGGTGGCCGTCTGCGCCTCTCTGATAACAGAGACATAAACGAATGCACATACTCATAAATGACAAATGGTGAATCCTGCTTTGTACCATGTTGGTTAGAATTTCAGATTTTTGAATTTCAGAACTGAATTGAATTTTGTTAGGAAAAAAATAGTTTCGACCATTTTAACTTTTTGCAACTAGCATCTATATACAATGTGGAAGATGTAAGGGTGAAATACTTAGTCCTTATTAGTATAAATAAGCATAATGATATTATTGATATTGAATAGAATAAGGAAAAACTAAAACATAATTATTAAAAAAAATATTTAAAAAAACATAATTATTTAAAAAATATTAAAAAAAATAAGCTTTTATTAGGTCCTTACATATGAAATTGCCGTTCAGTATCAAAAAAGTGAAACAAGTTTTTTTTAATGAAATTATTATTTAATCAATAAGTTATCGAGAAGTATGCGCCGTTGTTATAGATACACTTCCGCCATTTTATAGGCAGATCATTGATACCTTTGGAAAAAAATCCTGGGAGCGCGAGTCTATGAACTGTTTGAAGGCGGTTTTGACTGCCTCATCAGATTTGAAATTTTTTCCTTGTAAAAAGTTATCCAAATTTTGAAAAAAGTGGTAATCGGTTGGGGCAAGATCTGGAGAGTATGGTGGGTGACGCAGAGGTTCCAGTCGCAGCTCCTCTAACTTGGCGATCGTTTGATGTGCAGTGTGTGGTCTAGCGTTATCCTGAAGGAGCAGTGGGCTAGAGCAATTCATCAGTCTCGGTTGTTTAATGGCGAGCTTTTCCATCATTGTTTGCAATTGTTGGCAATACAAGTCTGCAGTAATCGTCTGGCCTGATCTCAAGAAGCTGTAGTGGATAACACCAGCACTGGTCCACCAAACACTAACCAGAATCTTCTTTTTGGTCAGTTTTCGCTTAGGGCAAGGTTTTGCCGGTTCTCCAGGGTCAAGCCATTGTGATGATCGCTTCCGATTGTCGTACAGGATCCATTTCTCATCACAAGTCACGATACGGTTCAAAATCCCCTCATTATTGTGGCGATTAAGCAAAGAAACGCAGCAAGCAACGCGTGTTTGTTGGTTTGCTTCAGTCAATTCGTGCGGTACCCACTTTTCGAGTTTTTTAATTTATCCGATTTGGCGCAAGTGGATAAGTATCGTTTTGTCACTTACGCCGAAGGCTGCTGCTAATTCAGAAGTGGTTTGAGATGGATCCGCTTCCACTATCGCCTTCAATTCTTCGTTATTCACTTAAGTATCAGGTCGTCCACGAAGCTGTAAAATTTCCAGAACGGAAACGTTGAAACCAAAAACGCACCGTTCGTTCGTTAGCGGTGCCTGGTCCATACACGTCGTTAATTCTTCGAGTCGTTTCTGCAGCACTGGTGCCACGGTGGAACTCATATTCGTAAATACCGCGAATTTTCAATTTGTCCATAGTTGTTGTTATAGCAATGTTGAAACTCAAACAAATGATGTTAAAACAAATGAAATACGAATTTTAAAACAATATTTTCTGGCTTTATTTCGAAATAAATTTTAATTTGGAATTCCTAATGAAACGCAAGATATTTGATTTTAAAGTTGCCAGTATTGAAAATCGGCAATTTCATATGTAAGGACCTAATATTTAAATCAATGAACTAAAAAGTTTTAAGTGCTATATGGCAGTATCCTTATAATCGTACGTGATGTGAACTAGGATATATAATCTATTATTAAGCATTTAATTAATTATATTTCGTTAATTTTGCACATCACCTACTAAACGGACGTGTAAATCTTACGTTAACATTGTAAATATTTTATAAAAACCCGTAGTAATGACAATAAATCACTCCTGACTATAGACGGTGATGGATCAACCAGATCCATTGGGTTTCGTTAGCTCACCACTATTCAGTGGTGCAACCCTTAGTAGCCGCTATATGCTATTCAAGACGAATCAATTGAGACTAAAGTCCGGGTTATATTGTTTTATTACGGAGATGCCGTGGCCACCTTCCGGTTTCATCATAAGATCAGGTCATTGGTGCCATAATATTGTATTCAAACCCAACGTAAATAGTATGAGAAGTTCCAGCTTAATCAAATAATAGAAAGTGGGTCTTATTTAGCTTGCAAGTTTTAATAAGGGACACACAGACAACGAGACAGGTGAAAATAAGTCGGAAAGAAATCTTCCAGATTTCTTTTTGACTAACATAACACAAAATATTGTGTTACTTATACAATACAATACAAATTATCTTTATTGCACCATAATAATCAATAAAATAAAAATAACAAACACAAAGAAAATATTGGTACAAAGGCGGACTTATCGCTAGATGCGATCTCTTCCAGTCAACCTTTGTCTTACTTATATATAAATCTGGAAGAATTCTTTCCTACTATAATTAAATGTACTTATATAAAATCTGACAAAAAAATCTGCACAACAATGCTTTTTAAACAAAAGTAGGTTACTCCGTACGATAACCTTTTTGCAAAGCGTACATATGAAACACGCGACGTTTTTTCTTGCGTTCCATTTTTGCATACCTTTTTCTACAATGGACGGCGACGGGGTCGCCGCGGGTATCGTTTTAATTTTCCGCCAGGCTGGAAATTTACGCGATCTGAATGAACCATCTATTTTAATGAGCTTTAAAAGTTAACTGATCAACGGTGAGCAGGTCACGAGAATGGGTCTCGCGTCGACAGTTAGAAAAACTCGATGCGGACTCGGAAACTTTTTCATGTGCATTTTGATTGGTTCACCGAGCTGACATCTAAATAAACGGAGTGTGGATGTTTCAATTGTTGTGAATAAAAGAATTAAAATATATGTAACAATTTTTAGTACAATATTTGAATACATACAAGAATCCTTCTTCAAAAGCCATCCAATTTCAAATTTCACTGCCTCCTTACATATAGGAAGATACTATTGTCACAAAACATTAATTTATTAACATACACTTTTGAAATACTTATATATCTTGAAATATAATCATACAACGTGTAACAAAAAGGGGGTATCAACCCGCTAAATGTACTAATCTATGTGAACAACTTTTACTAGGGACCATCCCTGAGGTCTCTAAAAATGAAAAAATCTGCAGCTCCATATAAAATTAAATACCTACCGTGCCAAAATGTATGGAGCTGCAGATTCACGATTTCAGGGATAGTCCATGTAAAAGTTGTTCACAATGATTACTACGTAAATTCCCTTTCAGGTCGATACCCCCGTTTAGTTACACGTTGTTATAGGTGTATTCTGACTCTGTGTCGTCAGGTCTCCGGAAAGTAGAGCTAAAGGTTCACTATCATCAAGACTTCAAATGTGAAAATAAAAACCAAAAATACACTATGTAATTTATCTTTGTTTACTGATTGAGGGTATTGAGACGCTTTCATGTTAGTCTGGGAGAAAAGAAAAAACTTAAAACGTACTAGCTGCTTCTTTTCCCACTCAGATCGCAAAATCCGATCGAGGGAATGGGCGAAAATTCATATCATGTTATTAGGCGATGCGGCTAGCAACCCATCAGTATTTTGATTCCTGCTTACCTGCACACCAAAAGTGGCGGCCATCGGCTCTATCTACCAATTAGGGATAAAGAAGTAATAGTATATCAGTTCAGTTTGAAAACAAATTACTTAAACGAATATATATACGAACATTTTATGATACGAACCTTCATGTTCTCTAATCAATATTAAGAACCGTCTATCATTGGAAATTTAAATACCAGGTGCTATTTCCGAGTGCAGCCCATCGTCCACTCTCACCGATGACGGATGTAATCCAATTAGGGGTTAATTGCTAAATTAAGTTGTGTCACAGCCACGGGAGGGTTTTATTTTGCTTGAAATATGATTTGGAGGGAAGGTGCGGTGTTTCCATCAATTACGGTAATGGAAAACGTTTGTGATTAGGACTCTGTGTTCGAGTGCTGGGGCGATCGAGTGGTTTTCACTTTTTTCAGTTTGGAATAAATATTGACGAATTTTAGTAATGAAATAGGTATTTTGTTTGTATGAGCTATCATCTCATACATTTTAGCAAGCAATACTTACATAGGTAAAAATATTTTATAATAAATTATGACAAACGAACAGTGGCCCTCAGGCCGTCATCGCAACTAAGTTTCACAGCTTGTTGCGATGGAAGAATTTATATTCTTTATACGGTACTGTTTTGGTAAAAGACTTTTATTTATTTGTTCGTCATGGTAATAAAGTTTCACAAGTTGCGACAAAAGAGTTTGCATAGCGTTTAGGTGAAATCAATAAATTGTAAAGAAATCACTTGACGGGTTTGGTTATATAGCTAGCATCCCTTCAGCTCAACTCAGTTTAACTTACTTAGCTCTGTGTGTGTTGCTGACCTTAAATATAAAGGTAGTTATTTTTTTTGTGGCTGAATTTTGTTTCAAACAAATCTCGAAAGGTAGATCTTCTCTTTTCTAAAAAAAAATAGATACCTTACCTAAATAAGTTTGCGGTCTCAAGTAAGGTTAAATACTTAAAATGATAACATTGCGTTATAAAAAAGTTACAAAAAATAGAAATTTATCTAACATAAACTAAACTAAAATCTAAATTTAAATGTTATTCATGTGGCATGGTGCATCAAGAACACTGGCTGCATTCCCACACTGAATGGCTACTGCAATTCTTTGTGCGAAATATGAGCCAGCCCTCTTGTCATCAGCGGCGTCGACGAAGAGGAGTATTTTTTTAAATTATTAGATTATTGGTTTGTAGGTAAGGTTAAGACCTTATAGCTAGAGAATAGTTATGCATATCTATTGGTTTGACAGCCTATTTATTCTGAACCTTGAAAAATATTAGAATTTCAGGGGGGAAAATTAATATTCTTATAGAACTCTAACTACTTACTACGGTGGCGTAGCGACCTAAAGTGGATCTTGGCCTCCGACGCTAGATGGTGCCACTTCTTGAGGTCTTGTAAGCGTTGTGCAAGTCGTCGACTCCGAAGCACCACAGTTCGTTCTGCACCTCGACGGCCCATCTGTACCTGGGGCGACCAACAGATTGACGTCCAGTCAGCCGACCCAAGTAGACTCTCCTCACCGCCCGGTCCTCTCCCCCATTCTTTCTCGAGTGTCTACGGATCCTAAGTAATCCAAAAAAAAATAATTTCTTCCTTCTGCATGCCAGTCACCATATACTTAGGAAATTAGATATAATTAAGCATAATGCATTCAACACTATTACTTGAAGCCAATTTACTAATATCAGGAAGAGCAACTCACGCCTGCATCACGCGATAAAGCCATCCAGACATACGTGATTCGCTTTAATTCACTTAATTCACACATCGGGGTCATTGTCAGCTGTAACGTCCTTATAAAGTAGCGATGACGATTGCCCAAATTTAATTAAACCTGCGTCTCCTACCAATGATATTATGTTCACAAGATATACACCTCAATACAGACCTACGCTGATAAAAATCGCAGATGTGGGCGCTAAGACTGGGTAGGCCAAGAGTAGGAAGGGGTAAGCCTTTCCTCAGTTATAAAATACATAATCGCCACAGGTTAGCAAACAAAGTCTGGTTTGTTCAGAACTATGTCTAATATTGACAAATTACCTTGCTTTATAATTATTGAGTATAATTTAAATAAAACTCTAGCGATAATGAGAGCTTAAAGCTTTCATTTTACAAGGTATGTCTTGAGTTTCTTCAATGTTTGTCTGATAGAATAGAGAAAATTATAATAGTTAAACTTAAAATAAGAAATGGTGACCGGTTATTAACGGGATATTCTTCACAGATACGACATAGAATAGGTTGGAGGTGCGAAGAATGGTACAACAACTCACCATTTGCCTCAAGGTTCTAAGAGGTTCCGTCGACTGTCTTCTTTTACACAATCTTTTGTGCGCGCTGTTTGTGCCTAACGAACTCGAGATCCAAGTAGATAGACATGGTCGTAGCCGGCCTCATGACATCTTCCATGTTGACAGGAGCCACACGACATCGCGCGCGATGTCACCATTAGTACGACCGCTGGACAACCTCAATGCACTACGTCGCGCCAACACTAAAATTGATTTTAATTTTGACAACTGGTCAACCATTGTAAAGGCTATATTGACTTATTGTGAAAATCTGTGTGACCAGTGATTTAACACCAAAACTGCTGATAGCGATGATAGTGAATAAGTGACATTTAGTACGGACGGACAAACATGTATTTTGACTTATTTTAATTATTGTTTCTTTTTATATTTTGTTTTTATATTGATTAATTTTTGATAATAATAGATTGTAATGCATGTACGTATATTTAATTGTAATGTGTGATAAATGTTATTGGTGTAAATCGTTTTTATCACAGTAAAATAAATAAACAAACAAATAGAAGGAAAACCAACTTTTTTGTTCAGGCCATAACTTAATGGTAGGTACCAAAAGATGTTTATTTTATTACAATTATTAATGACGCCTATTTAAAAAGGATGAATATAAATCCAGCATTTAGAATAGATAGTCCAAAGCATTTACATTTTCCTGAACTTTACAGCTGAGCTGCAGGATTTTTTAAATGCCAGTAATTTATCTTGAGTTTTCTATATCAATGCTCCAACCCTTTGGATGAGAACGAATGGGCTCTAAAGTTCGAACACTGGGCACATGGGGCGCAGTTTTGTAATTTTATTAATGATGTAATAACAGTTCTGTCAGACGCATGTGTGTGCCCATGAGCGATAGTGGAGTCGTTAGCTCGGACGGGTTAATATTAGGGTAGAATGGGACTGTCTATGAAAGCGTTGGATAAAGTGAGATCATTTAGCATAGTTTTTATAACCATACAGCTGAACTCCTTTTAACAAAGCAGTTTTATTACGAAACCAAATACCATTGAAATCGCAAGTTGGTCAAAAAGCAAAAATATAAGTTGTCTTCGGAAAAAAGAATGTTAATAAAATGCAAAGATATTCCTTTCTTGCTCTTTGATAAAATGTTTTACGGATATGTCAAATGTTCATTTTTAGGCTTTACCAGATATTTGTTCTGTTTATTCACGTTTACATTTAAATTGATCTAATGTACTATTATTTTTATCAATATCAATCACTATTCATTCCCAGCTTTCGCTCAGTTATACAAAATTTAGATTTCAAATATTTTACTTTTCTTCTCCTGTTTTTTCTTCTTAATAATATATATAAGTCTACCCGTAAATCCAACATGCAGGGCAGGCGAGTTGCTGATCGTAGATGGTAGCAGTTGAACGGATGACGCTGCTTTCCTTTTTTTAACTTCACTTAGTCGCCTTTTAGGACATTCGTGGGAGAAGAAAGGGAATATGCCTAAATGTACTCTACTCTGCCTTTACCACAAGTTTTTTTTTATTTTTCAGTATGATCTTAAATGTTAACACGAGTAACGCCTAAGTGTAAATGCATTTAAAAAGGTAACTTTATGCTAGAGACGCGATAAGAGCAAGGTGGGCCGATATTAAAAGGCTTAGAAAGGCTTTGAAAAGCGGCTGAACGCCTCTGAACCTCGCCCACTTAAACACAGTATTAAGGGCACTTTCAGCTTTAGGGTGGGCGTATATTATAGCAGTTTTCTATAATGTCAAGTAGGTAATAAAGTTCCCTGGCAGACATTTTCTAGTCGTGAAGTAAAAATAACCTTATTGAAATTATAATAGGTCGCTTTCATTACTCCAATAGTAACTGATTAAATTGTTATGTAACGACGCTCAGGAATATCAATGCGTCATCATCATCAAAATTTAAGAGCGGCGCTCTTGTCGGTGGTGTTTCTCCCATACTTTTCTATTTTCCGCCAACCTCTCGACATATTGATAGGCAATTGCTATCACAATTTCATTGAGTTGCTTCATATAGCTATGCCTAGGCTTTCCTCTTCCTCATCAACTGTCTATTTTGCCTTTCCAACGTGTCCCAACATATTGTCTCGCCTATTTCCGATGACCTCGAGTATACTCTTTTCACCTGCTCACGTATGTTACTTTGTCCTTCCAATTAATCCTTTCTAACCTTCTCCAGCACCACATATCGAATGCTTTCAACCTTTTAGTTTCATTCTTCTTCATGAGTAACTTTTTTATCAATGAGAAGAAGTCTAATTACACTTAATCGTCAAACTGTACAATGGTTGCCTTTATCTTAGATAATGAAAATCATGAAAACGTTTTTCTATGAGGCTAGAGGCTGGGAAGTCCCCAACCTTTGGGGATGGGGGGAAAGCCAAAAGAAGAAGTCCGTGAAAGACGAGTTAGTACAGAGATACTAAAAGTGGCCTTTGGGTCTTGCGGCCCTGGGATCTTTCTGCTAAGACCCCGCAAGACCCAAAATGTTTTCTCTGGCTCATTAGGACTGATAGTATGTATGGTAAAGAACAGGAAGGTAAAGAGGGAGTTGACGTACAAAGCCAATCATAAAAATAGGGTTATGTCAAGAAAGCTAAAGGAGAAGAAACATATAAAGTTATGACAATGAGAAAAGGCGTTGTGTGCAAACGGCAGGTTGTCGTCAGATTAAGCTGGTTGTTGGCAACACTCGCTATTACTTACAAACTTGATAGCATTAAAGTTTTCAGACAGTTCTGAAATATGAGGACGGGCAAACTCCCAAATTTAACCAAGTTACAACTACGGCGATGTTTCTGTTGTCTAATTTTCTTAATCGTTAGCTATATATTTGCCAGTAAAGTGTGCTTCTAAAGAACAATTCTCAAGTTTCTAAACTTACTGAAACTAACAGTTAAGAAGTTGTGAAAATTGTGTTCTTTGTATAATGCTTACGCATTTAAATTTACGTTTATCTACATGATCGAATCAGAAATGAGGAAATTCGTAGGAGAACAAAAGCCCCGCGGATTAGCTCGTAGCTCGTTGTACAAGGTGAACGGATGACTTGACCAAGGTATCTGGAATGCACTGGATGCAGGCTCTAGATCGGTTATTTTGGAAATCCTTGGGAGAGGCTTATGGCCAGCTGTAGACGTTATACGGCTGAAATTATGTAATGAGGATACATTGGGATTTTATATCTAATGACAATTAAATTTTTACAGTTCCTACCATAGGAAAGTCAGAACATTACATGTTCTCTCCGGGACAATTACGGTTTAATCCGTACTGAACCAATTGCCATTTTAATTGTGTCTGTCAAGGTGTCTCGGAATGTGTAAAGTTACTTTGATATACGAAATGATACACGATATTGTTTCTTCTTTTTCGTCTAAGCGCATTCCCTTGTCTTCTTCGCATTTATTTGTGCGAAAAGTTTCACAACCGGCCGCCGCCCAACGTTAACTCTCCTTGGGAGATGATGTTTTTGCTTAGTCCTTAAGTCTTACGACATCCACAGGAAGAGATAGACTGGTCCTATTCTAACCCGGAACCACACGGGTTACACGATATTGTTTATTAGTTACTTTCCAATCAGCATTGTTAAAAAAACTACTCGGTTAGCTACTTCTCATTGCAGGTTAAGTGCCCTTAACGGGGTTCTATTAATTATGTGAAGTCTTTCATTGGGAGTCATTAATGCGGTCGAGATGTTTCGATTGATGAATGAAAGGATGATGAGTGATTTAGCTGTATGGGTTCGGATTTTCTAGTTATTTCACCACCATGTGTGTAATTAAAAGGGTAAATTAATATTTAATTAATTATATTTGTTGAAAGAAATAGAGTAATATAACGTGAAAAGGAAAAGGGGAGATTACAGGGTTTTAAGTTTTAGCTAATTATCAATTATCCAGAAAATATGTAATATCGACTTTTCTGAAAAGAAAATTGCTTCTAGATTTTTTTTTCACTATCTCGTCTTTATTTTAAATAGGGCAGACAGAGAATTTTGGGCCTTGCCTCTAAGCAGATAGAACCCAGGGCCGCAAGTCCCAAAGGCCACTTTTAGCGTAATGGTCAAAATAGTGATTGTGCTAGCCGCATCGCCTATTAACATGATTCGCATTAACAGGGTCCGGCTCTCACTCACCGAACAAAGCATAGAAGCGGTGAAGCTACTACTCAGACGTCGATTTTATGTAAGAGTGTGGTACTTCCCCGGACAAGCCGGCCCATTCATGGTACTAGCAAAACTGAGTTTTGCCGGTAGCGTGGAAGTTTTCAGCATTTGTCCTGCGAAACTGTAGTCGGCAATACGCACATTCGTTTTCATATCCTGAATGATTGTACTTTTTAAAAATAACTATGCTAAAGTTTTCCTTTGGTAGTAAGGCAGTATTTGGTTTGGACACTGCGTGTGTGCGTCTAATAAATAGACGTCTTACGACAACGTAGGGCGCCTGTCTTGGGGTAAGTTTGTCACAACCAACCTTGATATGGCAGGTAGACACGATAATATGGCATAATGTGATCACTTACACAAATTGTACTCGGAAAGTATGCAGTATTTGCATTATAAGTACTCATATTACAACCTACGCTCAGCGTACAGTTTCATACTAAGCTCTTGCTGCCACAAGGCAACAGTATCTATAGAACAGAAACTGCGCAATTCATTTTTTAAAGTAGAAATTACGCTCGTTTGGTTGGCAAAAAAATAAAATCTAGAGTTGAAATATATAGAAAAAGATGAGGCATGTTTTAGCGGATCGCAAAAACGCAGTCTGCAGTGTAAAAATCCGCCAAAACCATCTCCATACAATTAAGATGATGATACTATGGCGATGCGGAACGGGGGTTGTTGTAAACTAACCACCTAACATTGATGTGTAAATTTAAAACTTTTTCAATTCCTATGCAGAATGACCCAATATAATGTATGTTCCCAAATTTACCCAATAGGTTGTCTCATCAGAGGCAATTATCATACCGTTCTTTCAACTAAACGCCATTAAAACCTTAAATTTTTTAGTTGCTTTAATGACGACTTTTTCGAACAATGCTCCATCAAGCTAACAAACAAAGCCGTGTGTCGTACAAAAGAGCCAAAATAACAGCGGCCAGCGATCCCGGCGACAGATAAGTACATGCGATCCATCATTACATTAGGGGGACGATATATTTATTGATTTTCGCCAATTTTTGTCCGCGTGTTGTACACTTTAATGGGAAACACTTTGTTTAACACATAGTATATAGTTGCTATTGATGGAAATAAAAAAGGTTCTAGTTGAAATCATGTCATCAATTACGACAACTTGTATAAAAATTACGAAATTTAAAGTACTTATTACTACATAGCAAATTTGTTATATATATATTTTCTCCTTTTAAAGTTTACTTTTTCTCGGCATCAGCAGTGGCTTGACTGGTAAATAAAGCTTATGGCTTCAAGTCCGCATATTATATTCGTTATAAAGTAAAATAAATAAAATTATTAAAAATTGTTTATTTTTAGGGTTCCGTAGTCCTAACTAGGACGTAGGACTAACCCCAACGTGTAGGGCATCGTTGAAAAGGTCTTTTAAAATTCACAAAAACTACTTTAAAATTATGTAGATCAAACTCCCCAGTCTTGAGATAATCTAATACAAAGATAAAATTTCAGGTGTCCCCCACCGTAACTTTTAAAATATTACTAAAATAATTCTGAAAAAAATGTGGTATATACCTCAAAGTATGTACTTTCAATTAAATATGTAGCGGTCTCGGTATCATAGATAGTTATTTTTTAATACGACATAAATCGTAAACCGCAACGGACGGACGGACGGACATGACGAAACTATAAGGGTTCCTTGTGGACTACGGAACCTTAAAAAGGGATTGCTCATTAATATAAGAGGGAAAAAAAATACATTTTAATTCTTTCTAAATATAAATAATTCTGCAGAAACAAAAGCCTTAATAACTCAAAGAACTTCAAAGGTCGCGGGCCATCATCTGGCATCAACAATAATGTCCATCATCCATTTCTATTGTATCGAAATGAGGAAAATTTCGCCTCTAAAACACGCCATTTTGGTTAAAGGACAAGGAATTATTGTTTAATTCTTGTCCCTCGCAGAACGCAGCTGGTTCGCTATTGTCTGCAAAATTGCTGTTTGGATTTCACTACACTGTTATTTGCACATGCAAATCAGCATTTTGTTTTCATCTTGGAATGAGAGGGATAGAAGGAAGAACGGATCCAAGATGTTTTTAAGGGAGGGCTAATAAATAGTGACTGCATTTTTTTACCCATTTTCTCATTTGGACATAGATTCCGACCAACTTCAATAGCTGCACGAAAAACCGCGGGCTGCTTGCAGCCCGCGCAACGCCCGAAAAGCTAAGATACTTAAACTTCAGGCTATACGTGTCCATTACTCGAATAAGTTCAAAAAATCAAGAGATTGATTTTTAAAGGTGAAATTAAAAATCAGAAGGAACTTATAGCAATCTGGTTTTAAAACTTTTTAGTATTTGTGAAAAATGTCAAGAGAAGGGCTCATGTTAATAGGGAAGGGATAAAAATTTCGAAAACGCTTGAATATTTTTCTGTGGTTAGGAATAACATTCCTCGTTACTATAAAAAATATCAGATTTTTCTATCGAGTCAATTAATTAGATATAAAAATAAAAATATTTTAAATCCCAATTTTAATCCCATAGTCAGCCTTACTACGCCATTTCTTTTGGCCAGACCGTCTGACGTATTTAAAAAAATAATGTCATATGACACTTGACACTATTTTGACAACTATGACAGTTATATGTGAATGACAAGAAGTTAAATGTCATCTGTCGTATGACAGTTTCTCTATTTTACCACGGTGGCAGTTAAGTAGTCAAGTGACATTTTTTTTAATACGTCAGATGGTCCGGACGAAAGAAATGGCGGCGTAAGGCTATGCGTTTAAAATTGGGATTTAAAATATTTTTATTTTTTTAAATTAATTGGTTGGATAGAAATATCTGATATTTTTTTAAGGTAACGAGGAATGATATTCCTAACCCCAGAAAAATATTCAAGGGTTTTCAGAATTTTCATCCCTTCCCTATTGTATGCACGTTAAAAAAGCGATTAAAAATAAAACTTATTTCTCAAAGTGTTATCTTATTTTCAAGGTATATTGGTTTTCCAACTTTTAACTTTGTAGTTAAGTTTTATTTATTTTTCAGCCAAAGATTTTTCAAAATCAAATGAAATTCAAATATTTATTCAGTAATTAGGCCTTCGCAGGCACTTTTACATGTCAATAATTTTAGTGTACATTACGTGTAATGTTTATTTATATCTAAATTACTTTTTTCTTTGTTTAAAAGCTACCGATACTAGCGTTTCGCAATTACACAGTATTGGTCGTCTACGCGCCAGAAGGGCTTTGTCAGTTTACAATGATAATATGCCTAATACAATGTTATCACAACATAACATGTAAAGCTTGCGAACGAGTGCTAAATCTGATTACAGAGTATGCATATGAATTATGATCTCTTCACTAAGCTGAGCTTGTATCAGCACTTGTTTGGACTTTTTAAAGAAGAAAGAGTTTTTGCCTAAGCTTGGCTACGCCCTAAGATAACAGTCGTATCTTCAAAGGCATTTGACATAGATTTGCATAAACTATTAAGAATTAGCAGCTGAGTGTAATATATTCCGCACTATTTAGATTGCAGTCAATTTACGTTTAATTCGAGTTGCGACATGTGCGCCAGTTTATTTTGCTGTTTCTAATTGTTATGGGAATATTAAACAGTTGATTTATTTTGGGCAGTTATAAGAATACTAATCCATTAAAATTTGAATATGTAGGTACCTATTGTGAAATCTCTTTACAAGTTTTTATTTAGTTTCAATTGTCCCGTTGCCTGTGTGTCCGTAATCAAATCTTGCAAGCTAAATTAGACCCACTTCACATTATTTAATCGAGTTTAAACAGCACATACTTTACATACGTATATACTAAGTATATAGGTAATTGGGTGACAATACAATATTAAGGTACCAATGACCGGATCTCACGATGTAGCCGGAAGGTGCCCATGGTATCACTGTGATAAAATAACATAACCCCCACCGAGTTTGGGCTCAATTGTTTCATCTTGAGGAGCATCTTAAACTTTTTTCTAGTTCATTGTTTTAGATAAAAGCTTAGTTTTGAAAATATTTTTAAATAACTACTTGTATAATTTGTTGTTTTTTATGATTTAAAGAAACAAATTAAAAAGATATAAGTATACGTGTATGTATATCTGTCATGCCACGGTGAAGAAATTAACAACAAAGAAGAGTTTACAAATATTTGATTTTAAAAAAGAGATATTTTTCATAAGTTATCCTTCGTTACAAAATTAAAGAAATAAAAAAAAAACAAAAAAAAATTATATGGCTAATTATGTAAAGTACCTACCTAATATATTTTTTTGTAATTAAATTAATTTGGCTCGATTTATGTAAAGTATCTACTTAATAATTTAAAAATAATATCTTACACAGATAGTCACACACATATTACGTAACATTTTCTACAAAATGAAAGCTCCGCCGCCAAACGCAACGCCGAAAACATAAAAGTGTCATGTGCATAATGCACCCCATAAATATTATTCCCAGTAGATACCGCTAACGCAGCTTAGTCTCTCTCCAGAGATGTAGGTCACCATGTTATCTATCCATTTATGATAAAATTCCCCTATTTATAGCCAAACGCCAACGCATAAAGTCTAATTTTGCTATTCACAAATTCACTTCATCTGTCATTTTAAAGTAAACTTTATGATTTTAGAAATAAAGTTCAAAGTTTCAGTAACTTTTTGTGGCAGCGAAAAAGTCTAATATTACAAGAAAAAGTGATTTGTGCTTCTATTGCATTGGGGTTTCTAATGGTCGCGACATGCGCCTGGTACACGAGTGCATTTAATTTATGGTCAATGTAAGAAAGGGTATAGGACTGCGCAGGATAAGCTATTGTCAACATTATCTTAAATATTTTAAGCGCAATTAAGTCGGTTTTTATTTTGGAAGGCTATAAATTTTGTTGTGGTCTAAGGAATTGTGTTTGGGGTTCACGTGTATGCTAAATAGTATCATGAAAATGGTTGCGTAGCAGTAAAAAACTGAAAGGGATGATCGTTAAATACCATTTCAATGAGCTTTTTTACTTTTAATAGGGATGTGTAGATGAAAAAGGGCAGTCGTAATTTTTTTTTCGCTTGAAAATCTTCTTCCTGTTCCACAGCAAAATGATAAGTTGAAAAATTTTGAATGTGTGGTTTTTGATAGGATATATTTTACCTACTCGTAAACTAAACAGAAAAATTAATTAATTTAAAACGGCTGACTCTCGTAATATAGTGCGAAGGGTCGACCAGGTTTCGATCGAAGTAGACGATCATCTTCAGGGCGATTGTCAGGAACGGCGACCCGACGATGTCACTATCCGCTCAGCATTGAACGCTGTCTCGCGCGTCGTCGCCCGCGCCGCTGCCCTCTCTTATTAATGGGTTTATAAAATAAAAAATAAATAAAAACAAAATGTTGCCTTTAAGTATTACCACTGTATAATGGTACGTGAAGGGTAACTAAATCTGTTGGTGACTGTTTAATTGTTTTGGTTCATAAATATGACTCTAAGATAAAGCTCACCTAAATACGCGAATACATAAACCAAATCGTCGTATTTCTTAGTCCTTCCTTCATCTTATTCCTTGTTTATAACTAGAGGCCAACCACCCCTAGCCACTGTTTGCACAGTAACCTACATTAAAGCGGCAGGAGAGATGGCATCATTAATGATCCACAAGAGGGACATGATTCGGGGACCAGAGCCCTCCGTGACTACGAATGCATTGAGGACACCACCCTCATAGATTTGACGTGAGCCACGCAGAAATTTGACTAAATCTATAAACTTTTGAAGCAATTTTCGAAGTGTCAAAGTTTAAAAGATACTTTAGTATAGTCATTAAAAAGGGGAGATGGTATCACACTCGCTTATTTGTTATTGAAATTAAATTTTAGCATACTAAAATGCTAACAAAGATCTTTTATGCCCCGGTAACTTTATGTAAAAAATATGCTTCTATTTTTTGAATTTTTAGCTGGACTGTAAGTCAGTTGCCTTAAATAAAATAATTATTTTCAAAAGATAGTATCATATTTCATTAATTGTACCTAAGCCAAAATCAACAAGTTGTGCATTTTAGGTATAGTTTTGCTTTTTTTATGGTATTTCCCTTTGCTAAAACAATAATCTATCTCAAATTGGCTGCGTTAGTGATTATAGCCGTCTATAGAGTAGTCGAGCTTACCGCTAATAACATTCACAGATTCAGTCGCGGAAACTACTCGCAAATCCACTTTGACAATTCCTAGCAGCATGTAAACGCATATTTTGGAACGGTTCCATTAAATCACTGCATTGTCGTGGCCAATCCCATTGAACGTGAATGGGGTACACCGCGTTGGCTTCATCAAATTGCATTGAAAGGACGTTAGAGCACTCATCGAGCTTGCCCGTTCTGAGGGTAAAAATTTGAATGGAAATACTCACATTTTGATTAACAATTTTGATCTTTATTATAAGTGAATAAGGATTAATCGAGTTAGTTGTGACGAGTTTAGAATGAAAGGATAGTAACGCCCACTCAACTACGGCTGGACGGTGGTCACAATAGATCGCGGACTCGATCTGATATTGAAATTGGAGAACTAACGTCGATTTTCCTTTATTTTAACTTTGGTTAGGGAAATCCAATCAGGAAATTTTAAATCCACTGTTGAATTTGCGTTTCAGACTGGTTTTCTGTTCCGTTTCGTGTAGTTACATTTTTAGTTTTCATGGATTTTATAGCAACAGTTAAAGCTCCAAGCTTCTCATCTATCATACATGTAAGTATAGGCAAAGTAAAAATTACCTAGGTCTATGTAATAATACCATAACTCTTTACGGAAAGAAAAAAAAAATGTTTAATCATTAACTTTTTTTTGCAAATTTAACATAGGCAGCAGGGACTCACCAATTATGTTTTTATAAACCTGTATCTCGTGAGAGATTCGTGAGAACATAAGATGAGAAAAAGCTTGACACAGTGTCAGTGACCTATCAATTAAAAGAGAACAGATTTCTTACAAAACAATGAATATAATGGAATGATTTCGGCGACTATACTAAAACTACATTTTCAACGCTTCTGACGAATTCAAACAAAATGAGATACCTATTCAAATAAATCTTATTTAATGCATTTTTTAAGGTTTCTTTTGCAATTAAAGTTTAAAGACTAATGACTTTGTGACACAGTGTGGCCACACATTGGTCCACACTCATATAATAATATTAGCCAATCCGACTCGCTAAGAAGAAGAATATAACACAAGCAAGCAAGTTCTTCTTAAAAAATTAATTTAGAAGACATTACACAGAACACTTCGTTTTTAGTTGCATTTTAAGCACGTGCATAAGTAATAACTTATGTACGCAATATCAGAACCCGCTTTGAAAGTTCTATCAATCAGTTCCCTAACCAAAATCATAAATTCAAAACTCCTGCAATCGTCAACATTGACACTATTTAGCGCATTCCACTAAACTAATAAATCCAACGGCGACAAACAACTAAAACTGAGTTATAACAACAAAGTCAAATTACCGAAGGAGTTGCCGTAGGAGGGGGCGCCACCGACACCGGGAGGCACGATACGAATACTGATTCTCTAACTCTCCAAGATTTTCGGATAGGGATTTTCTTTCTTTACAATGGGCCTACTCCTGGGGCATATCAATTGCACGCGGTTATGTCGTTAGAAAGTTTCTTGGAGGGTACCGACCCCATCGATTTTCGGGCTTAGCGCGCAAATATACTGTAATGCCTGATTCAGCAAAGAAAACGGTTTTTCCAGCAGTGAGTTGACTCCTAATTAGGTTGCTTTTGGTGCTTTAGAAAATTGTGTGTATTGCTATTTATATTATCAAACTAGCTGTTTCCCGCGGCGTTTCCCGCGTGGTCAAAGGGTAGTGGGGAATAAAACTATTTCTTATATTCACATACTCATAATTTTAATATAAATAACATAATAAATGAGAATAAAAAAAAATTATATATTAAAACAAGAAGTCAGTTTTGAACTGAAATTAATTTAAATTGTGCATGAAAATCACAAATCGCCACTCAAATATTTTTTTTGTTCATATTTTAAAATGAAGCCTTTAAGAAGATCTTGACTTCATTACATAAACGAAGTATTGGTAACATGTATAAACAAGCAATATCGCTAAAAGTGCGGATCATTTCTATTATTAGATTTGTCTGTCTGTGACCAGACAGCTGAAGTGGGGCAAAGTAACACAACCTACGTTTGTCACTGGTGTTATCCAATTACAGCTAAAGTTTTACAAAAAGCTTAAGAATAGTCCTAGTAAAAAAAGCTTCCTGGGACGTAGCAATATTTGTAAGAACATTTTTTTATTTTCTTTTTTCAAACTTAACTTTTATTATGAAAATGTTGTATTATTTTTTACAAAACGGTATGGTATTTTTGCTTTACACGTTGAAGCACACACTACGTCTATAGACGTACATCAATTGTTATTTCTATTGTGGCTGGCTTAGTAGCCAGCAAAGAGTTAACCATGAAATCTTGTGGACACTTTTCAGCTTCGCTCTTGCCTTGCAGCGGCCTGTTCAGCTGAGGCAAGCAAAAAAAGAAAAAACGTGGGTCTTGGTGATAAACATATTTTTACTTTTCACAGTAGAGACAATGGGTCCTTGGGGCCCTGGTGCTAAACAATTTCTTAAGGATATCACAACGCGCCTCATTGAGGCAACTGGTGATCGTAAAGCTGGCAGCTATTTCGCTCAGCGTATAGGTATAGCGATACAGCGAGGAAACTTTGCAAGTATTCTGGGTACGTTGCCTCAATGTGGTGCGTTGGAAGAGATATTCTATTTGTATTTATTATTTTTATTAAATTTATTAATGAAGTATTGTTTAAATAAACAAATGATATAACTTATATTTTCCGTAATTAAAAGTATCGATTACCACGAAATCCAAATAAATTAAAATTAAATCAGTATCCAAAAAATAATCTTTCTGCACAGTTGGCCGGCTTAAGTAAGGGCTTCACATATAATTTTCTAAAGTAATCGATCTGCTTACTTAATACTTATCCACGATAATGTGCACATTCGATCCCTTCATTTAATTTACATAAAAGTGCTGGCTATTGTTCATTTTTCTATGAAGGGGGATTATCTGGGCTAAATAGCGATCCCTCGGGCATTAGTGTATTGTGAATTAGGATTTTACTACCCGCATATATATAGGTCACTGCATCTATCAATAAAGTAGGAAAAAATCTTTAATTAGAAATTTCAGTTAAAGACAAACTTACAAATAGTTACAGGAGGATATTGCTAAAATTTATGTATTTTTTTTATTACGGTACCAAGAACCATGGTAATTGCTGTTTACGCTTCTTACAAGGGTGAATCAATGAATGGTACGAAGCTATTTTTTGATTTAAGCATGCTTTACTGTAATACCACAATAAATATCTTAAAATCAAAGAGCAACAAAATGTCGCATCAAACAAGTAAAACAAAAGCAATGCTCTATTTATTCCAGTGAAGAGGGTCAGCAATGCAAGGTAAGACGCAGGATCGGATCCGCCTAAACTCTGCTCACGGGCGCGGAAAATTGCATTCGTTATCGCATATCCGTACCTCGTTCTATACTGCACTCGCACGGGACGAAAGGTGATAAGGACAAGGTTTGTTATTTTTTTATAAGTGTTATTTAAATTAAATACAAATATATAATACCAATGTTCTTTTTATTCACTATTACAGCGGATAGGCTTATTAAAGTGGCAGTGGGAGGGATACATATTGCGACGAACCGATGGCAGATGGGAAAAAAGGTTCTTGTATGGCGACCACGTACTAGCAAGCAAAGCGTACAACACTCACTTAGTACGTAGACAAACGACCTGATCAAAGTTGCTGGGAAACGTTTGATGCAGGTCAATTTAGAAAATCCATGGACTATGTCCAGCAATAGACATCATGCCATGCGGCTAAAATGATTATTCCTCTGATGCGGGTCAGCACCGCAAGGTGCATAGGATCAAAGGAATTATTTTCATGTACATTATTTATTATATGTAGATATGTGTTATAATTTATAGGTACATTTTCTAAAATATGCAAATAAATATTTAAATTTTTTTACAAAATTTCATATATTTTTAGGACGGTCCATGTTAAATTTTCGTACCCCTATTATCGATAGGTGCGAGACAAATGTCAGTGAACCGACGCAAAATAAATTCTCTATACAAATTGATTTATTGCCGATCGCAGAACCAATCCACCCTAATGTGCCACGTGATGGCCACCCATTATTTTTGTGGACACAACTCGCTGAAATCCACGATCACTATCTTTTTTGTTTCATTCTTTTTGTAAAATTTATTTCTATAATTAACCAATCATACATATTTCTATGGTTATATATGGTTTTATCACATTTTTAGTTTAATTCCACATGTAAATAAATAAATTATAAAATAACAGAGATTGAATTAATCAGAAGTTTTACTGAAATAATTGCAGTTGCATAAAAGGAATAATTGCAGTTTTTTGGAAACTTCTTAAAAAAATATTTTTCTTCGTTAAGTCGTCATAATGTTTTTTAATAATTAACACACTTAACCAAAATTTAATTTCTGGGGCCGATTCCAACACACTCAATATGGTTGCCAAAATATATGCCTACACATCGTAAATCTAAGTTTTTTCTAGTTATTAAAAAAGATGTGTAAGTATATAAATTGAAAAATCCTAATGATAAGGAATGTTTATTAATCTTAAATCTTCTACGAGATAGATATCGAGCTAATGAGGTCTACAGTCACGAAACGACCATAAATTCAAAGAATGAGTAAAAAAAACTTCTCAAAACAAACAAAAAATCCAACAATAATCATAAAACAAAATAAAACAGAAGGCAATTTGTTATCCCAACAATTCTCATCCGCATATTTAAACAAATAACAGCGTTCGTTATGCGTTATTCTGCCAATCTCGTTCGGCAGCCGACATTCTCGGCGACTCAGCCTTCTATTAGACGTCTCAACGCAAGTAATTGAACATTCTGTCGGCCATCAGAATATTTCTCGATTAGCTTTTACACGCTCGCTTCTAGATAATTTGAAGGATGTTTTGCTTGAATACAATTTCAGTCATTTTTACGCACAAAAAAATTACAAGACCTTTATATATCAAATCTTACAGCTTGAAAAATCTGTCACCATACATACACGAAAAACAAACAAACGTAAAAAAAATACTACAATTTTACAAATGTTACATACTATGCTATATTCGCCATTCCGCAGGTTCTGGATTCGATCCCCAGCTAGGGAAATATGGAAAGTAATCCATCATTTTATTAGTATCCTAAATTTCCTGTATTCTGGGATAATCATTTAGGCATGATTTTTGAAACATAGGTAGTTAGTAAGGGAACAAGTTTATTTGCTAGCCAAATTAAAAAACACCCCCGACTGTCAAGAACGCCATCTAGTATTGAGTAGCGGAACTACCGATACGGCTTGATATCCTTACCGCCATCTATTATTTGCTAGAGAAAGCCCTGACTTTCAAGCGTTAACCCCCAATAACCTTGAAACGGCGTAACCGATTTTCATCAAACATAGCTAAGAACAACTGCAAGAAAACTTGCTTTCACGTAAAAAAAGCTGCATCGAAATCGACATACATACAGACAGATTGACAGAAATGTAGACAGACTGACAGATATTAGCGTCAAACTTATAAATAAAAACTCTCTTTTTTAACGGGGGTTAAAAGACGTAAAACTGCATTATATACCTACCTGTACATGTAATTATTCTAAAGAACCATTTTTTATAACGTATCTATAGCAGTACCTTCCACATACCCACAAACTTTCTTCTTAACTACAAACTTTTGATTATCTACTCAATTTGTTTGCCAAACTAAAGACACTTTAAATGTAGCTTTCAAATTTAACTGTAAAGTAAAAAAAAATGAAAATTATACAACTTTTCTTTCCTTAATTTTTAATTAATTAGCGTCTCCTCAGCACAAGCACTCTTTGACGTTACTACTTATTTGCACCTTAAAAGGCAACCCCATTAGTAGAATGAGCGTCGGGCAATGAATGGAGGTCATTCAGAGATGTCGTCTGTCTCCAAAGGGGGCCTTTGAGGTTCGATGAGACGGCAAAAAGTACAACATGAATCCGACGTTCTAAAAATATTACTTACCTAAATGCAAACTGGGGCTTATATACCCGTCTTCTTTATTTTTAAGAGCGACTCTTGTTCGTGAGTCAGAAAATCTTATTACACCAAAGCATTATGATACAGAATAATAGATAAGGTGTCCTTATTGTAACTGCAATGTGGTATCATTGTATGGAGAGCCTTCATCATTAAAAAAAATGCGAAATTAAAAAAAAATTGAATTCAGTTTTCTGTGATCTGAAAACGAGTGATGCAACAACGCCAAGCGTCCTTTTGGTTGGTGCAATCTTGTATGGACATACAAATCTATATGATGAACATACAAGATTTTTGCTAAATAAAATCATACATAATGCAACACTTACACTGTACTTAAATCTGTATAGATGCATTTGAAGTAATGTAGTAATGCAATGCGATGGTTTAAAAATAATAATAATATTATCCATTGTTTTAAATTCCTTTGTTTAAGAACATAAACACAGTCTCTAAGTTAGCAATAAAGCCTTCGCCATTGCATTTATAATACTCCCCTCGTTTTTCGATACAGTCTCGATTGGTAATGAAAATTCGAGACGGCTTGAGGATTTGCGACGAGAATTGTATTGCACGACGAGAAGGGATTTCCCTAAATAAGAGTAATGGCATTTTCTGGTGGCGTTTTCACTGAAATTTTATTATTCGCTACTTATATTACAACACAATTTTAACATTTATTTTTTTAACTTGAAAGAAAAAAAAATTGATAAGCTAAACGACTTCACATACTGACTAGTAGAAATTAAAAAACAAAAAAAAAGGGTATTCTAGTACAAATAAGAATCCTGTAGAAGTTAAATTTGCCTGGAATTAAGTAATAGATAACACTAGATCAGCTCGAATGGCTGAAAATGGCAGAAAGCGTTTTTTAAGCAATGCGTTATTTAAAGTCTCGTGAAAATCCATCTACTATAGAGATTTCCATTGTACATTTTTTTCACAGCTAATAATAAACCTGGGTTTTATTAAAGGTATACCGTAGAAATGCATTATATACACTTTAATTTTTTTATTCCTAATAGGGCAGACAGAGAATTCCGGGTATTACGGCTCTACAGGGCCACAAGGCCACTTTTAGCGTTAGGGTGGTCGAGGAGATAGAAAAAAGATTCAAAATAGTGATAGGTTGCTAGCCGCATCGCCTATTAACATGATTCGCACTTTTTCCCATTCCCTCAAACGACTCTTATGTTCTAAGCGGGAAGTAAAGCAGGTGGTACACTCAAAGTTTAAAAAAAAAAACCGGCCAAGTGCGAGTCGGACTCGCGCACCGAGGGTTCCGTACAAACCTGCAAGGTTTAGTATTTGGTATGAA
This sequence comes from Acrobasis repandana, assembly GCA_963576875.1. NCBI lineage: Eukaryota > Metazoa > Arthropoda > Insecta > Lepidoptera > Pyralidae > Acrobasis > Acrobasis repandana. The sequence continues at coordinate 7,855,950 of OY756218.1, forward strand.
TTTCAATTTAATACCTCTACGCGTTTATGAGGAAATGGGTAGTAAGTTTAAAATTATTAAAAAAATATATATTATGTGATGTAACTAAAAATTTATGGTTTTCGTAATTTTTCCTTTATCTATGCTATAAGACGTTGCTTCGTACCAAATTTCAAGATTCTGAGTTCACGGGAAGCACCCTGTAGGTTTTGATTCCCTTGCAAGTGTCGAAAATTTGCGGCATAAACGGCTGTATCTTTTGATTGCGTTGGCTTAGAAGTTTGATTTTTTCACAAGGTCAAGGGACAAGGGACAGTAGACCTGAGTAATTGATATAAATTTCAGCTTCATACCTCCACGCGTTCCTGAGAAAAAGGGTCTTGACAGACGGACGGACGGACGGACAGACGGACAACAAAGTGATCCTATAAGGGTTCCGTTTTTTCCTTTTGAGGTACGGAACCCTAAAAATATTTAAAAATGCATTATAATATACCTATTATATCAGTGGCAACAATCATACGCGAAAAGGAATTGTTGAAAGGACTGATGATGAGATCTGATCTGTCGTTGACAGTGATACAGGCATCGATACAACAAACGGCCAACTTATAAAACATTCATGACGCCTACGTTACTCATTCATAGCGGCCAGACACGGGATATCGAACTCCCCAGGTAACCCCCATGCAGTATGGGCGTTTAAGGATAGTGATTTTCCCTACACTGATTTAAAGACAATAGACATAGAATAAATGTTGGAAGAAACCTACATTGACTTATGAAAATAGATACATTGATTACTATAAGAGAAATAAGTTATGTAGTGATATCGAGTAAAAAAAGAAGCATAAATTCAAAACTGCTTATTCTTAGCAACAGTTCTAAGAAATTGGAAGCCACAAACAGAAAATCTTGCAACTCGACTGTATTTACCGTTTTATACGGAACAGAAGCATGGACATTTACTAAAGTCTCACGGTTAACCGTAGAATGATAAAAAAATCCTGGGTGCAAAAAGTACGTAATACCACCGTTTTGCAGAAAATTGGCAAGGAACTTGAGATCCTAAAAAACATAAAGATTAGGAAACTTCAATACCTGGGCCATATAATGCGTAATAACAAATATGAACTCCTTCAACTTATCAAGGCCCAAGGCAGAAGGAGGTCTGGACGAAGAAGAACATCGTGGCTGAAAATGTACGCCTATGGTACTTACAACAATAGTACGCGATCCGTATTCGAGCAGCCGTTTCAAAAAAATCAAAGTGCAATGATGATTGCCGACCTTCGTTGAAGATGGCACTGGCAGAAAAAGAAGAACAAAAATTAAGATTTGCTTGATTATTTATTTTTTCTTACTTTTCAGCCATGTTCTTTTTATGTGACTTGATGACAAACGACATTATAAAGCATAAAATATGCTCACCTAGACAATAATATCTGGGAACGTAAAGTAACATAAAATATTCAGGCACGCTTTAGGGAATTTCCGTAAAAGCGGGGGAAGTAATGTATGTTTTCGTATGCAAAAATGGTCCGCGCTTTGATTCGTTTAGTAAACAATAAAATATAAGTACTTACGTGATCTTATTCTTCTTCTGAATATATGTGTTTGATCATATTGGTCCTTGGTGACTGAAAATCGATCAGTTTTTATTTTTTTACATTATAGTTGACTTATATAATTTATATACTAAGAGTAACTATGTAAATTTAAAGAAAAAATACTAGCAAAAGAAAATTATTACAAAGAAAAAAATCTTCCAAGAAATGCAATGAGATTTAACAGTTCTTAAATTAAGTCGTAAATATAGTATTTTTAAACACATACACACACACATACATACACATAAACGCGCCATATCTTCATATAAACAATAGTTTGATTGTTAAAAATTGCAAGACTAACAGGTTAAAAATGATCCAGGAAATAATAAGGCTCCAGCTCAGCTTCGAACATTGTACGGAAGGCACGATGTCTCTGGAGAGTCGTAGCCCGGCAGCTACGAGGCGTAGCACCGTCGTAGCGTACGGTAACGAACGTAGAATTGAGAACTTGTAGATTGGAGTACACTGTATTTATTTATCATATTTATGTGTCATCTTCTAAATAAGTCTCTTTTTCTTATTAACCTCATCATTCATTGTAGGTATGTATATATGCATGTGTTTGTATTATTTGGTATGTTATATGTATTTAGATTGCGTCACAATTAATTATAATCTGTTTATCCCTATGGTTTACTGGAAGAGAACGTTTTTAGCGTTAAGTCCGCTAAATGTAAGACAATTTGTATTGTATAACAAAAAAGTGTCATTATCAACCATCAACAGGTCTTTTATACTCTCCACTGCAGGAGCAGGAACCTCTTTGTACTACCAGAGCTATACCTGGCCAGAGCAGCCAGAGGATTTGCCTTTCACTCTCTGGCCAGAAGTGTTGGAGAGGTCTCTTTGATGCTTATAAGCTTTGTATAGCTTGTGTTTCTTAAGTCACCTTCTACGAAATCCACGGGAGGACTTGGAGTGGTCTTATTCTACAATTACTCTGCCGGGAACCACACGGCCATCAGTTAAAGTTTAAATAAATAAATAAATGAGAGTAGTGTTAAAATGCCACGGAAGTCCTTTCTGCTAGATTGTAAGGCGATGTTGAGACGAACGTAATCAGTATCGTTCATCGCTCCACGCAACCGGTAGTTGGATTTCTTGAACCGTGAAATTTTATCAAGAGAATTAATCTGCTGAAACTTTCCCCTTGGACACCGACTCTTTTATTTTTTAATTCAGACGAAATTGATTTCAGACTTACTATTTAACCTCTGGGTTTTGAAGAATGAAGGTCATCTTTGATGTTATTGAAGTTTGATTAATATTGGCCGATCCTTTTGAACCCTTATGAATTCCCATTTATCAGAAAATTTGTGACATTTTTATAACATTTAAAATATACCTGACAGATTTGCATTTTACAAATTTTAAGAATTTGTAAAATTTAATCTCTTTGAAATCTATAAACACAGGGTATGTTTTCTAAAACTTAGCAAATAGGTAGATATTTAATGTATTTCAACAATATCTATACTAATAATAACACATGGTCAACCTAGTGATTTTCAAGTTACATAGTTTATCTTTTTGTTGAAACTTGAACTAATTTATCAATCTATTTATAACATCATAAAAAGTAATCAGTCGATTTTTTTATATACTTATTTATATCATTCAAAAGATATCTTCCATGCTGGTCTGGGATATAAGAAAACATTTAGAATGTACCAGCTGCTTCTCTTCCCGCGCAGATCGTGAAATTCGATCGAATGGTCGGGAATCTGAATTATAATAAGCGATGCGGCTAGTAAGCCATCACTATTTTGAATCCACTATTATCTATAAAAGGGCAGAAAATAAAAATTGGGTAGTTTCCAGAGTCAAAAATAAATTTTTTGGTACTATTATGAGAATAAAACGTCACAAAAAATGACACTTGTCATTGATCACATCCATTTTGAACGTGATTTTAGATTTATTATTGCAGAAAAACGGATAGTAAGAGCGCTATTTGACCCCCAAAAAAAATATAACGTCACAGTCCGATATTTCATACAGATCTCATAGAAAATGTTTGTTTCAATTTGACGTTTAGAAAAAAGTGTCTGATTTGACTTGTTGGAAACTAGCGGATTGAAAATTTAGTTGCACTAAATTATAGTGCAAAATGCGTTATAAATAAATAGCTAACAAATTTCATTCCGTCAAGGCACTAATAATTGTCGAGGGCAAACATTTCCTTCTCACTTATAACGGGAAACGTATTATTATGGCAACATGCAAAAGGCGTTGTTTTATTTTACGAAGAACAGTATACACTTGACTAAACGTCGAAATTTTACTTATTTACCAGTTTCTGAATATATTTTTAACATATTTTAACAAGGTGCATGTGTTATTTTTCATAATAATATAGGGTAAAAGCCGGATAGTGGCCCCACTTTTTAGAATTACTCTTTGTACAAAAAGCAAAATTCTTTATTTGTAAAACGGTAGGTACCTAGGTACTTTGGTTATTATATTCAAATTTATGAAAGAAATAAAAATTATCTTTGATATTTCCAGAGTATTGGCGATTTTTGCGTACCTCTACATTTTGGGACAACTATCCCATACAGGTGATGTTGCCTAATATATATTACGTTTAGAATAGATACCCTGTAAAAAAGAGGACATTTATCCCGCGAAAACTTTGATCGCACCTAGCCGTCCCATGCAATCGCACAGAGACATGCAACACGGTCAACTTAGTTGTAGTTGCAGAGTCTCTCGATAGATAAATAAAATAACATGTGTTTCATTCACGAAACTAGAGTCATTGCAATCAAGGCAACTATACCCCCAGGGTGACTATCCGGGTTTTACCCTAAATTAGGAACCAATCGAGGCCCTTTAGCGGTCACATGCGACCGTAATACGCCACTCAAACCATTGCATAATAAACCTTATCCTTAAATATAAATAGAGCCTATTTTTGTACGTTGTAGAAGCCGCTATATAGGCCATTAAAACTATTGTGTGCTATTACATGTGTGTCTTATGCCACATCATGCGTACCAATTACAGCGAACATCGAACCTCGATCTCCGTGGCGTAATGGTTAAAACGCTAGTCCGCTGATCCGCAGGTTCTGGATTAGATCCCCAGCCAGGGTAAGCTGGAAAATGGCCTTTTTCAAAATTTGCTGGGTTTTGGGCATTAATATATCGTCGTATTACTGCAAAAACCGTTAATGTGCAAAAATCACATTTTGAGAAAACTTGTTTTAAAGGTTTGAGAATATTTTTTTGTATAAAAGCGCAGGCTTGTGTGTACTTATTTTATATTATTCAAAGCTTTATTTATCATTGTTTATAATTATTTCATGAAACATACTCAATATTTGTTTTACGGACCATAAAAACGCAATTCAAAAAATGATGTGTAATTTATGTCACTTAACTGGTTTTGGCTGTAAAACAACATTTTCGTATATTTCACTAATTAAAGTATCTACTCCTGTATTATTACTTTATCTAGCTTTATTTTATATGCAAATTAACTAGGACCACAAAAATTATTAAAAATGATCGTTAGTTTTCGAGATTTGACACCTCTGACAGTAACATAATCGGTTTTACCTGTACGAAATATGAACAAACCCTGTTAAATGTAGCTTAAAATCTTTTGTAATTAGTAAAAGTTATAATTTTATAAAAGTAAGTACATGAGACTGCAATTTATTTAGTTTTTTTCAAATAGAAACAAATGTTAATTACTAAAAACGGTATGTTTATTATCAAAATCATTTTCTTACAACAAAATAAGGCTATAAAAACAAAAAAACAAAATATTGTTATGGATATTCATTTCTCCTGACTACTCCTCTTCAACACTAGGTTCCGATTCGGATGCTGCCACATCTGGAACCCGATCAATAATGTCCTGTTCTGCTCTCAAAGACTGAAACCATCCGTGATATTCTTCAGGAATTATAACTTTCTCACAAAGAGTGATCAAATCCTTCTTTTTTGCTGTAGAAATTGACATTGGTTTGTCATACAGTTTTTCTAAATTAGGAAAACTAACCCCACTCTCTGGTGTCAGGGGTGGTTTCACAGAATTAGGGTTTGAAATGCTGCGTCGCTTCACGTTTCTCTTATCTTAGATAAATAAGTGTATTTTAAAGTACAAGTGAAATAGAAAATTTTAAACCTACACTCGGAATCATAAAAATGTTCATCACTACATAGTTATTTAAGTTGGGACTCCCAACTAAGGGTCTTCCAAGTTGGGAGACCCTTAGGATGCGGTTCCACTGAAATGTCTTATCATGTAGTTGCCATTCTACAGTTAGAAATGATTATTAATGATTAATTGTATATTGATATACCAATTCAAAATAGTTTGATTTATTTTCAGAGATTTATTGATTTTTGTGAAAAATGTTTGTTATTGAGTTCACAACTTCTTAAAAATAAAGACTGAAAAGCAATAAATCAGTAAAAAAAAACAATTTATTATTTATCAATTAAAAGAAAATAATATGTTTTACTTTTCAGTTCTTGCAAATTCTTTCTTATTTTTGAAAACTTCTTTACGTTATTGCATAATGTTATAACGTTCATCGCCAGTATACTAATCAAGTTCATGCGATATGATCTTACAAAACATTAAATTAGAAATTCTTGTGTTCTCATCGATTTCGATATAGTATTTCTCTGCTCTTGTTCTCATCACTGCCGCATCGGAAAACTGTTTTTGCGAATTTGGATCTGGATTCTTGAGTTCATTATCAATATGTTCAGGATCGAACCAACGTTGAGCGTACTGGCTGTACTCTTCTGGATTGTACTAGTCACTACTTTAACTGCAATTTGTGGTATCATCATTGTCAAAAATTCTGAAAGCTTCCTTTTTTTAATTGGAATAGAATCATTTTTTTCTGTAAATACATTTTCTGATTAATTTCAAACGGCATATGCATTCTCTAAGTTTTCATCGTTTTCTATATCTGATTCACTCTCAGATTGTGGTATAATCCTACCTAAATATAATTACAAGCATAAATAAATTAAAATTAAAAAAAAATTCCTCGAAAATCCAGATCAGATAAACATATAGGACTCTCCACGTGGCGTTAATCATCATCTACCTAATACCTATTCATTGAGACCCTTCTTATGAGCCCAAACACGCTACATCTGCTGCAAGTTGCTGAGAAATTGAGTATCTCGCAGACTTGCTCATTCTGCAGCATCAGTTTAAAGATGCTACATCTCAGAATCATCATATCAATCGGATCCGTGAAAATTGGTGACATCCTCCAGTACTTTTTTATTTCTCAAGTAGGAAATAAGCTGATTATCTGCAAACAACTGAACACATCTCCATAAATTATAGCTAAGAAACAAACTTTCATTTACAGCTTTCAAACAATAAAAACCGCATCAAAGTCAGCCCATTTGTTTAGGCGCTACGATGCCACAGGCAGATATACAGACACGTCAAACTTTTTCGTCGGGGGTTAAAAATCACCAGTTAAAATACTAACGAACGAATAAATAAGGCTGTGTCTAAAATTGCAAATTTTTGAATAATTATAAAAATATTAATACTTACTCATTTCTATCGGAATATTAATCCAAAAAACAAAAACTGCATGGCTTGGCATTAGTCGATCCCGAGAAGGTTAACGTAATTTTACCAATAATAATATTTAATTTTTGCAAGCTATCGATAGTGCAATACTATCTATAGTTTTTAGAACTATCGCTAGTATCGATTGTTCGTTGAAATAAATGTGTCAATAGTATCAATAGTATCGATAGTATCGAAAAGCAATACTATTGCAAACTATTGGGTATCGATAGGCCTATTGATATTGTGACTATTTTTCAAGGTTAACTATTGATAGGTAGTCAAACTATCGATAGTCCTGCAACGCTAAGGCATATTAGTGATCAGAGTGAAGCTAGAACGCGCACTTAGTCGGTTCTAGCTGTTTAAATTTTTTCTTCAATAGAAATAAGGTTACAGGTAAAACCAATAAAGTTACTACATAATTTATTGGATATATAATTTGCAGTTTGATTGATACGAATATTGTCTGGAAAAAAGTTTTAAAGATGTTTAACATTTTTTATCTGGATATAAAACAAATAATGCAGTAACTATGACCTTTTGCAAATACCAGGTAATGGACATTGGAAGTTATTTCCAGAGCAAAATTTGCTATTATTAACTAAAATGACAATGCAAAAAAATGCTATATACCGATAACTGGTTTTTCTTGGAGATAAATCATAAACCAAAAAATAATCATAGATATTTCAGTTTTTTCTTGTATATTATATCACAAAATTAGTACTAAGTAACTTTATACAAAAGCTATCTTTGTATTGGATGCTACTAGAGAAAAATGGGTTTTACCAGTTTGTAGAGCATAAAAAACTGATTCTAAAACTTTAAAAAAAGCAATTTCGACAAAAGGTCACATTAGCGGTATTTGCAGTAATACGACGATATATATTTAAAAGCCACTAAGCTCTTAAATAAGAAGAAGAAAAAAAAGAAGAATCTAGATACGTATTTATCATAAAATATAATAGTATCGTTGTATTATTATTTCATAATACAAGTTTAAACTTACTTTGAGACTAGCTCAATTAGTGTGATTTGTCCTTACTATTTATTTATTTATTATCATGATAAATTGTAAATGTAAATTGTATGCCTATTGTGTAAGTGGCTCTAGATATAATTCCGGTATGCGTAAACATAGTGCTAGACCTGTTAATAAGGCAGAACTCAGACAATAACGTGTCTTCAAACTGTCGGTTGTGACTTGAATACACATTTTTTAGGTTTCAAGAAATATATTTTTGTATTATATTGTTTTTTTGGACTTATTGAACAATGTGACTTTCTTTAGTTTGTTTTATAAAAGTTATATATTAAAGACTCTTTTTTTGGCCAACCCACGCCACTCACCCACTCAAACCATAATGTATTGATTGGTATTGTAATCACATTAATTTCAAAATTATTAACACAAAATATAAATACTCAGAAATTATAGATCGTATCATAATTTTAGTGGAGTTGGTCGGCTGTCATCATTGTAAAGCAGTTTTCAAGCTATGTATGCAGATGCCTTAAGGCAGCTTGAAAAATCTAACAGCTATTAATTTCACACACAAAAAACCAAAAAAAAAACGGTTTCAGAATTGAAATTAAAGCGTAAACAACGCGCGTCAGTTTTTCACCGTTACATAAAACTTTTGTTCTAAGCATGAAGGTGCTCATAAATAAGGTTGGGCCGCTGAATATTTGATAAATCAGACGCCATTATCGGATGGGGTAAGCATGTCCGGGCTGTTTCGATCGGTGGATGTTGCCCTCGGTACGTGACTTTAACGCCTTTCAACTCACTTGCTGAAAATACGAGTTGCATATCAAGTTTTAATATGCTTTGTTTTATAGTTAGGTGTCTACTATCTACAACTTTATAATAACCTGAGCGAACGAAGTAAGCGAAGCTTCTCAGTTTCGAGTTTGGCCAAAAATGCTTAAGGTGAGGTGGTAGCATTAGTGGCGCCCTCATTTGAAATAAATTGTATTAAATATGGTGATATTTAAAAATTTGATTTGTATCAATGTTTAAAAAGACCTTTAAACTATTTTATGAATAACCTTTGAAAGTAATATTGGTAGTCCGTCTAGTTTTAAAGTGGCCAAAAGTGGCCACTCTTGGCGAAAGCCCGTTTTAAATTTAGACGGACTATTAGTAATAATTTCAAAGGTTATTCATAAAATAGTATAAAGGTCTTTTTATACATTGATACAAATAAATTTTTTAAATATCACCATATTTAGTTTTAAACAATTTATTTCAAATGAGGGCGTCACTTATGCTACCATTTCACCTTAATCCGTCTGTCTGTTCTCGCTTACAGATCGCATTTTTCAAACGATTTTAATGTCTGTATTTGAAAGGTGTCTGAGTTTGAAAGGTCGGTGTGTACGCCTCATCTACGCTTACTTTGTGAGTGAGCCCTTTTACATCCTCTCCACAAGTAAGCTACGATCTCACCAATGATACGTATACTTTTATTTGGCTCTGACTTCGGACCAAGTCACTGTGTTAGGCGCCAGTCGCCTTTATTATTTCTAACACAAATTTCCTAACTGTTATTAATATACCGAAACTTCCGCGATTAATATCATTTTAAGCCGTTCATAACAGTAATTGTGACCACGAAACTCTAAGACTTGCATAGGATCTGCTGCACGTATACGCACAGATACAGCGATATAGACGCGCTGTAGTCGTTTTCTGCGTTTAATATAGCTAAGATGACAATAATAACTGTGTAACATAGAAAGATACATTACAATACAAAGACTAGATATCTCCTTTAATTTTTCTAGCGTTGGGGTCAGGATGATCCCTGTTGCTTGTCTAGGTTTAACATCAGGATGTTAATACCTATATGGAGAGCCACAACAAGAGTCAAATACTCATAACTAATCTTTAAGAGTGAATTAATAATAATCAAAATAACGTTTCTGAAAATTTACTAAGCAGACATCAAACAAACATAGCATCTCAAATATTATTAGAAGAAAAGTTGAAAACAAATTAGTTAAGCCTTGTTTGTTTATTGTTATTTATAAAATTTTAAAAAAGGTATAAAACCAGCGGGTTGCTTACTCAAACCACAAACATTAAAATAACAAATCTCAGTATTTATTTAGGGCAGTTGGATCTAGGCAAGAGGTGGACGCAACAGAATTAACATAAATATTAGCCGCGCCTCGACTTTTGGCTATAAACTATATACAATTAAAGATAAACTATTACGGGCTAAATTGAGCTGCAAACTGTAGGCAACAATGCCAAGATGTTATTTGAACAACCATGGTAAAGAAAGCCTAGATGTGACAACTGATACATAGGTGCTATTATCTACTACATACTGACTCTATTTATTTTTGTAGTTTATTTTCGAGGGGAGCCAACGCTAGTGTCAGATTTAATAAACTTCTTCTACTATTACACTTTTATATAATGTACACGCACAAAAACGGTGGAGAGGTGCGGGGACGCATATTGCGCGTACCTTAGGAGATTCTGTTCTGTATACTCGTACTCTTACTGTCTTCTGTGACACAGGTCATACATGTAGTGTTACTTATGAGAGTTTTGCCATAGTTTGTAATGGAGCACCAACCAGGGGATGACAGTAAGGGTACTATGACAATTTTAAGTGTTTATAGGTACAGGATTATTAAGGAATAATGGAAAAAACTACATTGGGACTATTGGGATGAAATGCTAGTGGATAGGAAAATGGGCTATGGGAAGGACTATGGCACCTGCCTGACCAATGTTTAGAAACAGCGATAATAGTAAGGAGGTGACTCACGGCCTCTGTCAATGGGCTCCCGAAAAAAGGCTTTACTATAATGTGCAGCAAGGAGGGCGACAATAGTTGAGTGGCTAAGGGGGGGAAACGACCATCATTTGCTCTCTTACGGCACTGAAAGGTGGTGCAGGGACAAGTGAGGCCAAAGTACGAGTAGAAACAAAATTTTAATACTTAATTACCTAGTATTTAAAACTATATTAGGTTTCTACCTTTCTCAGGATTGCCAGTAATTTGTGTGCTGCTATCTATGTGAGCATTCGGTACTAATATGTATTTAGTCTACAAGTTTGCTATGTGCGTGCCTTCCAATAGTTTGTATAACGTTGGGTATCGATACGTTAGTAATTATATTATCTTTGGTACGGTGTGAAGGAATATCAAGTTGCATTGTGCTAAAGGAGCGTAGATTTCTATCGTCAGTTGAGGTAAGGAGCTGAAAACATATCATGTAACTGAGTACAGAAGGATTTTAAATCATACCATGAAGATGATCCAAGCGTGTTCCCGGATAGATCCCCGTTGCATCCTCAGCAGTAAAACTTCAGAACTACCCTACCCTAGGTGATTTGACGAGGTTACTGGTTTTTACACAGAGTGACTACCGCCTGACCTCTGGAACCCAAAGGATAGACCAGAACTAATCTTAGGATAGATCTAAACGAACGCTATATGGCGTAAAGCTTATTGTGCTATTCGTACACAATGCGGACATAGTTATACAAAGCTTGACGACTCCCATTATTATACATGATATCTGGGACCAACAACTTAACGTGCCTTTGTTAGGATCTCTACCTACTTTGAGTTGATTTTGGTAGTCAAATAGATAAAAGCTAATGTGAAATAAGATGTTTTAATTCAACTCCTAGGTTCATTGTTACATTTTATTAACAAAATATATAACAAATGGTTAAAATTCTATTAAAATATATATCTACATCAAATACCTACGTGAGATTTCTATAGATAGATATTATATAAATAAATAAGTAAGTATATACCTACAGGGACAAATGAAACTGATTGAGCTAGCCCCAAAGTAAGTTTAAACTTGTGATATGGGATACCTACTAACTCAGCGATACTATAATTTATAATAAATACATATATTAAGGTGAAGAGATAAGCAAATGGCCTTGAAGTGTGAAATAAATTGTTAACTTGTAAATATGGTGACATATATATACATATTTCCATATTGCTCTTCGTCATGCACTAGATAGCCCTTTAAATTATTTTATGAACCACGTTGAAAGTATTTACATTAGTCCGTCTAGCTTTAAAACTTGCCTCCGCCAAAAGTGGCCACGGCAAGTTTTAAAGCTAGACGGATCACCAATAATAGTTTCAACGGCAGTTCATAAAATAATTTAAAAGGATATCTAGTGCATGACGAAGAGCAATATGGAAATTATCACCATATTTACGAGTTAACAATTTATTTCACACTTCAAGGCCATTTGCTTACCCCTTCACCTTAATAAACACTCAAGACCCGGGACAATTTGAAATAGGCTATTTTCCAACTTGCCCTGGCTGGGGATCGAAGCCAGATCCTCCAGAGTGGTGAACTGGAGTATTAAACACTCCGCCGTGTAGGTAGTTATTTATCCATTGCATAATAATCTTAATAATGAATATATCTTACAAAATATCTCTAGAGCCTTCAATCCCTAGGACTGCAAAAAAGAGTAATACCAATAAATATATCCTGGAACATTGATCACATGAGAAAAACTGTAGGAATGCAAAATTATTTCTCAAAAGGACATTCATTTATTCTATATCGTTGTGTGTTATCGTTTGTAAAGTTGTGTGAAACTTGGTGCTCAGAGTTGGTTTGCGTTATTCAACCTACGGCATGAGCTAACCCAATCTTGTCTGTTATTCTACACAATTACACTATATCTCGCTGGTGCTAGTGTTGGAAATTAATTTAAAAGTACGCATTTTGTAAATTTGTTTTGTTATAAATATGTAGTAGGTCCTAAAGTAAACTGATGGGTCATAATACTCATAATAATGTAAGTACATTAAATTTTATTTCTTTGGGAGCAACGTTGACAAATGGTCTGGAAATTCTATTCCTCAAAGAGGAAGTTGTAGTTTTAAGCGTTGTTATACCCCCTGGTCTTAAAGTGAATATAGAAGCAAATGGCCTTGAAGTGTGAAATATATTATATATTGTTAACTCGTAAATACAGTGATAATTTTCATATTGTTAATCGTCAGGCACTAGATAACCCTTTAAATTATTTTATAAACTGCCGTTGAAACTATTATTGGTGATCCGTCTAGCTTTAAAACTTGCCGTGGCCACTTTTGGCGGAGGCAAGTTTTAAAGCTAGACGGACTAATGTAAATACTTTCAACGGTGGTTCATACTAGGTACCTAGTGCCTGACGATTAGCAATATCTCCATATTTACGAGTTAACAATTTATTTCAAATGAGGGTGCCACTTTAATGCCATTTGCTTCATATTCACCTTGAAAGTTGGTTATGCAACATGTCAATGCACTTAGTCTTTTGGGCACTAAGTAATTCGTATTACATGCTGAAAACAGTCAGTAAGTAGTTTATGGGGAAGTGTACTAATACTTTTTTAATAAATGCCAAAATCGGTCCTTGATATGTCAGACAGATAATTCTAAGAATACAGAGGTATAAAGAAAGTACTTTGTTCCTATGATAATATAGAAATTTTAAATTTGAAAGAAAAAAATCTTCGCTGAGAGGTGGCACTTTTCCTGCTGCACCTATATAAAATTATTTCTGAATTAATCGTTTACATATAATGTTATTTTGTTTTGTGGCACTCGTATTAAAAAGAAGCAACAAGTTAGTACCTACCTATGTACCTAAGTAGGTACTTATCACAAATCGACATGATTTTTGACACTAGGGATGTAGATAGTTGGTGTCGTGAGAAAAAGCTAGTATATGTTACAACCGTTTAAGTTTAGACAGCACATTCATTATAAAACAAACACATACTTAACTAGGGTGACACTCCGTGACAGTTTAACATTTGCAAACTATACTATACATTTAGAACTTTGGACAGAAAATTATATAGCAATATATTCACAAAACCACAACACTAAATCATTGCTATGAGCGCGCCATCAGGCGCTGTGGACTTCCTCATTATCCATTTGACTATATCTAAACATCTTAGCAGTTTAAACGTGAAAGGAAACAGATGTGACCGCGGTGGGCCAACTCGGGGCAATAAATTATGGCTTGTCGAGCCCTTGTTGCGACGGACAGAATAGACATTATAACAGGCTGTTGAGACAGCGACGTGATGGGATGGGATGGCTCGAATTGCGTGCTTAGTGGAGTGATATCGATGTTGCTTGTACCGATAGCCAGTGATAAAGTTTACACTTGCTTTTTTTAAATAATATTCCCATTTAAACTACTGTTACCTGACAGTAACCGGTAGATCCATACTACATTACATACTTTAACAATGAACATTTCTTACTTAGAGTGGTTATTCCTCAACTTTTCTCATAAAATGAGTTAAGCAAGAACCAATAATCAAATATTTATTTAGTAATTAGCCCTTTGCAGGCACTTTTATACTTCAATAATTTTAGTGTACATATCGTGTAATGTTTGTAAAACAGCTACCGATACTAGCCGAAAGAAACTGATTTACACAGTATTAGTCGCTTACGCACCAAAAGGGCTACGAGTATGTAAGTTTACAAAGACATTATGCCTAATACAATGTTATCACAATGTTATGTAAAGCTTGCGAACGAGTGACAAATCCAATTTACAGAAATAAGTAATCCTGAGTAGTCTTAACATACGGAGCCGTGCCTATGTGACCAGTCCCTACTAGCGGCACCCGTTCACGAGTTGACGCGTGGATCAGCCATCGCTGAACTCAACTATATTAGAGGGAAACTGATCCACAACTCCACCAACAGATTGGACATTTTAGTGAGCATGCCAGCCAGGCTCAGGCTCACAGACCTTATTATGAGGAAAACGCGGGCATAATGAATCATTTACCCCAAGTAGGTGTTAAAAACGGAATGTTTTAGCGATTAAGTATAAAGTAATAACTGTTTTCGCCTCGAAAATGAGATTGTAACTTGTTAATTAATATTCATGTCTACCTCTCTCGTATTTCGGTTAAGTTTCGTAATGGAAAAACTTTTTTTAACTGCCCAAATCTCGAGGACCGCCATAAATAACTGTTACTGCAAGCTGTTCCGCACGGAGTGAGTCGTTCCGACGCGTTCCGGCGCGTCTCGGACGAAGGGTCAGCCTGCACGTAGGTAATTATTTAAGATGCTGCGCCTGTAACGTTTTCTGGGGACGTTTTTTGTAATAAAACGCGCGAGGGATTAGGCATTCTGTTTTCTGTCGGGAGATTTTGTTGATTTATTAAATTATACTCGTACTTATTTATTTGCATCTTAATGTTCTTAAGTGTAGTCGTAGGAAAGTACTTGTGACTTTTGTATACAGATATACAGGCTGTTTTTTTATACACTGTCCAAATTTTTGGAGCAAGTTCAGTCCATGATACTGAACCACTTTCTATAAAAAAGTTAGTGAAAATCGATAAAATTTTTTCGTCGTCCCATACAAAATCCGTTTGGCTGAGCGCTGATTTATATGGGAAGGTAAATTTTTAATTGTTTTTATGGAAAGTAGTTCTGTATCATGGACTGAACTTGCTCAATACATTTGGCTGGTGGATAAAAAGTCAGCCTGTATATTGTTATATATTATATTTTTATATATATATTTTTTTATTTACATGGCGTCCGTAGAAGACTAACGTCGCGGATCATTCCGCGACCTGTGTCTTTGTTGTGCTACATTTTGTAGCCTTATTATGTCAAATGTTTAAAGTATATTTCTTTATCTTTTTTAAAACATATTTTCTTTCTTTCTTTCTTTTAGGATTAACGCCCGGTCCCTTAATCAGCTTTTTCGATAACTACACTACAAGCGCATCGTAATGCATTGTCCTGCATTTTTGTCAAATCAACTTTAATTTTCTCTCCCAATCGATTTAGAATTTGAAAGCCTCCGTTTATCCGCTATCCACGGCAGTTTAAACTCCTAAAAAGGAATCCGTTCAAAGGCTTGCTATCAGATACACCGGATGTTTCTCTTTGAGTTACGGCGTCGACTTCCGTGAATGTATTTCCGGTGGGCCGATGCAGTGGTCAGTTAATTACTCAATGATTCATAACTAATCAGGATGCAGCTTAGCCCCCTATCTTTGGGCGGTACATAAATAATGCCCTGTGTTTAGAGAACACGTAAATAGCATTAAATACTTGAGAAGTGTACAGTTACAGACTCGTTATTACTTATTTAGGTACTTATGCCAATTATACCTCCAGCTGAAATTATAAATACAATATAATACTCTTTATTGCATAAAAAATATATGTACAGAACATAAATGTCTTAAAACTAAGAAACGCGCAAAAGGACGGCCTTATCGCCAAGTTCTTCCAGGCAACCTCGCCTACGACCATAATAAACATACCTACTTATATCAATCTTAGTTATTTTATTAATTTTTAGGGTTCCGTACAAAAAATGAAAAAACGGAACCCTTATAGGATCACTTGTGCGTCTGTCTGTCCGTCCGTCTGTCACAGCCAATTTGCTCCGAATCTACTGGACTAAATTGGGTGAAATTTGGTAGGATGGTGTAATCCTATGACCCAAACACAGATGAGCAAAGTAAACAATTTTTTTTTTTAAATAAGGGTCATTTTCTTGTGACAAATTAGGAAAATAAAAAAAAAAATTGCAAACCTTACTGTGTCATATATCAAATGAAAGGGCTCATTATGAGGATCTCAAATATATATTTTTTATTATTTTAAAATAAACAGTTTTGATTTTATTCCAGAAAGAAGACGAAAATTGACCATTCCCCCCTGATCTCCGAAACTACTGAGTCTAAAATTTTGAAAAAATTACAAAATATTGTTCATTACTTGTAGATTACAGGAAAACCTATAAGAATTCTATCAATTAAAAATAAAGTAGTTAACTCAATATAAAACTTTCACTTACGGAAAAAGTTCACTAAAACATCATTAGATAGCGCTAGTAGTAGTTAACTCGCGTCTTACTGTAAGGAGTTAAAATGTTATATTTTGTATATATTTATAAAAAAAAACGACCCCTCTGCTAAGATGTTATTCTACAGGCGTTGTCCCGTCAGCAAAAAATGTTAGAAACAAATCCAGTTTATTTGGAAATGATGAGATTGAGAGAATAAATTAATACCTCAGTTTGAATTCTTGCAATCACCAGGAGATGAAATTCAAATAATCTTTTATAATGTACAATCATTACGTAAACATTTACTGGACGTAAGGGCTGATTGTATAATTCATTCATCTCATATCATCGTATTTGTCGAGACTTGAGGGTCCTGTAACGATAATCTTGAATTTGAAGGATTTGAGCCGGTATGCCGAATAGATTGCCATAACTTGTCAAATACAAACCCAGGACGAGGCGCTATAGCGTATGTAAGTCGTAATCAGGTCAATCAAGTAGATAATTCTTCCAAGAAAATGTTCGTTATAGATAGTCCAGGTGCCCATTGTGAATGCCTACATTTCGACGCATTTGATATTCAAATCGTAACAGTAAATTGATCACCAAAATGCTCTCTAAATACAGCTGTCGAATGCATTAAGAACGTGATCAGTGCAAATGGAAATATTCTAGTTGCCGGAGACTTCAACATAAATTTTAAAGAAAAACCAAATAACGAAATTTCTTAATATCTACTAACACTCGGTCTTCGCCCACATATTCAAGAATATACAACAAGACATCATTCAATAATTGACAATATATTCAGTAATTTCCCTTTACAGTCTGGTACCATTCATACTTTTTATAGTTACCATAAACAAATTTGGGTCAGATTTCAGAAACCTTAATATGTAGTAATCTTGTGAAGAACTAAGTATCTCTTACGAGATACTTTTCTTCACAAGATTACTACGTAAATAAAGATACGATACTACAATAATATAATAATACTACGATAAAGAAATAGTAGGTTCAAAATTTACATTTAGAAAGAGTACCTATTGTAAAACATAACATTTGACTCGCGTACAATGTTGGCATTGTACGGAACCCTCTCCACGTAAGTTTAACTCGCACTTGGCTAGTTTATTAAATTATTGTTTCACATTACTCTCTTCACCGCACCACATTTTATTTTTCTGCACAATTCCTGTCACCCAAAGGTAAGCCTGGTAAGTGATTGCCTTGGCAATAATGCCGCTTCGTTATAATCAGGTCTTTTTAGTCTCCACTGCAGGAGCACGACCCTCTTTATACTACCAGAGCCATATAATAGCCAGAAACGTCAGAGGATTTTGCCTACACTCTCCACGCTGGCCAGACGGGTTGGAGAGGTCTCACTGATGTTTATAAGCTTTCTTTAGCTTGTGTTCCCTAAGTCGCCTTCCACGATATGCACGGGAAGACTTGGGGTGGTCCTATTCTACTCTGCCGGGAACCACACGGCAGCCGCTTATTGTATAACTATTCCTACTGTAGGTAGCCACATATTTCGAATTTTATTTAAGTATATGTATTTTTGGTACAATAAAGTGTTACTTATAAAATACATAACATACACATCATACTTAAAAACCTACAACCTACGCAAAAAAGAACAGGAGAAGATGAATAAACTAATTAAAAACAACGGGAGGAGATTTACTTTTTATACGGCATAGAAAATGAGATTTTACTAAGGATTTGAAGCCGAAATAAGAAAAAATAGTATAATATTTAATCTTTAATTATAGCAAAAACGTCATTATTATTCCTTTTTACGACGTTGAAATTCATTGATTTATTTACACGTACGGAATATTTAGGCGTTCATTAATGTTTGACTTTCTTTCCGCGATCGCCGGCTCAGTCGAAACAAAACTCATAAATATGTAATGTTCGGTTGAAAGCGGCTATGCTAAATTTCAGCGTTCCTTCACAAACAGGTCAACTCCAATTTAACATTTCATACATTTAAATCTGAATTAGATTAAGCGATGATATTGCAAAACCCTGGGTGATTAATAATGATATTAGAATAACCTTAAAAAAAATGAGACTTCCTTATCAGCTAAATATATAGGTTAACTATACTGGAAAGTAAATAAAATTACTGTAGAACATAGGACTGATTTAATACAAGAGAATAAGATTACATAGTTGTAGTTGTATGAGAATGTGAACAATGGAATTGTTGGCGCAGATAGCTAAGATTACGTTCTGCTACCAAAGATGTTACTAACTACGCTCTTGGTACGAGTCCGGCAATCCCACCGGCAACAAACAAACACACAAACAAACCTACGCAGTCTGCTACCACCCTAGATAAGGTCCAGGGAACCTCCTAACCTAATTATAACTTAAACTTAAATCTAATTAAAAGTAATTAAACTAATTACAAATGGGAAACAACTCAAGATAAAACTTACAGCATCCATGCCGTCTTCAGGCAGCCTCGCCTGGCCTTCGCATCGAGCCCGAAGTCCTCCTCAGGGCTGGCGACGGCCTTAGGTCCCACCACGGGTCCCAAGTCAGTGGTGAAGAAAATGGGGTCCCTAAGCGAACCTACCCATGAGCTCATGTATGTCGCCCCAAACGAATACGTCGTTTTTATAGCACCACTTCACCACAGCAGAACAAATTTCATCTTCTTCTTGACACTTCAAGATTAAGTACCTATTATTGGTATAACCTAACAGCGGACCGTAACATGCGGTGTCTCTCGCTCCAATTCAAACATTTATCACTGTTTATACATTTATGGGCATCCACGCCACCAAAATTGGTTCCTTTTATAGTCAATTTACAAATACTTCCGTTCCACACGGGCAATAGGCAAAAAACCAACAATTTATAATGACGCAATGTCACGCGTTTCACATTTGACATATATCACTGTTTTAATACGTACTACGAACTAATCCCGGCTCCACGCCGTTTCAAACAAATTGGGCACACACAACAAACAATAATTAGCGATAATTCTTCACG
Organism: Acrobasis repandana; assembly: GCA_963576875.1. NCBI lineage: Eukaryota > Metazoa > Arthropoda > Insecta > Lepidoptera > Pyralidae > Acrobasis > Acrobasis repandana. The sequence continues at coordinate 7,875,975 of OY756218.1, forward strand.
AAATATTCGCAATATATCAAGTACAAAATGCCGGCATCTTCCCGGCTCTCTCGCGACGGGCCAGCGAACCTGTCATTAATGGCGTCGGTCGAGACTGGGCGCGACCCATAGACAAAGATTATTTCCTGGCCGGGCAAATACAATCCGCGCTCGGCGGGCGCCCACAGCCGGAATATCGCTAAATCGATAATCTTGCCCGTGTTTGTGGAGATCACACGCAGATGGCGCTAGTCTCCTAACAATAAGTACTTTTATCCAAAACAGAATTGTAATTGTCATCAGTTTCAATTCTTGAAGTAATTTCCCGGTGTTGCCCGCGTAGGGATTTCGTTTTATTTACTTGTCTGCGTTTTGTTTCCGTTATTTACAACCTTTTTATTATCTGTCTTTCTAGAGTGATCAATTATTGTAAAATTTAGAATGTATCTTTTACACATACATACACGTTTAAATCACGTCTTTACCGATAATTGGTCAGACGAATTAAGAAGACAGAGCCCAGGGCCACTAGACTCAAAGGCCACATTTAGCGTGATGGTGGGCGAGAAGGTGTACGAATTAGGAATCAACATAGTGATAGGTTGCTAGCCACGTTACCTATTAACTTGATTCACATTTCCTCCCATTCCCTCGATCGGCTTTTACGATTTATGCGGAAAGAGAAGCGGCTGGTATATATATTTTTTTTTTCCCAGACCAGCATGAAATAATCTTATCTCTTTAAAGTATCTTTTATATAAGTACTATGTTATGTATCCTGTATAAAAGTACTATGTTATTTGATCAATACATTTTACTTTTATTTTAGAGTTCTGAAGTCCCTAGACGGGTTATTATTTCGGTATGTCCGTCTGTCCGTCCGTGGCTTAGCTCAAAGACTTAAGAGCCCGTATGATCCTGATATTCCTGATAGTACTTACAGAGCGATCTAAAATATTATCAAATAACGTAGTACTCACTTTGAAATAAAAACACAGCAAAGTTCAGGACTAACTCTATACATAATAAGTTTCGAAAACATAATTGCTCAAAATTTTCTCGATAGAAAAAAATTGCGAAGTTGCCTCTAAATCACCTTAGAATTATACTAAAACGGAAAGTATTCAAGAAATACAATAAATTAGCCCTTGTAACTTCGGATTATAATTGTATTAAACATATGTCTTATTTTTTTAATAACTCCTAAGGCCCCGCCAGTTCAGAGCCAAAAAAACTGTGAGTGTTTTTAAATAATCACTGTAAATAAACTACTACAGTTTATTCCTCAAAAATTTTACATAAGAGTCATAAGGTTTTTTTACAGACACCCACAATACTCAAAACACGATTGAGCATTTCTGGCTTGATAGAAAAAAATCACAAACATACCTCTTTTGTCTGTAGAAAATCCTTAAGATTTTTATGTATATTTTTTGAGGAATAAACTGTAGTAGTTTAATGACAGTGATTTTTTAAAAACACGCACAGTATTGCAAATTGTGAATCTATCTCGCGTAAATCAGCCACAAAAGACCTCCCATGATCTTTTCACTCCGCATGGCTCACTGTCTAGATTCGGCTCGAGTAAATTTTTGTACTAGGAAGCAAAATTTAGATTATCTTCATCAGGCGGAGCCTTAATATAAGAAAGCTTTAATTTTGGATGGGTATAAGTATAACATACGTATTTTCATAGATACAAATTAGGTATGTCACTTTTTCAAAGAAGACCCACAAAAGTCACTTTTTCAAAGAAGACCCACACCACAGCTAGTACACTGCTAGTATACATAGGCTATTTCATAACAGAAATATTCCGAATAATTTTTCATTACAGAGCGAAAAAGAAAAGAAAAAAGCCTTCCAAGTATCAGTACGCGTGGTATGATTTTATTAAATTCTCGACTGGAATTTTATATTTGAAACTCATTTGCGTTATGTAAGAAATGACCACTGAAGAGATTCGCGAAAGAAAGGCCGTCCCGGAATTTCATTTAAGTATGCCTGCCTCTGATCCGACATATTTTGAGGTCCATTCCAGACTCCGAAAAATAAGGATATTGAGATAACTTTGGTTTCTTTTCGTATTCTAAAAGTATGCGAGTTATTTATGGATCATATTGGATATGTAGATTCGTTTTAATAAAAACTTAAATTTTATAATCACATTATCTGTAAAAAGGGCGAAAATGTGAGTCATGTTAATTGGCGATGCGGCTAGCAACCCATCACTATTTTGGTGCCATTTTACACTTTCTCATCCACAATCACGCTAAAAGTGGCCTGGCTTCATTGGAGCCGCAAGTCCCAAAACGCTCTGTCTGCCTCATTATGGATAAAGACTTAATAAGAAATGACTTAATAAATTGACCTGGACCCTAGCTTTTCTCGATGGAAAACACGTGACAACGAGTTCTCTAAAAATTAAACCCAGTTAGATCAATTTAGTCTTGAAACTCGACATACTTACAAAACTTTATGGAAATCGTTAGAGCTGTTTCCGCGATCCTCATTATGTAAAAATATATTTACAACAATTGCTCATTTAAAGTAACAAGATTAAAAAAAAAGAAAAAAAAACCAAAACGTATTTTTTTATCTAATAACTCACGTTTTGGGATCTCCGCACTTATGGGCTAAAAATCATGATCTCTACAAACATTTAAAATAAGGTAAACTAATTAATTCAAATATTCAACCCAACGACTGAAAGTTTCATCTTAATAAAAGTCACCCTTTCGCTTGACCGCGCAGGCCCTTAACTTGACTCGTCCAATAATATCGTCATATTTTTCTAACATTGCGAAATTGGAATAGAAGGGAAAGTTCCGCATCAAAATTGCTAGGGTCGTGTACTTGCCATAAATAATGGACGCAATCTGTGAATATGTCGTGGTTAGGGCTGCTAGCTGCATGATTCTCGGCAACAAACAATATTATGAATTAATTGACTGAGCGAGTGAAGCGAGCGAAGCGTTTCAGTTTCCAGATTAGCCAAAAATGCTTTTGTCCGTCAGTTTGTCTGTCGGTTTATTCTCGCCTTAAGGTTCCATTTTTCAACAGATTCTCGTGAAATTTTATAAGTAGGTTCGATAGTCATAATATCGAATTTTTTGTCGATTCAGTTTTTGGAAATTTTTCAAATTGGAGGAGATATGGGGGCTTAAAACTTTAAAATAATCATAATTCAGCCATTTCTAAAAAAATTCAAATGTGTCATAAAACTTTTTTGTTACTTTTATTAAGACGCAACTTTTTACCCGATAAACTTCAACGGATGGGGGTAAGTCGCATCGCGAGGTTTACAGCTCACAGAGCCACTAGTTAATTCCTTGTACATATATATGTTACGTACGGCTGAAGATGGGTGTGAAAATAAACTTAAGATTAGTTGGCGAAACTTAGGTTTAACCTAACCTTTTTTTTTGTCGCGGAGAAAATCCCTTTGGATACCTTAGCGGTTACGGAAGGCCAGTAAGGTTATGTCTCTCTTCCCATCATCAGCTGAAACATGATTCTCAAACTTTTATAGTAGGGAAAAACGCAAAGAAGTACAATATTTAGCTTACACTTCAGTCAGCACTCCCGGAGTGTCACTGTTTTTTTTTGTTGTAAATTGTACATACATATAGACTTTAAGGTGGAGGTATAGGCAAATGACCTTGAAGTGGCGCCCTCACTTGAAATAAATTATTAACTCGTAAATATGGAGATAATTTCCATATTGCTCTTCGTCATGCACTAGATAGCCCTTTAAATTATTATATGAACCACCGTTGAAAGTATTTACATTAGTCCGTCTAGCTTTAAAACTTGCTTCCGCCAAAAGTGGCCACGGCAAGTTTTAAAGCTAGACGGATCACCAATAATAGTTAAGGGTGCAAACAGTCTGTCCATCTGTCTGTCCGTCCGTCTGTCTGTCCGTCTGTCATAGGGCTCTATCTCTTGAACCGTAATAGCTAGACACTTGAAATTTTCACAGATTATGTATTACTATAGCCGCTATAACAAAAAATACTAAAAATAAGATAAAATTAAAAATTAAAGAGGGTCGTCATACAAGAAACGTGTTTTTTTTTGCGTTTTTAACTCAATCTTTATAATGGCATTACTAGATACTTAAAATTTTCACTTATTATGTATTACTATGACCACTATAACAACAAATACTAAAAATAAGATAAAGTTAAAAATTAAAGGGGGTCGTCATACAAGAAATGTGTTTCTTCAGCGTTTTAAAACATTGTACGGTGGTACCCTTCATGTACGAGTCTGACTCGCACTTGCCCGTTTATTTTAAGTTGTTTTCGACTTACAATACTAAAGCTACGCATTTGCCACCGTCAAAAAACCGTTTGGGAAAAGAAAATAATCTTATTACAGCACATATTTTGGTACTTTTGTTTTTATAGTTTAGCACGGAACAATAACCCATTTTTCTTGTGTATTCTTCACAGTAATTACAGTTCACCACAAAAGTTTGAGAAGTACAGAAATTTACTCACCGAGCGAAATAACGATATATATGTGAGCGACACAACGATACCGATGAAACAACGGGCTGTCAGTATGACACTTGTCAATTTGATGTGTTGCTATAATGTATAATAAATATAATATAATATAAATAAATAAATATATGTATAATTGAATCACCCAAACAAAATGTATTTTTTAACTTAACAAACCAAATATGAACCATAAATAAATTTATTAAAACTTAAATAGATGAATTACACCAGATACATAATAGTACTGTTAGTTATTATTTTATATTATTAACTAAATTGAGAAAGTCCTTAAATTGACTGAAAAGTACAATCAGTGGTAACACTTATCGTGACGTCGTCATGCGCTTTTGTGGGAAAAGAGTACCATATCTTATTATACCATGGTGTTACAAATCTAGTATCGTTGAGTTAGGATCCCATAAACTGGCTCAATCTGTGTGATTTAGCCCTATCTATTTGTTATTATTATTAATTATACCAACGGATTTCTTAAGGCATGGCCAATAGGTAACTTTGGGAAGACAAATACTTCGTGTTTTAGTTTTTAGAATTTCCTTTTACAAAGTCATGTAAATCTTTACGGAAGTAATTTTTTATTTTTATTTAATTATGTAGTAGAAATAGTTATTGAGTGATATAGATAATGACTGGGTGGATAAAGACTTGCACTTAATTTGAAACTACCATATTCATTAATCAGTTTTTTATTTATTTAAAACATTAAAATTTATTTCTATAGGCGCATAATATACTCGTATACATTACCTATTGTAAAAATCTGTTTGTGATTCAAACAGCAAATCATTTGACTAAGCTTGGAAGTCAATTTTAAAGTAAGATTAACTGCAACGGTCTTATTACCAATCGATGATTTGAATAGGTGAAAATCCCATTGAACCGCTCTTGAAGCGTATGGCGCAAGTTATAGACTTACACAGTAGGTACATAATATTATTATGATAAGTAAAGTTAGTAAAATTTTGAATATTAATTATAAAAATGTCAGTATGTTCTAATTTAATTATTTTGCGCCACAACGAATTATCTGTTTATCCCTATGGTTGACTGGGAGAGAACGCTTTTAGCGTTAAGTCCGCCAATCGTAAGACAATTGGATTGTTGAACAATAAAGTTTAAAATAAAATAAATAAATAAATCCATCAAAACAAACTTCTTCTTCTTCTTATCGAGTCGAAATGGTTACACTGTAAGCTTCAATTTCAAATCACCTGTGACCAGTATGTGGCCACGTCGATCCCTCTGTCGTTAGCTTCATTAAGGTCCTCTATGGTACATGACGTAGGGCAGCTCGGATACAACAAACTATCGCACTTATAGTAATTGTACCATACAGTTTTAGTTCTTAAAATACTATAGTCAGTCTTGCATATCTGCGTAAGTGTTTAGCTTGCACCACCTGTCCAAAGTTGCTAAGAGACGTTAAGGGCGCATCAGACCCCGTCTCATTTGCCACAGACAGGGAAGAGGCGGTTCGCATTCGTCACTCGGAGAACGACTAGCTTCTCTTATTTACGGTTATCGACACAAAATAAATTGATGATGGATTTTAAAATCTTCTATCGCGTCTAGTAATAGCTAACACTCCTCTATGGCCTAGTGGTCATCATGCTGGGCTGTCACACCGGAGGTCCCAGGTAAAGATGAAAAATGATCTTTTTTAGATTGACCTGGGGTCTTGGATGTTTATATATATGTATTTGTTCTAAAATATACTATTGTTAAGTTGGTATTCCATACGAAGTTTCGGAGTGAGAGCTATTAACGGCACCGTCTTGTGAAAATCGTACTAGATTATGACGTCATGCGAAATTTAAATGCGCTGTATCTTCGTAATTATTGGCTAATCAGAGAAAAAAGATACGTTTTCCAACTTGCCCTGGCTGGGGATCGAACCTAAAACCTCCGAATGACGGACTAGCTTGTTAACCAATACACTTTGGACGTCATCAAACTGGTGTGGTCCTAAGAATTCATTAAAAATCTATTGCAAGCCCACCTGCAACTTTACTATAGTCGAACGACTACCTAGCAAGTGGTCGTCCTACGCTGTCAAGTAAAATATTTGTACTTATACAAAACTTTATTCGATACCGTATAAGTAATAAAGTACATATTTCATCGCATAAACCTACTTGAACAAGAATAACTATTAAAATTATACTAAAATAGATAACGTATCCACGTGTATATTGAAATTTCCGCAGAGGCCTTTTCGCCGCCTTGCGGCAATTTCAGAGGTAACTAAATCTATTACATCACAGCCTTACGTTAAGAGGCTTACATTAACTCACGCGGCATTATTTCCCAAGGTAACTCGATACCTCCTTTATAACTCGACGTTTATGAAGAGTATGCTATCAAATGGTGCTCGTAAACATGTAAGCATACACATATAAATTAATTGGAAGCGACCCTGTATTACCGGCTAATTTATAAAACGATGTTCCTTTTCTTATTAATTTAAAGTAGGACATACTTTGTGAGTTGGAACGGTACGTAGGTTTACATTAAAGAAGTAGTAATTATTTAAAAAAAATATTTTATGAAACAGGCTTTTTATAACAATGAATTAAAATTTTAAGTGCTATTTAAGTAATGCAAATCAAGTTAGCGCAAACTCGGTGGGTTTATGTGATTTTATCACAGAAATGCCGTGGCCACCTTCCGGCTTCATCATGAGATCAAGTCATTGGTACCATAATATTGCATTGTCAGCCAATAAACATCATATGTGATTTGTTTTTTTCAGCCCAAATAATGGAAAATGTGTCTAATTTAGCTTGCAAGATTTGATTACAGACACACAGACAACGGGACAGGTAAAACTACACTGTTAAAAATTATGTAATTTTACATGCAAAAAAATTATGTAATCTTACATAAACTGCCCGAAAAATCAGGAAAATTTACGGAAAAATATGAAATTTTACATAATTTTTGTCATTTTTACATATTTTTCCGTGAATTTCCCAGATTTTTCGGGAATTTTACAGGTTTATGTAATTTCTTGCATGTAAAATTACATAATTTTATGTAAAATTACATCATTTTTAACAGTGTAAATGAAAGATTGTAGAAATGTGAGTTGGTGAGATTTCGATCTGTAATGTAAGACGTGGCTCATCACTAATAGAGTGTTATTACTGCACCCAAAAGAAAAAATCCCAAGCTTCTATTATACTTACTTACTTTTACATTTAGATGTATTAAAAACTATTAAAATTTAATGTGTAGATAGTAGTTAATAACTAATTTATTCAGTTTTAAAATGTCAGTTTACTTAAGCTTAATATTTATGTACGCTATAAAAGCATATATTTAAGTCCAAGGTTCCGATCGGTCGTTTTGGACATCCTTGGTGGAGGCCTATATCCAGCAGTGGACTTCCTGTGGCTGATGTAATCATGATGAAGTCCAATTTAACTATTTAATTTTGTCAAAGTAGTTTTATATAATATTACAATACTCATTTTTGGTGCACCTTTTTTATATTAGCACGACACACTTTTGGGAATTAGGGCTGTGCCGACTTTCCCATTGTCGGGCTCTCTCACCTTCTTCCACTTGTCTCTTTTCTGTGTAAGTCTCGACCATCTATTTTGTAATGCGTCCAGATCTTCTTGACAGCGCTTCGGGCGACGGTAACCATCTTTAGGCAACCAGTCCGTTGCAATTCTAGCCCATCTTTCGCTGTGCATCCTACCGACATGCCCAGCCCAATTCCATTTTAGAGTTTAAAATAAAATAAATAAATAAATTCTGTGGATGTCGTAGAAGGCGACTTAGGAAACACAAGCTAAACAAAGTACATCAATGAGACCTCTCCAACCCGTCTGGCCAGCGTGGAGAGTGTAGGCCAAATCCTTAGGCTACTTTGGCTCTATGGTGCTGGTAGTACAGAGAGGGTCATGCTCCTGCAGTGGAGACTAAAAAAAGACCTAACGATGATAATGTTTAGTAAAAAAATAAAAATTAAATTTGTTTAAAAGCTTAGCTCTAGTAGAGTCTTGCCCTAAATTCCGCGATATTTTCTCACAGTGCGCTGTAATTTCACACATAGAAACAGACAGCGTTACCGCATCAAAATCCATTAAGTGGTATTTTAGAGGCAGTTAGCGGTTGTACAAAATTAGATACGAGTAAACATGAGATTACGACTGTATTCGCACGTAAATGCTACTTAAGACATTAAACAGAAGTGATATATTACGCCATCTTTGAAATAACGAAGAGTTTGAAATACGTTAAAACCAACCAATCCCAAAACAAAAATTAAGTTTTAACCTGTGACTAGCTTTTTTACATCACTAAATGAATGGATAGATATACGAATTCAACCTATAGGAATTCAATCAATTGTACGCAACCCTCTCCACGCGAGTTTAACTCGCACTTGGCCGGTTTATTATATATGTTATTAAAAGAACTGTTCCATGGGTAAAGGATTTAACATCAATTTGCCAGTAAAATAGTTTCAATATTATTTGTTAAACCTTAAACATCGATTAAAAATGCTATACTTAATTAAGGAACAACTAATACATAGACTATCACGTCTTCATCCCTAATGGAGTAGACAGAGCATTGGGTCTTGCGGCTCTAAGCAGACAGAGCCCACAAAACTCAAAGGCCACTTTTAGCGTGATGGTGGGCAAGAAGGTGGGAAAAGGAATCATAATAGTAGTGACTTGCTAGCCGCATTGTCTAACGTGATTCGCACTCTTGCGCATTCCTTCGATCGGATTTTATAATTAAGAAAGAGAAACAGATAGTACATTCTATGTTTTTTTTCTTCCAGACCAGAATGGAAGAATATTCGAAACAAGGCGCAAATATGTGAAGAAGAAGATGAAGAAGGAAGAAAATAATAAATATAAATAGATCATCATCATCAAAATTTAAGAGCGACGCTCTTGTCGGTGGAGTTTCTTCCATTCTGTTCCATCTTCCGCCAACCTCTTGACATCTTGGTACGACACTGCTATCACCTTTTCCTTGACTTGCTTCATATAGCTGTGCCTTGGCTTTCCTCTTCCCCTTCTATTATTATTTATTATTTATTAAAATCTTTATTGACCAAAATGGTACAAAAGGTGAACTTAACGCTAATGCATTATCTACCAGTCAACCTTTAGGAAAAACAGAAATTATTTAATTGCGATAGGCGCTTTAAAGATGTACTTAATAATTTACTATTTACAAGTATACTTAAATACATTAATATAATACACTTAATACATATAAATACTTATATAAATATACATACACATATATATACTACAAATGTTTAAGATAATGACTAATCCTGCTGCGAAAATTTTAAAGAAAGGTGCGTGTGAACTTTCTTCTTAAATAAGTATCTGTTTGAGATACTTTTGATGTCTTCAGGTAAGGCATTCCAGAGTCGCGTAACTTGAAGAGTAAAAGAGTTAGACATAAATTCAGACCGAAATAACGGAAGATAAATTTGAAGAGTATGACTGGAGCGAAGCTCACGGTCATGGCTTTCAGACTGATATTTAAATTTGGTTTTCATATATTCTTTCTTCTATTTTGCCTTCTATTATAATTCGCATAAAATTATCATAGTTTTTTTAGTCTATTAATATATAATAGACTAAAAAAACTTTAAAAAATTAAAACAATACAGACACTTGTCAGCGCTAGAGTAGCTGTCGGTACTTGGTAGTAGCTATTGTTTGAACTTTGCTTCGAGAAAGTTTTGTCGCCGGGAAGCCACATTACGGGTGGACATTGTCTTGCGAGCACTGACTTATTACTTAAGTGAGCTTTGAAAGACTCTATTTATATTCTGTTGCATTTATAAAATGTTTTAAACCTGCGTCATATTTTAACAGTTATTTTTAGAGATCTTAAATGGTACATTCTTATAGACTACGTACCTATATAATATATTCTCTTTATGAGCTATGTATACATATAGCAAATTACCTTTATACTACTTGACCGATCAGATGATTCGAGTTTGTATGGCCGTATGTATATAAGTATATACAGGGAGCATTTGAAATCATTGGCATTAATTTAACTTGTTAACATACTCACTAGTACATACATACTAGTCGAGTGGGGAAAGGCGATGTCACGCGACCGATTGAGGGAACGAATGTTAGATACTACGGAATCTACGACGACGCAATGAAATTAATACTATTATAATTAATTTACTTTTCATGAGTTTTATGACTGTAAGTTTTTTTATTTATAATTGCAGTAATGGTGTCTATCAAGGAGTCTAACGCATTTTTAGAGGTTTTCTTTAATATGAAAATGACCACTTCTGATTGACGTTTTATTAGGCTTAAATTACTTTGTATCATGGGTAAAGTGGATATTTAAAAGGATGCCAATGATTTCAATTCCACCCTGTATATTCCTAAGATAAATTTATTCAGTTTTATCGCCTGAATTCGCCCTTAAAATAGTTTCAGTATATTTTGTTCGACCCTGTTTATAGACTTAGATTATACTAGGTACTATCCTTCCGCTCAAGCAGTTGATCGAAGAAATGGGCGTAACCTATTATGCTTTAAGTAGATATAAATGAATGGCGTAAACTAAGAATCTTTCAAGCCTTTTGCAAGAATCTTTGTTTTTACATCGATTTTGTTTTATAATAGTATCGTCAAGATATGCGATATTGTTATGTAGAAAATCCTTAGAAAAAAATATGGAGAACGAGTAAAAGCTCGCTTGGGCCTGCCATAGACTTGCCGAAACTTCGAATTCGGTGGATTGTGGGGGGTAAACGCGAGTCTCTGTTTTAAAAACATCAGGAAATGATGTAAATAGTTGTCACATAAAAATCTTAAACACTAATGTAATAACTACTCCGACACATGTTGGATGGTGTAGAAAAAATAGAAAAAACAACAAATTTAAGAATCTTAGCAACCTGTTAGACCCCACCATTTTACTAAATATGACACGAAAATATAAGTATATGAATCTTTGTGATTTGAAATAATACCATCATATATAAATAAATCATACCATTGATGGAAAGAATTATGGATTAATTTAATAACAAATTCATTAGGAGTATAATCTAGAGCCCAATTCCGAAACGCACTTTCAAAGGTACCATCACACACAAAAGTTAGCAACAATAATATCGCGTGTGTGCACAAAATTAGCATAATGCTGAATAACAGCGGCCCGTTGGGAACCCACACGTGGGCAAACATCGCACAAACGGTGCGTGCGACTGTACCGACGAAATACGGGAAATATCGGGACGATATCAAAATAATGGGTAAAAAAAAATATGACATAGGTACTTTTGGCAACAAAAATTAAAATAATATTATTGTTGTTTAAGTGACTTCAAACAGAAAATGGTTTCCAATTTGGTCTTTTACTTCTTTTTAGGGTTCCGTACTCAAAGTGTGCAAACGGGACCCTATTACTGAGACTCCGCTGTCTGTCCGTCTGTCCGTCAGTCACAAGGCTCTATCTCTTAAACTGTTATAGCTAGATACTTGAAATTTTCACCCATTATGTATTACTATGGCCGCTATAACAACAAATATTAAAATAAAAAAAAGTTAAAAATTAAAGGGGGTCGTCATACAAAAAACGCGTTTTTTCAGCGTTTTTAACTAGATCTTTATAATTAATTGCATTAACTAGATACTTGAAATTTTCACAGATTATGTATTACTATGGCCGCTATAATAACAAATACAAAAATAAGATAAAGTTAAAAATTAAAGGGGGGTCGTCATACAAGAAACGTGTTTCTTTAGGGGTTTAAAACATTGTACGGAGGTACGGAACCCTTCATGTACGAGTCTGAATCGCACTTGCCCGTTTATTTTCATTATTTAGGTATACTAGTTACTTCAAAATATGGAAGGCAATGTTAGAATAATATTTAAAATTTGACTTTATATTTAGCACTACCTGTGCCCGCGACTTCGTTCGCGTGGTTGTCGGAACGTAATGTTATATAGCCTAAAGCCTTCCTATATAAATGGACTACCCAACAAAAAAAGAATTTTTCAAATCGGACCATTAGTTCCTGAGATTAGCGCGTTTAAACAAACAAACAAGCTCTTCCGCTTTATAATACTAGTATAGATTCATTGTAATTTATATGTTGACTGCCTTCGTGGTCCAGTGGTGCCAGTGGTCAAAGCGTTTGCCTTGTGATCCGGAGGTTATGGGTTCAAATCCCACTGGGAAGCATACTTTGTGAAAAGTTGTTTCCAGTCTGGTTAGAATATTGCAGGCTTGAATCACCTGATTATCCGAATATAAAGATGATTTCGTGCTTCGGAAGGCACGTAAAGCTGTTGGTCCCGAACGCCATCTAGCGTTTGTACCTGTCCCTAGGATTGGTTCTGGTTTACCCTTCGCGTTGCGGAAGTCAGACGGCAGTCGCTCTGTGTAAAAAACATTAACCTCTTCAAATCACCTAGGCCTTACCTAGGTGATGATAGCGGACCCCGGGCTCTGAAGCGTAACCGCTGACGATGCAACCGGGAATACGCTTTGATGATGATGATGAGTCATTGTAATTTATAGTAGAAAAATAACAATTATGAGTACTCGTAGGTATTTCGTAAGAACGGAATACTAAAAATACTTTTAAACTATCGCGTTGCATTATTATTAAATTAATGCATACGGGAATTAACGCGAAACGTACCTTTTTTATTTATTTTGCACTAGGATGGTACGTGAGGCGATTGAAATTAAGAAACATCCTAACAATTTCAACCGAGAAGATGGCCTTAAATTGTCAGCAGTGTGGAAAGTGTGGAAAAAAGTGATTAACAAAACACAACCCCGGTTTGGTGAACAATCGGTTAACCACCAGAATACGGTTGCGTTACGGAATAGGGACACTGTGAGTGTAGTGTGTGACGGTACTTGGAGAATGAACAATATGACGGTGGACGAAGATCACACCGGGCAGGGGGAGGCGTAGGCGTCATCGCTGCTTCAGTCAAGCTGGGACCACGTTCGGTGAAACCCGAACGAAACGTCAGCAAAATAAATAAAAAAAGGTAAGTTTCGCGTTAATTCCCGTATGCATTAATTTAATAATTAAAAAAATTAAAGCAAGTGTAAAAAACATAACCTTTATATCTTTATTTGTTTTAACCAAGTAAAATAATATAAAAACTCATTTTCAAACACAGTTATCCAAAAAGATAGGTAAAACAATGTAAATTCCGTTCAGAAACTTCCACAATAAAAGGTAGACAGCCGACTTTGTACGGTAATATTTTAATTACTTCACCTTTATTGTCTTATAACTTTGAGCACATTGCGCCTTCATTACGGCGAGCTTTAATTAAGCTGCTTCCATGCGACCCCTATAGAGCCCCTACAAGTCGTATCTTGGATTCATAATATGGAAAGCGTGGATATGAATGTGTAAGTCAAGATTACATTATGTGAATGGATGAACTACATACTTATTTAAATTTTATACTTTGTATTTTTATTTTTGTTAATAAAAAAAATTATATAGACATTGAAAGTCGGAACTATATATATAAAGCAACGATATCTGACGTCCGCTATATTATTTGGGATCTCTCTGATTCTCCTAAATTTCTATTTCATAATACTGTTTGTCATAAGGACTTAGGTATATATTTTGTTGTCAATACCGTGGTTTGACTTAAAGTTCTTTCACATTCTCATAATCTTCTTTAACCAATTATTTTGAGTGTAATTTTTACTCTCATAGGTAATGTAATACTTTATATGTTATGGTAGAAACTATATTCTATGTTATGGTGCGGCGGCTAACTCTTAGCCGCGAACATGTTTAGTTTTTTTACTCTGAAGTTTCGTTTATATTTGAATGAAATTATGATTTAGGTGTGTTAATCGTTATATAAAATAAAATAAAGTGAAATAAAATATATTAATTTTATTCAAAAAATATAAGCATGTTTAGTAAATATGATAAGAAATAAAAATTAGGTTAAAATACATTATGTAAAGCTATTTTAGAAATTATTTTATGCGAATAAACAGAAAGCGTTATTTTTCGGAATGTTTATTCCGTTTAGTCCTAGTCCCGGACTTTACAGACCGCCCCAGTTTGAAGACATGCCACTTAATTTATAACATTGAAATATTGACTTTGATCATCATCAAAAGAAAAAAAAAATTGACTGGAAGAGATCCCTATTCGTGATAAGTCCGTCTTTGTTCTGTTCTGCTGCTGTCACTTGTATTTTTTTCTCTGTGTTTACAATAATGTTTTTATAATATAAAAGAATAATTATTGTTGACGGTACAAAAGTGCACAAACTTTTGCCGCAATATACAACGTTTTAGAAAGTCTTAATAAGTACTACTAATTACTAAGACTTTAATTTACTTACTTTGTCAAGTAATATTTTTCGGTTAGTCACAAAACAGAAACGGTGTCACAACATGGAAAGCAAGCCTTGTCACAAATGGTCAAACAGAATTTTATATCATTCACATACAGGACTGGACAAGTGGAGTGTTTAATATAATATTCATGCGTGTAATGTATGGTCTTCATCATGTTAAGAGACGAAAGTAGGTCGTATTTGCATACGGAATTCAGGACGATCCTTTTGCGAAATCCTGCTTTAAAGCAATGCATATTATATAACGTCTAACAAAATATACTGAAACTATTTTAAGGGTGAATTCAGTCCATGATACTGAACAACATCCCACAAGAAACATATATCGAAATATGAAAAATATTTTTTTGCTTTCCAAACAAACTCGGATCAGCTGATCACTCGATTAGTATTGGAGGCCAAAAATTATTTTTCATATTTCGATATATGTTCCTTGGAGAAAGTTGTTCAGTATCATCGACTGAATCCACCCTTAAAATAGTTTCAGTATAATTTGTTAGACCCTGTATTAAGTATCCTTTTAGATGAGTTGTTAAATATGAAACGGAAAATAGCCTTATTGTTGTTGTTTGTAGTTGAGTATAAACAAAAACTAGAGACATGTAATAATTAAGATTGGTGTTTGAGGTTTATGGCCCTAGGCTCTGTATACCCCGTTAAGGATAAAGATATAATAGTGTATCTGTATATATGCTGCCTGCCTCCATGGTCCAGTGGTCAAGGCGTTTGCTTTGTGTCCCGGAGGTCGTGGGTTCAAATCCCACTGGCAAGCATCTTTGTGAAAAGTTGTTTCCAGTCTGGTTAGGATATTGTAGGCTTGAATCACCTGATTATCCGAAAATCAAGATGATTCCATGCTTTGGAAGGAACGCAAAGCTGTGGGTCTTGAATGCCTTCTAGCGTTTGTTTAAGCCTATTCTAGGATTGGTTCTGGTCACCCTTTGGGTTGCGGAGGTCAGACGGCAGTCGCTCTGTGTAAAAACCAGAAACCTCATCAAATCACCTAGGTTAGGTAGCGGACCCTGGGCTCTAAAGCGTTATCGCTGAGGATGCAACTGGGAATACGCTCGGATGATGGAGAGTGTATCTGTGTATACTCGTAATACGTTACGCTCAATGACCGAAATCGCTTAAATAGATTTTTTATTGTTGGCATATAAAATTTCGCTGATATTAAAATATTGAAAAAAAAAACTTGTGCTGCAAACAAAAAAAATACATAATTTTTATTTGCACTTCTTCTTTTGGACACTTAACCGTTTGCTTTATGTTAATATTTAATTTAAACAAATATAACATTTAACCCATAAGTATATTACAACAACAACTCTTTGCAACTGTAACTTAAGTATGGAAATATGCTTCGTTGAAAATTTCCTTCGATTGTGTGAACCATGCAACACGTTCCTTTGAGATTTATTGCAAAGAAATTATAAAAAGAAGGATAGGGCTAAATTACAGGTTAAAATGTCTAGCTAACTGGCTGTCTTTCTAATCGAAGAAATTGTTTTCCATAAGCATTTCCGTGCGAAAATGCACATTGCAACGCATTATAGGTCATTCACCCCGTAAGTAGAGCTCATTGGATTTATTTTAAGACTTTTGTTTTGTGCCTCAGAACGATCTACTACAACTTATTAGAATGTTATGTTTTGAAAAAGTTTTGATTAATACACTATTTCGTCTTTATCCCTACTGAGGCAGAGAGAGCATTCTGGGTCTTGCGGCTCTTAGCAGACAGAGCCCAGGGCACCAAGACCCAAAGGGCACTTTTAGCGTGATGGTGAGTGAAAAAGTGGAAAAGGAATCAAAATATTGATGAGTTGCTAGCTGCATCGCCTTTTAACATGATACGCATTTTCGGACATTCCCTCAATCGGTTTTTACGTTCTGCACAGGAAGAGAAGCAGCTGGTACATTCTAAGTTATTTATTTTCTGCTCTAAATTCTAAATGCTC
Organism: Acrobasis repandana; assembly: GCA_963576875.1. NCBI lineage: Eukaryota > Metazoa > Arthropoda > Insecta > Lepidoptera > Pyralidae > Acrobasis > Acrobasis repandana. Next base: position 7,892,832 of record OY756218.1, read on the forward strand.
TCATTTTGATTTTATGTGATTATTTTGATATTGAAGCATTTTACTTTGAATGTCGTCCAGAATGAATATAAGAATTATTTTGTTTAAAATCGAAATTATTTATATATACAGGGTCTAACAAAATATACTAAAACTATTTTAAGGGTGGATTCAGTCCATGATACTAAACAACTTTCCCCAAGGAACATATACCGAAATATGAAAAATAATTTTTGACATCCCATACAAGTTGACCGATCAGCTGATCCGAGTTTGTAGGGAAAGCCAAAAAATATTTTTCATATTTCGACATATGTTCCTTGGGGAAAGTTGTTCAGTATCATGGACTGAATCCACCCTTAAAATAGTTTCAGTATATTTTGTTAGACGTTATATTGTGTACTTCCCACTGGAAGGCATACTTTGTGAAAAGTTGTTTTCAGTCTGGTTAGGATATTGCGGGCATGAATCACCTAATTATCCGAAAAGATGATTCCGTACTTCGGAAGGCACGTAAAGCTGTTGGTCCCGAACGCCATCTAGCGTTTGTACATATTCCTAGGATTGGTTCCGGTCTACCCTTTGGTATGCGACAGTCAGACGGCAGTCGCTCTGTGTAAAAAACCAGTAATCTCGGCAAATCACCTAGGTAAGGTAGCGGACCCCGGGCTGCAACCGGGAATACACGCTTGGATGATGATGTGTCATTGTAGTTGTAACATAGGTTAACCAGATTATACAGAGTGATTTTGAACCTCGTAGCTATATTCAAGGAATGTACTCTTTAAGCGAAATAAAAAGTACATATTATGTCATACCTATGTTATTTGTTTCACAATAAAAACCAAAGATATCAGCTGACAAATGCATATCAAAAATCTCCCATTTGAATGTCACCGGCTACTAAGCTCGTGGCGGGCGGGTGCCGGTTAGCGGGGAGGGCAACTGCCGCGTGTGTAGTTAGTTCAGTAGGTTATCCATTCATTAGAAATTTGGGAAAAAAATTAATAATGAAAAATAATGAAATAATTTGAGAGTACTTTAGTACTGCAACTTGATTGCCTCAAACCCTAAAAAAATATAGATAAAAATAAGTCATGTTTCTTACGGTTTTGTGTTCTAATTATGATTCTGATAACAAGATTTCAATGCAGCTAGGGTGTGCAAAATCAAATTACATATATATAACCGAAAAAAGTTATCGGCACATAAAACAAAATGTTCATAAAAACGCATTTTTCTTATACAATTAACCAAAAACGGCACCCGATTAGAACAGAATTTAAATATTACGAGCCATTGTTTCAAAATATTCTAGTGAAACTTCCACAATTTACAGAGGCATAAAATTGGAGCTAATCGAGGTTTTTCTTGCGGGAACCCTTCCGTATAATTACGTCTTTGTGCAGGCGAGATTCTTTGTTTGAGCTGAGGTAGATAACACAAAGGCCGAGACAAGGGAACGCAAACAATGACGGCTGACTACAAACCCCGGCTGCGGGCTATTCGAGTTTGAGTACTCGATATCAAAATATTTGTAGATACCTTTGTACCATGTTGGTCTGGGAGAAAGGAAATAAACAATGTACCAGCTGCTTCTCTTCTCACACAGATCGTAAAATCCGATCAAGGGAACGGGCGGGAATCTAATCATGTTGATAGGCGATGCGGCTAGCAACCCATCACTATTTTGATCCTATTTTTCCTTCTTGACCCTCTTGATGAACGTGGTCTCCGGGTCTTGTATGCACTATCTGCCCCGTTAGGGATAAATACGTGATTATGCATTTTAGTATCACGTTTGATTGAAAAAACAGGTGAAGCCTTGCACTAGTATGATTATCGTAATATAGGTGATTTTCTCTATTTCACACACTACCAGGATGTATTAGGCACCTGTGGTGTTTTCGATGTTTATTACCGACATTGAGATAGCTAATATAATATATCGTACTCTCATATTCTTAGTATATTTTATTCGAGTAAATTTACATGTTACGAAAGTAAAATCTGTATTACTAAGTGGGAAGCACTCTTACCTGAGGATAATCATTTTAGTGATGGGGTTTTAGTGGGTTCGAGCCCCAAACTACCGCTCCCAAACCACGTGGGAGTGGTGTGAGTTGGCCATTTGTCCATGTACAAAATAGTATAGTCTAGTTTCATAGCTTAAAAATTAGGATATCTTTTGTTAATGGTAATACCAATTAAGGCAATGCAGAGCTGAGAGTCCTGCGAGCACTCTAGGGTCTCCACTCCGACCGATGAAGGCACGTTGGGGACGAGGGCTCTGGTCGACTCTCTGGAGCACTCGGATCCGTTGGTGTCGTTACTCACCAATAGCTCACCACAAGCTGCCCTGCGGGCTAGTTATACATAAAAGTGAATACTTACACACTATAGTGTGTATAGTTGTTCATACATATTTTTATTTATATTGTTATTTCTGCTGTTTTTTAGTTATAACTAAATAATTTAAATATAAATAAAACTAAAATTCCATAAGAAAGCAATACGCAGTTTCTAATCAAAAATCCCTCTTACTATTTCACTTCCTCATGATCACAGTAACACTCTCATAAAATATTCTACCATAAATCGTTAGAATAAATTATTTCACACGTCCCTTCTATGAAAATTATTCAGCAGAGCGAACCTTCAGATAGTTTTTCATCTGGCAGACATAATGCTCGATTAACACTCCATAACGGTCAACCGGAAGTGTGGACGCCATGTTGGCGGCGAGATAGCGGAAACATATCGCCGGAAGTAGCTGGCCATTATTCAGTAAAGGAGGCTTTCCGTCGTCACTTCGAGTGCTTATTATTTCGGAGATGCTGATACGGGATTATTTTCATAGGTTAGTTTCGTAATTAATGGTACTTTATCTTTGGTCGGGTGTTTCATAGGTCCGGAGTATTTGTAGTTATGGCAGGGTTACTACTTACCTGGTTAACTTTTGTTTTCGTTTTGTATTTACTTTATCACTCTTTTCCATGATGGTCATTAGGAGAAAAGAAAAAAATAGAAAATGGAAAAAAATATAAAAACTGCTTCTATAGAGAAACACAAACCACTTATGGCCCTAGGTACTGTCTACCCTAAACGGGATAAATACATTACACATACACACAAGGATATACACACAAATATTACACAACACACAAATTATGAATGTATACAATACAATATATTTTATTGCATTAAAGAAAAATACAGGTCATAATTATCTTAAAAACTAAGCAATGCGCATTACGCAATGACGATAAACATACATTTACATTAGATTTTACTTGAGATTTAAATTTCAAATTTGGCTAGCGTTTGGGCACAGGTTTAGGCGCGTGGTAAAGTAAGTGGTAGTTAGTTCCATAGATATGTATGTGTCGCAGTTGGATAGTATAATCCGCTTATTGATGAAACCTCTAGCTGTTTGGCATTACAGCTCGGTTTTGTTAAACAGCGAACCCTAATACGCGGAATGGAATGAACGACTTGTATTTATCCATGCGGCTAGAGAAGTCGTTAAACAATTATTTTCAAAGAAATAATATATAATTTAGAATGCCTACGAAGTGGCAATGTGGCGAGCGAGCGAAGCGAGCAAGCCGCGGTAGCGGCCGGCGAGTGCTAAGAATATGCTATCCATTTTACTAGCTTAGGGCAAACCTATAGCAATAAAAATCGTGGAATAGTTTTCTGGAAAATGAAATTGGATGTCAAAAAATCTGTATTCTAATAGACACCCAGTTACCTATATTTAATTATGGTAACCCTACACCAAATCATTTCAACAATCATTATCATGCATGTGTCGCAGTTGGATTGTTTAACGGTTTCGTCAAACAGCGGATTAACGCTACTGTTTCACAAAACCGCTAGCCGTTTTGAAACGTGGTTAGCGGTTTAAATGAACGTAACACGTTGCGCAATCTTAGACAATTCAGCTGAATGATTTTCAATTGTTTAACAAAACCGAGATGTAATGCCAAACAGCGAGGTTTTGTCAATTAGTTAGCGGATTATACTATCCAACTGCGACATAAATGTATATGTACAGACGAAAGATGAGATACCTGTGCCACCACATGTCGTGCGCCACGCGCGCGGTGGCACAGGTATCTGAGTAATCGTCTGTACATACCATTGGGCTATTTTCTAATTCTCCTAGTCGATTGTAAAATATTGGCCCTTATGTTTCATCATCTTGATCTCAGCCCTTCTTCCGCCCACTACTGACACCTCTCTTCATTGACGCCACCCATCTCGATCCTGTGCTGCTCTCATCAAGGTGCAAATCGCAACTTTGACTATATCGTTAACACATTGATGGACGTCCAACGCTTCTTACACCTGTTCTTGATCACCATTCGGTCAAAACCTAATATTATGTATGTTTACTAAAATCTAATCAGTAATTATTGGTTTGTTATTTGATAAATTAGAGGTTTGTACATAATAATATTTTGAAAGTTTAGATTGGAAAATTGCATAACAAGACACGCGAACTCTCATTCTACAGGAAACTCAAAGAATCTAGAACCCTTCTCTCTTCAGATTTTACTCAGGTGCAAGTTAAAAGTTACAGCGTTTTAAAAATTTCGATATAATATGGTAAGTAATAATGGCTTGTCTAGAGTTCAAAATTGCTATGATAATAGATTTTTTTATAGAGTTTGCTTCTCTTTTTCATGATATCAGACAGGTAAAGAACTTATTTTTTCAAAGATATATTTGAGATTATTTCACGAAGAGTAATCTACTATTATTGTTGATAAATTCAGATTCTAATAAGCTACTTCTTTTCTAGGCTTAGTTGTTAGTATAATATTAGGCTCTAAGTTCAAATTGTTGATTTTGAAAATTAGTTGAATATCTTTGGGAGAGGCATTTCCAACAAATTTTCTAGTTCAGCAGTGGACGTCATGCAGCTGAATTGATGACAAATCAGTTTCTAGTATGTGTTAGATACTTTTATTGGACTCTCTTGGTATTCTCTTCCCGCGATGTCCCAATGCCCATACTACGTCACGAATGTCACGATAAGTGTTACCACTGATTGTTCTTTTCAGTAAGTTAAAGGACTTTCTCAAATAGTTAATCAATATTAAATGAAATACTAACTGAACTATTTCGTATATCGGTGTGATGCATGTTTAATTTTTAATAAATTTATATATTGAAATTTTTAATAGTTTTCATAGTGATTTGCTAAGTTAAAAAAAAATGAGCTCGGTTAATTCAATCCCACACAGTGGCAGCGCTCCCAACTGATGACGTATTCTTGGGCTAATCACGTGACCAGCTGTCACGGGACGAGAATACATTGTTTTACTCGTATTATTCCATTGAAAAAGCTACGGTTTCTTATCGGTTTATCGTAGCCAAGAAACTCCTTAGTTCTTTAAACTTAAGCCAAACTGATTTCAAACAAATAACTCATAACCACCCCCCAGAGCCTCGTATAGCTAATGACGTGTTCTCCTCTGACACGTGACAGACACGCGCCACTATGAACTAGAGTCGTAAGAGTGCATAAGTTGTAGACTTTTTTAGTGGTTGCCCTTGACAAGTTGGCGATATTTCACTTTAATTTGAGTTGTTTTACTGCAGTGGGGTAAGCTGCAAGTTACAGATATGTACACATGATTTTCCTATTTGTTCTAACAAATAAAAATGTTCTGAAATAAGTTGTCGCTTAATTTTTTATGAAAGTAATATTCTTTTCGGTATTTTTTATTATTTTATAGTTTTTTCACCCAAAACTTGTCATTTTCGCCCGCCGGCGATAAGAACCTATAGATACTTATATTAATTATGTGATAAAGGAACAATTTCAAAGAAAAAAGATGGATCTAGCAATGTCTAGTATTATGTATGGACACGAGATACTTTTACGTCTTTTAAACCTATGGTAAACATTGTATATTTTTCGAAAAAATACAAGAGGACTAAAAGCCATCATAATTTGAAGCGTTATTCGATTTTTAGTTTTAAGTTTAAATGTTGCAGCTAGATGGAGCTACTTGTTCGAAAGAAGGTAGTTTCGTAGTAGTGCCGCTTAATTTTGGAAAGATCGCGGTATAAGCGTTCATTTTCTACGAACAAACAAGCGCCATCTCCATTTTTTTTGTAGATATGTGGTGGTGAAATTGTAAGGACATCTAGAAATAATGCAGGGTTGTGGCTTTTAAGCAGAGTACGCAATTTTGTATAAGGTTGTCATTCCTCAGTCGAGGCCAAAACCGGCCAGGATATCATCATCATTTGTTCATCCATGTCTGAAACTACTTCTAACATGATCTGAACGTAATGTCCGATGTTGTCCATGTTTACGGGCTATTTGTATAATAAAATGCATTTTCACGATACAATTACAATCATCCTGTTAATGGAACCGCATGTTCATTGGGGAGAAACACAATTCAATTCACATTAATAAATTAAATTAAGCCATTAAATCCAGTGATTCGAAGCCTAGGTATTGTTGATATTGAGGTGTTGGTTATCCACCTTGGATCAGAGATTGATTGATAAATAAGCTAAAAAGCCTAGGGTGACATAATTGAGCGAATTTCCTCACTTCCCCGCAAGGGTGGTGTTATCGTGCATGCTAAGTATGGGGACATACTGTTTGGTTGTTAGCCGAACATCAGCTGAAGCTGTAACTTAAATCCTGATTTTAAAACGCACATTAATTTTAGTACTTAATTTTATACTCATGCAAAAGAAGTTTTTATCTTTTCCTGTTATAATTATATGAAAAGACAAACTTTTTTTTAGTAATGAAACTACGTCAACAATGTAGTTTATCAATATGAGCTTGTTGCAGAAGGGAAATCTTTGAAACTAAGAACGTTAGTCGGCTAAGACAGACGGCATTTTAATTTTGAAAAGGTTTTCACTTCAGAGAATGAGCTTTTACTTTAAAAATATAATTATTTTCTTTAATTGGAAATTATGCCGTTTTAATAAATTTTGATAATAAAACAATTTTTTATGTAACTAAACATATATTTTGGAATAAATGTTGAATATGTAATCAAATATTTGATTTATTATTCACTTATTAAATAGTTCATTTAATTAACAAGTCATTTTGATTTGAGATAAAAAAATTAAGAACACGAAAATATTTAAAAAAATCAAAGCCACATCACACTGGATGATGTATTACAGTTATAACGATACGCCACATCCGCTAGTTTTAACAAATCAAACCTTACACTTTTTTTTAATCGCCAAAACAATCATTTTCTATAAAATGAAATAGGAACGCGTGACGTCATAGTTTCTTGGAGTCAAATAGCGTTCTGAATACCAGTTTTTTTTTTTCAAAATGGATATGATAAATGACAAGTGACATTTTATTCTCTTATCAGTACAAAATAATTATTTTTTTCCCCAGGACACTATCCTATTCTTATACTAATTGCGTCTGATCTAAAGAAATGTTATAATTATTTTCATTTGTAGTTAAAACAAATCACCCGTGTGTTCCAGTGTTTAGGGTGTGCATCGAACCGTACGACATATCAGAAATTAATTCATGTTTTGTCATTCCCTCGCTTTATATTCGTGGTTTAATGACGTAGCACTATAAAGCATCATAGCTGCCTGTTACGTAAGATATCGCGGACGTGCGCTTGTTGTAAATGGAAAACATGGCTTTGCTCTTACTGGACCTAGTACGGGCAACAAAAACCAATATTTGGAAGGGGTGCCATTGAAACTCACCCTTTGCCGGCAAAAAACGTACGTGGATATTTTGATTAATACGTCGAGGGTCAATAAATAGAAACTTTTTTAATCCAAACGAGATCAACGTTTGCGATTTTTTCTTGTTATGTAATTTTGAGCGACTGTATAGGTATTGAGAAAAAGTTATTAACTCTATGTAGTTATGAAGTCTATGACATGTTATTATTTAACCTTACTTTTTAAGATCTAAACAAGAATCCTGAAAACATGAATCCTGTAAGTACATAGACTTCTTATACTTTAATAACTTTTTCTAAAATATAAACAATTGTCTAAAATTATATAAAACAAGAAAACACTACAACTATAAAAACATTACAATATATTGAAATATAAACAAACACACAAACACTATGTGTGTAAGTGACAAAAACTGGTGTCAGATTTTTCAAGCTGCCTAAAGTCACGTGACATTTATTTATTTTTATTTATTTGTTGTAAAACTAAATACAACGGTTTTCACCAATCTAGAAAGAACTTATAGTAAATATAATTAAAACTTTAGTGTTAGTAGGTACCTACGACAGGTGTAATAACTATGAAAATGAATCAAAAAAATGTTTAGTATTTAACTACATTATTCCGAAGTTAAAATTTCAAATTAAACATGTGTATTTATTGATAGACCTTAAATTTAATTGAATGAGGTTTTTTTAGTAAGTACAAATAACAATTCCGTCTGCGGGTTAGAATCATTTGTTACTCTTGGCTCTATCTCCACGTAAAAAGTAATACAAGTTTATTTGCTAGGCAAATTAAAAAAACCTCCGACTTTCAAGAACGCCATCTAGTGATGAGTACCGAAACTACCGATTCGACATGATACGGATAACAAGTCGTGTTACATGCGCGCTACGGATAGCGCCATCTATATATTTACTAGAGAAAGCCGTGACTTTCAAACGGTAAACCCCAATATCTTTTAAACGGCTACACCTATTTTCATCCGCAAGGTAACTTGCTTTCATGTAAAGAAAACCGCATCGAAGTCGGTCCATCCGTTGGAGCGCTACGATCCCACAGACAGACAGACAGACAGAAATTAGCGTCAAACACTCCTCTTTTTTGTCGGGGTTTAAAAATGGCATGTATTTAAATCGATATCTGTATCCCTTTTTTCGAACAAAATATTTTAAAGTTACACCAAAAATATTGAATTTCACACTAATTATGCACATTAAATAAATCAAATTTAGTATACTGATTAATAGTATTTGCAAAACTGTTTTACTGAACGAATAAGGGTAGTATTTAAACGAAAATCAAAATTACTGATTGCACAGCAAAATACTCAACTGAAAAAATTACTAAACATACTGCAATATATTTCTAGCGTAGTAAAATGGATAGAACTTTACCAGCAGTGGTAAAGTGACAGTAGTGTTGGTCGCAGTTCTAACATAACCTAACGTATAGGTTTGCAACCAAGTAAATTTGATGTGCAGTCAGTATTTATAATGAGATTGTTAATTTATTTGCTGTAAAAAAGTATATAAATGATGAGATTAAATTGATGGTATGATTATTGATTTCATGTGCAATTAATAATATCCCGTTAAAAATGTATACTGTCCAATTACATTATTCCGTCTGGGTTGTCTTTTATTCTGAGCGGACTTTTAAATAAACGAAATTAAAATTTTAAATGAGTCATGTGTAATTATGGTCTTTAATTTAATTGAATGAGGTTTTTTTAGTGGGTACAAATAACAAGTCTCTGTTATAATTAATTCTGTCTGCGGGTTTTAATCAAGCGGAATGTGTTGAAAATATGCGGTCAACGTTCATACATACATTAAAACAGCTATTTTAATTATTCACGGAGAATACACTCGCATTGGACGGCGGAACAGTTATTTTAAGCGGAATATTGCCTTAACAAAATATTTTTTTTGGATACTAGAATAAAATTAATTTACCGAAACTCAAGGTTGTTTCTAAAACAGGTTATAATCGTAAATTATTGTTTCATATAATAATTTGGTTCAATAAGTATCATTAGATTTAAAAAAGTTATAAATCGGTCAAGTGTGAGTCGGACTCGTACATAAAGGTTTCCGTACCTGCGTACAATGTTTTAAAACGCTGAAAAAAACTCGTTTCTTGTATGACGCCCCCTTTTAATTATTAACTGTATCTTTTTTTAGTATTTGTTGTTATAGCGGCCACAGTAATACATATAAATTTCAAGTGTCTAGCTGTTACGGTTCAAGTGATAGAGCCCTGTGACAGACGAATAAACAGCGAAGTCTCGGTAATAAGATCCCGTTGACACCCTTTGGGTACGAAACCCTAAAAAGTAATATCAAAATATGATCAAAAAGAACTTTATTTTGACTAAATCGAGTAAAAGGTAATGCTATTCTCATCATCTTCGTCGCCTTCTCCCTATTTGGGGTCGACTCTGTATGTCAACTCTCTCCATCGTTTACTATCATTTATTATATCTGTACTAACCCCCCGCTTAACACATTCCCCCCACGTCTTTCTAGTTCGTCCTCTATCTCTGTGGCCATCCACCTTCAAGTTAACCAAGGTAATGCTATTCTTATGCTAAAATATATTTTCATGATGTCAGTAACAGGTACCAAAGGTACCAAACAAAGTCCGTTTCCCATCGCCAATGACAAGAGGCGGAAAGGAGGATGAATATTTCTGAAGTTTTGTAAGATTTATTAAAGATATTACAGGAAAATGGGAAAAACGTTATTCACGCGCAGGTGTGCTGACGATTTGCTAACTCGCCATATTTTTGTAAGGAAATTGAGTTGGGAACATTTCGGATGGCATGTAATGTATTACAATCTTTTATATTCAGCTGGAAACTTTTAAATTTCACTTGTCAGCTCCATGTGGCGACCTAGTGCCATAACTCTGCCCTAGTGGGTAAGTACAGTGTAAAAATAGCGTGCGCCATGACTCTGAAAGTTGCACTGTACTTTTAGAATATACGAGTATACATATATGTTTTGGGTATATTTAACTATCTGACGGCCTCTAGGGCCATGTGTGTGGCTCATCATGCCAGGCTGTCACACCGAAGGTCCCGGGTTAAATCCCCGGTCAGTTCAAGATTGAAAATGATATTTTTCAAATTGACCTGGGTCTTGGATGTTTATCTATATATGTATTTGTTATAAAATATAGTATCGTTGAGTTAGTATACCATAACAAAAATCTCGAACCTAATTTGGGGTTAGCTCAATCTGTGTGATTTGTCAAAAAAAGACTATACAGGGTTCTTACAAAATATACTGAAACTATTTTAAAGGTGAATTTAGTCCATGATACTGATAAACTTTCCCCAAGGAACACATATCGAAATATGAAAAATGTTTTTTTACTTCTCATACAAACTCGGATCAGCCGGTCAACTTTATAAGAGGTCAAAAATTATTTTTCATATTTCGATATAAGTTCTTTGGGGAAAGTTGTTTAGTATCATGGACTGAATTCAGCCCTAAAATTGTTTCAATATATTTTGTTAGACGTTATACAAAGTGGAAGGGACGTACCTTATTACGTTTATGTCCCTTCCACGTTGTATAACTTAGGTCAAACAAAATATACTGAAACTATGTTGAGGGTAGATTCAGTCTATGATATTGAACAACTTTCCCCACCGAACATATATCAAAATATGAAAATACAAAAATTGCTTTCCATGAAGCTGATCGGTCAACTTGTGTGGGAGTCTTAACTTATTTTGCAAATTTCAATTTATATTTCTTGGGGAAAGTTGTTTAGTATCATGGACTGAATTCAGCCTTAAATAGTGTCAGTATATTTTGTAAGACCCTGTATATTAAACTACTAAAATGATTACATTAATGAATCGAGATAGAGAATTTTCTAATCCTCATAATATTTTGTTTTGATGATCAGTAATCAGTCATTTATTCACCATGAATATGAGTGTATCCAATGGTCTTATCAATACAGTTAAGTTTAAATATGATCTTAAGTACATTATATCAGTTAGCCGTTGATCTTCTTCGTTGTATCGATAAACTGAAAGTAATTGATGTAGAAGCCGTGTGGTTCCCGGCAGAGTAGAAAAGGACCACTTTGGAGTGGTGTGTGAAGTGTCTTCCCGTGGATGTCGTAGAAGGCGACTTAAGAATTACAAGCTAAACAAAGCTTATAAACATCAATAAGACCTCTCCAACCCGTCTGGCCAGCGTGGAGAGCGTAGGCCAAATCCTCTGACTGATCTGGCTAATATATGGCTCTGGTAGTACAGAGAGGGTCGTATTCCTGCAGTGGAGACTAAAAATGGTGATGATGAATTGATGTAGAGTATAATTAAACGTTTTCGACCTAGTAACTGGCCATAAAGAAACAAAGAAACAAAATAACCAAAACAATATATAACCGTCATTAGATCGTCCTTTGATTTTAACTGACAGAAACCAAATATATATCTTGTGTGTTTATCTTAGTATGATACCGCTATTTTCTATAACACGCAACAATACAGCTTCATATTCGTCAATATCTAGTCTACCAAGGTTAATCTGCTATCAGAAAAAACCTATGGACACTTGTTAATAGGCAATATGCGAAGCCGAAATTGCTTTCCTAATGTTGTTTTCCCTATCATACTCGCATAACGTTATTACAGCGTAGTAAGAATAAAGGAGAACTGATGGTTAATGGTTATTTCTTTTCTGGATCGAACTTTACCAAGCGAAATAGCTTTAATAAGCGTAGAGTCCATATCGCGTTATCTCGTTAAGTGAAAATGGGTTTCTGATTACATAATTTAAAAACGTGCACAACACGCTGCTTTGATATCTACCGATTTATAAATTAATACGGATTAATTTAATTTAAATTAATTGATATATATACTATACAATACACTATACTAATGGGGCAGAGCATTTTGGGTATTGCTAAGCAGACAGAGCCCAGGGCTGTAAGATCAAGAGGCCACTTTAGCGTGATGGTGGACGAGGAGAGACGATGGAAAAAGGAATTGAAATAGTGATGGGTTGCTAGCTGCATTGCCTATTTACATGATTCGAATCTTCGCGGAAAGAGGAGCAGCTGGTACATTCAAAGTTTTTTTCCTTTTCTCCCAGACCAGCATGAAAGAAATGAAAGAATTTAAATTTAAGTATTTGCAAGTCAACGTTTTCTTTCACTATCACGTCTTTATCGCTTACGGGTAGACAGACTCTAGGGCCTTACGACCTAAAGGCCACTTTTAACGTGACGGAAGGTTTATTCTTACCTTTGGATTATACATACATCATTATCATATCAGCTAAAGAATGTCCAATGCTGAACATAGGCCCCCAAGGATTATGTATACATACATATCATGTCTCTATCCCTTAGGGAGAAGCCAAGGGTCGCATTACCGAAAAGCCACGCCTGTAAGATGTTGAGCTTAGTCAAATGAAATATTGTTTATGTTTACCTACATAATACCTCTCACCTTTTTAGATTATACATGGCCATTTTTTGTAAAACGACGAAGTTAAACATATACTAATTAGACCTTTTACACAGTGCAAGTTTCTTGTCTGTTGCATACAATTTTATTGAAGCAATAAATGATTTGTATGGTTGACGTTCTGTTAGTCCATACAAGATTTCTATTGCTTTAATTTAGTCGTATGCAACAGGCAAGAAACTTGCACCGTGTAAATGGGCCTTGACTCTCTCTCAGTTAGTTGGATTTTTTTATATTTATTGTTAATGTATGTTCCCCGATTATTCAAAGACGCCTGGATCAATTTGGTAAATTCTATTTTTTTTTAAAGAAGCAATCCCATAGAAAATTTATCAAAATCGGTGAAGAAGTTAGGTTATTAAATAAAATATATCATCTTAGTATACAATATTTGCGTATTTAGCTTTTCTGTGACTGATACTGGACGTGTTGAATTCGGTTTCTAGTTTTGTTTTTATTTACCTAATTACAAAAAATATCCTAAACGATTTAAAGTAACGCCAACTTTATCTTAAAATAAATAAATGAACACAGGAGACTATGCACTTTCACAACGCAAAGTAAAAGACCGTGTGAATTCAGTTAACTTCGGATTAGCAACTTTAATAAGCGTTAGTTAACTAGTCGCAATTTCAAACTTAGTAAAACTTCCAAATTTAGTAGTAATTTCAAACGTTTATAGTTAAAAGTAAACTTACAATAATACTACAAAGTCGTTTACTCTTCAAATTGCAAACGGTGAACACTAAGAGAATCATCGAAGTGTGTCTACCTTGGAGTGGCCAAAGTAGGTACCAAATGATAAGATATATGATGACGTAGAAGAAATGATCTACCTATATAGAAATTTAACAACTCGCTGATCTAGTTTTTAAAGAAAGTTATATTTTGACTAGCTTTTGCCCGCGGCTTCGCCCGCGTAGATTCGGGGTATGAAAAATAGATGTTGGCCGATCCTTAGACCTATTCAATATGCTCACAAAATTTCAAGAGAATCGGTAAAGCCGTTTCGGAGGAGTACGGGAACGAACATTGTGACACGAGAATTTTATATATAAGATATTTGTATCAAATCAACATCATTCAAGTATTATTTAGATTTTTTGTAACATTTTTGAGGTATCGTTTAGTCCATGATAGTAGTGTGTAATAGTAGTATGATAATACTCGTAGTGTTACAAAAAATCGACTTCACGAAATAAGAACTGGAAAGTACATCCTGAACCTTTATGAAAATTAAATTTTCTTGACTCAACAAGATATTTTTCTTATTATTAAAAAGCTCTAAGCTCTTGTCTGTGGAGCAACCAATCCTTTCCATCTCTCTCTATCCTTTATGGTCTGAGAGCTGGCACGAATTTTTGGGTAGGTATTTGAGGCAAGTTGAAAACTTGTCACATACCTCTCATATTATACCCCAACACGGAACTGCAGACCTGGCTGGTGAGTAGCGGGGCTAAAGCAACCTATAAATTTAAAAAGGTTTTTTTTTTTTAAAAGTTATTTGAGGCAATATGCATTTTTTATATGTTGTAGTTTAATGTATAAAGAATAAAAAAATCAATGAGCCAAACGATTTAGTCGGGGCTTAGATATTGCCAGGCGCGTATGTTAGATTTAAAAAAAAAAAAAACAATATAAATAAAGGAAAAGTATTATTTTATTAAATTTTCCTCATTTTCCTCATTTTTCTCATTATTGTCTCTCAAAAGCTAAAACTACCAGGGTTTCGTAATCGGCCACTAGTTTTCCGAGAAGATCACCCCGAAAGAAACTCTTCAGTCTAGGCCGCCTACTCGCCTTATGGGCTTTCCTACACAAACTTCATGTAACAAGTCAGTATAATTAAATACATGGGAAAACACATTTATCGTAATGTATCGTAGGTACAACCCACTTACTTATATTTGTACAAAAAGGACACTGTATTTCTAATCGGAAATATATCTAAAGGAAAATCACAAAACATTGTAACCTAATAAAATAGAACTTAATATGTAACCTTCCACATTTGCACCTCAATTTAGACAAGGAAAATGATGTTTCTAGTTGTAAACTTATAGGAGAATCAATAAATGTGGTAAAGAAATAAAATAGAACCTAATCATTCAGTTTACCATATCTGAACATTTAGTACCTTTACTGGTACAATTTAAAACTAATTGGTATAAAAATGTTACACTAGAATAATAGTTTATTTCACAAAACTCTACGGGTTACTATAATAAAATTATAAAACAA
This sequence comes from Acrobasis repandana, assembly GCA_963576875.1. NCBI lineage: Eukaryota > Metazoa > Arthropoda > Insecta > Lepidoptera > Pyralidae > Acrobasis > Acrobasis repandana. The sequence goes on from OY756218.1 coordinate 7,908,277, forward strand.
TGGGCTTACTACCACCAAAGCAATCGGCTATATCTGACAATTTCCAATTATGTATTTCGAATGCCCCTCATTGTAAACCCTCCAAGTATACCTCTACTATCTAAATCATTATGACATTATTACTAATTATAATTAGGTAAATAGCATAATTCAAAAGATTGACCAGAATAGTACATATCGGTTAACACGTACTACCTTCCAATAGCATATGCAGTTAAACCCTAGCTTAATTCAAAAGATTGACCAGTATAGTACATACTGGTCAACAAGCACTAGCTTTTAACAGTATTTACGCTTAAATCACAACAAATTCTAGTTAAACCAACATAATAACAATTATATTACAGGATCATAGTAAATAAGTACTTGTGTTCTCGACCGCCGCACAAACAAAAGTGAAATCACTTTTTACGCCACTCCACTAATTTTAACATCTGGCCGTTATCTACCCTTTTTTAAAATGTGTTTACTAATCGCAGGTAGTCATTTGGCGATTAATGTTACCATCACAAAATATAGGTAAATTATTATTTTAGCCAATACATTTACGTATTTAAGTAAATAATTAAAATTATCTAATAAAAATGTTTTACAGACTGAAAGTCAGTCGATATATTTTTAATTAACAACCGATACAACCATAATAGGTTTGACAGTAAAATCACCAAATATGACATCTGCGATACATAAATAAAATATTTTATTATAAATATTTATTATGGTATCTAACACATGCAAAAGTATTTTAAAAAAAAAAAGGTATTTGAGGCAACTTGAAATTTTAATAGGGTATTAAGAATCTCTAAAAGACAGGTCATTTTGATGGGACTTTCTACCTGCCAGGTCAATCTAAATAAATCAAAATAGTTTAGCCCCGCTACTCACCAGCCAGGTCTGCAGTTCCGTGTTGGGGTATAATAGGAGAGGTATGTGACAAATTTTCAACTTGCCTCAAATACCAAAAATTCGTGCCAGCTCTCGATCTATTATATCTTTGTAGTTTAAGGCTGCGCCTGATGTGGTTAATCTAAATTTTGCTCCCGCTTCCACGCACACAAATTTACTCTCGCCGAAGCGAGACAGCGAGCCATGCGGGGTGAAAAGGTCAGGGCGGGTCAATGAGGCTGGTTTACGCGTATCTTTTTGAGATTTTTTTCGTTTTACAAAGAATATTTAAGTTTTATTTAAAAAATAAGATATCCGTGCCTTATGTTTAATACAATTATAATCCAAAGCTACAAGGGCAAACTTATTGTATTTCTTGAATACTTTCCGTTTTAGTATAATTCAAGTCAAGCTATTACAGATACCTCAATCTTCATGAAAAATCTGACACCAGTGTTGCCCACTTCTAACTCGAAAAACAAACAAACTTGCACCACGGTTATCATTATTCACCAAAGCGCACTCAACTGAAATTCCTCCAAAATTGATTACTCCACGAATTAATTGCGAAGGCTTAGTCTAACATACGACGTGACATGATTACCCTAATCTAGTAGACTCGTTAACGAATAAAACATTTACAAGGGCCGCGCAGACCCCGCATGAATATTAATACCTTTCTCCACTCTACCTGAAAGTTTATTTCATTAGCGAAGCCTGACGAACGATATGGATGGGTTATGGAAGTTGCCAACTCGATTTGTTTAAAACTGGGACAACGATGTTTATTGCTAATTTAAATATTTGAAGAATTATTGAATTATGTAGCGTAATTATTAGATTGCTTTGTTGCTGTTAAACCTTCCATTATCACAGAATTAATATAAGTACTAACATACAGAACTGCATCTCACCACTTTCGCTAGATGACGTTCGTTAGTGTGTCCCGCAAATGGTATAATATAAATAGATATGAAATAATATTTCAAGAATAATCAAATATTTATTCAGTAATTAGGCCTTCGCAGGCACTTCTATACGTAAATTTTAAAAAAGTTTTGCAACGACCACTCCTGAGAAGAAACGCCGAAAGAAACACATTTACATATTGGTCGCCTACGCGCCAGAGGGCTTTGTCAGTTCACAAATATATATTTTACTAGCTTTTGCCCGCGGCTTCGCCCGCGTAGATTAGGGGTATGAAAAATAGATGTTGGCCGATTCTTAGACCTACTCAATATGCTCACAAAATTTCATGAGAATCGGTCAAGCCGTTTCGGAGGAGTACGGGAACGAACATTGTGACACGAGAATTTTATATATAACTAGCTTTTGCCCGCGGCTTCGCCCGCGTATATTAGGGGTATGAAAAATAGATGTTGGCCGATTCTCAGACCTACTCAATATGCTCACAAAATTTCATGAGAATCGGTCAAGCCGTTTCGGAGGAGTACGGGAACGAACATTGTGACACGAGAATTTTATATATAAGAAGATGTAAACTTTTATTGCCTGTAACAAAATGAATTGAATTGAACTGAATTAAATTAATTTTAATTACATTGAATTAAATTGAATTGAATTGAATCTAATCTAATCGAATCTAATTGAATTGAACTAAACCGACCCTATTGTCGCTACGAATCTGACATAGCTTGACAACTGCTATATAATAATGACAGACAAAAGAAGACAGGTAGAATTAGACGATAAGTCCTTTTCTACGTTTTATTTACACACGGACGCGTTTGTATGAACGTAGTAACTGTGGTTATTGGTCAATTTTCTTAAAATGTATAAGCTTTACAATGCCATTACCATAAGCATCAGGAGACCTAATTTTGAACGCATGTATTAGCACGAGCGAGGTACAAAGAACGACTTGCGCTAACGTTTCCAAAGTGAATCCATTTTTAAATCGATTATGTGTATTTGTCGTCGTGTATGTGGGTTAGTGCTCACCAGCTGGTAACCGACATCGTATTCAATCTTAGCAGATAAATATCTAAGATAGCGTGTGAAATAAAGCCTGCATTTCCTGGGTCTGTGTCGGACGCGAGCGCCGCGCTTCCGGTTTGTAGTGCCGTGAATGGGATGCTTAATATACGTTAACTAATTGCACACGACTCTTAAAGCTAATGGTACGAATGGAAATTTACATTTTATACAGAGACACTAATAATAAATACTTGTAAATAGAAAGGGACAAATCACACTGATTGAGCTAGCCCCAAAGTAAGTTGAAACTTGTGTTACGGTATAATAACTCAATGATACTATATTTTATAATAAATACATATTTATTTGTTAATACATATATGTATGTTTATATAAATATGTATTATGTAAATATGTATATATACCCAAGAGAAGAGACAATTTGAATTGAAATACTCATGTGGTTCCGGGTTAGAATAGGTGTACCGTTTCGGTTAGTAAAGCCTAGATTTAGGATCTAGGAAGATAGATGAGATAAAAGAAAGACCAGATATTGGCAAATGAGATAGGTATAATGAACAACTATTACATTACATTAGTTACAAAGATTCACAAGAACACTAGGTACAGATTAGGTAGTCAGGGTCGTGAGTTATAGGCACTAGATCAGTTGAGTAGCCCTTCTAGGTAGATGAACTACTTAGCTTCAGATGCTGCCGAAGACGAAGAGGACGAGCGCCGGCCGCCGCGCCTTACATATGGGCATGGGCCCCCCCGCTGCGCCTAAGAGGGGCGGAGGAGTGCTGGAGCCCGCGCGATGTCACATAGGACCACTCCATCTCTTCCTGTAATTGTTGTAAGGGGTGACTAAAGAATTAAGCACAAACACCTCGTGCTACAATTGCATTCCCAAGGAGGGTTAACGTCGGGCGGCGGCCGGTTGTAAACTTTTCGGACAAATACATTCCCAAAGAGGGTTGACGTCAGGCAGGCAGCTGGTCGTAAAACTATAGCCAAATCATTTATATTGTTCTGGCTATTTCTTCTCCATTTTGCAAGGTCTTTGGCATCCTTGAGTGACCATTGACATGCATGTTATATTTGGAAAATAAAAAGCGGGAAAGCGCACCCTAGGCTCCGAAGCAGCACAGCTGAGGATGCAACCGGGATCGCGCTTAGACGAAGAAGAAGAACAGACAATTTGAAAAGGGTTATTTTACAACTTGCCCTGGCGGGGAATCGAACCCAAGACGAACGCTGGGTTTTATTTCTTGTAAATCAAATTGTTAGAGCTTCAGCGAGCTTTCAAATCAAATACTGGAAGGCGAATTTCAGTATTCTTTTAATAACATATAGTTTTTTGTTCTAATAATAGGTATAACATTTTCAAAATTACTTACTACTTGCTTATAAACACAAATTTATACACATATACAAGTAGTTGTCATAATCTGTTAATGAGAAATATCCGATTTCACGTCATATGCCAGTAAATTTTACATAGGTATAAATTATTTTACGTAGTAATTTTACCTGAGTAACTCTTATAATATGTATAACAAACATTTTATTATTATCCATAACAAAATCCACACTTTACATTTATTACCCAAGTGATTACACATATAAAACATCTCGCTATTAAAAACCTCATGTACTCGGAACTGCTTTTTAAGTATGTGCAGCAACAATAAGGCTATAAAAACTGAAATTACGCCCGGGTATTGTTGCGTCCCGTCGAGTGCTCTCCGTCTCCAGACAATATGCATGTTCACCCTCGCATATTGCGAGTGCTACGTATCGCGAGATGTTACAGCCATATTTTTATCTAGGAATAACTATGTTTTTTACCTGAAAATTGACTATTTCAATTCATTTATTTTAGGCCATCTTTTTTTTAAATTTAAGAGTTTACTCTTGTCGGTGGAGGTTAGTGGAGATGCCTCCATTCCTCTCTTCTCTCGGCCATCTTTTTAATGTTTTGGTAAGACTTTACTCCTAACCCTTCTTTAATTTGTTGGAAAAACTTTATCCTCGGTCTTCCCCTTCCTCGTCTCCCTTTTGCTTTTTATTCTGAGATTGTAATGTCTTATAATAAGATATCCAATCATCTTTTCTTTTCTACTTTCAATAGTTTCGTCCATCATTTGTTATTAATAAAACATTTCACTTAAAACTAAATGTAAGTACGTATCAAACAAATAATTATTAGGTAATTAATATTTTATGTGGTTAAACTATCGCGTGATAATTTATGACTATTAATGTTTTGAAATTGAAATTATTGCTAGATGTATCTGTTTATGATTATTTATTTATTTTAATCTTATATTTATGTAATGCATGTGTAATAAATGTAATAGATGTAAGTCTTTTTTATCAGAATAAACAATTAAACAATAATTTATTGCGATAAACGGATATGTCGAAGCAGGAAATCAACAACCCCCACCAACCGCCACACGACCACCGAGAAATCTGTGCAACACGGGACGACATCGTGCGAGTGTCTCAAGTCACACTTGCCCTGAAGACGTACGTACTCTACGTAAGTTTCATCATCATCATCATCATCCCAGCCCTTCTTCCGCCCACTGCTGAGCATAGGCCTCTCTTCGTCGACGCCACCTATCTCGGTCCTGTGCTACTCTACGTAAGTTTATCGCATATAAATTAATTAATTATTAAAATTAATTTAATATACCAGGTGACCCAACTAGACATAAAATATTCGTCAATGCGATCTCCAACTTTTTCCAGGAGGCTGTTGCCACTGTCACGAGTCCTCTATATTGTGGAGGTTGCATACTTACGCATAGAAGCATGAAGCCATCCACTTGTGCTTGCAGGAAGACTTGCTCGAATTTACGAAGGCAGCATTTAAGTAAATCTATAAGTAAGAACGTTATATAAAACACGACATAAAAGGCGATTTTCTAGGCAGTTTTTCTAGGGTAATAATGGCAGCACGCGTACGGCGGCACTGGTGTTGCAGTCTTGCAGTTACCACTTACCATCAGGACTCCCATCTTAGTTTTGTAATATTGAGTTAAGACATGCAAACAATGCTTTCTTATAAATGACGACCTCCGTGGTGTAATGGTTATCACGCTAGACCGCTAATCCGGAGGTTCTGGGTTCGATCCCCAACCAGGGCAAGTTGGAAAATGGCCTTTTTCAAATTGTCCTGGGTCTTGGGTGTTTATCTATATATGTATTTATCATAAAATATAGTATCGTTGTGTTAGTACCCCATAACACAAGTTTAAAAAAACTTACTTTGGGGCTAGCTTAATCAGTGTGATTTGTCCCTATATATTTATTTATTTATATATGTCATGCCAGCTAAGAACATTTTTTTACCAAAATCATAATATTTTGAATTCTTCGCCTTTTTTATTGCATATGAGCATAAGTCAACGCATACTAGAGCCCGCACGGACCCTACGTCTATACCATCTACTTAAACGGCATTTATATTCATATCACCATGTATTTACATTTCATCCGGGAAGTAACGTGCGGGGAGGTTCAACGACTTTCCTAAAAGGCTCCTGGCTTCGGTTTTTGGAAATAAAATTCGTATGTTAGGAAACCTTACGTTCAGATGTAGATAAGATGGGAAAGGCCTAGTAATAAGTAGTGCTGCCCCCACTGAAATAATTTATTTGATATGAAATGGAGATATCATTAAAAATTTTGTATTTTTTTTACTAGAGTAAGCCATATAGATAACCCTTCAAACTATTTTATGAAATACTGTTTACAGTTTAAAGTGAGAACGTGAAGCTTCTGCGCACATTTGCGAAAAATTGCCACTTTTGGCAAATGTGCGAAGAAAATCTCTCTCTTCTCTTCAAATAATTTATTTGAAATGGGGGTAGCACTGGACCCCGAAAAATTCATGATCTCCCTTATGGGAGAATTTGCCCATAACCACCACGCTAGGCAGATGGGTTGGTGATCGCAATAGCATTTTGGGACTTGCGGAGGAGAAGCAGCTAGTACATTTTAAGCTTTTCCTTTACTCCCAGAATTAATTTTCTGCTATTTCTAGGTAGATTGCCATAAGACATGTGGATCCTGTGGATGTTGTAAGAGACGACTAAAGGACTTAAGCACAAACATCTTGTGCTACAATTGTATTCCCAAGGAGGGTTAACGTCGACCGGCGGCCGGTTGTAAAACTTTTCGCACAAATACATTCCCAAAGAGGGTTGACGTCAGGCAGGCGGCCGGTCGTAAAATTACAGCCGAATCATTTTAACTGTTCAGGCAATTTCTTCTCCACTTCGCAAGGTCTTTGGCATCCTTGGGTGACCATTGACATACATGTTATGTTTTGAGAAGAAAAAGCAGGAAAGCGCACCCCGGGCTCCGAAGCAGCACGGCTGAGGATGCAACCGGGCTTAGATGAAGAAGAAGATTGCCATAAGACCAAAAATTAATATTATTAAAAGTAACATTAGAAATTATATTTTTATAGGGTTTTTTTAGGCATTCAAGATGCAGTACTAAAGTACTCAAATTAAATAATGAAATAAGAAATGGTGAAAAAATACCACGTGAGCAGGACTTGAACCCGCGACCTTAGTCTCAATACGACTATAATTTAATAATTTCTTATTTCATTATTTAATTAGAAATTATATTTCACAAATAAATATAAATGTAAAAATAAAAATATTTTGAAGAAATACGCTATTACACAACAAGTCAAATCAGATATTTTCTTAACGTCAAGACCAAACATTTTCTATGGGATTTGTATGAAATATCGATTTAAGACGTCATAATTCCTTGGAGTCAAATAGCGCTCTTAATATCCGTGTTTCTGCAATAATAAATCTAAAATCACGTTCAAAGTGTATGATCAATGATAAGTGGCATTAATTTGTGACGTTTAATTTTAATAACAGTACCAAATAATTTATTTTTGAACCACCGTAATACCCAGTTGTGGTAAAAATAGAAAGCTTTGGCTAAGTTAATCCCAATTTTATTCGTCATCAAAAATATAGTCTGGGCAATACGTACATTTTTCATGAAGAATTTAATATCGAAAGTATAGGCATTTGAAATATTCAGATTGATACGGCGCGTTATAACAGGGATAACTCGATGGCCGACCAAATATTATTCTCCCTTTTACTTTATATTAATTTATAAAAAATGCTAGTGCAAAATAGTTAAACCGATTTTTGCAAGCTTGGTTGGTTTTGGATTTTATTTTGAATATTTTTAAAACGGCTGTAACATTTTGAAACTCAATATGTTTTTATGCGTCTTTGTTCGATATTGTTATTCGATCACACCAGTGAATAAAGTAATTCAGAAATATTTCTCGATTTAAACTTCCATTACAAGCATTTTACTGATTTAATTAGGTATATCTACACCAAAACACTCTTCACCAGTCCTATCAAGTCCTAAAATTGGCCATTAGGGATGAAGACCGTAATAATGTATAGTTTATAGTACAGCAAAAGCAAATAGTTGAAATATATAAAATGTTATATTACTAAATTTGTCCCCATGGTGTGTACATACACACAATAAAACTACTTACATATTCTTTTGTAATGCATAAAAATTATGCTAAAAATATATGTAGATATAAATATACTACTAAAGCTTTATTACAAAATAAATAATAAACGGGCAAGTGCGAGTTGGACTCGTACATGAAAGGTTCCGTACCACCGTACAATATTTTAAAACGCTGAAGAAACACGTTTCTTGTATGACGACCCCATTTAATTTTTAACTTTATTTTATTTTTAGTATTTCTTGTTATTGTGGTCATAGTTATACATAATTGGTGAAAATTGCAAGTATCTAGTTAATGCCATTATGAAGACCAAGTTAAAAACGCTGAAAAAAACACGTTTCTTGTATGACGACCCCTTTGATTTTTAACTATTTTTTATTTTTAATATTTGTTGTTATATCCGCCACAATAATACACAATCGGTGAAAATTTCAAGTGTCTAGCTATTACGGTTCAAGAGATAGAGCCCTCTGACTGACGGACAGACAGACAGACAGACGGACAGACGGACAGACAGACAGACAGACGGACAGTCGAACAGAAGGACAGACAGCGGAGTCTCAGTAATAGGGTCCCGTTTGCACCCTTCGGGTACGGTACCCTAAAAATTATATTTTAAATGAGGTAGGTCGAATGCCACTAAACAATTTAGGTTATCACACTGATTTTACTGCTAAATTGACTTTTAAAGCCTAACGAAAAGACCATAATCTCTTTCTCAATCAACATTTATTCTAGAAAAGATTTCACAACGCTTTCCACTGAGATTCGAAAAAAATCCATTAAAAAATTAAAGCTAAGTGTAAAAGTACTTGTCCCGACGCCATTAGGGGAACGATTACTTCCTCGGAAAGACTGTCGTATTAGAGTGAAAACAATAAAAAGTTATCAACAGTCTGCAAAAATGGTTTTTGAATTAAAATAAGTAGGTATGTATTCTTTTTTCGTATATATAAAATGCTTATAACTTTATTATATTTACCTGTTAGCGTCCTATATCTTTTTAGTGCAAATTCGTAGCGTAGCCCTTATGTTTTGCAACCATTGGTTCTATCCACCCTATTTATTAGAGATCAAGGCATAATAGTATCTTAAGTTAGCATGTATGTACGTATGTAATGGCTTCGAAAATAACTCAAGCAATAGTGTGAATATTGTACCTATTTGTGATTGCATGTAAATTTTTGGAGAGCACTGTAGGATACGTGATTTTTAATATTTTAGGTACGAAGGCTATATATAAAATTTTTTATAAACAAGAATTTAATCAAGGCCAAGGCAAGGAATTCTGGAATATGCAGAGATCAAATAATTACGAATCAATTTTCCAGACAGAAATTTAAAGTATGTTTCATATGTACTTTTTAGGTAACGTTGATTTATTGATTTGATTTATTTACTGTCACAAAATCCACAGCTCTTAAATAATTTACAATATTAACCTTAGTAAGTACAGCACTGACAGCCAATAACGGATTTACATTTTTTTGATTTTTTCTTAAATACAAAAAACAAACATTGTTATTAAATATTATCTGTGTCTAGGTGGTCAATCAATATTTTTGTATCAATGCAAAAATTTGTCTTTATTAGTATAACGTGTAAATGTAGAAATGTCATATGTAAGATATTTTCGTATAAGTACCTATAATAATACTGGAGATCTTCCAACCACTGGCGTTTCTACCCACAGCATAAAAATGTCCGAGCGGCATTTGCACTACATTTTCAGTCTTTTCGTCTAGAATTTTGGGCTTATGGTAAAAATTAATATTCATTTTGTTGCAATTGAACTTATCTATGGTAGTAATACCTTCGCCAAAATAAGTAGCAAAAATGCATCGCAAACTTTGGTAACACGGCTGTGAAATTAAAATGAAAAGGTAATATCTGCCGCATGTGTGATGACCAATGGTGCCGTGTGCCTTCCGGCCTAGAATAAGACCACTCTATCTCTTCCTGTGGATGTCGTCGTAAAAAGCAACTAAAGAAATCAGCAATGGCATTCCTAAGGATAACGTCTGGCAGGCGGCTGGTCGTCGAATTTATTCTGTTTCGGTTATTTCTTCTCCACTTCACAAGACCTTTGACATTTCAAAGCCCAAAAAAATCAGACGCGTGTATTAGTGCACACTTTTAGACAGCCCAAAAAAATCAGACACGAGTATTATTGCACACTTTTAGACAGCCCAAAAAAATTTGAAACGAGTATTAGTGCACACTTTTAGGCAGCCTGAAAAAATCAGACACGAATATTAGTACACACTCGTTAAATGAATAAGGGACACTTGAGGCTATTGATAAAATCATGGTAAAAGAATATAGGGCATTTTCCTTCCGCGATTGCCCAAGACTACGTCAAGAATGTCCCGATAAGTGTAACCACTGATTGTTCATAGTTCTTCAGTAAATTTAAACAGACTTTTTTAATTAGTTAATAAATATAAAATAAAATGACTACTTCGTGTATCGTGTAACTGATCTATTTAATTTTTATATAATTATATATTGAATTATGAATTTAGCTCAGGTAATTCCATCACACACAGTAGCAACCCTCCAATTGATGACGTATTTTTGAGCTAATCATGTGACCCAGCTGTCACGGGAAGAGAATACCAGGCGAAGTATTATTACACCATGGATAAAATATAATGATACCTTCGCATGTTGCTCAGTGTTGCATCGACAATCCGCCCTATCAGCATGCCTCACGCCAGCTCAATGCGAATTATTATATTATCCAATAAACATAATGAAAATTTAAGCCTACAGTCGCTGACGATGGCGAGACGTCGACTGCAGATAATCCTTAAGAGCGTAGTCACACTAGCGATTTATCTTCTATTTTAAAACTATGTGCATAGTTGCGAGTACTCAGGAGCCTATACAAGCTAGCTGTTGGCCACTTACATACACGAAAATCAATAAATCAATCATAGGCAGCTTAAACCTACCTATGTGAAAATGTAAAAGTAGTTTTTACAATTAAAACAAAACAACGGCATTATATATTTGTGCGAAACGTATACGTTTATTGTAAGTTTTTTACGTTGTGTATTTTGAAATGAAAAATGGAGTTTTGATCATCGATACGCATAAATAAAATAAAAAGTAATGGAAGTGGGCAGGACACATAGCGAAAGTGGACGCAAATCGATGGACCAGAAGGGTAATGGAGTGGCGACCATGGGCCAACAAGAGAGGTAGAGAACACCCAGCACTGCGTTGTGTAGACGATATTAAGCGTCACGGAAGCCACAACTTGGACAACAAGGACCTACAAGGATGTAGGTGACAAGAGAGAGACACAAATGATATGATATGGAGAAGGCCTATGTCCTGAAAAGGATAACATAAAGGCTGCTTGGATGGATGGACTGGAAATGCGAAAGTATTTTGCTAATAAGTCACCAGTGTGTCCGAGCCCTTAGTTATAGCCGTGACACTGAGGCGGAATAATACTCGGGTTAGACTGAAGACTGGTCCCGGACGTACCTATTGTAGTTAGGCATTGATTGTAAGCTGCCTTAAGGGTATTATTAAAGGAGTATTTTCAGCAGACAGCTTTTGCAGTTGAGATTGGCAGTTTTATGTATACTATACAGTATGTATTCTTCCATTCTGGTCGAGGAGAAAAACAAAATAGAATGTACCAGCTGTTTCTCTTACCGTGCAGATTGTAAAAGCCGATCGAGGGAATTGGCAAGAATCTGAGTCATATCAATAGGCGATGCGTTTAGCAACCCATCTAATATGATTTCCTTCTTCCACCTTCATACTCACCATCACACTAAAAGTGGCCTAGGCCTTGTCGCCCTAGGCTCTGTCTTTTGTTTGTGCCACTTGTGTTCACCCATCCAAGTGCGTAGCACGATCACACTCGATGGCCCAGTGAGAACTGGGCCATAGAGCTCCTCAATCTTCCAATACAGTTATCTAATAAAAATTCCTGTTAAATCTAGATGATACTACTATCATCTAGAGATCTTCGAGTTTATCTACATAAACTCGAAGAAATTCGCTCGGATGTTAATACCACTTTCAAATTAAAATCCGCAAACGTTTCCTAAGCAGTGCTGTAACACAAATGATAAATCTCCTAAAACAGTCATGAGGTCGCAGATGGCCCGGATATTTTAGTAAATGAGGCCTACATTTGAATGAGAGGAGTAACGAAACTTCTTCATGAGCTTTATTTTGGAGGAGGTATGATTTATATAAATCACGATATTCAACTGATACTATTTGGTCTCATACAATTTTTTGTATTTGGTGAAAAAATATCACTTGTTCAGGAGTTCACCTAGGTCGCTGGTTCATGTCCCGCTCGCGTGGATTGATTTATTTATTTATTAAATCTTTATTGACCACAATGGTACAAAAGGTGGACTTAATGCTAATGCATTATCTACCAGTCAGCCTTTAGAAAAAACAGAAAATTAAAATTTACCATTCCTTATTTTATTATTTAGTTGTAGATCAAATATAATGTTTCTTATAGATACTCATATCAAATCACAGTTCAATGATGTTTTGTGCAACGCTGAATAATTATAGTTTGTGAAAGTCTAGTCGTGCGTAGTGTTATGAAATCTCGTATGTCCTTTTGGAAAACCTTGATAGAGTCCATGTGGTCTTCTTGCGGCTGATGATAAAAATAAAAATTGTTCATTTGGTAATTATTTAAATTACAATGTTTTGTCCCTAGCAACCACTCTTTCTTATCTCTTACACTTTATAAATAGGTACCTAAAGATGATGCAACTTTAGCTAAAAATATGTAATATTTATAAATCCTGTTAATATTTCAAAACATTCGTACACGTACATGCAAAAATGAATGAATGAATATGAAATTTTGAAAAGTTCCAATACCTACTTGCTTAGATGACCATTTTGAGCAGAACTGCAGATGGTCTTTATTTATTTGACTTACCTGAGAACTCGCTACGTTGATTAGTCGTTTACATTTCATCATAAGGTCTGTGACACAGACCTAAAGTGGGAAAAGGGAAAGAAGAAGAAGATACCATATCAAAATTTTCGTACTCGTTGCGTAGCGCGTATGCGACACGACTGGCCATCTGTCACGGCCGCCGGGACACAGTAAATTACGTGCCTTCATCATCCCGAGCTGACCTGAGCCGCCGCTACGTTTGTGAGCCTTTGTGTTACATTTACAGTAATCTGCACTGTTTTGCCAGTATTGTTTGGTGGAGATGGTAAGAAATGGATGTACAACAAAACACTTCTTTAACCGACTTCAAAAAAGGAGGAGGTTATTAATTCGTTCAAATCTTTTTTTATGTATGATCTCCGAATACTTGAAGACGCCTGGACCGATTTGGAAAATTCTTTTTTGTTTGAAGGGTATATACACTTTTCAGGTGGTCCCATTGAAATTTCATTTAAGGCCATACATGAATTTTCCGAGGTCCAGTGCTGCCCCCATTTGAAATAAACATTTTAAAGGAAACGGAGAGAGACATCATTTAAAATTTTGTCTTTGTGAAGCCCTAGATCCCTTCACACTAATTAATGAACTGAACAGCCTTAAATAGGTTTTGTGATTTGTTTTTCAAACGAAAATAATTATATAAAATATGTCATCTAAGTATATATACAATTGTTTGAATATTTAGCTTTCCTGTTTCGCATTACGCATTTAGGTCTTGCGACTCTAGGCTCTATCTACCGCGTTAAGGATAACGACGTTATCACGTCAATATATCTTTTCAGTTTTATAGAAAATACCGGTCGGTGATTTTATCAGGTTTGATTTTCAGTGTCGGTAAATATTTTTCACATCTCCCGACACGGGTAGATTTACAAAATAAATAATTGAAGTAGATTTATAATAATCCTGCTTTCAACGAGACACTTTGGTAAATGGAATAACGTCTGCTGCGTAATCTATGATTGGCCACTCGCTTAATCGCGTTGATTTGGACATTAATCTGACCAAGCCATACCAGGTGACAGACGGTAATGTCGGGATACGTAGAGATCGGATCAAACGTAAATGTATGATATATACTACCTTGTTATTTCTTAATATCGCTCAATTTTCGCACATAACATTTTTAACTCACGAACGGTTCACTGGTCAAAGAGACCTACTTTTTGAACGTATACCTACTTTTTTGATTACGTATATATACTCGTACTTACAGGGTCTAACAAAATATGTTTAAACTATTTTAAAAGTTAATTTAGTCCCTGATACTTATATAATATAAGTAATTTGAAGTTGTATTCATATTTTTTTTTATGAATACAGAGGTAGGTATATACACATCTCTGAAAATCAGAAATATAACAACATTCGAGCAACCAATTATCAATGTCGAAAGTATGTAGGTATAAGTTGTATAAATTGACGGAATCACCCCTCAGAAATAGTTGTTGACAAAATATAAAATTGAAAACCAGTCTCGAATATAAACATATCATGATTGCACATCACATGCAGATGCAAAAGTCAAACGCAGAGCCCTGCCGAATTATTATTTGCAGCCTTATTTGAACCTTATTTGTTACTTTGTTAGTAAAATTTTGTATTAGGTATACCTACAAGCTTTTTTTACGATTTAATCAGTGTGTGTGTGATAGCTGCCCAACTGAGGAAAAAACTCAATATCTAGAATATTACATAGATACACAATCACGTCTTTATCCCATGCGGTAGTAGACAAGGCCCAAAGGAAACATTGACTTTTCGAGCTAGTGCCAGTAGTCCTACCAGGTTTGTCCTACCAGTGGGACAGCTGGGAATTTTTGTCCCAATAGACCTACCGGTTCGTGTTGATTGGCGTGACATACGAGGGTGTAGGCTACTCTTTTGTGAAAATAAGAAAAATCTTGAAATGTGCTAAATTGACTTTCTGTGTAGAATCAAATCATTACTGCACATCAGCTGCATGCAGGCGCAGCAGCCTGCCGAAATAATGTTTGCATCCGACTCACAGGTGTAATCTTGTACGTGAACTTTCCAGTTTATTTTCTCTTCCAATTTCGTCTGAGTGCCTGCCAAGGTGTTGTCTGATGTCGGCTTACGATGATGAATACACGGGGTGGAATTCCGGCGAGCCGAGCAATATGGATTAGTACTGATAAAAATAATTGTATTGCTGGTCTGAGAGAAAAGGAAAAAACTCGAATATAATATTATATACTAACTGCTTCTTTTCTGACGCAAATCAAAAGAGCCAATAAAGGGGATGGGCGAGAATCTGAATCATGTTTGTAGGCAATGCGGCTAGCAATCCATCACTATTTTTCCATCTTCACACCCACCTTGTCGCTAAACTTGCTCTATAAGCTGTGGCTTAAAAACGTAGTGACATACTAATAATAATATATTATTTATTTCAGGCACAAATCCCATATCACACATTACATCTCTGTCTGTCCAGTTAGGGATAAAGACATAATAATGTATTATGTATGTAATTAAACATGTAAAAAGATTCTTGAATGATGTCTAATATAAATTGAATGAATTGACAATGAGTTACACAAAGGTTGGCATGTCGTAGGCGTATCAACCGTACAGATATATACAGTTTTCTATCTGGACATGTCCAAGCTGTTGTACGAGCGTCGTAATTTGGTCCCGTACATTTTTAGATTTACCCAGCTTTCAAGTTTTCTTGCAGTTTCACGCCAGTGCTCAACTTTGTTTTTAAAATCGCGAAGTTTCTCAGAGCTGTTAGTTCAGTTTACTTCTGCTGTTGGACATAAATAATAAGGCCAGATTGGCTAAAACAATGCTTCATTAAACAGCTTATTTCATCAAAACACTCATTAACTATTTTAAAGCTTTTAATAACCGAATTCTTTTTAAATAATGTATGCAGAAAGTTCTCGTTTCCAACCGCAGCCTCTCAACAGTTTATATTGTCATGTGAAAGTAAAAGTTTGGTCTAATGTGGGTATTACAATCTGTATGCAAGTAAAAAATATCTGTATCTAACCTCACAACGTCCAGTGATAAAAATACTCAGATTGTATTTATCGCCCTTTTATTCGACTCTAGCGGCAGATTCCTGCGATTTGAAACATTATTTATGTCATCACTCTAGGTGTGTAATAACAGTGTATTTTTTCTTTACGATTTTATTTAGCTTACCCTGTCTTGTGTGGGTCAAATCTGGTAATTGAAAATTTATCTCCTTTCTGTTTTTATTGCACTTTCATGACAAAAAGATTTTGTATTACTACTTTGAATTTGCGTTTTATTGCTGGTTTACCAGGAGGACAAGGTGTGCAAGCAGACGTTGTTGTAGGCAAAAGCTAGTAAAAGTATACTGAAATATAAAAATCTCTACCAATATATTCTAAACCTGCAAAAATATTTACAAAAAAGATTTATCTCGCGTATCGAGCACAAACATTCGCATAATATAAAGGTGAAAGGAAAACAGAGGAAAAGGTTTCCACGTGGCCCAAATCCTTTCATTATTTACAACCCATTTTCTGCAACTACCTGTGAAAACCGCTTTGATTTTCACGTAACGGGAACTACTGCGTGGAATACAAAATGTAGGATTGTATTGAGTGGGGAAGTGTGTGGAGAATATAGCTAGGTTTAAATAATCTTTAAAAAAAAATCTCAGGTTTCTTACATTCAGTTCTACAAAATTAACTTTTCGCCCATTCCCTTTCCTTCTATAAATCAAGTTCACCCGCGTGTTCGTTTGCCGCCCTATTACATAAAAAAAAGATCAAGGATTAATCTAATAATAAAAAATAAAAATAAATAATCTAATCTAATCCGAACTAGTAACTAGTTGACATCAGAGAAATCCTCTGACTGCTCCGGCTTATATATGGTTGTGGTAGTTCAGAGAGGGTTGTGTTGTGCTTCTGCAGTGAAGACTAAAAAAAAATTGACCTGGATGATGATTACTTTTTTGTGCCGCATAATTTTTCTGTTTATCCCTATGGTTGATTGGGAAAAAATGCTCTTAGCATCAAGTCCGCCATTTGTTAAAAGTATATTTTTACTTTGGAACAATAAAGTTTTATAAATAATTAAATAAATAGTGACTCTATGAGCTGTAGACCTCGCGAGTCTGTTTTTGCAAAGTGTAGTTCACATTCTGACCCCTTGAAGTTTATCAGATGAAAAAGTTGTTCGGACAAAAACGTTGAGTCTTAATAAGGGTAACAAAAAAGTATTATGACATATTTGAATATTTTTCGAAATGGCTGAAATATGATATTTTATACGTTTTCAAACCCCACAATTACGCCATATTGAAAAAATCTGAAAACTTCTACATAATTATCAAACCTGAGATTGAGAAATGCGACCTGTAGGCGAGACACACCAAAGAATTTTTGCTGAAGCTGAAACAGAGACCTTCGTTCTTTTCGCTCACTCAGTCAACTATGTTCAACTTCTTAAAAATATACTGATAAATGTTTTCGAGCCATATAAATAATATTTTCCGGGTATAGCTGTTCTTCATTAAATTTCCACCTCTACGAGTGGCGTATAGAAAAGTTAAAAACTCGTTAAATGTTTATAATAACAACAGTCCGCTAGCTTCCAATAAGTCAGAACAGAAACTTATTTCTAAACGTCAAAACAAATATTTTATATGGGATTTTTATGAAAAACGCAAGTAACGTCGTTATAATCAGTTTTCCTGCATTACTTAATCTAAAATCACGTTCAAAATGGATATGATAAATGACAAGCGACATTATTTTGGGACGTTTAATTCTCTTAGCATTACAAAATAATTTATTTTTGGCCCTGGATACTACCCTATTGAATTTTCATTGTTATAAAATCTACGGCAATCAACATATTATAGCCTTATCGATAAGCCTAAAACTAAACTAAAAATAAAAACGAATGTACAGCAATATTGTGGAGGAAGACTGTCAATAATTTTGCTATATTTCTAATCTCACTCCTTTTAAAAATAAATTTTCCCCTTTCATCATCATCGTCAGGTCTTTATAAGTCTCCACTGCAGAAGCACGACCCTCTCTGTACTACCAGAGCCATAATTGGCCAGACCAGCCAGAGGATTTAGCCTACACCACGCTGGCCAGACGGACGGACGGATATTTTTTCCCCTTTATTTTCAATCAATCACTTCCACTTTACATAAAGAACTTACCCGCTCCATAACTTGCGAGTACTGATCGCCAGAAATCCCTTTATACGCACCATTTACACTCTTTATTCATAATCGCGAATGAAAATCCTTTCTCGGGCGAATATTTTCGAACTATTTATGTGCGAAGGGTCAGAAAGCCGATTACAGGTCGCCTGAGGAACGGAAGAGCTTTCGCATGTAATCCACTAATGTGGGCTTATAAAGGACACCAACTTATGATAACCCTCTCGATAGAATTTCATTATCGGAAAGGAGCTAGTAAATTTTAAGGTCGCTTCGTTGTGAATATAAATCATCTTATGTATATAAAAGTCTTAGAATATAAGCCTTGCTTGAAAATAGAGATTCATATTTCTCATATCATTATTTTAAATGTTTGTTTAATTTTGGGTTCTTTTCATGGCAATTACAGCGCTGGGTAAAATTTCTAATGATATTATTATAACGTGCAGGGATATGTATATTTTTTGGTTTAAACTAACGTGGAACTCAGATATTACTTATATACGATAAACGAGTAACTCACGTAAGTCAAACTCAAAGTCAAGGTCAGTCAAAGTCAAAATTTTTTAAAGATAAATATATCACTCATTGAAGGTCATTATTTTTAATTATTTTTAGTGCAAAAAATCTAGTATCGGTATTTTTCGTTTCGCAACGACCACTGCTGAGAAGAAACTCATTTACACAGTATTGGTCGCCTACGCGCCGGAAGGGCTTTGTCAGTTTACAAAGATATTATGCCTAATACAATGTTATTACAATTTAACATGCGAACGAGTGCCAAATCCAATTTACAGAAATAAGTAACACTGAGTAGTCCGAGCTGACCAGTCCCTACTGGCAGCACCCGTTCACGAGTTGACGCGTGTGGCTCGGGACGTCTTCGTTAGGCTTCGTCGCCAATCACATTTGCAAGCGAAAATCACTCACTCATAACAAAATCTCGAAAACTACCTACTTAGCCAATGAAGATGAAATTTGGCAGGCAGGTAGATTGAGTCCAAGCTATGACAGATGCCTTTAGACAGCTTAAACAATCTGACGCCAGAGTTAGCCACTTACATAATTAGCCACATATATATAAAAGCGAAAATCACTCACTCATTCATCACGAAATCTCGAAAACTACTAATGAAGATGAAATTTGGCAGAAAGGTAGATTGTGACAAGGAGACGTCCGCTTAGAAAGGATTTTTGGAAATTCCATCCCTAAAGGGGTGACATAGGGGTTGGCAGTTTGTATGAAATTTCGTAATTTTTAAAGTGAGACACATGAAATATTTAATGTATTTTAGTAGTGAGTAGAAAATAATAATCCTATAATTGGACGGTTTAAAAAAAAAACAATCTAATTTATTAGTCTACGCGGGCGAAGCCGCGGGCAAAAGCTAGTAATTTATAAATCCAAAATTTTGTATGGATATATGTTTCTTTGTATGTATGTATAAATACTTGTTGTCTTTCATGCCAAATAGGGATTGGAATGGCACGGTATATAGGTAGTTTATGCCGACAACATGTCGAATTGTCATATACTCTTTGACCACGTAGACAAAGCCGTGGGGCTCAGGTAGATGATATACACAAGATGCTGAGAAATAACATACCTACACGAAAGCTTATGAATTAGACAATTCGCCTTAATACAAGGAGTTAAATAATTCGTACAAATAATATTTTTGCGGACGACTCCGGTTATACTGCATGCATCCACTGACTTTCTGGGATCTTGTTTAGGTTATGTAACTACTCGTATCTGACAGATGGATCTCCATTTTTCATACTGTTCGCCCAGTGTACCCTGTCTTTTCATTATTTGTCTGATCTTTATATAGCGCGGTGAGCTATTTTAATAAAATATTAAAACAATATTTCTTCCAAGCTGGTCTGAGAGAAAGGAAAAAACTTAGAATGTACTAGCTGCTCCAAATCCACATCTCCTGCTCCTCTTCCACCCAAATCGTAAAAGCCGATCGATGGAATGGGCGAAATGCGAATCATGTTAAATAGGCAATGCGGCTAATAACCCATCACTTTGTTGAATCCTTTTTCCACCTTCTCGCCTTGCATCACGCTTCTTTTTCTTATCGAGTCGATATGGTTACACTGTAGCTTCAATTTCAAATCACCTTTGACCAGTGTGTGGCCACGGCGATTCCTCTGACGTGACGCTAAAAGTGGCCTTTGGGACTTGTGGCCCCGGGCTATATCTGCTTAGAGCTCCAAGACGCAAAATGCTCTGTCACTGACGATAGTGTATGTTTGTATTAAAACATTTAAAAAAAACTCACTTTGCGGTAATGTAAAAATACATTATCTTCTAATTATTACTAGTCAACAGAGAGTTTGTGTTTAATTCCTATTAACTGCCTCATTAATAACTAAAGTGGTGCAGTAGTTCTAAATATTAGTAGTTCGGGTGTAAGTAATCTCCCAAAGTTGTTGGAATTGAGCCGCAAATTTCCAGTTTGTTCGAAACTCACGGCAATATTGTCTGATTTGGTTCCTACTGTTTTTGCCTACCTTGAAACAGTACTTTGAACATAACTTATTTTGTTGAAAGGAATCATATTCAAACATATTTGGAACTTTATGACTTTTAATCCAGATATTTAAAATTCATTTATTCTGGGTTTTATGTAATTATAAGAGTAAATTTACTCTTCCTCACCACTTCAGTCACCTAAAGACCACAATTGAACATAGCCTCTAAAATTTTTCATACAATATTGTGCGTATGTGGTACCTTCATTCAGTTTGGAAGGCACGTTCTCATTGGTTCTTTCTGTTATTATTAATTAATCTATAATAAATCTTCATTTAATCAACTAAGGTAATTAGATACATACATTATCTAATAGCTAATAATACCAGCCAGACTAATTTCGTATCCTACTAAATACTTTTAAATAAGAAATATATTTCAAATTTTATAATAATCCCAACTAATATTATAAATGCGAAAGTGAGTTTGTATATTTGTTTGTTTGTGTATTTGTTTGTTTGTTTGTTACCTTTACTTAATCTACTAAACCAATCTTCCTGAAAATACGCATACACATAGTTAGGAGTACTAAGAAGGACATACTTTTTCCGGGATGAAAGGTACCCACCTTTCATCCCGGAAAAAGTAATGTTCCCATGGAAATTGGGATACGCGAGCGAAGCCGCGGGCAAAAGCTAGTTCTTAATAATTTGGATGCAGAACGCTAAACGGTAAACGAACGCCAAATGCCTAAGCAGTTAAAACATCTGACAGCAGTGTTGTTAATTTTGCATTACACACACGAAAATGAACGAAAAACTTATTAGATATGGCCTAAACACAATAATTCAAAACAAACATAACAAAAGCCCCAAGTTTATTTGCACTAAACCTTCCGAATGGTAAATCGGGGCTATAACCACCTGTCCCTCAAAGGAGCATGATGTCATCCACCATTTTGTTAATGCTTTACTTCACCGCCCATTACTTCGGCGAGCCAAGTGACCTGCCTAGTTCTAGTTGAGGTTCATGGCAATTTATCCGATATCCCGCTCTTTGGCACGTGTCGGAATTGCTTATTGTGGATCAATTAAGTTATTAAATTATACAAACAAATATATTTGGATTAATAAACTTGTTTTTCCAGCATACAGCATATAAACATAAATTGTTATTGTTTGATAACATTTTAAAAAAAAGGAGAGGTCAGAAGTATTTCAGGCATGATGAATGTGGATGAAACGAGAGAAATCTGGCAGGATCGTAGCAAGTGGATGTCCATATCCATAGCCTTTGTCTACCCCTGTGAGAAACAAGCATGATAATATGTATGTATGTATGAAGACAATAAATTCAAAATATACGCAACAAAATCTCCAACTTTACTGCCACTAACCCTCAGAATACTGAATCAAGGCTGCACCGCCGCGTCACTCAAAGGCGCATGATGTCGTCCCAAACGCATCGTTACCGGGAGTCCGCCCCCCATATCTGGAACTTTCCGAATGGCCCATTGCGCCGGTTTCATGGCCCCTGCGAGCCTGCTGTCTATCCCTATCTCAGTTCAACTGTGCACTTCCAGAAAGACTTTGTTTTCTTAATTTAGATGGTAAGTCTGTTCTAGGTAATTGTTTGACTCTGATTTGAATAAGAACCGCCTTATTTACTTAAATATCTAAAAAAGCTCATCAGATTTTAAAAAATAAAATAAAAGGTAAGTAAACGCTTTTTGCGGGTGTATCAGTAATTAAAAACTTGACTTACTATAGTTAATTTTTAAATGATTGTACTCGTATCTAGAAAGTTAATAAATGTCATAAACGAGAAAGTGAAATAAGGTACAACTACAAAACTGGGTACATTTTATAGTTCAATAATTGTCTTTAAAACGATATAAAATTGTTTACATTTAATACACAGTGATTGGATATATTTACTCCAACAATTGTACCCAATTAACTGAAAAACTAAGTTAAATATCAAGAAATATGAGTCACTAGTTCCCAGGGCATTTAATTTGAGCTACATTGTAAGTGGCCAGCGACACAGTGCAAAACGGGTAAAGTTGCTCCCCACGGACGCCGCGGTTGCAACTTCCTAACTGAGACCAAGTAGAAAGAACTTCTTTCAATTTTATTTTATTTCGTAAGTTGGAGATCAACGTTTTGCTCTTTAGAGAATAAAAGAGGGATATATTATATTAAAGACCTTACTTATTACAAATCTATACGTATTTTTGTTAAAAATAAATTTTGGAGCTGACTAAAGATGACGTAGCTCAATGATTGTCATCTAGCGACAACAGCCATTATTACACACTAGTGAAATAAAGTGCAGGTTACCTCACGATGTGATGAAAAATAAAATTACGTTCTACCTGATCTGGCAGAAAAAAAATAATGGGCGAAAATTCAAATGGCAAGAATCAATTGCTGTTTTCATTCCATTTTTCCATCTTTATGCCCACGACCCTTAACGACCTCATCCCTAAGCTCTGTCTGCCTCGTTAGGTATAAAGACGTTATAGTGTTTTTGAGTTATGAGTTCCCAGGGCACTTAATTTGAACTAGATTGTACAATACAATACAATACAATACCCTTTATTGCACAAAAGTAAAAAACAGGATATAATTATCTTAAAAACTAGGAAAAAAAAGGCGGCCTTAACGCTAAGCAATTTCTTCCCGGTCACCTCGTTTAATTAGAAAAAAATTATGGGAAATTAGGTAGTGCGGGGTGGTCAATACAAAGTGAAAGGGAGATACCCATAATAAATCAAACCACAGCCTATACTAGATGACTAAAGTATAATGAAATTAAAATAACAGTCAAAAAACAAACAAAAAAATCGACATTCCCATACAAATCTCCCGGGCACTTTTAAATATTTTTTGTTTTTTGGCTGTAATTTTAATTTTATTATACTATAATGATCTACTATAGACCGTGGTTTGATTTATTACAGGTATGTCCCTTCCATGTTGTATAATAAACATACTTATATATATACAATTGTAATTTGCTAGCGTAATCAATCTATGCACGGCAAACTTACTATGACTTGAGGTACATATAAAAAGGTTTGCATCTTAATTTTGAAGATAGAACATTTAAAATGTATAATATATACCTAGATAGTTTACATATAAATAGGATGGTAAAAAAGATTTATTTTACAAAATAAATCGCTTAAGACGCTCTGTGATAAATTCCATTTAAAACGTAAGATACCGCAACAGCACGTAGCGGCCCTTTTTGAGGCTAGGAAGGACCGGACAAATAAATATTCACCAGCCACTGGTATCGTGTATGGATGTAAATTCGAAACTGAAACATTTAGACCACGTCGCTACCCCGGGGCCAGGGCTGCGACCCCTCGGCCGCTATGTGCGCGGAATGCGATAAATAGGTACGGGATATTCGAATCATGTGTGTTGTTTCTGTTATGGATACGCTTGTAATTGTTCAAAGGAAGTGATGACAGATATAATATTTATTTAATTCAGATCATTCATAGCTAGTTAGGTTTAAATATCTTTATTTCTCAATAAGACAAGATAGTCACTTACTTGAGAATAAACTACATTATACTTTATATTTACGGTCGTTTGGACTGCCACAGAGTACAAATAAACGGGCAAGTGCGAGTCGGACTCGTACATGAAGGGTTCCGTACCACCGTACAATGTTTTAAAACGCTGAAGAAACACGTTTCTTGTATGATGACCCCCTTTAATTTTTAACTTTATTTTATTTTTAGTATTTGTTGTTATTGTGGTCATAGTAATACATAATTGGTGAAAATTTCAAGTATCTAGTTTATGCCATTATAAAGATCAAGTTAAAAATGCTGAAAAAAACACGTTTCTTGTATGACGACCCCCTTTAATTTTATCTATTTTTTTATTTTTAGTATTTGTTGTTATAGCTGCCACAGTAATACATAATCAGTGAAAATTTCAAGTGTCTAGCTATTACGGTTTAAGAGATAAAGCCCTGTGACTGACGGACAGACAGACAGACGGACAGACAGACAGACAGACAGACAGACGGATAGACAGACAGCGGAGTCTAAGTAATAGGGTCCCGTTTGCACCCTTTGGGTACGGAATCCTAAAAAGAAACAATAAGTTGTTGTTGTTGACTGTTGTTACTAGATGGCAGTCATTGACCTACGTCAGATGCTTTTAGGAAAAAAATTACACCAGTGTTAGTAATAAAACATTCGATAAAAAGAAGAGGCCCGTTTTTGTTACTAATAAACTTTGTTCCTTTTATTAAAAAAAAGTGAGTAGACATGAGAGCAATTAATGTAAAACACTAGTTGCAAGAAAATTGGTCGGACGATCTGAGCAAGGTTGCAGGAAAACGCTGGATGCAGGCCGCTTCCGATCGGTCGTTTTGGAAATCCTTGGGGCCTATGTCCAGCAGTGTACTTCCTGTGGCTGATATGATAACTAGTTGCAACCACCACACTCATGCTTGTCGAGACCACAAACAAGTGCCTTAGCATAAGCTTAACAAGCATGGAGCATTTGCCTAATTAATTATTACTTGAATCTTTTAACTGTGAATCCTTACCAAAATAAACCCCATCCATCGCAGCGCAAGTACCTTAAAACCCAATCCAATTTATTTGGACGACAGTCGGTAAACCACAATGATGTTGACAAATCGAGCAGCGCGCCGGCCCGCCTTTTTGATGTCCGATCTTTTCCAAACGTTTATGGCTCGATACAATAACTCATTCGATACTGAAATAGAACAGGCCATAGAGTTGCAGCCGCCATGGAAATTGGAAATTTTGCATGGTGTTGCCGCCATATTAAATTGTTTATTTTCATAAATATTATGTGGTATTGTCTTATGTGATTTTAAAATTGACGAAATTCCATGTAACGTATGAAATTAATTTGGAAATCATATAATTAAAGACAACAAACATAAACGATGTAATTGATCAGTTTCACAGAAAATTCCTCTGCTTAGAGCCGCAAGACCCAAAATGCACTGACTGCCCCATTAAGGACAAAGACGTGATAATGCATGCAAATTTTAATGTCAATCTATACGTCCCGATAACTGAACAATAAATATTTTGTTATTTTCACATTATCATTTAGTTATTTGAAAACAAAAAAAAAACTCTACATAAACAATGAGACTTATACCATACCGGTAGCTATACGAGAAATATAAATCTCAACACAAAACAAAAGGCATTGGTAACCTTTTGGAACACACTAGTATTTGGAATATCTCGAACAATCTAAAGCACCGACATAGTTTCCAGCTGGAGGCCTACGTTCCTCGATACCTGAATAGGAATCGAGAAATAAAGGAGATTGCGTGCCGAACACGTTTCGTTCTACGCGCCAAAACACGGCATTTCCATTAGACCGTACCAGACGCAAGTTTTTCTCAACCTATTCTGATTTTCTACAATCTCATCAAATCGGCGGCGAAAGGCACCAAGGGAGCTGATTAAATTGAATCCCCTGTACCTGGCGCCATATTTCTTTTCCGGTTTCCCCAAATTGAACTTTTACCTACAGTTAAATGTACTTTAATCTGATTGAAGTTACGACTTGGATAAATCGCACCGTCTTACGACTTTCCGAATTTTAAAATGTCGGGCGACGTAAAGCATGGCTTTGTCCCGTGATTAATAGGAATTGGTTCAGACTTGCTAAGTGGAATGAGACATATCGCTTTAGAATCAATTCACATACATTTTTCAGTTTTTCAGTCCTATAAAACTCAAAATCCAGTGAAAGGAACAGTAATAAACCTATGGTTTTGTTTATCTAAGTATATGTACATTTCAAGCCACGATATTACTTAATGTGGCTTGTTAGAAGACAGCGAGCGCGAAGCGTCTCTATTTCAGCTTGCTTAAAATTTCGTTCTTATGTTCGTCTGTCCGACTGTAGGGATGTTCTTCTCTACTGCTCGCATTTTTCAACGAAAGATGTGAGGTTCGACAATTATATGTAATTTTGACGATTCAGTTTTTGATTTTTTTTCTAAATGACGGAGCCATAAGAATAAAAAAAATATATAATTTAGGCTTTTCGAAATTTTTAAAAAAGTTTCATAATTCTTTTTTTGTATGAAACACTTATTCATTCGATAAACTTCTAAGTAAATAGTTTTTTAGTCAAAAAATTGATTTAAACTCGCAGGATTCCCTGTTATATGGTTGTGTTCAGCAATGCCTGAATAACGCGTCAGGCTCGTGAACGGGTGCTCCCAATAGGAACTGGTCAGCTCGGCTGCGTTTTGTAATACTCAGTATTACTTATTTCTGTTAATTGAATTTGGCACCCGTTTGCAAGATTGTGATAACATTGTATTAAGCATATTATCTTTGTAAACTGACAAAGCCCTACTGGCGCGTAGGTGAGACATTTATTGACAACAATCATAACAAAAGATCGCGAATCGATAGTTTCTGTAACCCGCTTGCGTCGCGACTTACGTCTCATAAGAAATGCATGCTCTTCCACTTTATTTATTTACATGGGGTTAGCCCGATAAATCCCGGACTTGCAATCGCGAAGGGGACTTTTATTGAACTTTATATTTAGTACACACCCAGCGGATCAATGGAAGGACGTAAACTTCGGTGCATCGGTCTCCATTGTTTTGATGACTGTACTGCTTGTCTGGGATTTTATATTGACTATTACACAGTCACTTATTTAATTTGGATATTATTCTTAGGCCTTCTGCCATTGTTTGTTTTTCGTGCGGGTAAGTGGCAAACACTGTTGTCAGATTTCAATAGCTGCCTAAAGGCATCTGACGTAGCTTTACGACTACCATATAATGATGACAACCGGGACCAACGGTTATGTCGTTGTTCCCGGTTGTGTGAATTCCGAAGCACGGCGAAGCTTGAGAAAAATTTTATGGCTCGTGTGGTCACCATCCCCATCCATGTGCGGACCACGCCCGGTGTCACTTAATTCTTACGAAAGTGCTAGTAAAATACCTTGAACAAAGCTTAAGCTTAAAGATGCAGAGCAAAGAACAATAACAAGATATTAACAAATTAAACAAAACTATGAAATGAACTTTTTACGAGTAAATTAAATACCTACCGCTACAGACAAGGTATTTAATAAAAGCTAGTGTTATAACAAAATACATTTACGGATTCCCAGCATCCTAAAATGAAACATATGGTCTCAGAGGCAATTAGCCGCCGTCAAGTGTGAGCTGGACGTAAAATGCAATTTACAATTGTTGTATTTACGGGCGGTAATTAACGGGCGACACACAGGAGACCGGCAATCTGTCATGGCCGCCGCGGATTGTGCTACGCAGCATGCGGACTCAGATTTTGCTAGATCAACGGAAGCAGTTATTTAAAATATGTTTACTCAAATCAACGTGTGATACTCACCAACTTCCATGATGGTTTGGGGAAAAATAACGTATAATGTACCAGCTACTTTTGACTGTAAATGCCGATAAAGAGAATGTTTGAGAATCGGAATGATGCCTTCATATTGTATGGCGAATATGAGAAAATCATACGAAAAAAAAACTTCAAATTTTACCTCGTCACATGTAGAGGTTCATTATAGAGAGATGGAATTACAAAAACAAATATTTAATGTTGATAATTAACGTCTGTCGAATACAATTACGAAGTGTTGTCAATATTTGCGTATGTAAATTAGTTAGGCCTGCTAACGTATTTGTTTCAAGTAAAACAGTCTCTTATTAACATGGCTGGACCCAAGAGACGCCATGACAAATTTTCATGGCCCGTCGCGTTGTCGTAGCACGTAGCTGCGTAGAGCGTGTATCAGTGCTACGAACGTATATAAACGTATGAGCTCCGCTATTGTAGGCTTACAAAGTTCAGTGGCCACTTTTTATCTGATAACTTATTGTGTAATGTAAATATTAGTTATAAATAAATATTTGTAGTAGTAGTAATATTAGTTGTTAAATGTTATAAGTTATTTGATATAGCATAGGCATATAAAATCCTCGAATTAAGTTTACGACCTATACTCGTACTTGTAACCATTTTATCTCATTGCCACATTGTAAAAAAAATCCCACAGGAATTTTAGAATTTAGAAAATATGTCCAATATAATCAGTTAGTGGTTCTGCTCTTTAATGTAGAATATAACATAATATATGTATATGACCAAATTATTTAACAAACGACGATTTCCGTTACGCAGAGTTTAACATGACCAGTCCGCCACTCCGGAGGTTTGATCCACAGCCAAGGCAAGTTGGAAAATGGCCTTTTTCAAATTGTCCTGGGTTTTGAGTGTTTGTCTATATATTTATTTATTATAAAATATAGTATCGTTAAGTTCGTATCCCATAAAACAAGTTTAAACTTACTTAGATGTTAGCTCAATGAGTGTGATTTGTCCTTATCTATTTATTTGCTTAATTAAGTTTAATTATCAGTAAAGCGGTAAAAATAAAACTACGTGTGCATTACATATACTACCTACATTTGCATATATACTTTGTTTGCTAACACTCATGCATTTCCTGCTAACCAAACTAAGCTGGCGCGATTACACATGCAATTACCAAGATAACAACTTGTATTGTTTGTTTATCTGCTGTTGCCTGTGCACCGACAGTTTTAACTTAGTATTCTTTACGTAATAAGTATGTAGTACAATACGCTAAGTAAGCGATTCTTATTTCGTTCCACTATGCGCTAGCGTACTAAGACAGTCGTTCGCTGCCTTTGCCCCGAGTCTTACACGTGTGTCCGTAGATAGCTCCTCGTGTAGATCCGTTTTTTTGTGCGTATATCAGAAACTTGTAAATTGTGTGGACAGAGAAATATACGAACTTATCTTCAGTGTTGTTGGACTTTACCTTCTGAACCTTATAGCTAGGCACCCACTACACTCTCATTGGACATACATTTAGGTAGAATCATACACAGTAAATCCAGTTATTAACATTAGTCAGAACATAAGAAAAGTGATAGTCCAAGTGTCTACAAGTATTAACACAACTTTACATAGTAGTTCGCCGTAGTTCGCCGGAACTGAAAACTGCAATCTATTTAAGGCAAAAAAACATGATCTAGTGGCGCCCTTATTTAAATTAATTGTTTTTTTATAATTAAGGTGATAATTAGAGCTCCAAAACGCGTTTTAGCGGTAGCCACTTTTACCAGCAACTATAGGCTTGAGATATACTTTCCTTATCATTAGTTAGGTAAAGTACAGGTGCGAGTAGAGACTCGTACCTGTACTTTCAGAAAATCTATGAACGTATCGTGATGAGAAAGACAGGTACGGTCTTTATTTATTTATTTACACCTTATTGTACACACATACAAATGTAATAGTACAACAGGCGGACTTAATAGTATTCAGTACCTACTCTTGATTATTCTTAGGTACATATTGTGTGGCCTATACTTTTTCTCCAGTCTAGACTGTTCCAGCCAATTCACTGTTAACATTCCCTAAGAAAAGTATAGCGAATTAGGAAAAATAATCTATGATTTTGATTCTTAATAGCGTTTCTAGTATAAACGCGTATTCATGGTTAACAGTAAATCTATTTAAAATTTCATACATAACACCACAGAGTAATAATATAATAGATACAAATAACACTAATCGCCACAACAGTAAGAGCCACAAGCAAACACGGGGTAAAAGCCGAAAGCCGCACAGAATTAAGCCCATTACGGCCGCACCACAACTATTGTGAGATCAGCACTTCGGTGTGATGTCAGTACGCAGCTTAGAACCAAAATCATCGCAGGCCTTATTGTCACCGTATTATAGTGCAGTATATGAAATATAAGTAAGATCATCACTGTTAACGTAAATATTTTATGAAGACCATATAAGTATAACACTGATCGCCTAAACAGTTGGAGCCACAGGTAAACACGGACTAAAAGCCGAAAGCCGCACAGAATTAAGTCCATTACGGCCGCACCGCAACTATTGTGACATCCGAGCCCCAGTATAATGTCAATACGCAGCTTAGGTCTAAAGGCCACATCACCATGTTTTGATGAATTTACTACCTACGTTTTGGGATGAGATACATTTAATTCTAACATTTCATTTATGATGACATATTTGTAGTTCAGAGTGGTAAACACTTAAGTTATAGAATTATAAACACATGATTTATCTTGCATTCTGTACTGTTGTAAGCAATTATTGATTTGGTAATAAAAATTAAAACTAACATAGACAACAAAAATCTTGTACTTGGAATATTTATAGACTTAAAAAAAGCATTTGACACGGTCAGTAACTCGTTGCTATTGAAAAAAACTTAAACATATTGGAATTACTGCCAAGGCATATGACATGATAGCATCATATTTTCAAAATCGTGCACAAATAGTCAAATTGGGCAATTACAAGTTGGGGGATGAGATATATTTAATTCTAAAATTTCATTTATGATGACATATTTGTAGTTCAGAATGGTAAACACATAAGTTATAGAAATATAAAGACATGATTTATCTCGCATTCTGTACTGTGACTGCACTTCCAATTGTGCTACCGTGACTTATGAATTTCCTCATCAGATATTTATTTTCGCATTTCTTCATTACAACACACTATTTAGAAGTGTGTTATTCAACTTATTACGAGTAATTATACTAGATGAACTTGAAAGTCGATTGAAAGTTCGATTAAAATTTTTCAGGGTGATTTGAAGTCACGTGAGTTCAAATCTGACACATGGCAAAGATTTTCATCTCATATTTTTAATTTAGATATTGTTCCGAGCATTGTTAAACTATATCAATCAATGACAATGCCAGTAAAGAAGCTTATTTTCAAATTTATTGCAGTAAGTGTAAATTTTGTGACCTGTATTGAACACCGCAAAGGAGGTCGGGTCCCGATCTTATTAACTTCTTAATTAAGGGCCCGAAGCGTGACCTGGGTAATAATGTCTGGGCGCAAGCTTAAAAATTAGCAGCCTTATCGATGATCCGTTTAATTTGAGGATTCTTTCGGGAATTACAGGCTTATTCCTAATGAGACAGAATATCAATGATTTCTCGTGAGAATCTCCGCTGAGTTATTTCAAGAATATTTAAATTTAACGGAATTTAATTAACTTAAGGGGAATTATTTCCTGTTAATTGTAATCTTAAGCTGATATTCATGGAAAATAATAGATTAACATGTATAGTACTTTTAATGTATTAACATGCTGATTTTTTTCGGTTTAATGAAACATTATCTTGAGATCATCTATCTTTATCTAGGTTTAATCAAAAACTTTAGTAAAAAGTTATGTAATAATATACTACTATTAAATAGTAGTATATTATTACAAAAGTTATGTAATAATATACTACTATCAAATAGTAGTATTACATAACATAATTGTGGCCGTGCATAAAGATATAACATACCTACGAGTAATTTATGTGCCGCATCGCAATAAAAAATCTGAGTGTAAATTACACAATTAGCTGACATTTTTTTTTAATTTGTCACACGTAACGTAGGTCACGTGCACCAGCTCGTTACTATAACTAGTGCCAAATTTTTGATAACAAAAGTTGACAAAAACGTGCCTATGAATCTAAATTTTTATAAATTAATTAATAATTATACCCTTTTAATAATGGGACATTGTTTTATTCATAAGCAAATGGATAGGTTCATCGCAAAAAGAGGTTCACTTTCACTCTGGGTCGACGGCTGTTTTTGCTGCAGCAAATGTCGAGATGATGATTATAAATGATTCTGCCTGATCCTCAGTTGACCCACTTAACACTTTCAGTAGATATAAAGGAAACATTTATAGACAATCTGTACAGTTAATAAAATTTCTAGTTTCTAAGACTTTATTACGTTACAAAAATACTTAAAATATGTAACTGCAATCAATTAGTCAGATATTAGTATAACGTTCTTATAAACTTTTTGTAGAAATAGTAGTTTTTTTGATATACTTATCATCTAACATTTCTCATTTATTTAATACCAATAAATATAAAAGATACAAGTCAATAACAGACTGTAGTATGTTATTTTCTAAAAAGTTACCTTACCTTGCGTAAGGTAACTTTCTTTTATAATTTTCTTATAACATGGTTGCAGTTCTTAAATATTAATATGTACCTTAGTATTGAGAATTTTCAGACACCTTGATCTATTTTCAAGTTGATACAGACTAACAAATACGTAAAATAGTTAATTTTTGTCCTAATCTGCCTTTAAAAATAAACAATAGTTACACAATCGACATACATGATATGCTGCCATAGATAAGTAAGATCTCCATTTGAAAGTTTTTAGTAAAGTTATAAAATGTATAAACGTTATGAAATCTGTTTTTATCCTTTTTTTATTTGGCCGTTCATTTCCCACAGCTGGGCAAAGGCCTCCCCTCTTTAGTTCCATAACTCTCTGTCCTTGGTCTAACTTTCCAATCCTGTTCGAATGCTTTCGAATCGTCTGCCCATCTCGTCCTCGGCCTACCCATGTTCCTAAGGCCATCCATTGGAAATATTGGAATTCAGTCTGTGGCTATGTGCGCTCATCTTTCTGGATGTATGCAGCCGATGTGTCCCACCCAATCCCATTTCAGTTTAGCTGATTTCTTGCCTACATCCGTAACTTTTGTGATAGAGCGCAGCGTAGTTTTTCTTACCTCAATTCCTAAAATACTACGCTTCATCACTCTTTGGCAGACCCTGTTTTATGACCTTAGGTTTGGCTTTTTCTACAAAATTGTTTTTCAAAGTCCTCATGTACACAAGGGAAAACCAAAAAAATACTCCAGCGAACGTACATTAATTTCTTTACAAAATACGACTTCACCGTCATTTGATTTACAACAAATGTAGTTATCTGAATAAAAAAGCGCAGAAGCGACGGTAAAAAGCAATTCGGAATTGCGAATCGAGCGGTTGGGACGGTCGAGCGAGCCAATTAGTGAGGTGTGTCGAATCTCTCCAGTCCCTCTAGGTATTTTAATTCGTCCACTCCATGCTCTGATAGTAATAAATACTAAACAGAAGGTTGCCCTACCGCTGCGTATGTAGACAATAAAAAATACAAAACAAGTAATCTAAGTAAAAAATTTGACGACCTCTGTAGCCTAGTGGTCATCATGCCAGGCTGTCACACTGGAGGTACCGGGTTCGATCCCTGGTCAGGTCAAGATGGAAATCGATCTTTTTCAGATTGACCTGGGTCTTGGATGTTTATTTATATATGTATTTGTTATATAATACAGAACCGTTGAGGTAGTATCCCATAACATAAGTCTCGAACTTACTTTGGGGCTAGCTCAATCTGTTTGATTTGTCCGTATATATTTATTTATTTAATTTAATTTAGGGCACCTCTAAACATCGTCATCAATATTTTAGCTGCAGCAACCTGCTAGTCATTGGGCTCCCACAACTTTGAGCCATTATAGATAAGAATTTATAGGAAAAGGATTATTTTCCTGTCGAAGACCTGCTTTTGGCACGATTTCAAGTTGATTGAGACGTGTAAATAAATGGCATCTGATATTTATTAATGTATGTTTTATGCCTTGACATTCTGACTTTTCTACATTAGTATTGTAACAATTTACAGATGAAAATGCGTTATTATCCATCAAGAGAGATGACATTCTGGTCAAAAGTTTATTTGGCTGACAGTTTTAGTGTTTTATAGTAAACTTTTGGACCCCTTGCGATAATTACCGGCGTTGGGGACTTTGCGTCGAGGCGCAAGCCCGTAATTGCTACCTGCATGAATTTTCGACCATACCTCTGTCCAATCAGTTATGGAAATGAAGTGTGTATCAATTCTCGAACAGATTTTCTTTATTTGTATGTGTAAGCCCGATCAATGTCATTAAGTATAACTGTTTAAGTACACGTAGTTAAAGATCAAGCACGACCAAAATCATCGTATGTATTAAAATTATAACTATAGTACATTTAATTTCTTGTTTCACTGTTTGTAGAGTTAGGATATAATTACATTTTCTATTTTAATAAAACGATTTTTTAAAGGTAATTTTAAGTTTAAGACACAATTTAGTTGTGCTAAGCTATTTAATGCTTTATGTTATAAATTTATTTTAGGGTAGTATTTAAACGCAAATCAAAATTACTGATTGCACAGCAAAATACTCAACTGAAAATATTACTAAACAAACTGCAATTTATATTTGTGGCGCAGTAAAATGGATAGAACTTTCCTAGCACTCGCCGGCCGCTGCCGCGGCACGCTCGCTTCGCTCGCTCGGCTCGTGCGTGTGTTGGTCGCAGTTCTAACATAACCTAACCTATAGGTTTGCCCTAACCTAATAAATTTGATGTGCAGTCAGTATTTATTTGCTGTGCAATCAGTACTTATGATAAGATTGTTGATTTATTTGATGTAAAAAAGTATATAAATGATGAGATTAAATTGATGGGTGATTATTTATTAGATGTGCAATTAATAATATCCCTTTATTTTATATAAAATCTAACCAATTGGTTATTTTTTTTACCTTTTCCTTCTTCTTTCAGGCTTATTTGTTTCGTATAAAAAATTATACCAAATGAACATAAATACTTAATCGTCATCAGAATGGCATTATCACAATTATGATAAGTAAGTATTACAAGTAAAATTAAAAAAAAAACCTATTGTTATATTAGGCATTGTATTTTTCTATTCAAACAGGCATTAAATAATAAATAATATATTTTAAATGTATCAATGTTAAAAGTAATCATATGTTTTTCATATCTAAGTAAATTTAAAATTATATTTATTTTTCAATATGAACTCATTAGCACAAAAACAACTCTTGATAGTTTAACGCTACACTTAACCTGTCAGCACACGCATGCAAACATTCAGTTTGATCCCTAGGGATCTTCCACATAACATCGGTAAAGTTATCACACGATTCGTTGGGCGCGCGCTAATGAAATTAACCCCCATTTTCCGGGAACGAACGTTGGTAATGAGATGTTTCTACTGTAACTACACACGTGTTAGTTAGGAATGACTGGCCCAGTGGTTATTACGAGATAAAAGGACGGGAATCATGTTGGCTTTGTGACTGGTCGCTGAGTTATGGCTGTTTTTTGGGTATTTAGGGAGGTTGACATCGGAGGGAGACTTGTACTAAAAGTTATCTGATTATTTGAGTACGTCTTTACTTTTTATTTCCACTACATTTATTATATTTCGTTAGATCATTATATGGAATTATTTATTTTCAACCCTCTTTGGGAATGTATTTGGCCGAAAAATTTTACAACCGACCGCCGCGCCGCCCGACATTAACCCTCCTTGGGAATGCAATTGTAGCACGAGATGTTTGTTCTTAGTCCTTTAGTCGCCTCTTACGACATCCACAGGAAGAGATGGAGTGGTCCTATTCTAACCCGGAACCACACGGGTAATGGGAAAACAAAAATCATAAGTATAAAATGACTTTTCTTTCTTGTAGCTTTTGATTACCCAGTAAGATAACCTCATATTTTTATTAAATCTTATAAAACCCTCTAAACTGAACTTCGCTTTTTCCTCTTAAAGTAACTTAGTTAGCTATATTTTTTATATCAGAAACAAAAACATCTTTCAACTCTCGACCGTCATTAGAAGCATAAAAATATACGTTAAAATTAGGGTAACGGGAGCCTCTTCTAACTGAATTAAAGAGAATTAATTTTATAAAAAGACCATTTAAATACAAACAAAATGGGATATTTATTTAATGGGCCGTAATGGACATACTTGGCTGGAAAAAAAGAAAGTCAATGAATAAACCAAACGTAGGAACAGAGTAATGGCCGAGGTAAGGTGGAGACTGGAGTAAGACCGGCTCCTCCACACGTCGGGTCAGGTCAAAAAATCTGTGCAATTAAAAAAATATGCCCATCGTGTAAAGGAGCTAGAAGACCACCAAAACCTCTGGTCAGACGACATTATTAGTTTGAATTAAAGCAGCGGATGAGACTGGCACAGAACCATATG
Source organism: Acrobasis repandana (assembly GCA_963576875.1). Taxonomy (NCBI): domain Eukaryota; kingdom Metazoa; phylum Arthropoda; class Insecta; order Lepidoptera; family Pyralidae; genus Acrobasis; species Acrobasis repandana. Next base: position 7,945,269 of record OY756218.1, read on the forward strand.
AAATGGCGCGGACAAAGAAGGGTTACCCAGCAATGAGTTGCTGACAAATCTAATTGTATTTTCTTTGGTCTCTGGTGTTTATTTATTTTAATATACGACGAGTAGAATCATTGAGTTAGTAAACTATAATACATTTTAACGTGAAAGCCGTGTGGTTCCCGGCAGATAAGAGTAGACCTTCACGGGAAGACTTGGAGTGGTAGGACCATTTCAAGTCCATGGAATGGTCCTACCACTCCAAGTCTTCCCGTGAAGGTCGGAAAAGTCGTAGAAGGCGACTTAGGAAACACAAGCTAAACAAAGCTTATAAACAACAATAAGACCTCTCCGACCTAGTTATATAAAGTCAATGTCTCCGACCCATTTGGCCATAGTGCATGGAGAGTGTAGACCAATTGCGTTCAACATTTTCTGTGTTGTTTCTGAATAGGTAAGTAAATAATTGTTTAGCTTCATTACATCTCAAAAATTATGCTTCCTTTAAAGTTCATGTATAAATAGTAGAGCCTGGGGCACAAGCGTGTGAAGGAGTAAGGCTTTTCAGATTAATTAAGCTTATCTCTATTTAGACGTGGGCCGTAATTTGTGTAGTCCCGGGAGAAAAAACTTAGGAGTACTTTTCTTTCCTCGTATGGATCGTGACTTGTTTTTTTAGCGAATTTCTTGTTTTGTTTATAATGATAATGAGGTTACTTTCATTTCTGATATAGGTAACATAATGTTTTAGTTTTAGGTAAAGCTCGTGAGCCTTTTACACTATCTAGTCTAGGAGAGTGTAGGCCCAATTCTCTGACTGCTCTGGCCAAGTATGGCTCTGGCAGTACAGAGGGTTGTGCTCCTACAGTAGAGACTAGAAAGACCTGGATGATGATGATTATGAATAAAACGACACAACCCCATTGAGTTTGGGCTTATTACATTTGTCTTGAGTAGTAGAATTTGGGCCTCACAATAAAAGCTTGTACGAAGAAATGTTTTTTTTAAAGCTTTTTAATATTGTAGATTATATTTCAAAGATTATATCAATATACTCCACCAAATGGAACACAACAGCACGTTGTGGCACAAATGATCAAGGAGGGTTGACCCCAAATAAACTGGGATTAAAGTAATATTCCTAAGTATGTGATTATTATGAACACCTAAATTAAGTGCATATTTTTTCCTACGGGACTATTCATCTATTTTTCTGCACACCAACGTATTCCCGCCAAAACGCTGTCATGAAATTGAAAAGCGCCTAATGGACTGTATTGTCCGATGACAGATCAAAAAGGAGGCGTTACTGAAGGCAATCCATAATTAATTTGCAGTCCCTTCAATGAAGAAATGGGTGTTTACAATAGGAACTTGTTTTGGAGGAGAATTGTTTGGGGTGCGCCGTGCACATCTTATTTTAATCATCCTAAAATGTGCCTTAGTTATTAAGTTGTTACATTTTGGTGCCTACTTAGCTTGAGTAGAAATGTGACATTGCAAAACGTGTTAGTTAGGTAGACATTTTATGGTACCGAATATGGTTATTTAGGCATTTTAAGATTTTATATCTTCTTAGCGCGTTCCTGGTTGCATCCTTAGCTGTGCTGTGACCCCAAGGTGCGCTTTCCGTTTTTTCTTCTTTATTTTTAATATGCATGTCAATGGTCGCCCATGTTGCCGAAAACCTTGCAAAGTGTAAAAAAAATTACGGAAACAGTTTAAATTATTTGGCTATAGTTTTACGACCGACCGCCTTCCTGACGTCAACCCTCTTTAAGAATGCATTTGCGCGAAAAATTGTACACACGGTCGCCGTCCGACGTTAACTCTCCTTAGGAATGTAGTTATAGCACGAGGTGTTTGTGCTTATTTACCTTGGTCGCCTCTTACGACATCTACAGGTAAAAATTTAGTGGTTCTATTCTAGGCCGGAAGCCACACGGCTTAGTGTTCGGAAATATATATACGGCTTAAAGCTTATTTTTAATTAAGTACAAATATTTTAAGGAGTAATTCACTCCATCATTTTGAACAACTTTTTCAATAAATGTCTATCGAAAATAGATCAACAAGATATTTTTTGTAACGATCAAATAGGTACACTTAACACCTCAAAGATGAATACCAAAACCTTTTAGGAATATACAAGTAAACCAAACTGTATCGTGTTTGCTTGCTTCGGTAAAATCCGTTCTTTCTCATTTAAATTAATTTATAAAAGTGTATTTCACAAAGCAAAGTTTGCTTCATGACGTGACTGCGTCAAGAAATTCAGACAAAGACCCCTCCTGAAGTTCGCTAAGTAGCTGCAAGCGCATTAAGTTGCAACCGCAAAGTGTAAAGCTAAAACACCAATACTAACTTATAATGAGCACTTCTATTTTTATTGTTCGAAATAATTCCTCCTCTAACTTGAACCACAAAGAAATATGAGATAGTTCCCTAGCGAAGGTAATTAAATTTTCTGTTTGCCTGGTACAATTTAGTTTTAATACAATGTCAGAGATGAAACACAAGAGTGGTTGTATCGTTGTATTTGTTACTCACGTCTTTCTACCCTACGAATGCCTTAATTTTGCATTGACTGATTTAATTTTGAGACTGAAAATAAGTTTTTATTATTATTATTTATTATTATTATTAGCTATTATTGTAAGGTTTAAGTACTTGTCAACACAAATGTAATAAGCTCAAACTCAATAGGGTTGCGTCGTTTTATCACAGGGTTCCTATAGCCACCTTTCAGATTCATTATCTGATCAGATTTTTGTTATAATTATATTGCATTGTCATCTGATTAACATTAGCATTCAAAATTTCATTTCAAACAGAAACCAGGTCGTGGTTCAAGTTTAACGGAAAAATGTGTCACAAAAAATAAATCACAACATACAGGGCAAGCTAAATAAAAGCTTGTAAAAAGCGTGTTAAAGCGGAATTTATCAAATACTAATAAGTACGATGTTAATGTTAATATTAAGAAACTACGAGTAGCTTTTACCCGCCGCTTCGCTCGCGTATTCCAGTTCCTACGGGAAAAGTAAATTTTCCCGGGATGCAAGGTACCCCTTTGTCCTTCTCAGGACTCCTTACTATGCGTATGCGAAATTTCAAGAAGATTGGTTCAGTAGATAAAGCTTGAAGATGTAACAAACAAACACACAAACTCACTTTCGCATTTATAATATTGACTTTATCAACTTTTTTTGAGTTTTATAATATTTATTATTTAATTTTACAGATATGTATTACTTTTATGATATTGTGGCAATAGTTAAAAAAGTGGTTTCTCATTGTTTTACTGGTGGCCTTGCTACAGTAACCATTTACCACCAGTTGAGCCGTTTGTATGGTTACCTTTTATAATTCTTTAAAATAATATGTAATTAAATTGGTTAACAAAACAAGCAAATGAAACATTTATTTATTCCTGCCAATCTATACTAATATTATAAAGCGGAAGAGTTTGTTTGTTTGTTTAAACGCGCTAATCTCAGGAACTAATGGTTCGATTTGAAAAATTCTTTTTTTGTTGGGTAGTCCATTTATAGAGGAAGGCTTTAGGCTATATAACATTCACGCGAACGAAGTCGCGGGCACAGCTAGTTATTAAATAAAATCTCATCGTAATGGATAAACCATAAAATACAGTAAAAAAATATTCTGCCAGATGCAGGTACAAAGTATTTCAACGGTAGATAAATAAAGTAAACAAAGTAAATATCAGGACATGAAAAAAAACAGCGTTTACTTAGAGGCCAAAGGGCTTTTAATATCAAAGAGTCTCTATTATTTCGACAACAATTCTTGTGGAAAATCTTTGAAAATATGGCAGAACAAACAAAGTTCTTAGATGTGTGGTTGAGTGTATAAATAAATACCAGTCAAGTGTGAGTTGAACTCGTACTTTCCGAGTTCCGTACTACGATGGTACTAAAATTTCAATGACTTAAATTAATTAATTTAAAACGGTTGACTCAAGTACTATAATCGGAAAGGCTGACCAGGATCGAATAAATTTAATTATTTAAAAAAGTAACTACACACATAAAAGATTTAAAAAAAAAACTGTCTGTCTGTCAGTCTGTCTGTATGTTTACACTAATCTCCGAAAGTACTGGATGAATTTTGACGCAATTTTCAATAATAGATTACGCGCAGCTTGGAGCAATATATAGGCTTTGTTTCATTAAATTGGGATCTCAAGAAAAAAGTTATTGTACTATTTTTAATACGCCCTTACCTCTGAAAAAATGTGTATAAAAACATCAGTTAATGATGTTCAAGAGACATAGGAAAAACTCGGTACAAACACGTTTCTCGTTTTAGGATCCCCATAATATTATGTATTATATTATTATTCTGGCGTCAATAGAAATATCTAAAAAAGCATTCACTAAATGTTACGGTGCATGAGATACCTACAACCTGCTTACAGACAGACACAAGGACTTAAGCCTTAGTGATACAGTAAATGAACCCTTTAGTATACAGAACCCTAAAAACACTTGGCAAGATTACTGGATCGGAAAAGGAGCTTTGGGGAAGATAATAACATTTCAAGCGCAGACGTCGGGACAGCCGCGGACAGGATTTGGCTGGACGATATTAATGAAACTACTCGAGATATTGTCACTGACAATGCTGATTGTAAACCTGCTTTATTGTTTTGAGATAAGGCTCTATATTAGTTTTGTCTTTGTTACAATTAAAGTGACGTTTTAAAAGAATTGAGACCTTTGTAAAGCCTTGTGTTGACAGGGCAATATCATACAAACACGTGGCTTAGTTTGTGGTTCAAATTTTCCATTAATAAAGTGATAAGTTCTTAGCTATTAAATTTTTTATGTGCTTTGTACTGATGTACCAATTTTATTTTATTTTATGTTATCCTAAAGACATTTACCGTCTTACTACAGTCATAATAATACAGACTCGTTTTAGCACTTTTATTGCTAAAACGAGTGTGTATTATTTTTGGTAGAAAAAAGAGTAAGAAAATGTGGCTTCACAGGTCATTAAAAGCACGGAGGAAATAAATACGATTTACTACCATGTCCATTTAGTTCAGCCAGGCCTGTGTCACTCCCCGTTTAGTTATCGAAAATGTACCTACATTATTACTATGCACGCAGGCGGCCCCTCCGGCTGGTAAATTCAGTTATACGAATCGTTTTTCCAGAGTCATAAGGATGAAATTGGATTGTAATGGTTGTCTAGGTATCTAAACAAAAAGGTGCTGAGTTCTGACGTGAGCTAAATTAAACCGTATCACTAACAACATTGAGTAGATACTTCTTTGAATTTCTTTGCTGAATGAGACTTCTGTATGGAGTATTAGTATCTATTCTGTGGTTCAGCTTATACCCCATGTTGCTTCTCAAACGTGGGAGTTCATAGTTCTCGACTGGGTCTCGAGCTACAGGCATATGATTTACAAACAGCACAGGAAAAGATCTTAAAATATATAAATAGAGCTATATAAAAGGTACCGCTATTACCCGTGTAATTCCGGGTTAGAATAGGACCACTCCATCTCTTCCTGTGGATGTCGTAAGAGGCGACTAAAGGATTAAGCACAAACATCTCCTGCTACAATTGCATTCCCAAGGAGGGTTAACGTCAGGCGGCGGCCGGTTGTACAACTTTTTGCACAAATACATATCCAAAGAGGGTTAACGTCAGGCAGGCAGCCGGTTTTAAAACTATAGCCAAATCATTTAAAGTGTTCCGGCTATTTCTTCTCCATTTTGCAAGGTCTTTGGCATCCTTGGGTGACCATGCATATTTGGAGAAGAAAAAGCGGGAAAGCGCACCCCGGGCTCCGCACAGCTGAGGATGCAACCGGGAATGCGTTTAGACGAAGAAGAAGAAAAGTACCGCTATGACGTGCTCTTAATGGAAATTCGATTAACATCTTTCCAATATCGTCAAAATATGAAACTGAAAATACAATTAGGAGCTTATAACATTAAAAACCAGTTCTCGTGCGTGTAGCATAAAAATATTCTGTGAGCTACGCAGTCAAAGTATATCGGAGTGATGAGATTTTTTACGATTATAAAAACGAACACAAAAATCTACGTGACGTGAATCTGTATCAGGATTTTTCAGAGTTGAGGATCTCATAATTGAAAAGGAGCGTGCGTTAAGTTAATAAATAGGTAAATGTAAATCATGTGGTAGGTATATAAAAATACAAAGTGGAACTTGAAGAAAACGCGGGAAGACGCTGAATGAAGGCCACTTCCAACGAGATATTTTGGAAATCCTTGGGGGAAGCCTTATGTCCATTACAAAAAATAATCTTATCGTGGACTACGACATACAGAGAAGTGCACGTCTTACGGTTGAAATAAGGAACGTATACATACATACACTATCACGTCTTTATCCCTAACGGGGTAGACAGAGCCAAGGGCGGTAAAGCCCAGGCCACTTTTAGCGTAATGGTGAGCATGAAGGTGGAAAAGGGAAATCATAATAGTGATGGGTTGCTACCCGCATCGCCTCTTCATATGATTCAGATTCTCGCCCATTCCCTCGATCGGCTTTTACGATCTGCACGGGAGGAGAAGCAGCTGGTACATTCTATGTTTTTACTTTTCTCCTAGACCAGCAAAGAAGATAAATAATAAATAAGGAACGTCCTAACGAAAAATTAAGATTTGCTGAAACTAACTGCAAGTTTGTTACTTTTACTTGGACAATAGTTAAGTAAACAAAACACATGCGAACTGTCAATCATAGGCCCAGCGCAACATTTCATCAAAAATTAAAACTGCGAACTTTTCACGCGTTTTACATTGTGTAGAAACTCTGCCTATGCTATCTGATAGCACAGCCGGTCCTAAACCCGGATAAAAGAGGATGCATCGGTAAGCTAACCACCTTTCATGGTAAAAAGAACTTGGTTGTGAAGTCCACAATGAAAAGAACCGGATTGATTAAATCTCAAAGACCTAGGCATAGGTTAAAAACAGATGCACAGCATGGATAAGACATGCCAGAGACATATCGAAATGACGACATTCTGTAAAAATATATTTATAAAAATTTCAGAAAAATACTCGTACACCGTAAAGAGGTATTATGTCGTATGCGAAACTACCGAACGATACTGAAATAGTTTCAAAGGGCTTGATAAGCCGCCCAAGGGCACGTACTGCAGATTACCCGATCTGCCTTATCTCTAACTCTATCTCTTTGACCGGCTCACAAAGTACAACTGTGATATAATTTTCAAAAGTTAGTTGGCAATGGTTTTTTGAGTATTTACTAAATTATAAATTTGAAAGTGTCTCTATTTGTCTGTCTGTATGTTTGTCTGTGTGTTAACTTCAAAACAATATATTGGAATTTTCAATCATATATATTGGAATGGTATTATTTTCAACTGAGATCTTAAGTATTCTTATTGGTTTTTAATCTATCGCGCTTTGAACACATAATTTAAATATATATAACGGGCCTTAGCACGAACCTTTTTTATTGTTTTGTCTAACGTTTCGAAGAATAGTTACATCTTTCGTGGACGCAGACTGACTGGAGACAAAACAATAAAAAAGGTTCATGCTAAGTCCCGTATATATATATCAATTTTAAGTATTCTGTTTAATATTTTCCATTACATATCCTTAAAGTTTTTCTATCGACTTTGCTTGCATAGAAGATATGAGATATCATTTGGAATCTAAAAATCTACTCCTTGATCCCTTATTCCAGTTCTAACCCTGTAGTTTTTCTGTCATATTATGTATCTTGCAGTTTGGAGGAGGCCTATACCCAAGAGGGGTTCATACCCAGTGAAAATTAACAAACTAACACACCCTAAAACGATAAGCTTAAACAAGTATAAAATTATAAATACTCACCTAAACGACTTTAGGGGAAGTGTTAAATAACCTACCTAATTAATGTAAAGAAAAATAAAACATAAAACAAATAAACAAAGTAAAAAAATACACTAATAAACTAGACTAACACTATTATATAAGATTAAAATCTAAAAAAAGAACTAATAAAGCCTTTTTAATTTATTTATTATGTATCTTGTTTCAAATCCCCATACATTTAGTACAAAATAATTCAATCAAAAACGAAATAAAATAAAAACAAAAAATAAAATATAAACAAAATATTAAATTAATTAAAAATCCCACTATGAATTGTACCTAACACAAAAATTATTACGGTTGCTGAGTTTTCTTTTTGAGTGGCAATGGATATCCTTTGAGATGGGTACTATCCAGAACGTTGGTCCTATCTCACTGACCATATCCTTAGCTTTGGGACACCATGAACACTGTAATTGAAATGTAATCTCACGTCTAAGAAAGTTCTTTCGTTTGTCGAAAGTACGTTTATATAATTATTTCTTCTTTTTTCTTACATAATTCTTAAAGACATAGAATGTTATAGTTATGGCTAGGATTGATATATTATTAATCCCAGCTATAACCATTACCATTCTATGTCAGATGTTTTTTTGAATTTAAGCCGATAGGCGCATTAGGTATTTTTTGAGAAGAGAAAAAAATATTGAACTTGCGACACTGTTACCGTTATTGTAAACGACACCACCTTGTTTAAGATTTTACTGTCGGCATTTGCCATAGATGGAAAACAGAAAGGTCTGTTGGATGGGTGACAACCAGTGGGATACAAATTTTCTCGAGCTCCTCCGTGCTTCAGAAGGCACGTTAAGCCGTTGGTCTTTTGTCAGTCATCAAGCTATGTCAGATGCCTTTATGTAAGCAGTTTGAGAAATCTGACACCAGTGATCGCCACTTAGATACCTACTCTAAAACAAACAACAAACAGTTATGATACATTTGTGTTTTTACATCAGTTTGGTATAAAACGAATATGAAATTTTACAGTCTTGATTCTCATAGCATTAAATAACTATACGATATTTTCTTCTCCACTTTATCCTAGGAAATGAAAAAGCCTATAGGGGAACCCGAATATTACTCGCGCCAAAATTAGGAGGAGGTGTAAATTCACACTCAGCAATGGCTTCAATTGCTCTCTCCATAACCCTTTACCACTAAACAAAACTTCCTGGAACTGAAGTTGCTTACGATTGTTGCAATCAAGAATGGCACCCACAAGACCCATAGGTAATTCATTGTCTCAATTAAAGCCAGGCAAACAGAACACTGGTTGAACTCGTATTCACATGCGGCTAATAAATCATACGTGAGCGGTGCGCCTACCAGTTTCAATTTAACTTCAGACCGCAGTTCTAACGTGACGTCACTAAACCGGCAACTTTGTATGCGCTTATACAGTCGACAGCACGTCAAGCTACCCTAATTCATTACAATTTCGTCACTATTACCGCGGTATAAGGGTGCACTAATTGTAACTTGTACGCTGATATAATAATATGATACGATAGAGAGCAATGGCGCAGAGTTCGATAAAGTTAACAGTCAGTTTTTTTTTAAATTTTCATAGTAAAATAAGTTTCAGTGTGGTAAAAGTTGTTCATGCGTTTTATATACAACGTGGAAGGGACATATCCGTCATAAATCAAACCACGGTCTATACTAGATCACTAAAGGATAATGAAATTAAAATAACAGTCAAAAAACCAAAAAATATTCGACATTAGTAGGGAGAAATTGGAGTTTTTGGATACAGGAAATCCAAAAACTCCATTTTCTCCTTTGAATTAATGGAATTGAGTATCAATCCATTTTCTCTTCTGAATTATTCAATTGAATGACGAACTTGTGTATGAACATTACGTACTTCGGTCTTACGCTTCAGTCAAGAGACTACGAGTTTTCTATCTATTTCACGGACTTCCAATCGAATTTTAGATGGTGATGGTTGCCATTTGTAAAAGGTATTAGAATAGCATCATATTGTTCATAATTTATAATATTAACTATGCAAAGACCACATAGTTCGCTACACTTTCAGTCAAGACTACTATATTTACATCCATTTGGGCTTCCAGTCACATTTTATGTCGATGAGCATTTTTGGAAACGCATCTTCCACTTCAATCAGGTCTACTTCTTTTCCATTTATTCGGGTGACTTCCAATCGAATTTTAGACCATAATGTAGCGTATTTCTGCGAAGGTATTATAATAGCATCATATTGCTCATAATTTATAATTTTAACTGTGTGAAGACCAAGTAGTTTCTCAGAAGTAATTATTATATCCAAGTAATCTCCAATATTCAAAGATATGTCAACTGATCCAGTGACAATCATTTTCACTATGCGAATGTCACATATTTTTCTCTTATAAATGAGCACTATATCCATGTGATCTCCAATATTTAATGACATATCAACTGAATCGATGAACAGGTAAATATTTTAAAATAACTGATACCCTGTTTCCCAGACTACTTTACAATAACTGATTAAAATTGTAACTGAATCACTTACTTATATCACATCGTTTGGGTAGATTGGATACTATGGGTTGACTGCTTTTATATTTTAAACAAGGTGTTTTAAATTTATTCAATCATTTTTTTTAAATACCATTCATCTATTTTAACACTGTTTGGGAAATAATACAAGGTATTACATTTTTAAATATTTATTTCGATTTTATCATAATTTTCTTTACACCATTTATACAAACTATGTACATTTTTATAAGCACAGATATTGTTATGATAGATACAGGTTTGAAGATCCGAAAAATATTTTTCATACAATGTTTCAAAATTAGGACAGCCAATTCCTTCTAAATTATACACTTTACTGGTATCTAACATATCTTTAAGCCATACTGTTTTTTCATTACCTTTAGTAAAAATATTTTTGCCTTTAAAAAAATTTATTATACTAGACTTATAATTATAGTAAGGTACAAAGCCTTCATTCCATAAAATTCCTCTATTTCTTTCAATCCATGCTACACTTGAACGTTCCTTTTTTGTTAAATCATAAAATGGGTAGGGAGGCTTTATTAGTAATATCATCACATGTGATTTCGATAAAATTGCTATTTCTTTGGGAATGAATTGGTTTTTCTCATTCTTGAAACCTTGAACATCAACAATTACATTCATGATATCTTCCGAACAATACTACTCAGAGGTTTATATTCAAAAAGCCGATCGTTTATGATCAAGCAGTATCCTGTTGTATCTTCAGGTATGTCTTCAGAACACTCAATTTCTAAACGCACATCTACTGGTCCAGTCTTTAGTGAATCGTTTTGTCTTGAACAATCAATAACGAAAAGTGGTGCTTTTTCTTTGAATGACAGCAAATCAAGCAGAGGGTCTGGACTGAAGCCATAATACGACTGACGGAAATTCGTATACATTTCATATAATATACTGTATTTTCCTTGATCAAATTTAAGATTAAGTGATTCATAGGGAAAATATTGTGAATTTAAAAACAGTTTAACATTGGTAACATTACAATGATCAAACACTGAAGAACTATTAATAGAAACATCTTTTCTATTACTTTGCAAACCGAATATAACAAATCTTGGTTTTTCTAATTGAGAAGCAGTTTTGATAGACCATGAATGTTTTGTTGTTTTGGGTAATAATGGATATTCATACAAATCCCAATTTCTGAATGCAAGATGTATGGGACGATCTTTTTCTAGGTGTTTCAGTAATAAGAGTCTACAACGATCGGAAACTTTAATATGCGGCACTCGCCATTGTACCTTCTGTATATCTATACGGATATTATTTGTTTTTTCAGTGGTTACACAATTTACAGCAGAACTGCTTCTTTGTAATATAAGTTCATGTCTACAATTGATAATTATTTTATTATAATCTTCTGCGAAACCCAATACTTTGTTTAATGGGAGAACTATGCAGAAGTTTCCATTTGTTTGCTTTATTCCGCCCACTTTCCACCCCCACACCTCAGCGGCTCTATTTTCCCCTTCATTCATTGAAATGTATGATTTTATTGTAGTGGTGATTCCAGCATTTTTTATGCGATCTATTTCAATACCATTCAGTTCATATCTTATGTCTTGAAATAAAAATGGTATTGCATTGTTAATAAAATTTACTTCTTTTTTAGATATTTTTCCTGTTGCATCAGCACCACTTACATTCACACGACCCTCTATGTAAATTGAACTACCGGATGGTAGCACATATACATCTTGCTGATGAATAGGTATTCTAATTTCATCGTAATCCTTGAAACTATTGTTATAAGGATTATAGCTATGTATTTCATAGCTTTCTATTGAATGATCGTGTTGTGGTAAATCCGTAATTTGTAACATTTTATGATTTAAATCCAAGAGCGCGAAGAAATATTATATTTTAATTTTTTAAAGTAATAGCTTTTTTCATCTAACCACTGCTCGATAGTAGTCTTCTTTCTTTCGATATAGGAGGTGAAATGATCTGTGTTAATTATAAATAGCTGTTTTATCTTATTTTAAGCATTTTTACACTTTGTATCCAAGAGCAAGAAGAAATTTTTTATTATTATCCGTAATTTTTTTTGCTTTAAAACCTTTTCGTCTTACTTGCTTCGTTATAGGTGAAAAAGTTTTCAATTTCTTTTGTACAATAGGAGTTTTATTAAAAACGATCATTTCAAATTTATGTACTTATTTCAAATATCAAATTTATAATAATATGTAGTTAACGCGAGATACAGTAACAGACTGATTCATAAATAAACCAGTAACCATATTTATTTTTTAATTTTACGAATTTTCCAAAATGATTTAAGAAATTTTAAGCACAGATGCCCGCAATTAAATAAATTACTCCCTTGAAAATTATCATAATTGTATCGGATGTTGTCACCCACATATTCAACAAATTCTTTAGGCGGTTTCAGATTTCCGTAACTGTCAAAGTATTCAATGTAATCGTTTATTTTTGCGTAGGCTACCCAGTGAGTACCTGGATTCTCAGAAGAATCTAAATTGATAACACCACACTCCATCTTTGATGGTTTCTCAGGTAATTCATCTCTCATAAATACACCGCGAAAAAATGGAATATCTTTCGAATGCTTTATTATATCAATATTGGTTAACGCTCTTCTAGGCAGCCTCATATTTAGTTTTTTTGTGTCATGACATAGATTCCTAAACCATCTTTGTAAGGTTTTAAATGTAATCCTTTTCCAACGCACACTGACTCCATTTTACTATCTTGTCTTTTTGATTTTAAAAGTTGTTTCCTTCCAGATATATATTCACTGATAGCTTTTGCGATTCCAGCAACACCGTCAGCTAAACCACCCGCTGCAGACAATCCTGCAAATATAGGGATAAGAGGGAGAAACCCACCAGTTTTAGGTACAGGTATAACTCTTGGTATTTTGACAGGTAGGTCTGCAGCCAGTTCTTGAGCTACTGCGTATGCCAATTCCATTAACGCTTTCTTACATTTGGGTTTTAGATTATTAATATGTCTTTTAGTGTGAGACACAATACTTTTGAAGGTTTTTTTTATACCACGCCCAGTTTTATTTGTTTCTTTCTCCGAATTGGCGGGTATGATTTTTTTACTTCTATTTTTTTCACTAATTTGGCGTATTCTCGTCATTATGATGTCTATCTTGTTTAACGAATAATACACGAATGATTTTAAACAATAAAAAAACTTGTATTTAAATACATTCTTTTATTTTGTAATTATCATCGTCTACAAAACGTTCGTCTTGTCTATCCAACTATTCTCACAATTTGGAAGTCCTAACCATTTAACATATACTCTGTTTCCTTTTTTCTTCAAAACTTTTTCAACTAAATATACATCAGGGTGCTTAGTCTTTTGAATTTCTTGAGAATAAAATGCTCCTAAAATTGGTCTTGACCGAGCATCTTCCAATAAATAAGTTACAGGATTAGTGGGTTGTACCATGATAATTTTAAATATCTCTGTAGACCAATTAGGGGTGTATCCCTTTTCAAAACAGGCTTTGTGTTTACTTATTCTTACAAAATCTCCTACCCTAAATTTTTTACATCTTGGATTTTTTTTAGATACTGAAATATTCTTATACTTTTGTAATATAGTGTCTTTATTATTATGATCAATTGAAGCAGGATCAACGCCGATAGTTCTATGAAGAGTATGATTGTATTTGTGTACTACATCAATGAGCATACCGTCAATCCATTTATATGTACCTTTCAAGCTAAATTCTTTATACAGTTTATTTTTTAACGTTCTTATAAGTCTTTCCACGATCGAAGCTTTTTTTGCAGAGTATGTTGAATAATGATGAATGTTATATTTCTTTGTAATGTTTTTAAATTTATCATTATAGAATTCTGCCCCCAAGTCTGCTTGCAAATTTTTAGGCGTACGTCCTTTTTCTAATAAAGTTTGGAATGCTTTAGAAACGACTTCTTTATTTTTTTGCTTTAGTGGAATTGCCCAAGCATATTTCGAGAAGCCGTCAATTATTACTAATATGTATTTATATCCAGCATTTACTTTCGCCATATTCTGCATATCTATCAAATCTGCTTGCCAAAGATCATCTATGTCCTTGAGGATTACATGTCTTCTGGGAAAGTTTACTCTAACATTTTTATGGATTTCATTTACAACATCTGATTTGCTCATAATGCTTGACGTTTTATTAGGCACAGTATTTTTTCAAGTTGTTGTTCTTTTAACTACAGCAAACTTTTAATTACTAACCTATATATAACTATGCTAGGGTTTTTATTCTTTTAAAATACCAGCTTCTTTTAATTCCTCTATGATTGATATAATTTCATTGTCATGATTACTATTTCCAGCACTTTGTGACGCTATTAATAATTTTAGCCTTTCAATTAGTTCATTAGGATCATCCCAGTATATATAATCTGTATTCTTTTTATATGTTTTCAAATGAGGTAAGTTTCCACCAACTTTAGACTCTAATATTTCTTCAGGGTCACTTGCAACAGATGTCTGCTGTGAAAACAGTGGTTTAATAATCTGACAATATTTCAATCCTTTGTCACCTTTTATTTGACCATTAGAGCAATAGTCTCGTCTGTGTGCATTTGTACTTTCCAGCATATCTTTATATACAATTTTATCTTCGATGGTTACTAACTCTAGGTTGGGTTTATTGCGTATCAAAAGTTCTTTTAAACCTGGTGTCAATTGGTACTTAATGTTATTGATGGTGGCTATATACATTTTTTTATTAGCTGAAGAATTTCCCGTTATTGATAAATGCACATTAGCGTTTCCCATCATAAGTTTCTTATTTTCACTGCGAATTCCAAATGGTACATTCATATCATCATATATTTCCATCATATCTTCTTTTTTGAGTGAAATAAGTGTGTCATTCGATGATTTATTCGGTGTTCTATAGTCATCAGCGTCATCATAGTAATTTGATTCTTCAATTGAGTCCTTTTTAAAAAAGTCTTTGAAATCTTCATATTCTATAGATGAGTTATTTAAATCTTCTATAGTGTCATTCCTGTTTACACTTTTGTTAAAAATATTATCATCAGTAGGATTGTCATTTACATTTTGATTTATTTTAATCAGTGTTTCCAGAGGTTCAGTAATAGGTTTAAATGCTTTTTTAAGTTTCAGATTAACTACATCTTCATCGTTTTGGATCATTTTTATTTTATTTTTTATACTATTAACTGATTTAATCAGTTCCTCTTTTATATTTACCTCCATTGTATCTTAATTAATATTCAAGTGTTATATTGAAGTACTTAACTTGGAATGAGGTATTTTAAATAAAAATCGCTTTATATGGGTTTCTAAAAATATATGTACATGTCAAAACCTCGTCTATACCTTCCTTTATTCAGTTCACAATCTTTATTTATCAATAAAAAATCGAATTGATTTTTCCATATTGTAAAACAAAGTTTTTTAAATTGTAGCCAATTTATATCTGTATTCACATGTTGTTTGTATATATGTTTTAAATTGGTATCGTCTTGTTTAAATATTATTAGTAGATTTGCATTATCTCTCAATAGTTGTTTAGGAACCTTAGAATAGGTTTGTGTTAAATAAAAGCTATCTATCTGTCTATGTCTTCCCATAGAAAAGTAATTTCTTATGTTTATTTGATTTTCGCACGCAACATCGTCAAATATCATAATTGAATTCGATAAAGCATCATTTGGATGAAGAACTTCTTTGCTATCACTGAAAACAAACATTTTCGCTCCAGGTATCATTTTAAGAACTTGTCTTAAAAAACGATACTTTGATTGGAAAGCTGTCTTTGAGTATAAATAGATATGTTTAAATTTAACACCATTTTCATGTATTAACAAATTAAGCATAAGGTTAGTTTTACCACAATTAGAAGGACCGCATATTATACAACGAATAGTATTTGGAAGCAGTGTGCTATGTTTTATTGATTGAGCATGATTTCCCAATTTAATATTATTTACTTCAAGAGTCTGAGTTTGCTTGACGAACTTCATGAGGGCAACTGTTGAGTATCTGAATCGTTGTTATCTTTTTATAGGCACTCTTAAGTAAAATCTAGGTCTCTTAAAAACAAAAACTGCATACAATACATGTATGTGTGTGTGGGTGATGGGGGTGTAGACATTTGATTCGTAAGCATATTTAGTAATTGATTTTTAAAATTAAAACTTAGCGTAAGTGCAAGGAGAGTCAGTTAGTCTACAGCTTTCGCTCGCAACATATCATTGATTTGTGTCTATAATATTTTTACTTATTTTAAATTAGTCGGTAAGTAAATTTATTACCTAATAATAAAAATTAGTACGTCATTGCATCATACGTTTATTGAATAAAATCACTAATTACCTCATTATTGTTACAGGAATGTCGAATACATCTCATGTTGATAATGAAGATAATCTATTTACAAATCCATTTCATTATACTCAAGATTTATCTACATACTTGACCAATTATAATCTTGAAAGCCATAAGCAAGAAGAACATGAAACAGAACAAACTAACCAAATTAAAAAATCATCTCGGAAAAAGAATTGCAATATAAAGCGGATAGCGCCACCACTACCACCACCACCCCCGTCATCACCATCACTGCCATCAACATCGTCTTACATTATTCGTAAAGATTCTCAAAATGGCCATCATATAATTAAAATTAACATAGAATCTTTAAACGACTCTAATACTAATACTGGTATCAGTGTCCAATATGTTGTTGTAGATTTATATGATGAAATTATGGATGTAACAGAAACTGTGATTAAAAAAATTGTAAAAAAGTTAAGCGAACCGAATTCATAAAATCATTTTTGAATTGTAATTGCATTATTTTGAATAAATTGTACTTTATAGAACTATTATTATTTTTTTATAATAAAATGCCCCAATTCCAACTTATATTATAAATACGAAAGTGAGTTTGTATATTTGTTTGTTTGTCACCACTTTATGCTTTAACCATAGAACCTATTTAGATGAAATTTGGTATGGATATAGCTTTTGACCCAGGGAAGGACATAGGATAGTTTTTATCCCCAAAAATTTCCCACAGGGGCAAAGCTCATGGCACAGCTAGTCATAAAATAAAAATAACAACTTCAGTTGAGTACTTTTATTATATCAATTTATACAATATCTTAACATAATACGAGTACAAATTCTATATTGTAAACAATAATAACAATCATAATAATTATTTCCAGCTCAATATATATATATATATACAATAATTATATAAACATACTTATTTTTCTAAAATACCGTGTCACAATGCCCCCACGGTAAGGTATCTATTTGATTTGGTAGAATTTGACGTTTATCATCAGTTCTATTTAAAATGACTTTATTAACTTCTTGGGAGTACAATATGTGTTTAATTGATTTGATCATATTCATTTTACACTTCAACGTAAAATTTTTAAATAGAACTTTCTTGTAATTCAATGGTTTTAATTTCTTAGTTAGGGAGTTTGATACACCTTTAGCTTTATTTATTTGTGTTTTTAATGATTTGATGCAGTAAAGTTTTGCTCTTAAGCCTGTAAATTCTGTAATTACATCACCTCCTAATTCATCTTTAAATAAGCCTGGTATTTTTTCATTTATTTTAGGTATACAATATGGATTATTAGATTTAAAGTTACTAGTATCATAAACTGATATGTTATTACGCATGTCTTTATAAAAATCACGTGTATGTATTAAGTACAGAAGACTGTCAGTATCGGTGTAGCATAATTTTGCTCTTTCACCATATTGTTTTTTAATAAAATCATAATGGTAATTATATAAATGCTGCTTAGAGTATTCAAGAACTGTAAATCCAATATATATTGGTCTATCTAGTACCAACTTTTCATGATGGAATTGCATTGCAACAAAATTTTCAGAAAATACAGTCACACTTTTTAAATTTGGTTTTACGATTAACTTCTCTGCACATAATGTTTTATTTGTTTTATTTAACTTATCATTCCATTTAGTTACTAATTTCACATCTACTTGTTTACGTTTGTTTTCAATGGTTTTACCAAATATTGAATTATTTAAAAGTTTAAAAAAATCTTTTTCGAATGACGTTATAGCAGTTTTACGCAAACTAGTATTTAAGTCAATATAACTTTTCAAAAAATTATCTTGCCTAAACTGAATAATTCGATTAATTTTTTTTAAGATCAAACCATTTTTGATGCATTCTTTTAAATGAACATAATGAATAATGTAGTTGTATTTGTCATATAAATTAGCTATTAGTTTTGGCGTTTTGCCGCCAACTGGTGTAAATTTCTCTGGAGCGAATGGTAAGTCGCTATGTATATTGTGTAAATGGTCTGGATAAGCTAAATCGACTTCTAAGATGTAACCAAATTCAGCATCGTCAGAAACATCAAGCAAATTAAATTTGTCAATGTCCTCTTGTGTCATAAATTTGAATTCTGATATCGGTAATTTCTTAGTCATTGCATAACCATAAAGATTATTACAGTCGAGGTATATCAAATACGATGATGGTTTTAAGTAATCAAATTGAGGTAAATAAATATTGTTAGCTTCAGCATGTCTATGAGAGCATTGTGCAAGACCGCCCCGAATCCCTTTTTCTAACATTTGATAAATTTCTAAGTCATCAATCAATTCTAACTTTACACCAGTGTAGAGAAGCATGGCATCCCAACTCAAACCAGGCGAAGTCATATAGTACGCAGGATCAAGTTTATAATTATGTAAACATATTTTTCGAAAATTTTCAAATACATCACATAGCAATAGCACATCACACATTAAATACAAATCAGTATATTCACCCAAAGAACTGATATCAAATCTTTTCCAAACAGTTTGCGCATGATTGTATTCATCTTCTGTAATATGTTTCATTTGCATAGTGTTATAAAAATTTTCTTTAGTAGGTAGCTGTTTATCATTATATTTTTTCCATGAATCAACATATTCATATGGATATATACCTTTTTGATGAATTAAACAAAATTTATTGTTTTCTGGAAAATATTTAGACAAATGAATGAAATCGTTTGGAGTTAAACTTTTAGTTAAATTATCGAGACTTGAACTAAGAAATTGAAAAGAATCTAAGAATTTAATCTGTATGGGTTTACCTTGTACTCCTGATGCAATTATTTTTGTGATACTTAAGTATTTTTCTTTTGTTTTTGGTACTATTTTTATTTCACCATTATATTTCGATAATTCAGTTATAAATATATGGGAATCGTAGCTCGCTAAATTATGAAATATAACAGGTATAAATGGACACACTCGATACAACAAGTTACAATGCTGGTGGGCTACGCCCCTGTATTCGCCTGTAATATGATCATGATCAGCTACTCTGTCATCAAATAACAAATTATTACAGATATGACATGTCGTTGCATTTTCATAATTGTTTACTTGGTCATTAGTCAGGGGATTCATAGGCTTTTTTGTTAATAACATTTGATGAATTAATTTCACATCTTCAATCAAACGCTTAATAAATACTTCAACGCAGTCTGGCCCTCTATATGTGACAAATTTATTCAAATTGCTATTATGTGAACAACAGACATAATACCCAAAACATGATGGTTGATGTAATTTAGTTTTCATCGTATTTTTACTACTATTTGTATCTTTAAAATCTAACAATAAACTCTCAAAGTCCGCATAAATCACAAAATTTATCTTTTGCTGTCTTTCATAATTTTTAAACTGTAATATGCTGTTTTTATTTGGTAATGTAGTTAAAATTTTTGAACAACTATGTGAATTGTATTTTACTTCACTTGCAAAAAATTGCAAACAAGTTTCACACAAATACATTCGACCTTTGTGATTTGAAACTTGGCGTCTCACTAAGCGTAAAAGATTCTTAATCAAACAGTAATGTGCTTTATTTTTTCTTTCAAAGTACAGTAAATTAACATGTTTATCTTTTTTAGAACATGTTATGTACAGAGGGCCAGTAACATTATCATGCTCGTCAATTCCATAAATATTAATACTTATATTATGATTATTCCTTTCAAATAATTTTATGTCTTTACTCGATGGTGGAAATGACATTCCTTCTATGTCGAATATCGTATTAAAATGTGGATATGAACTTGTCTTGCAAGCATTATTTTTTGCTGGAAATAATGCTGCAGTAATACTCCATAAAAAACAATATTCATCTTCATTTTTTATATTCAAACAACCCTTAGTATTTTTAATACGCGATGGCATCTCTAAGTAAGACCCACCTCGCATGGGAGAATATTTATTTATATTAACTTCTAAATGACTTACTGTAACCAGAGACCATCCAGATTCACAATGTTCAAATTCAGAAAGTTTAGTTTTACATGTATCCCTTAAATCAGAATATAAATCATTTAAATCAGTACTATTACATGCAATCTCATATTTAGTATTAAAGGACTTGATTTGTTGCTCATTGGATTTAACTAGTACAAAATAAGCAAATAATTCAAAATTAACTTTGATACATGTATTATTCATAAGCGATAATTTAATAATTTTCTTAATGTCATCTTTTTTATCATCTAAGAATACTTCTGGTATGAAATACTCGTCTTCTGAGCATGGAGTTAAGCGATATGTCATTATTCTATTCTTAAATGCTGTGGCTACTATATCAATATTCTTAAATTGTGATTTGATCAAGCAATTAGATTTATGAATATTCGTTCTTTTATGATATCTGTATTCATTTTCAGGAATCTCAATATTACATTTATCACAATTAATATAATTCTGGTTATTAGAACTTGCGGGTGCCTTATCATCGAGAAGTGGAACTGTAAAGAAAAAACATCACCATTTGTATTGATAATGTTTAATATAAAATGTAACAATAAGGTATTCATTATGAATATACACGTTTTATAAAGTAGGGTAACATAATATTAGAAGTTAGTGATTACATGAATTATTCTTCCCAGGTATATCCTGACTAAATTATTGATAGGAGCTGATGAAAGTAGGGGGACATTTCTTGAACTCAGCTCTCGTGCTTGTTATGAAAGCTTGTAGATGTTTCCACGATTCGGACTCGGACGAAGTCTTGTTTTTAATAGTAATCACCGAATGCCGCCATCGATTTACTGGTGCAACGTGTTCAATCTCGTCGCACTGATACACCTTCATTTCAATGTAGAAAGCACCATTTTTCTTCTCGTCAATTTGGCGCGAGAAACCGTTGGCTAAGCGGCGTGTTACATAAGAGTAAATAGGTTGCTGTTTTTTACCCGCTTTGTCCAAAGCTTCATCTTCGCTGTCACTACCGAACAGCTCACTCGCTGTTGGCTTGCCTGCTGCGATATTGGCGGGGTGAATCTTAACCTTCTTGCTGGTCGATGGTTGAGGTGCGTCAGATCTTTTTTTATGAGTTTTTTCTTTTGCTGGTTTCACCGTCGTCACCTCCTCGGTGGATGAATCGTCATCGGAGGGGAAAAGTTGTTCAGCTGTACGCTTTGACCTGAAAAGAGTTAAAATAAAATAAATAAATAAAAAGTATTTGAATTATTATGTTATTCTTAATTGAATAGTTAATCGTTGAATGATCTAATAATTGAATGATTGAATTAAGAAATTGGTGCTTAGTTATTGAATGAATAATGACTCCGGGAATGATCTAATAATTGAATGGTTGAATTTAGAAATTGGTATTTATTTATTGAATGAATAATGATTGCAAGGATGATCTAATGATTGAATGGTTGAATTAAGAAATTGGTACTTATTTATTGAATGAATAATGATTGCAAGGATGATCTAATAATTAAATGGTTAAATTAAGAAATTGATACTTATTTATTGAATGAATAATGATTGCAAGGATGATCTAATAATTATATGATTGAAAATGAATTTATAGAATGATAAAATGAATTTGTTAATAAACAAACTAAGTATAGTCAAATAATGATGATTAAAATCTTAAATCATGTTAATGAAATCATGTATTACAAAAATAAATAAAGAAAGCATTGATTTACTTACATTTCAAAAATCTGATTTTCTTTTGGGTAGGTTAACTTCACGATGTGGCTCTCACCAAAAAAAAATTTGTTATGATCCAGGTTTAAGCAGATGAGCTCTTAAATAGGGCGAAATCGACGTCACGAAATTGCAAATATGGAAAAAGGCACGTGTACCTAATTTGCTATGTCAGACTTATCCAAATTAAGAAGAGAAATAAAGGTGCAGTTATATATCAGTCATACCACCCGCATAGATAGTTTTAGTGACCTATCATCAATAGAAAACGATCTCAATATAGCAAGGCATCAGGTAACCCGCACGTCTTATGTGAAGCTATCCTAATAATATTTAACATCCTCTCTACCATTAAAAATTCTAAGAATGTTTGTTTGTCTGTTTATAATTTCATAAAAATTCTTGTATTTCCTAAAGAATAAAAATATTCAGATTTCAACCTTTCAAAAGTGATTGGGGGGATGAACGCCTGAAAGTCGGGGGTATTTTTTTTTATTTGCCTGGGCTTACCTTATGCTTTGAAAATCTTATTGATATCTTATATACGTATTAAACGCAAATCCGTGAGCAAATATCTATATAACTTTGATAAATACTAATGATTATACTAGGTTCTACATATAAAAAAATATTAGAATTCCATGAACAAAGTCAGGTGCAAAACAATGGTTGTTTCAGCTCATGGTAAGTACACATTTGTTTACTAAGCATTTATCTTCGCCTCGCTCTGTCTCTCTCTCTAGTATAAAATTACATTACAAATTTGGCATTGAAGTAACCATGCAATTTTAGTGTCAATTTGAACTCTATGTACAAAGATATTAATAGTATATAAAGGATATAATTATATGACAAATAAAAAATACTTATAGTTTAATTTTCTCTTCATCGCTGTGTGGTTGTTACAAGCAAAAAATGTCGGTAAGTCAATGTATTTTTTTTTAATAAAAATGTTATTTTTATATTAATCAGTTCATTAACAAATAATTGGATGACTTATTCCATTAAATTAGGTTTCACACATTCATATTTCGATTTTTGGTTTTCATTCTTAGTTCTTAAATGTATACTTACCTTGAAGTGTCCGTATATATTTATTTTTATTTATTTATTTATCCAGGCTACATTTTTAATGAATGTTTTCGTTTTCTTTTTAGGACAGTGATAATGATATTTTTAACTTCATACCTGCAAATCAAGCGGCAATTGGTCAATCAAAAGGAAAAAGACCGAATATTGGCATTAGTAAGAAGCAGAAAAAAAACAACGGTCCTATGTTTACATACATGAAAAAGCTGACACGGTGCGCGAGTTTTCCACCAGGAAAAGTGATTAAAATCGAGATTCATGATGCAGCAAATTTTGCTGAAGAAACATGTACACTATGTGATTGTGAAGCAGAAATCTGTATTCAACATATTGTAGAAAACATATATATGGACGATATTTATACTTCGGTTAGGGAAATTGTTGCTAAAATGTCAAATTCTATGGAAATGCAATAAATAATATTTAGATTGAATAAACTTTATTTTATTTTAATTTAAAAATAAACCCATCTATGTTATCATGAAGTATTAGCCAGCACAATCGGTTTATTAAGCGTGAGGATACCTACATTATAAATTACTCTTTACTAATACTTTTTTTGTTTGTTTCACTGTCATACTAAAAACGGATTTGGATGAAACTTAACACGCCGCTAGATTCAAACAAACATACACACTAACGCTCAATTGCTAAGTAGAAATGAAGAACTTCGCTCGCTTCACTCACTCGTTCAATTAGCGTGAGAATAAATATTGAAAATATAAAATTAGTTCACCGAGGCACCTCGAAGTGTATTGATTGCCGTATATGGTGCAGCGCCGCATACCATTGGCTGATTATAAGTTATAAGAGTAGCGCGCCATCGGACCCGACTACACTGTTAACATATGCGCATACCACAATTATTTGATGATTTAAAACTAGATTAGATAAGTGAATTAATATCCCCAAATCACCGTATATGCATGGGGAAAAAAAACAGATATATGTATTCCATAGTTTTCACTTTCAGACATGCGAACCCCACCCAATCTTGAAGTTGTAGAATAGTAAATATTATTTTATTTCAATATGTTCATACATCGTAGATTGATACTCAATTCCATTAATTCATAGGAGAAAATGGAGTTTTTGGATTTCCTGTATCCAAAAACTCCAATTTCTCCCTACTGACATTTTCATACAAATCGCCCGGGCAGCTGCACACTTTTGTATGGAAATGCTGAAATTTATTTTTGTTTTTTTGCTGATAGGTATTTTAATTTAATTATACTATAATGATCTAGTATATAAAGTAGTTCGATTTATTACGGCTATGTCCCTTCCACGTTGTATAAGGGTGGCCCTTGTATAACAAAAAAGACGTGATATCCTTTTCTTGGTCAATTTGATATCTACCTTTTCCGATAGCTAATTGCTAATAATAAGTCTGTCAGTTAGGGAAGAAAACCTTCTTACCGGTTTCCATTTTCTATCTGTGGCAACTTGCAACACTACACTGCCTTTTCCGTAAGACTAAAATACGTGTTAAAGAAGAATATATGTGTTTACTGTTTTAAGATAAACTGCATTCCTAAATGAGAGTTGCTAAGTAAACGTTAAACGTCCACTGCATCATTAAGTCATAAATCTAAAAGCCGTTTTAGGTAACCAAATGTGCTCAAGCGGCATCGTGACGTCATGAATACCGAAGAGCATTACCACGTACGCTAATAGCCAATATCTGGCGGCAAAATTGCCTTCGTAACGATATTTCAGCTGCTAGTAATAAAACCTTTAATCCTATTACTGAAATCGCTTTCGCACACGTGGACATAATAACCATTATATCTGAAAGTAAAAAAGCGTTAATCAATAAGTAGCTGAGTTTTTTATTTATGTTTTTAAAACTTTTCAGGCACTTTCTCAAACGTAGTAAATATGTACGTATATTGTTGTAACTATCTATCACAATCCGCTATTTTGCAATAAATTAAATCAGATACTTTTTAGGGTTCCGTACCCAAAGGGTGCAAACGGGACCATATTACTGAGACTCCGCTGTCTGTCCGTCTGTCCGTCTGTCACAGGGCTCTATCTCTTAAACCGTAATAGCTAGACACTTGAAATTTTCACCGATTATGTATTACTGTGGCCGCTATAACAACAGATACTAAAAATAAAAAAAAGGTAAAAATTAAAAGGTATCGCCATACAAAAAACGTGTTTTTCCAGCGTTTTTAACTAGATATTTATAATGGCATTAACTAGATACTTTAAATTTTCACAGATTATGTATTACTATGGCCGCTATAACACCAAATACTAAAAATAAAAAAAAGTTAAAAATCAAAGGGGGTCGTCATACAAGAAACGGTGGTACGGAACCCTTCATGTACGAGTCCGACTCGCACTTGCCCGTTTATTTATTAACGTCAAAACAAATATTTCCTATGGGATTTGTAATACTGGACTGTGATGTCATAGTTTCTTAGAGTCAAATAGCGCTCTTGGCAGTTTTTCTGCATTAATAAATCTAAAATGATGTTCAAAATATTTGTGATCAATGACGAGTGACATTATTTTGTGACTTTTTTTTCTTATCAGTACAAAATATTTTTATGGTTTTTTTAGGTACCTTAGTACTTATTTCATTATTTAATTTGAGTATTTCAGTAAAAAATATATTTTGGAACCCATACACACATCCCTATTGTCCTAAAACCCATGTTGTTGAAAGAACTTGCGATAAGTCCGCTTCACCCATGGTATTTCTTATTGTTGTTTATTATGAAACATTTTTTAGTTTTATTTGTACTTAATACAAACTAATTAACTATAAATTAAAAAAAGCAATAGGGATGATGACTGTGTCAGAAAGGTATTATTCTAATTAGTCCGTTAATTAGATTATTCAAAAATAATGTACTCATATTTATAGGGTTCCGTACCCGAAGGGTGCAAACGGGACCCTATTACTGAGACTCCGCTGTCTGTCCGTCTGTCTGTCTGTCCGTCTGTCACATGGCTTTATCTCTTGAACCGTAATAACTAGAATCCTGAAATTTTCACCGATTATGTATTACTGTGGTCGCTATAACAACAAATACTAAAAATAAAAAAAAAGTTGAAAATTAAAGGGGGTCGTCATACAAAAAGCGTGTTTATTTGGCGTTTTTAACTCGATCTGTCACATAGGGCTCTATCTCTTGAACCGTAATAGCTAGACACCTGAAATTTTTACCGATTATGTATTACTATAACCACTATAACAACAAATACTAAGAATAAGATAAAGTTAATAATTAAAGGGGGTCGTCATACAAGAAACGTGTTTCTTAAGCGTTTTAAAACATTGTACGGTGGTACGGAACCCTTCATTTACGAGTCCGACTCGCACTTGCCCGTTTATTTAGTTTATCAAAAAAGTAAAAATTCACAACGATACAGAGTATCTAAGTTCCAGAGTTGTGACGTCACCGATGTGTAAAAATCATACGAAAGCGTGACGTCATTCGAAATTTAAATTTGCTGTATCTTCGTCATTTATTGTTTATCAGAGAAAAGAAAAAATATGTGTAGATTATTTTTTAATAATCTAACCGATGGGCCTAAAATATTTTTTCAGTCATCATGCCTATTTAGTACGCTAAAAGTAAGCCACACGTTAGCACGTTGTGACCTCAATTTCCGATCTCAGATAGTAAGATGATATTGGCCCTGCGATCCCCAGACTTAGCTCTACGTTGCAGATTTTGAGTTACCTCACTGATCTGATATTTTAAACCTTAAAGTATAAGCTTAACCTATATTTAGAAAATTATTAATTTTTTTACAAAAAAAACAACCGACTTCAATTTTTTTAAGGAGTTTTTTCCATATCTCCAAAGTTCTTCATCATATCTTCACCAAATTAAAATGGGACCAACTTGGTAGTAAAAAAGCCTTTCAAGTAAAAAAAGAATCATCATAATATTTGAGCTGCAGTTGTCTGGTGAGGAATTTCGGTCTCCAGCTCCAAGATCTTTTCTCCGATCTTAAAAAAAATTACATGGGACCAACCTTGCAATGCTTTCTTTAAAACGAAACATTTTTTTAAATCGGTTCATATTTGACGGAGTTATGAGGTAACATACACAAAAAGAAATACATACACGTCGAATTGATAACCTTCTCCTTTTTTTGAAGTCGGTTGAAAAAAATCATTGATCTTGAGTTCATATGATGTCCAGTGTTTTATCTCCTTTTCGGCCACACAGCAAAAAGTGATCACGGGCACAGTCACGGGGAGCCAAAGCTTGAGATTTTTTTTTCATAGACTAAGGGCTTGCGGTCTGTTATTAATTTTGATTTCGTTTTTTCATTCAGGTACCCTATGTATATACATAGGTGACCGTAGGTACCTGTCCGTATAGACAGGTATCTACGGTCAATCACCATTAAAATGAATAATATGTGTCTAATAATGCCTGGGTATTTAGTAAATGAAAATTCATAAATGCTATTAATATTTTGCTTTGCAGTGCCCAACAGGGTCGTTAAATTAGTAGGGGATCATACAATACTGTGTGTGTCTGCATGTAATTTAAGGGAAACTAAAGTATCAAGTATTAATTTTTTTTATATCGATAAATGGCAAGCCTTAATTATATTATGATCGAAACAGTAAATACTTGTAGTTTAAAATAGTTCCATGTACAACTATTATACAAGGTTACTTTCAAAACACCGGCAACACTTTTAGAGCTCTAGTTCAGTCCGTGAAACTGAACCACTGAACGAAAAAAAAAATCGGTTTCCCACACAAATCAGCGCAAGCCAAATGGATTTTGTATGGACATGTAGGACGAATTTTATTTGTCGATTTTCGATAATTGTTTATATGGAAAGTAGTTAAGTATCACGGACTAAACTTGCTCCAAAACCATTGTCGATGTTTAAAAAGTATACCTAACTCTGTATTTAATATTTAATAACGGTGCAAAGGAGACTATTTTACCTTTCTATGCCAAATTAGTATAAAAAAAAATATCGCTGAAAGTATTCAAATTACTCTTATCCAATCACAATTTCCCTAATGAATTTATCGTTTGCCGATAACGCAGTATATTTGAGACATTAAAAGCGTGTATACTACCGATATTGCTTCCTTAACGATGTTTCCATGGCAAACAAAAGCCTTAATTTTATTAGAAGCGACCCGCATCGACCTGTGTTGGGTTGACTTGGATTGTCAACATACATCTACGTATATGTTGTACTGTGGATGAATATGCGTATATCATGAAAAGTCTGGCCTTATTAAAAATACAAAGGTACGCATGCGTTAAATTCATTGAGGCAGTTTCTTGGCAGTCAGCCAAAGTAAATACAATGTCGAATATAGTAGTTACTTCGTTTAATAACAAACTCAAAGATGTAGAGATAAATACTTACACAGATTCATAAAAAACATAACGACTTATGATATTATAATATACCTTTATCAATGCTTAAACATGAATTCACAACGAAAAAGGTGAATGCGAAAATCACTCACTCATCACGAAATTTCGAAAACTACTTAGCCAATGAAGATAAAATTTGGCAGGAAGGTAGATTGTGATTAGGAGACGTCCGCAAGAAACGATTTTTGGAAATTCCATCCCCAAGGGGGTGAAACAGGGGTTGGCAGTTTGTATGAAACTTCGTAATTTTTAAAGTATTTTAGTATGTAGTTAATTAAAAATAATAATGTATTTATTAGATTTTAAAAATTACATGCCGATAGGGGTGAAATAGGGGTTGCAAGTTTGTATGAATCTTCGTCTTTTTTAAAACGAGACACACAAAATTTTTAAATTAGTGGTTCGTAAAAATAATAATCCATTAATTGGATTTTAATAAATTGCAACCCCATTTTAAAAACACAATGTAATTTGTGTAGTTTACGCAGGCGAAGCCGCGGGAAAAAACTAGTAATGTATTAAATGTAAAGTAACTATAATACATTTTCCAAAGTGTCTAAAAATAATAAAGACTGAACTTTGAATCTTTGTATACTTGCAAATGTACTTTGCAATATTCCAAAAAACTGAAAAAAATTGCAACTAACTCTGTTGTGTTGTGCTCCCAGTAGGTGAGCAAACTTCCAGCAATAATCTATTTACGGAAACTCCGGTAAAACAAACTAAACAGAGTCAAACGCGAAAAAATTACATTAGGTCGAGAAAATTGGCCGTCAAAAATGATATATGAACCTCTGCGCGAAATATTTTTTCGGATACTGACCCAGTTGTAAAAAACTCATGATAGATGACTATTGTTTCTCTAATATAATAACCTTAGTAGGTAATAAGAAATGCTTTCTTAGGAAATCTTTTTATAGCTACAAGTTTCTGTGAGATTCAATATCTAAATGGACTGTCGTGGTTGACTGAGGGCTTACATCGTTGTACGCATCTAAATAAAGATATGTTAGGTTTATGTCAGTATTGTATTTATAGGTAATATTGTACACGTGAAGAATAAAGGTTACCCGTGTGGTTCCGGACCGGTTAGAATAGGACCACTCCATCTATTCCTGTGGATGTCGTAAAAGGCGACTAAAGGACTAAGCACAAAATTAAATTATCTGAAATAAAAGTTATTTTATTTTATTTTATTTTACAAACATCTCGTGCTACAATTGCATTCCCAAGGAGGTTTAACGTCGCGTCGGGCGGCGGCTGGTTGTAAAACTTTTCGCACAAATACATTCCCAAAGAGGGTTGACAGCAGGCAGGCGGCCGGTTGTAAAACTATAGCCAAATAATTGAAAGTGTTCCGGCTATTTCTTCTCCATTTTACAAGGTCTTTGGCATCCTTGGGTAACCATTGACGTGCATTTTATATTTGGAGAAGAAAAAGCGGGAATGCGCACCCCGGGCTCCGGGCTCCGAAGCAACCCAGCTGAGGATGCAACCGGGAATGCGCATAGACGAAGAAGAAGAATATACACGTGAATAACTTTATTTGAAGCATGGGATTGTCACAAAATTATGATACCAGTTACATATACCAGATGTCTACATTATAGTGTAGGTATACCATAAAAACACCTTCAAATTGTACCAAATCCGTCTTCTAAAGTTGACACAAGAAAACGCTGATGTAATTCAAGAGAACGCTTTGTCTGCGGTCTGATTGGAGCCTCGAATAAATTCCAGCTCGGTTCCGCTCGTGCCATCCATACTGCCTTTATATGTTGTTTAAATGTATAAAGTATCTAATTTATTAGTCTGACTTGTAACTTATGTTACTGAAATTAACAATCAACAATCCTTGATTGTAGAAGGACTATACTTACAATTTTTGCAAAAATAAATTAAATAATTCTTTACAAAAAGTTTTATGTAAATAGGACGTATTGGAGATCCGAAATCCAATTTACTAAAATAATGTAAAAACGCATTTATTGGCAATAATAAAATTTTTGTCATCGTAGTAGGTATAAAATAAAGCGGCCAAGTGCAATTCGGACTCGCCCTTGAAGGGTTCCGTAGCAGCAAGTAACATAATATAAAAGTTCTAAAGCTAAATTGCGGTTTACGATTTATGACGTATTAAAAAAAACTACTTACTTACTCGTTCAAAACAATTTCCGGTGGAAGTTTGTTTTTTTTAGTTTCATCATTCTCTTAGTTTAGGGGAGGGGACACACATTTTACCAATTTGGAAGTGTCTCTCGCACAAACTATTCAGTTAAGAAAGAAATGATATTAGAAACCTCAATATCATTTTTGAAGACCTATCCATAGATATCCCACACGTATGAGTTTGATGAAAAAAAATTTTGAGTTTCAATTCTAAGTATGGGGAACCCCCAAATTTTTTTGTTTTTTTTTTCTATTTTTGTGTGAAAATCTTAATGCGGTTTACAGAATACATCTACTAACCAAGTTTCAACTGTATAGTACTTAAAGTTTTGGAAAAAAGTGGCTGTGACATACGGACGAAAAGACAGACAGACGACATGACGAATCCATAAGGGATCCGTTTTTTGCCATTTGGCTACGGAACCCTAATAAACATTTGAATCTTTTTGTCCACTACTTCTAAAATTGAAATATTATAGAAACATCATTATTTCACAAAGGTATTTGAATCCATAAAAATTCTTAAGAATTGTTTCAACCTAACCATTTTTCTAATGTTGACTAAAGAAAACCCGGATATAATTCAAAAGAATTGGAAAGGACGCTTTGTGCCAGCCATACACGTGATCAGACTTCCCGTAAATGCTAGTTCCATCTGACACGGCGATAGGGGAATGTAAAATTCGTAAGATTTATGTTTTGTCGTAAAACACCAGACGACAGATCGCAGAAGGACATAAATTGTTTGCAAAAGCATTCTGGTATCTGGAAACTTTGACTGAGTTATTTTAATACTCCATATTTAACAAGTTGGAAAATATCTTTTACAAGCTTTTATTTTGTTTCACCTGTTACGTTGTCTGTGTCACCATCAATATTATCAGGTTTATTTTTAATCTCCACTGCAGGAGACCCTCTGTGTACTACTCGTACTCTAGAGCCATACTTGACCAGAGCAGTCAGAGGATTTGGCCTACACTCTTCACGCTGACCATACGGGTTGGAGTTCATTTATGTTTATAAGCTTTGTTTAGCTTATTTTCCTCAGTCGCCTTTCACGATATCCTCGAGAAGACTTGGAGTGGTCCTAGCCTACTCTGCCGGAAACCACACTGCTGTCTGTGTGTCTATAATCAAATCTTGCAAGCTAAATTAGACCCACTTCCCATTATTCGATTGAGTTGAAACTTCAGATAGTATTATAGTACCAATGGCCTGATATCTTGATGAAGCCGGTAGGTGGCCATAGCATCTCTGTGTGTGTAACCCCACCGAGTTTGGGCTCAATTCACTCGTTTTGAAAAAAGTGCTCCATTTTTAACTTTTGATGACCATCATTGTTTTAGATAAAAGATTGTTACTTAAAATGTTTATAGGTAATTACTTGTTTAAATATTTATGTTCTTGAGTTTAGCATAGACACATAAAATCCAAGATAAGCTACTTTGGAAAAGTAAATTACACACCTTTAGTAAAGGATTCTTTGAATGAAATGTAGTTCTAATTTTGCTCCGTAATAATTACTCGCAATAAAGACAAACATTAACTTATATTGTTAATAAGTTTTTTAACAGCGTTTAAAAGTCCACTGCTGGACTAAAGGCCTCTTCCAACAAAGAGAGGATTTGCCCACAATCACCACCCTAGTAGCTGGTTTTTCACAGAGGACGCTGCCATCCGTTCCCTTTTCCTATATCTCCCTTAGTCGCCTCTTGCAACATGAAAGGGGGACATTAAACAGAACTTAAAATATTTATGTCGCAACAATATTTTTTTATTGTTTTGTGTGTGGTTCCGGGTTAGAATAGGACCACTCCATCTCTTCTTGTGGATGTCGTAAGAGGCGACTAAATGACTGTGCACAAACATCTCGTGCTACAATTTCCCAAAAAAGGGTTAATGTCAGGCGGCGGCTGGTTATAAAAAATTTCGCACAAATACATTCCCAAAGAGGGTTGACGTCAGGCAGGCGGCCGGTCGTAAAACTATAGCCTAAAATCGCTCCGGCTATTTCTTCTCCACTTCGCAAGGTCTTTGGCATCCTTGGGTAACCATTGACGTGCATGTTACTCGTATAGTTGGGGAGGGAAAAGCGGGAAAGCGCACCCCAGACTCCGAAGCAGCACAGCTGAGTATGCAACTGGGAACGAGCTTGGACGAAGAAAATTTTTTTTTATTATTTTATTATGTTATAGTAGCAGAAATAGGTTACAGCTCAGCATAACGTCGCTCATAAGGTACAACCACTGATATTTAGAAGTCATCTATTACGAGATGACACGAATATACACATATAAAAAGAATTCAACACAATGCAGTTTTTATGAAATCTTAGGAATTGTCACTCAAACATTGTAATAAGTAAAACACGACCAAACCAATGATCTTCTAAAAAAAGTCAAAGTAAAAACCAACCTTTTACATAAATTTAAAATTAAAATTGCTTTTTATTAAAATTGTCATTAAATCCAGCCCTCCCACAACCGCAATATTCAAATAGTTCTCGTTATTATCTGTTACGTGTATCACATAGATAACAAAGCAAAATTACGAGCCCCAAATCAGTAATGTAGTCGTGTTAATAATTTTAAAGTTCCTCATGGATTTGAGCAACCCAAAACTTTCTCAATTTATATTCATATTTTAAACCTGACCGCGGAAACTCCACAACCCATGTTTACATCTAACTTTTGCTTGAGAAATTCCTAATACACATTAAATTGTGAGGTCTTTTATTCTACTTTGTTTTAATTTATTTCTGTATAGCTCCAAGCTGTATCGAACCTTCTTTAATAATATAAATCGAGTAACTGCGTTTATACATCATAAATCAAGTTATTAAACGTAACCTATTCAATTTTATTAATCTACCTAAAGCTTCTTTTGGTTGCCTTAGGAAATAAAAGTAGCTACGGGCAAAAATTAGCCATATAAGTAACTAAAGCATAAAATTAAATGTGATTAACTGTGTCTGGTGAACTGAATGAATGGGAGTGTGAGTGAAGGAAAAAAGAAGGAGTAAACGTTTTGAGAGGATCCTCGTTCTCTTTTCGCACGGCCCGAGACATACGACGCATGCTGGTCTGGTTTTTAGAAATAAATGTAAAACTGTGGTCTACCAAATAAAAAAGATTTTTCTGGAGCTCCTCGTAAATTTGCCTGTCTCGGTCCCACATAAATGTAAGTTGTTACTTTCAAACACCCCTTCCCTTCTGTGCTTGTCTGGAAGAAAATAAAAGTTGACTGTTGGACAATGGACAATAAAGATCAAATAAATAAATAAAAGAATGTACCACCTGATTCTTTCCCTGAGCCGACCGATAAGCAAAAACCTGAATCGTATCAATAGGCAAATCGGCTAGCTACCCATCACTATTTCGATTATCTTTTTCTTTCATTAAGCCCATTGTCACGGTGGTCTTTGGGTCGAACGGTTCAAGGATCGGTCTACTCTGTTAGCGATAAAGACGTGATAATGTATTTGTATATTATGTCATCATCATCATCAGGTCTTTTTCAGTCTCCAATGCAGGAGCACGACCCTCTCTGTCCTACCAGAGCTATATTTTAGCTTGAGCACCAGAGGACTTGGCCTACACTCTCCATGCTGGCCAGATGGGTTGGAGAGGTCTCACTGATATTAATAAGCTTTGTTTAGCTTGTGTTTTTTAAGTCGCCTTCTACGATCTAGAGATCGAATAAGAGATGCTATCTTAAGGGAGCGGTGTGGAGTGAAAGAGAAAGTAGTAACAAAAATATAGGAAGGGATGTTATGATGGTTTGAGCATGTAGAAAGGATGGATGAATGGAAGAGCGGGACAGGATCGGCCTCGGCGAACATACTGCGATCAGATAGCAGACGTTCTGAAAAAAGGAGAGAGACAAAATAGGCGTTATTTTTTCTAGATTACTTACTATGCTGAATGCAAATCCAACTGGTTCTGAACAATCCTCAAGACTCGCTGTCTGTTCAGTATTCAGCAGCTCAAATACTTCACCATGATGATACGAGACCATTTACATACGAAAGTAGGCGGCGATCAGCGTGACGGGAGACTATGAATATATTTTGATAAGTATCACGAACATATTCCCCTTCCAGATAAAGCTAGGCATATTTTGGTCTTATTTTTCGATGGATTATATTGTCTAATACACAAAAGGCATAAAAAATTTTCTATTGCAGAAAGTTTAGCTATTTCTGCGTATTAAGTACCTTACTTGCCGTTTGTTGTCAGTATTACCGACTATAGTTTCAAACTCGTTAGGCGATAATTTTCAAAGCGAATGTGATACGCAATTACGCCAACGGCATGTAAGTTATATGTTTTCATATCATAATGTCTCTAACTCAGTTTACTTCTTCGAACATGAGAACTTTATAATTATATTTAATTTAATATAAAAGACTTGGTGTTCATTTTACTTGGCAAAAATAAATTCCCTACCTTCATCAGTTGTTTCGGATGCTAATTAGATGGTGTATAACCATGTAGATGTGTTTCACAAAAATTACAAAGTTCTTCTTGTGGTAAAAAGTCACTTTACTAATTAAATTAAAACTGAAATTTAATTAAATAATAAAATTTAGCTAAGTTAAAACTAATGAAAGTGCAACAATTGGCGCACCACTAGACTATATTTCGTACTTACGTTATTAGCGCTTTCTGACGACTTCTCATACAAAGTATGTTAGTATTCAAATATACCTCAACTGGGTGTAAACATTTCTAACCATTTTTTTCATAGCAAAGACGCTTTTAAGTACCTTGAGCCCATTTTAAAATTCTGTAATTATTTTGTAAAATATATTAGACTACGCCTACAAGATAAGAATCGATGTCCAACTTGTCTTGATTTTGTATAAAAACTAAGTACTTATAACAGTCAGGTGGAAAGTCAGTATCAAAATGAAAAGAGGGCCAAGGGTACTAAGATGTAATACAATAAGAAATACGATGGAATAAGTATTCATGGAAGGACCCGCTAGATCAAAGTTTTGGCAATTTCTAATTTAATCTAAAACCACCGATAGTTTGGACACCGAGGTGATGGTTTCAATACACGTTTCGAGACTTTCAACAAGGGTACTAACGATCTACACTAAACATATTTCTCTAAGTATAGTTCATCATCAGGTCTTTTTAAGTCTCCACTGCAGGAGCACGACCCTCTCTGTACTACCAGAGTCATATATTAGCCAGAGTAGCCAGAGGATTTGGCCTACACTCTCCACGCTGGCCAGATGGGTTGGAGAGGTCTCATTGATGTTAATAAGCTTTGTTTAGCTTGTATTTCCTAAGGCGCCTTCTACGGCATGCACGGGAAGACTTGGAGTGGTATTATTCTACTCTGCCGGAAACCACACGGCCAAAACAAATATTTTAAATTCTCATAAAAAGTTACCTTATTTGATTGTCTCACGATTTAGTCCACAAAACTCTTTTTTAAATGTGGATGTATCTTAAAATAGGAATCCAATATTGACAAACAAATATATACCAATTAAAAACACAAAATTCCACGTCTTTTCAAACGACGCACCGAATGTTTTATACAAATAATTATGTCCCATAAATAATTCAACAAACTGAAGAATACGATTACTTACGTCAACAAAACTCAATTCAAACTTTACCGGCAATTTATATGAAAATGCTTTTCTTTTATCTGTCTCCAATTCCTCCGCTTAGAATTCACTTCTTTTACTCATCTCATGAAAAAGATTAAGCATTCTTCAAATGGATGAAGCGACCGGTTAAGCTTTTAAAACAAGGTAAAAGTTTCTGTATTTTCATTTCATTTATTTGAGAAGCTCGGCTTTATTCACTTGACGACATATTTGCTAACGGGTATCACGTTTTTCAAAGGAATGAAATGAGTGGACTATTTCAGCTTTATTTTCTCTCTATTAGTCTTGACTAGCTTTAACGTTGTTGTTTGTTGAACTAATTTAAACAGTTTTTTCAGTTGGTACTCGATAAAGAGTGAGTTTCTGTGTGTGTGTGTGTGTGTGTGTGTGTGTGTGATAAAAATAGGTATTGTTATTCTTTAAATTTTAAGAGAAAGACGAGAGAGTTGTGTATCATTTCCACAATCCTCACATTTTTGGAAAACAAAATAATAATATCTAAGCTATCTGAATACAATACAATACAAATTATCTTTATTGCACCATCATAATTCATAAAATAAAAATAACAAACACAAAGAAAATATTGGTACAAAGGCGGACTTATCGCTAGATGCGATCTCTTCCAGTCAACCTTTGGGTAGAGGAAAAAATAATACCAAAGTTAATTCAATCGTTTAGTCGTTTTTTGTGATTGAGACAAACCATCCAAATTCACAAACACCCTAACATCCAGACTTTTACATCACAGATCTAGGCTCTTTATATCCAAAAATACGACCCATAAGCTATGGCAAGAAATTTGGTTTTATAAATATATTGATTTTTGGAAGTCAATGTCAATGTACGAAAATCGTAAATGCCGATCAAGGGAAAGGGCGAGAATCTGATTCATATAACAGGCGATACGGCTAGCCACCTTTCTCTATTTTTGATTCCCTTTTTTCTACGTCACGCTCATCATCACGCTTAACGTGGCCTTTGAGTCTATTGAGCCACTGTCTACCACTTAAGCAATAACGACGTAATAAAGAATGTAACTAATGTATATATATACATTGTATCTAATTTGTTTATCTATTTAGGATATATTTATTTTAGTGATCCTTCATAAAGACTCCACATTCATTCATACCCACTTCAAAGTTTCATAATCTCTCCAAAAGAAAATAAAAAGATGGAGTAATAAATTCCATAAAAACACTCCAACAAGACATAAAGGCACTTATCCTCAAAATTTATACCATAAAGCTCAATGACAATCCAATAGGAGTAATAAAAAGTCCCTTTCCTTGCCAGAAAGCCAATCAAATATTTTCATAACTTGGTCGAGAATGTCGAGATGTTATCTTTTAATATTACCGCCCACCGGATTATTACAATCTAGAGATAGATTAATATTATACGGCTCTGGAAATATTAGTTCTACAATCTATCTGATATTCCTTACGTTATTGACGTTGAGTACTTGCATACTAGTGGAGTGAATTAAAACAGCTAAGTAGATTAAGTTACTTTATAAGAAATGTGTTGCTAATGTTTTTATACTCT
Source organism: Acrobasis repandana (assembly GCA_963576875.1). Taxonomy (NCBI): domain Eukaryota; kingdom Metazoa; phylum Arthropoda; class Insecta; order Lepidoptera; family Pyralidae; genus Acrobasis; species Acrobasis repandana. The sequence continues at coordinate 7,983,497 of OY756218.1, forward strand.
TTGTTTATGTAAACAAAGAGTATAAAATTGTATATATATTATTGTTATATTTTTGTTCAAACAAGAACAAGTTTTGTTTGCAGTTAACATTTTTCAAGATTATTTAAAATGTCTTGAGAATTCTAAAGAATTGTTTGTTAAATCTTGTCTACATTTAAAGGTCTCCCAAGTTTCAAAACTGTTGTTGTAGACATAAGGAATACCTTAGTAACTTACCTTTGTATTAACATAGGTAAGTTACTAAACAGATACCTTTGAAGTCAAATAAAACGATTTCTCAATTTAACGCACTTGCTCTTAATATCAAAATTATCGATAAGTCCACTCTTCACCTTTTAGGATCCCCAATTTTCGATGAATCTTTTCCAAATTTAATCGAAGCCAAAATTCAAAAATTCCAAATAGCAGCACAACGCCTTTCGAATTTACATTCTCATTTCGCATTTACTATATTAAAACACTGCCTTTTTGTCCCCAATTTTACCTTCAACCTACGATGCAGCCATCTCTGGAAATATCAGGACCTACTCTCAAAATTAGACAGCATAATTCAAAATTCATTGTACAGCATTCTGAATATCGATTTAAATAACCAGCATGTTTGTAACCAAGCCTCCTTACCAGTTAGGTTAGGAGGACTAGGAATCCGCATAATTTCCAGTGTTGCCCTGCCTGGCTTTGTGTCTTCCGTTCATAGTGTTCAAAAACTATTTAATAAAATAATACAACAGCCCACATCGAAAATATCCTATGCAACGGAGGCCAAAACTGCATGGTCAGAGATATGCTTAAATTCCAAATTCCCTGACTACCCTTTCTCGCAGAGACAGTGGGACGAGCCGCTTTGCAGACTTGTACAGAGTAATTTACTTGAATCTTCTGACAGCAACTCTGTAGAGCGTGCTCGTCTCCTTGCCACTGCTGAGTGGGAGTCTGGTTTGTGGTTGCAGGCCCTACCATCCTAGAATATTGGAACATTCCTGGACGATAACACTTTCCGCTTAGCGACATCCCTCCGATTAGGAGCTAAGACAAACGTTCCCCATCATTGCCTGTGCGGTGATACCGTCGACCAGACTCTTATGTACCAGAAGCACCGGCCGGATGGCCCGCCATGCTAATTTGAACAACACCACGCTCTTGTCACCATTGGGTTCCCAAACATTTTAGAACCAAATGGTTTGGCCCGCGATGATGACACTTGTGCCGTGGAAGTTGGGAAGGCCGTTGGTGTGGGATGCTACGTGTGTCGACACACTGGCGGCACAGCATACATAAGAGTCAAACAGAATGGAATCTTTTTTTTTTTTTTTTTTTTTTTATTTGAAATTTGAGTGCGTTTGATCTCTATCTAGCCTGATGGGAAGCTAAGATGAGGTCTAAGGTGTATCACGCAGACTCAAAAAATGCCTGTTCACTCTTGCCTTGAAAATCCCTAAATTATATGTATGGGGAAACATCGACGCAGGGAGGGAATTCCACACCTTAGCGGTTCGCACAATGAAGGAGGAGGCGAATCGAGAGGTACGATGAGGAGGAATATCGACCACAAATGGGTGGAATCCCTGTCCACGTCGTGTTGTCCGATGGTGGAATGGTGCAGGGGGAATTAAATTATGTAATTCCTGCGCACACTCCCCGAAGTGCAACCTGTAGAAGACACACAGACTTGCTACCAGTCGGCGATGTTCGAGGCTGTGGAGCCGTCCTGCCGTAAGCAACTCATCACCAACGAGTCTTCTGGCACGTCTGTCGATAGCTTCCAGGGCTTCGAGCTGATAGCGGGCAGATCCATCCCATAGGTGGGAGCAATACTCCATACATGAGCGGACTTGAGCTGTGTAAAGGCTCAACAGTTGGTCAGGGGTAAAATATCGTTGGACCTTGGAGAGGATGCCCAGTTTTTTAGAAGCCGTCTTAGCCCTGGACTCAATATAGCTACCGAAGTTAAGATTTGATGAGAGATCGATACCGAGAAGTTCGAGATGACGGGTGATAGGAACAGGCACACCCCGGAAAGTGGGAGCCAAGTTGAAAGGGCTCTTTTTAGCAGAGAAGAGACACGCCTGTGTCTTAGAGGCATTGAATCTCACAAGGTTGGCATCACCCCAATCGGAGACAGCTTGCAGAGTAAGATTGGTATGGAGCACCATTGCCTCTCTTAGTTCGTCTATTTCCGGTTTTTTTGCCTTTGCACAAGAAAAATATCTTTCCGTAACGGTGCTATCGTCTGCATACCCAAAAATACCGGGCTTTAGCAGATCGTTAATGTGAAGCAGAAATAGCGTTGCGGAAAGAACAGATCCCTGAGGTACTCCAGCATTAATTGCCAATAGGTCAGACGAGCAGCCGTCAAGAGTTACTCGAATAAACCGTTCCCTCAGGAAATCGGAAATCCAAGCACAAAGGGTGGGAGGGATACCGTAAGCGGAAATCTTCGCTATAAGAGCGTCATGCCATACCCTGTCAAATGCCTTTGAAATGTCAAGTGAGACAGCAAGTGCCTCACCGTATTTTTCAAGGGCTTCACCCCAAAGATGTCAAGATGGAATCTCACAGCGTCTCCCGCAAATTGGCGTCACCGCACTTCTCCCCGCACTTTCTGTACCTTTCTGTGCTCTAAACTAGGGTTTAGTTACTAGCCGCACGCAATACACGACGTATCTTGTCTTGAGAACTGTCAATCAATAGTTACCATCATGGTGAGAAGATGCGCATATAATAATTGTTTATCCACCGATTACAACAAAAAACAGATATTTCATAGATTTCCAAATGATAAAAACAGGTAGCAAAGCAACAATATAATTTAACGTTATTACCCAGCAACCATCTTGATATATATACCTTTCTCGCTCTCTCGCAGTGGCGGGAGATACACAAGAGAGAGAGGGATTATCAATCGACAGCAGTATAAACCGTTAAAAATACATAGGCCCTCGCTCACAGTTAATCACATACACGCAGATGCCAAGTAGATTTCCGCGGGTTATAGTGTAGTGCTATAATGCCATTGTTAACAATGACAACTTGACAAGCCGTGCGTAGAAGCGTGATAAGATAAACATTTGTTTATTTTTATTGAATTTATTCAAATAATTACCGTATAGTTTTGCGCCGATTACGCAAATTACTATATTACAATAGTGAATTAGTAAATTTAGTGCGTTACATTATAAATGACTCAATAATAATCAATAAAGTGAACTAATGGTGAATTTGACAATGGACATAATAAAAAATATTTGTTAAGTGATATTATGTAGCTGTTTCCGACTTCTCTGTTACATTAAATACATATAAAACAGAATATTTTTTACGTCATAGTGTTCGCAAATCTCCCGGTATAGAAAGATATAACCGTAAATATGTCCAACTCGTTAGTAGGTAAGTATTAAATTAATTCTGCGGTGCGACCCTAAGTATAAAACTCACACATCGACGTGTGTACAGATAAATTGTTTCGTTTGTAGTAGTAGTAGGTATATATGCTACTCTGAATCTATGGAGAGTCATACCAGTGCTGGCGGCAACCCATCTTCGCGGCACAAGCTCAAAAGCTCGGCCCATAATTTTTTTTAGGTTTTAAATAAAATGCTGGTCGAGGTCTCGGGTGACCAAAGGGCTGGCAATTATTTTGCTCAACGAGTAAGCATTGCCATCCAACGTGGCAATGCTATTGATATTTTTTATTTGTAAATATATTTTTATATTTTTATTTTATATTTTAAGTTTTTAAGCTCTAGTTTTTAGTTAGTTTTAATTATTTCCATCTAGTTATAATTTAGATTAAATTATTAATAGTTGTACGCTATAAATAAACGAAAATTGAGATTAAAAAAAACTTTATTTTTATTGGTATATTTTGTAACATTGTCTACTTAAAAAAAATACCTATCTACATAAATATCTATTATTCTGATTACTTAATGCATTATGATTTATGATATTTACTTAGTTTGAAATGCCTCAAGAGATGTTTTAATAATTAATCTCTTCTAATACTAACCAAGGGCTTGACCTATAACGGCTTTCCATTATCTCGTAAAGCCTTAAATTTGGCGCTCCGTTATGCTGGCGCGTCCCATCTTAGCGGGCGTTATGAGTGAATCCGCTGCGTCATGCTACACCAAAGGCTTTGTATAAGCTGTGCACGGGCCAGATTTCTGGGCTTTTTTCTGGGCAGGTGATGGATTGCGGGCTGTTTTCTTGTGTAATTTCCGGACACTAATTGCCACAAGCATCCGTCACGGTTCTGTGGAATGAAAAAACGTTTTTAGCGCAAATTGTCCGATTCGCATTTTGTCTTACAAGAAAGTCAATTACAATTTAAAAATGTCTAATGTAAAACGATGACGTGAATAGTTTGATGTGTTTTGCATTCTTTACAACTTTGATCAAACTATAAGTAGGTTATCAAGTTGTAAAAAATTGATCGAATTCACCTCTAATTAACCGACTTCAAAAAAAAGGAGGATTACTCAAAGTCGTCAGGACAGATTTGGAAATATTTTTTTTATTGTTTTAAAGTCTATACTTTCCAGGTTGTCTAATAGAAATTTTATTAAAATCGATTGAAGGGGTTTGTTTTTTAAAATAAAATAACTAGAAAAAAAAATAGGCTGTCGTATACAATTTTTTGAATATTTTGCTTTTCTGGTATTGAAGTCGTTTTTTTTTACTTGTTTTTAAGTTTTTACCAAAAAAGACACTATATTTGAATACTCTTTTTTTCTTTATTCATAAAAATGAAAACAATTAAACAGTGATATTTTTTTATGTGTCAAAAATCGCATTGAACGTTGAGAAAATACTACCTGTTGTAGAATGATATTTGACCTTTTTGCGAACTGGATATTTTGCACCTAAACTGAAGAAAACAAGCGTTAATGCCACGTCTGAGGTAGACGGAAATAAATTCTGTTGAGTTAGTGTGCTTTTCGTTTTGTTGCGCAATAAGACTGCGCCAAATTAAGATGGACAGGGCTTTTGTTTTGACAGTTCGGGTTGAATTTTGCGAAAGTATTGTGTTACGAGCAATTTGGTTATGACGTTCAGATTCTAAGGCAAGTTAGTTATATTTGTTGACATCAAAAGAAGCTAAATTTTTCTCTTATTTTGATCACACTACTAAAAACTATGTCTACATGGTGAGGTTATAAACCAGTATTCGAGTAAAAAAGTTACCTTTAGTTTATTTTCATGATCAGAAAAAAGTAATCGACATTCTCATTTCTAACATTATTACTTACTGTGCATATTTCTCTGATGAGAAAATCAAATCATAAATATAAACTATTAGTTGGACACTCACACAAACGCAAAACATAACCCGGGACATAACCCCATTTATTAATCGCATTTTGCATCTACAGTAACGAACGCTAAGCTTGACTTTTGTGTATTGTAGCAATCTGTCTGTCTACCCAGAAATAAATAAAGACGTAAAAGTAACTATATCCGTATCTCATATAATATATCAGCCAAAAATAATCACCTAATAAACACGAAGCTACTCCTAGCCCAATTTTGGTGAGCTAATAGCGTCTCGTCGGTAAACAGGTATCGGTTGAAATTTCGCCGAAGCGGAAATCACGTGTAAAATCTCCATTAAGGCCGCCATCGCCGTCAATTGATCCGGGATGAGCAGCCATCTATTGGACACGGAACATCGCCGGAACTCGTGACCCGAATCCCGTAGAAAAAGGTTTTAGTGGGTCACAAGTTGTAGGGGAAAAGGCTTTTTGCCTTTAAAACATTTAACATTTAAAACTAGCTTATAGAGAAATCATCGGCACACTGTCTCTTTCTTTTATCCTTTTCTTTATTTCATCACAGTCTATATTAGTCTATTGTAGGACTAAGGCATCTCTGAATAAAGAAAGGATTTGTCGATGACACCACGTATTGGTCGCATTAGAAGGTATAAAGTCTTTACACAGAGAACGATATTTCCTGTTTTCTATTTCCTATACGTTCACTTAGTCGCCTTTTACGACATCCGTGGAAGACAAAAATGGTGGTAACAAATCGTATTATACTCTGCTGTCACCACCCGGCATTCTCTTTCTACTCCATACTAACTGCACTGTTCTTTGCTCTTTGTTTTAAATTACGTTCTAACTGTTTCGCTGGTCGGGAATGGAGATCTCGTCAACTTCAGTGTAGCTGCGCTAAAGTAATCGATGCTCGGGTTCATAACATTGACATTAAAATTTGACCTTTATTTGAACACACAAAAAAATTATAGGTCTATGCTTTGCCCATACTCATCATGCACAAAACAAATGTGACCGTAGGTGTATGAAAAAATCATACATATATTTTTTTTCGCTTTAGTTTAATACTTATACCATCAAGCATTACATCACATTCTTATTTGGTCTCTTACAAAAATGACTAGAGGTGAGCTTTTTAACAGCGCTCAATTTTTTAACGTGCTTGGAATAATATGTTTTTACTGATAAAAAAAAAATTGGTTCTGGTCTACCCTTTGGGTTGCAGAGATCAGACGGCAGTCGCTCTGTGTAACTAATAAACTCGTCAAATCATCTAGGTGAGGTAGCTGACCCAGAGCTCTTTAGTGTTACCGCTGAGGATGCAACCGGAAATTCGATCAGATGATGATGATGACTGAAAAATACAATATATTTTACGATACAAATATTTTCGAAGGTCCGTATGTAATTAATTATTCACACGAAAATAGCTATTCAATGTAAGTTTTACAGCGAAAACCTGATGTAGGAACTTCGTAGCTTTAAGTGAAATTAAGTTATGTTAAAAAAACATCCTGTCTTATTATAAAACGCAATCTAACTTTACGACTCGGTTTAACACATTATTTACCTAAATAAAGTTACGAAAGAGATGGTGGCATATTGCAGGTTTTCTTATTTCGGGCGGATAATGGTTTAAACCAGGCTTGAACGAATAACTTAAGTTAAACCGCGTTTTATAATAAAACGGAATGTTTTTAACTTAACTTTATCTACATAAAAACTTTAGAAAACACGTTTTAATTTAAATATTATTCTTCTTTCTCTTTATCTACTAAAACTATTGAACTCCAGTCGCAAACATGACAGCAATTTTCCGGTAAAATGAATCTAATGGCTAAACTTTCATGGCCAGTGTATTGTATATAAATATATGCGGCCCACTAATGCGTCTTTAAACACTTCCCGGAACCATTACCTAACCAAAAGGTGTGTTTTCGCGTATGTTGTTTCCCACGTTTATGGGAAAACTAAGAATGAACAGATTAGCAAAGTTCCCCGCAAATTTCTCCAAAGGTAATGAGGTTTCGGTTGTTTAAATTGAAGATTCCGATTGAGTTTTAGCAGTTAAATTTAGAGACATCTAGGGAACGGAGTTTCGTATAGGATGCAACTTCACATAATATAATGACACTTTATTTCGGGAAAGCAAGAGAAACTTTAAGAATAGTAATACAAACATGCACCTTTATCAAATAAAGTCTTCTTTAAGTCAATTCAATTAAAAATATCTTTATTGCCATAGGATATTATAATATCTCTTAATAATAGTCACGTTGTTTTGGGTAAACCCTTGAGTTTTTAATAACATTTTTTTCTTAATGCCATTTGGTGTCTGGCTAAAATAAGACGACTCCATTTCTTCCTGTGGATGTCGTAAGAAGCGACTAAAGAACTGAGCATAAATATCTCGTGCAACAACTGCTCTCCCAACGAGGGTTGACGTCGGGCAGCGACGGGTTGTAAAATCATAACCAAATGGTTTAAATAGTTCCAGGTTATTCCTTCTCCATGACGCATGGTCTTCAATATTCTTGGATGACCAATAACTTCATCATTGAAAAGAAAACGCTGGAATAGCACAATATTCAACTGACAACTCGGTCAGATGGTAAAGAGAACAAAAGAGTACAACCTTAAACACAATACAAAAGGCCTCCCAGGCAAGTATCAGCAACTATTTATTTTCGGTTCCACAATAAATATTTTTGCGATCGTAAACTTTGCCAATTCAATTACTGGCAGCACAAAAAACAAGCCACTGTAAAATAAACCTTTTGATGTTCGCTTGCGGAAAATGTGCCCCGTATTGACATACTCCGCTGCGGCGGAAATCGCCCAGGGCACTTTTAACCCGTCAACAGTCGCTGTTCGGCAATTTCATTAGTGGTAAAACTTGTGTCTCCTGGTATGTATCTCAAAATCTTTTTAAGTTCATCATTGAAGAATTATCATATTTTCTTACTAAATCTTATATCTTGCTAGTTAAATGAGTTTCACTTCTAAGTGACCATAGCATCTATTTAGGGCTTAATTTATGTTACAGAAAAATTTCAAGGAATATATGATGATTTTTGTTTTCTAACAATCATCACCCTCAATACCCTTCTCCCAAACACTGACACTCTTGCTACTTAACAAATACCTGCATTCCTATCAAATTCGGTGTCCGAAATCAAGATGTATCGGGGCAGATCTAAAATACTTACCTATACTCGTAAATATTTTTAATTTTGACACTTCTTTTATTTATTTATTTTATTTAAATTTCAACTTAGTACTTTTCATAGAGATAGTTTGTAATTATTATGGTTTAATAATGAGTACCATATCTAAAGGCGGGAGCACTAGAGAACTGTGACACAGGTCCTGGCGTCATCAGTCTCCAGTCTTCTTCAATCGGTGCTATAACATTTACAAATTGTACTTGTTTTTGTATTTTCCTTGTACGATTATTGGAGAAACAATGATTTTATACTTTTTTTTTATCCACTGCTTTTTTCGTTGGCACCACCCATCTTGGTCTTGTGCTGCTCGTTATTATGGTTGAAAAATGGTTTTAGCCACCCATTCCATTAGTGCTTTTCTCCACCTGACATCAATCTGTCAGCCAGCAGACTTGTTCATTCTTCATGACCTTTTTAAAATAGCACGTATACGGTGTCCGATTGCGGTGTTAAAAAGTCAAATATTATCAAAAATCCAAATAAAATTAAAAGCAAATTGCGATTATCCTCAACATTAACAGTGAGTTTTGTTAATTCCACGAAGCGAAACATTAGAGTGTTCCCAAACTGAATTCGCCGCAGCAAATGGACTGAATGTTTAGAAGCCACAGCCAACCTTGTTGCGAACTACAAATGGATATTGTGACGTAGGTAAAATAATGCAATTAATTGCCGTTAAGTGCTAGATTATACAAATAAATAACTCATATTTATTTCTACAATCAATGCCGGCGTCAAATGAACTTGATAATACCTTTATAAATTCTTTACATGAATTCGTCATTCTAATCACACCTATAGGAACAGGGTCTAACAAAACATACTGAAACTATTTTAAGGCTGAAATAAGTTCATGGTACTGATCAACTTTGCCCAAGGAACGCATATCGAAACATGAAAAATAGTTTTTGGCTTCCATAAAAATTTATTGATCAGCTGATCCAAGTTTCTATGGAAAGCATTTTTTTTTATTTCGACATGTTTAGTACGACAAGTTTTTCAGAATCAGGGACAGACACTACGTTTAAAATAGTTTTAGTTTATTTTGTTAGACGTGATACATCTTACGAGATAGACAGGCAAAAAAGTGCCGTGTGCCTTAGTACAAACATCTTGTGCTATATCGCATTCCCAAGGAGGGTAGACGTCAGGCAGGTGGCAAAAAGCGGGAAAGCTCACCCCAAGCTCCGAAGCAGCACAGCTGAGGAAGCAACCGGGAATGCGCTAAGATAAAGAAAAATAGACGCAAAGATTTTGTGTTGATAAATATTACGTTTTCATAAACTTGCGTTCATAAACTATACAATTTTTGTACGGAGTTCTTGGTTAGAAAATATAGCGCAACATTTGGAGTGATACTTGTGTAACTTGGCGCGCGAACATAGAGGCGTAGACAGACGGGACTGAACAAACAAATAGAACACAATACTGCTCTCTTGTGGAGTCGAGCTGCGTTTGAGATTAAGTGTACATTGGCTGACGAAGTTTGTATATAAAAATAAATATTTATAATGGATAGGTCTTAAACTACGTATCAATAAAATAAACTATCAATAAGATGGAGGAAGATCTCGTACCAAAAACTTCATATATAAAGTTGTTTCTCATCTGTTTTTATACTTACTTTTTTTTACTACAAGTATACAACGTGTAAGGGACATATTATGCGTAATAAATCGAACCACGGGCTATACTAGATCACTATTATATAGGATAATGAAATTGAAGTAACAGTCATAAAACATTAAAGAATTTGGCATTACCTACCATACAAAAATGTGTAGCCGCCTGGGCAATTTGTATGAGAATGTTGATTTTATTTTCGATTTTTTTACTGCTATTTTGTTTTCATCACAATTTAGTGATCTAGTATAGCCCGTGAAAATGAATTCCACTCATAAACAGATATATTAAATTACATATACCTAGTATAATAAGGGATATAGCGAGAACTTAACCAAGCTGGAGCAATTTTAATGATTAATGTCTTGGCGACAATGCAGGTCGGGTTATCTCAGCAGACAAAGAAAGGGCGTCTATTCATATATCATATGCAGGCTTGACCCTTCCTCGCCAAAATGTCTAAATTGTTAATAAATACTTCGGTACTGGAAATGGTAATATATGGATGTTCTGAAATCACATTTTGTTATACAAGCTGCTTTTAAATTAAGTATAAATATTCAAAGGGGTTTTTAAGTCCATTGTTTCGAATAACATTTTCCAATTAATACAGGCTGACTTTTTAATCACCAGCCAAATTTTTGGAACAGGTCCATTATACTGAACTACTTTCCATAAAAACAATTAACGAAAAACTAAAATAAAAATTCGCCTTCCCATACAAATCAGCGCTCAGCCAAACGGATTTTGTATGGGAGGACGAAAAATTTTTATCAATTTTTACTTACTTTTTTTTAGAAAGTAGTTCAGTATCATGGACTGAACTTGCTCCAAAAATTTGGCTGGTGTTTAAAAAGTCACCCTGTATATATAAAAAATAGTTCTCTTACACATCGAACTAGTCACGTGATCTAGTTACTATTGGTTTGTACAGATCCCTTTATATACAAAGATTGTTATGTCAGTCTCGCAAAATCGTAATGCAGTCTTTTCCACCGTAAAAAGTTTTGAGATCATATTTCACAAAAAACCGTAATTAATTTTATTAACTGATTTCCAGTTAAAAAATTCAATTACTTAGCAGTGCCACAATCACGTGTTTCTTCGCATTATTAACCTTTCTCACAATGTCATTATGATTTTCATGTGAGATTTTAAACTCAAAATTTTAGACAACATTTTCAAAAATGTACAATAAAGGTACAGGGGTATATAAGTGCCTCGAATCGCTTCGAGAAAAGTATGCTACGCCTGTAGGTACCTTTATTTGTCTGTTTGTTTTTGCTGGATTTGGCGAGGGCAGTGCTGTGCCCCCAGATAGGTATGATATTATTAACCGAGCGAGCGAAGCGTTTCAGTTTCGAGATAGGCCAAAAATGCTTTTGAACATCAGTTTGTCAGTAGGTTTGTTCTCGCCTACAGGTCGCATTTATCAACCGATTCTCGTGAAATTTTATAAGCAGGTTTGATTATTATTCATATAGAATATTTTTTACGATTCAGTTTTTGAAATTTTTTCAAAATGGCGGTGATATGGGGGTATAAAGCTTTAAGAAAATCATATTTCAGCCATGTCGAAAAAAAATTACAATTATGATAAAACGACTCAAAATTTTTGTCAGAACAACTTTTTTATCCAATAAACTTCAACGAGTTGGGGGTGAGTTGCGAGGTTTACAGGTCACAGAGCCACTAGTTTATACTATTTTCTCATACTGGCATGATTACAATGTAAACTTTTCCGAAAATTCTCTTATCGATATTGAACCAGACGACACTTCAAAGTTTTAACGTTTTTGTTCTTAGCTTCAACAGTCAAGCAAATGTAAAAGCTTCACATAAAATAAGTAAGAGGTTTCCAAAATAACTAACTCCATGTCAATCCTTCAAATTTTGGGATTGTATTGAAATGTCTAAAACAGTCGAGGATGATTGTGCAAAACTAATCTAATTAAACATTTTATTTAGGTTTATTGTTCTGTTTTGCAACAGTAAGATAGGGCCACAAAAGAATTTAGGGCACCGAATTCAATTATTGGAGCTACCACTTATGACACTTATTTTTCGGGGTCTAGTTTATTTATCACATACCAAGGCATTTTTAAATATGCTTTTCATGTATTCGTATGGTTTTCGCTTATAAACTGACGAAAGTACTAGGCCAATAAGAGCTAGCAAGCGACTAAGTGCTAACCTAACCAGACTGCAAACAACTTTTCACGAAGTATGCTTAACAGTGGGATTTGAACACACGAACTCCGGATCACAAGGCAAACGCCTTAACCACTGGACCACGGAGGCAGTCGTTATAGTTCTCTGTCTCATAATATCCAAAGGGACATATGTATTAATCAACAAACAACATGCTACGAGATCCTGCCATTTCTTCCAATCGAGTGGCGCTTTTTCCAAGGGGATCTGAGTTCACGCGCCATGGAGCAAACCAATCGATTCAGATAACAAGTGAACCACTGAAATGAGCCAAGTATATGAACTTGATTAGAGATATTGATTTAGAAGTAAGTACTTTTTGGAGTGGTTGTATCTTAGATTTATACGGGGTTATGGATGGGGCTGGTTGTTGGATTATCTGTTATATGTATATATATTTTGTATTGAAATGGTGGGCGTTAGATGGAAAAAGGAAATCAAAATAGTTCATTTATTTATTTATTTCCATAGAATAATATACATTGTGTCGGAATAATTTAAAACTAACAACTTTTAAATTAAATTATGTAACAATATAAAATATACAAACATTTATGTCAACACTGTAATAACTTATACTACATTTTATCAGTGATGGGTTGCTAGTCGCAGCGCCTATTGATATGTTTCAGATTCTCGTCCATTCCCTTGATTGGCTTTTACGATCTGCGTGGGAAGAGAAGCAGCTGGCACATTCTAAGTTTTACCTTGTCGGTGATTTGACCAGGTCACTGAGTTTTTATACAGAGCGAGACGTATTTATACGAGATGCCGTCTGACCTCTGCAACCCAAAGGGTAAGCCAAAATCAATCCTAGAATAGGTTTAAAAACAAAAGCGAGATGGCGTTAGCGACCCACAGCTTCACGTGCCTTTCGAAGGTCGGAATCATCTTTCTTTTTGGATAACAAGCAAGCCTGCAATATCCTAACCAGACTGGAAACAACTCTTGGCAAAGTATGCTTCCCAGTGGGATTTGAACCCATGACCTCGGGACCACAACGCAAACGCCATGACCACTGGACCACGGAGCCAGTCAATTTGTTTTACCTTTAGTATCCTGATAATACAACTTTTTCTGCTAGATCATTAGTCGCGCTACTAATTTACTAATAAAACTGAGCTGAGCCCAGTGACACAAACAAGTCGGCAAAAACTCGACAGACATTAAAAAGTTCTTACCTTTTTTGGGTCATCACAGTAATGTTGAAAGTTTTGTTCTTAAGCCTCTTAAGTGTAATTTGGACTGCTCACAGTTGTTTGGAACATTATGCCTCTTTTAAGTGACATTTAAAAAACTGGAGCCCTTTTTATTTATAATGAAATTCTTCTTTTAGTTATTTGTGCAATCGTGTTTTTGAGTCATATAGTGACTAGAGTTAGTCCTGAACTTTGCTGTATTTTTATTTTATACTGAGTATTTCGTTAATATTCATAATACTCAAGATCGCTCTAAGAACTTTGGGGTAGTATGGGCACTTAAATTGCCGTACCATCGCCTTGTCTGGCGCCTAGACATAAGCCGTGAGCTGTCCTTCATTACAATGCCTAATTAACTCGTAACGACAATTTCCAGCTTTTGACATATCAGGAATAGAACTGTCAAGTACAAAGAGTGTGCGCAAAACGTAGGATTATACGAAAATCAACATAAAAAGCCCTTTGACAATCAGAGTCATTAACAGAACGAAATATTAATGAATTCTCTTTATGAGAGCGCAGGATTTTACTCGACAATCGCAATGTTTCAACCCGGAATGATATTAAATCATTTGTCTGTGAATTTTTAACAAGTAAATGCTGTGGTTCCAACTCGATAACCGGTACTCTCAACTCGATACTCAAATAAGGCGATTCTGATTTCATTTGCTACAAAATAATTATTTATCGTATGAGTATCTTATTACCTTAATAAAATAAATAACTTAGTACCTATCATCATAAGAATGGCACTAATTGTACCTTTTACATATAATAAGTACAGATGGTTAATCTGATACCTGTGCCACCGCACGCGTCGCGCACTACGTGAGGTGGCTCAGTTATCTTAACTTTCCTCTGTGCCTCAGATAAATATAATAAGATATGTACTTAGTATATTTATTCTGTGCAGTGTCCTTTTTATTTTGGAAAAATATAGGTATGTGAAAAAAAACAAAATTCGGTACTAACTTAAACTATACTAATACTTTCGTTTCAAACTTATCTTAAACTTCAAACTAATCTTAAAATTTAAAATCTAAGATAACAGAATATTTCTATTAAAGATTCACATCGAAGAAACGTGCCTAAAATACCAGCAGCATTCCCCCGCTGGTTAGCTCCGTTTGACGAAAAAACTGCCAGCTCTTGGGTCTCCAGTAGTACTAATGCTATGCTAAATAATAATATAAAAAAGTATGTACCAACTAGGTACTTTTTAGTTTTTGGTTAGCCTATTACATTATCCAGGAAGCTTTAGTACTAGTTAAGAATATTCTTAGATTTAAAGGCAATCGCAACTAAAACTAAGATTTTGTATTTAATATGCTTAAAAGCCTTAAAAACAAAATGCGAAACGAAGACATTTCTCAGTAAAAATCTTTCTCGGTCACATTTAAAATTAATCTCAATTTCAATATTTCCCGAGTGGTTCAATCTATCATCACTAATAAGAAACTCATCCATGATAATTAGAAATATGACAAATATTTATGTTGGTAAATGATTAGAGCTCTCGCAATCAGGAGCCGTAGGGATCCTTCGGGATTTACCTCATTTTTTTCTCCAAAAACGATACATCAATCTAGTCGACAGCTAATTTTGGCAAACAATAACTTTTCGCACCTTTTCTCCTTTTCAGCTGACGCCGACTCTTTGTTCGGCCAATAAAAGAAAAATGGCGTGTAATATAGTATGTAATAATGTTATAGTCTCACCTTTTATTCGCCTGTGAGAGATTGTAGCTATGAATTGTAGCGGATAACAAGCAGTTGTAAGTTTTGAATAGAATTTTATTAAAATGTTGACTTAAGCTCAATGCAATGTTGTTTCTATTTTCTTTTATTGCGACAGCCCTTATCTTGCCAGCATCCATTCGCTGGCTGTCTTAGAACCAAGCGGTTTGGTGCGCAATGATGACAAGAGGCCGACGGAATGTCTCTTGTGCCCGGGAAGTTGGGTCTGCCGCTTGTGTTACGCTATGTGCATTGACACACTGGCGCCGTCTCACCTTTCAGCCAGAGTGTCCAAATTCCGGCACAGCAGCTAAAAACCTCAAACGGCGCAAATATACTTATAATAAAGTATCCCCTCAATCAGCTCAATCAGCCGATACTGGAGTGACAAAATATAGTAAAGTACCATCGACACGAAAAGAAGAAGAATCAGCTGTTACGATCTGCGCGGGAAGAGAAGCAGCTGGTACATTCTAAGTTATTTCTTTTTTCCAGACCAACATGCATGAGTATAGTATGTACTTCATAGATAAAAATAACTCATACACATTGAAATGCAATAAAATAAATCCATTTAGAAAATGTTCAAGATAAAATATTCAATCTCAATAAGGCTTTGTTTTCAAACAAAAAAAATCGCAAAGCAATAACCAATTAAGTAAACAAATATCATGCAATAAATAATCAGAAGTATTATTTAAACACGAATAAAACCGCATTACGAGTACATAGCAGTCCGAGACCACATTATTGTATAAATAAATTCAAAGCATGATAATTGCATTCGGAAAATGTGTGAGCACAACGAAGACAGGAAAAGGAAATAACATTAAATCCCAATGGGTCGTTGTTTGCAAACGGAAAAAAATCGCAAAGAAAAGAATCCAATTAAACAAATTGATAGATCGAGTACTGGAGATCGCTTCCATTCTTCTGTTCGCTTTGTGATCGCCACATCTTCAGCTATCAATCGGCACAAAGGGTTCCCGGGATCTTTGTGATTGTATCGCGACTTCAATCTTATTACATTATTTTTATTGTTTATGCATTTTGTATAACAGTTTTAGAACATTTTTCGACGTAGTATTTATTTATTTAAGTTTATTGCACACAATCTCATATTTGATTGATTATAATGGGTCAAACTTAAGGCCGTACCTGAATTTTACGGGGTCCAGTGCTGCCCCCATTTAAAATAAATCATTTGAAAGAAAACGGAGACATGATTTAAAATTTTGCTACTACCAAGTCCTAGATAACCCTTCAAAGTATTTTATGAACTACTGTTTGCAGTTTATAATGATAACGTTAAGCTTTACTACGCACATTTTCCGAAAGTGGCCGTTTTTCGCAAATGTGCGTAGTAAAGCTTAACGTTCTTACTTTAACTGTAAACAGTATTTCTACATATATATACAGGTTATCTAGGACTTGGTAGTATCAAAATTTTAAATGATGTCTCCGTTTTCTTTGAAATGATTTATTTTAAATGGGGGCAGCACTGGACCCCGGAAAATTCAGGTATAGCCTTAACGCTATGCATTATCTACCAGTTTGCCTTTGGGACACATCGAGATGTTGGTGGAAGGGGTGCAAGTTGTAGCACTATGACAATACAACATTCCTACATAATATTACACAATAAATACATACACCTAATATAAATATTATTAATTTCAACATAATTTTATTAAATAATACATGAGAAGATTTATAACAATACGAGTACATACATATATATCCACAGAAACATTAAATAAATACCATACGAATATACTAAACCATATACATACATACACATATTTATATATTATATACAGCCGAGAGAGTTTAATTTGATTCCAGATAATATTTCTTGACCAGCATTTTATTATATTTAGTATTATTAGTATTCATTTAGTATTTCAGTTTTATGAGAAAGTTATAATTAAAAATAAAATTATTTCCCAAAATATTAGTTAGAATGTGAAAGATGAAATTTAATAAAATGGTTTAAATAATTTACCGAAAGAGAAACAGTTCTATTATTTATCTTCGCTCATATTATAACCTAGGTGATTAGACCAGGTTACTGGTTTTTACACAGAGCGACTGCCGTCTGACCCCCGCAATCCAAAGGGTAGATGAGAATATGTAGAACCAATCCTAGGATTGGTTTAAATAAACACTAGATGGCGTTCGGGACCCACAGCTTTACGTGCCTTTTGAAGCACAGAATCATCTGCATTTTGTGGTAATCATCTGATTACATCTGTACTTCTACTTTCTACTTATATTAGCAAATATTAACCATTACAAGGTAAAAGCGTATGCAAGTAAACTAGTAAAACATTCGCATATGAATACAGCGCACACACATACATTATCACATATCCCTAACGGAGCAGACAGAGCTCGGGGTCGTAAAATATGAATTAAATTTTTATATTATATGACTAAGATTTATTCCGGAAATTAGTGCAGTTTACGGTCTAAAAAGTCAGTCATAGATAAATAGTGTGGTCTGTAGATATGTATGTATGTATCGGAAATAAGCGAGGCAATATGTTAGGACACTTTGCAAGGCAAAATAGAAAGAAGGAGGGGAAAACAGGAAAGTCCAGGGACAGTAGAGGTACAGCTAATATGAAGAAAGTCAAGGAAAAAGTGATAGAAGTGTCGTATTAAGATGGCAAGAGGTTGGCGGAAAATAGAAAAGAATGGAAGAAACTCCACCGACAAGAGCGCCGCTCTTTAATGATGATAATGTAGATAGATATGTATGCTATTACTTTCAATGATGCAATTATTGAACATTATATTCCTTTTAAGAACCTTAAGTATTTCAATTACCGCCTATTTTCTATCGTTTTGACATAGCCGATAGCTCCCAAGCTCCCTTATTTCGCCCACGTAGGTCATTTATACGACATGGCGTAAATCGTTCGAGGCGGGCGAGATTGAAAAATACACAGTACCATCTGTCGCACGTAATATCATCGAATTACCTCGCGCTGACGGCGCGATACGTGATCTTTGTAAGATGAGGAAGCTGTAAACACTGGTACTGCTATTAGCAACAGTTTAGGACGTAGCGTAGACGTAAATAATGTCTATACAAAACGGGTCACTATTTTACTGTCATCTTTTTAAACAAGATTTAGTTTTAAAAACTAAAGAAGAGAGAGAACTAAGATTTAAGAAAGAGAAAAGTACGTTTATCCAGTTAATACAAGGACAACAGGGAGCAATAGTTATTATAATGTATATATATTTTAAATGTGCTTTTAAATTTATTTCATTTGGTACCACACATGGTATGATTCGATTTATTTTATTTTAATTATTATTTTTAATAGCATTAAAATTCTTGGAAATTTATCCGAATTGAAATAATATGATGAAAAAAAGATTTTTTCATCACATATTTCTATATTTGAATTTGGATATTTTATTTCATCTTTTAGTACATTACTTCATGGCATATGTGACGTCACATAGCATAAATACATTTTAAGATACGAGGGAACAGATGAACATACATAATTTTATAACAGCTATACACATAACCCTCCTTTTGGCTTTGCCGTAGTCGGGTAATAATGAGAAGTAATGTAGTGACTGCTATAAACCATTATTCAACAAAACCAGTTGACATCAACCACTGTAAATTTCTCATTGGTCAGAGTCAAATTCATTTGGATGGAACAGTACCAAATCAGAGCCGGGCTCCACAGAAGTTGACAAACTGTGTTTTAACCTACCTATACGAGGAGGATTCCATTATTTAATTTCCTATTCATTCAGGTTGGGCAAAGGCCTCCTCTTGTTGTTCCCAGCTACTTTTATATTCAGCTACTTCTTTCTCAGCCCGCTTCTTTCTTTCTCTTGGTCGTCCCTCCATCTCTATATCATCAAAGTCTTTCCCCTTGATTGATGCTCGTCTCCTGAAGGCCGTATGGAAGTTATGTGAGCCCATCTTTCTGGCACCATTCGGCAAACGTGACCCACCCAGTCCCATTTTGATAGGGTGATAGGCCCAGAGCTTAAAATTCTATATTTTTTAGGGTTCCGTACAAAAAATTAAAAAACGGAACCCTTATAGGATCACTCGTGCGTCTGTCTGTCCGTCCGTCTGTCACAGCCAATTTGCTCCGAATCTACTGGACCGAATCAGGTGAAATTTGGTAGGATGGTGTAATCCTATGACCCAAACACATATGTACAAAGGAAATAAATATTTATTTAAAATAAGGGTCATTTTCGGGGGATAAATTAGGCAATTGAAAAAAAAGTTTTGCAAACCATCCTGTGTTATATATCAAATGAAAGGGCTCGTCATGAGGATCAAATATATTTTTGTTATAATTATAAAATAAATAGTTTTGATTTTATTCATGAAAGAAGACGAACATTGACCATTCCCATCATTGAGATCAGGGGGGGCCCTGATCTCCGAAACTCATGAGCCTAAAATTTTGAAAAAAATACGAAATATGGTTCATTGCATGTAGATTACAGGAAAACCTATAAGAATTCAATCAATTTTACGGAACCCTCTCCACGCGAGTTTAACTCGCACTTGGCCGGTTTTATTTCGAATTAAATCTTGGGAATATAAAAAACTCGCTTGAAATGGCGATTGAGGTAAGAATAGTCATTATCTGTGCATGTAATTATTATAAATTGTTCTCAATTTATTTATAAAGTGACTTCTTAGCCTTCAGGTACGAACATTTTACAAGTTCAGCGTTATTTTAGCATCTTAAAATATGGCGCCAACTGAATATACAATATTTTAAGTTGGAATTTTTCTTGAAAGCGCTTACAGTTTTCTGGCGCTCCATTTTATTTATTGTTGCCGTGTACCGCTTCTGTTTACAATATTTTTCTATCTTGGGATTTTTTTAAACTGTTATGATTCAACGTAGAGCAAGCAAATTTTCTTATGTTTTAACTTTAAAAGTATGCGTTTTACACATAAATATTTTAATGTATAGCAACACGTTACTCTTAAAAAGGGCGTTTAAATATTCATTCGTAAGGGTTGAAGTGTACACCCTTAACACTACTGGTGGTGTAGGCGCGCTCATAGGGTAGATAACTTTAGGTAACTACCAGTATACCTAACTAACATAAGTTTGTACGAGTATTCTTCCACACTGGTCTGGGATAAAAGAAAAATCTTAGAAAATACTAACTGCATCTCTTCCAGTGCAGATCGTAGAAGCCGATCGAGGGAATAGGCGAAAATGTGAATAATGTTACCAGGCCATGCGGCTAGCAACCCATCACTATTTTGATTCTTTTTTCCGCCTCGCCTACCATCACGCTAAAGGTTTTGCGCCCTGGGCTCTGTCTGCTTAGAACCGCAAGACTCAACATTCTCTATTTGCACCATTTAAATAAAGACGTGATACATATTAAGTTATCTTAACGTTTAGTTGCAAAATTAAAAAAAAAAAATCCTATGTCGTTATTCGAAAAGAAAATGTTTTAAATTTTTTTTTTACCTAAACTCAATACAATAAGTAGACCTTCGAGCAAGCGTTTCTCCGTAATTACACAAATACTTACAGATAAAAACTCTCATTTGCGAAAACTTTTTTCAGGAAAAGAACTGGTTTTAACAAACATCAATCTTGCTCAGAGGAAAGTTTTAAAAACCGGGTCAGACGGTTTTCCGCGGAATGCTGTAGCCGACATTTTATACATTCTTTCGAGTAAAACGTAAGGAATGTTGCCTAACTCTTTAAGGAACTCTTTTTCTGTGCTAACAATCTTAGCAACTTAGGATATTTATGGAATGTCCAAAATGTACGTTCTTAGTAGAAAATGTGTTCAGAATTTTTTTTTTTATTATTGTTCACACAGGGTGATTTTTTTAAAACACCAGTAAAATTTTTGGCACAAGTTAAGTTTATGATACAGCACTACTTTCTATAAAAATAATATATGAAAATAATATGTACATATAAATTTTATTACAGTTATTACAAATACATTTGCATTTGCGACCAACTGACCACAAAATTATTTAGTTTCTTCATTTTGTCCTTATATTTTTTCTTTGTTTAAGTTTGATGATTATAATATGTATGTTTGTTATAATTATTGAATATTAGTATGTTTATTATATTGACACTACCTAATTTCCCATCACTTTTTATATTTAAGCAAGGTAGCCTGGAATAAATTGCTCAGCTCATAAATTGCTCGCTGCACATTTCCTTATTTTTAAGATAAATAAGTCCTGTATTTTTCTTTTGTGCAATAAAAGGTACTGTATTGTATTCTATTGTAAAGACTCGATGCGGAACGCCGAGATATCAAACTCAAAATAAGTCGTAGTAAGGTAAATATTAGTTACATAGTAGTATATATAAATAATATATAAAAGCTGCAGTTTGCCCATTATTGCCTCATTATAACCGAGATCGCGTGATAAGTTCATTGTGCCGCCCGTGCATGCTGTTCAGTAATAAACAGTACTTATTTTCATATTAAACTCTGTGTGAACCATACCGGAAACTACTTGCACATTCAATTTCAGTGACTCGTTTCTAATGTTTTACTTGGAATTTAGTTTTGCTTGTACTCAGGTACATTTATGAGAATGAGAAATATTCCTATATTTTTAGAGGTATAAAAAAGACTACCTAGACTTCTTTCTTACCGAGTTTGTTAACAGCTAACGCACTGAAGTCCGATTTTTGAGTTGCCAAATCTAACCACCTTTCAATATAGTGGAATACGCAAACATTTATGTGCGGTAGAATACGCAAGAGTATATTTTATTTTGTTTTACATTTTAATACCAGATAGGTAGGTACTTACTGAGATTTTTTTTAAACTTGCATCGAAATTCTGACTGAATATGCGTCCTTATATATAGTTTTAATCCGGTTTTATGCATCATCCTGTAAAAGAAGTTGTTCCCGTATTATGAGTATCTACTTACATCATATCAAGCCTTTGCGCTTGAATACTTAATGTTCTCAACTCAGTAAGTATATATAGAACAGTAAAGTATCTTAAAACTATTTCGCAGTTAGTAACAGTTCTTAGTAATCGTTTAAAAATATTTTTAAAACAAGCTAAAATAAAACAATGAACTAAGTTTAAAGTGCTCTTCAAGTCGAATAAATTGAGTCCGAATTCGGTGGGGTTATATTTTTTTATAACAGAGATGCCGTGGCCACCTTCCAGCTTCAGATCATTTTTAGATTTATACCATAATATTACATTGTCACCCTACTGACATAAGGTTTAAGCTTAATTAAATAATGGGCAGTGGGTTCGGCTTGCAAGATTTGATTACGAACACACAGACAACGAGACAGGTGAACAAAAAGCTTGTAATAAATAAAAGAATGTCATATCACTAAATCGTCTGATCTTTCTAAAACCACCCGCGAGCAAAAATATTACTCTCATATATTGCCAAA
The DNA here is from genome assembly GCA_963576875.1 of Acrobasis repandana. Lineage (NCBI taxonomy): Eukaryota > Metazoa > Arthropoda > Insecta > Lepidoptera > Pyralidae > Acrobasis > Acrobasis repandana. The sequence continues at coordinate 8,006,199 of OY756218.1, forward strand.
AATACTCGGTGATGTAAACGGACTGAACTCAGCCGTAACTGAAAAATGGGTAGCACCTTGCGATGTTTCCGAACCTTATCTTACAATTGTGTCATTTTTAGACGCCGTTATTTTTGGTAAATAAATGGTATCGTGAGTGGGGGCTTTATGGTACCCCGTTTTTGTTCACGTTGTGTCACTGTAGCTGAAAAGCGCATAACAATACTTCTTACATAAATACATAGATAATACAAAATATTGGGTAAGTATAAGATTGAATTTACAAAAATAAATTTCCTAATATACGTTTAAAACAAAACTACAGATTTAAGTTTGTGAAATACTTAAATAGTGTGAGGTTATATACATCCTACAGTTAACTTAAAACCTTAAATTTTAATAGCAAACTTACATGACTTTCCTTAACATAAAAATAAACTGTTTTCCATAACTCGCGATATATTGAAAAACTGTACAATGTAGAGGTCAAACAATAACACCCGTGGCAACTATTCTGTTAGCTTAATCAACAAAATTGAAGAGATCTCGAAACAAATTCCATTTCATAGCGTTTCCACGAAAGTCAAGGAGTGGTTTGGTCTAAATTAAATTCCACTACTGGAAAGTTTGGGCGTTTTAAATCGACGCAACGCTACAAAGTAAATAAAATGCGGGGAATGAAGTTGCAACGTTGTACTGCATTCGAATAAATAGATCTGGTAGTAACAAAGACTTTTTGTTAAACAGCTGTTAAAAGTATGCCGAACTGTTTAACAAATCCAGCGGAATACGAATAAAGAACTTGGAGGCTATTGATACTTTTTCAAACAAACATGACTTTTATAAATATAGAAAATCGTAATATATCACGGTGGTTGTGAAGTGATTATATGAATAACCATATGGAGGAAAGGTTTTTGGTTCGAATTCGAAAAAACCCGAAATTAACCTCTTCTTTTCTTTTGTATCTTGACAAATCAGGCTCAGGAGCGGCCATGTTTATTTAATTTCTTGAAAGTATAACAAATAAGAATGGCAGTGGCAAAGGGCATAAACCTGATTATTATTTTTTAATTATTTTGGTGTAGGTTTTTCTTTTTACATCATACAAATAATTCAACGATTGATTGAAAATTCTGTACAAAAATAAAATGAAAGAACCAGATTTAATTATTAGTTTTTATACCCAGTAGGCCATGGGTAACGCCTTATCTCCCGTTCCTGTGTTTTTAACCGATAGGCTGGTGCTAATACTCCTCTGTGGTCAAGTGAGCCCGCAGCCCATTCAGCCCGCGGGCTTAGTTGTGTAATCGTTAACAACAGGAGGCGATGGAGAAAACTTACAAACAAAGCCGAGTAGGGACAAGGTGATGATTATGATGAGGTTAGCTATCTGTCAATATTTTTGATTTTTAACTAAGCGTGGTCAATGGAGTCTTTGACTCTTTTCTTCTTTATTGATTTCGTCATTAGATATTTAAATATAATGTGATATGATAGAGTCTCTCTATTTCTCTCCACACAATTACACAGACTCTTCCTCTTAAATGTGTAAAAGAAGAATTTGTTAACTTACACCAAATTAAGACAAATTTACACCAAAAGACTATCACACCATGACTTCAGCGAAATAGAATCTAAATCCAAGTTGGAGATCTAATTATCATTCATTTCACCAGACGGCTGCACCCAAAAGCGTATCGTCCTCGATTTTCAAGTTTAAGCACGTATTGTTTGTATTCTGGAGTCGGCAAGCGTTGTTATCTCCAAGTTGTACGTTAATTAACGCAGCCCTGGAGCACACAATAATTAGATCTCAGAAGTAGACACTTTACTATTGCGTGCTCTCCCACATTAGGTTGTCAGTCTTAAACAATCCGTTGGCCTTTTTTAGTGGACGTTACTTCGTTCTGCTCTAGAAGAAAAGAAAAAACCGCTGCAGATCGTAAAAGTCGACTGAGGGAATGGGTGAGAATCTGAATAGTGTCAATAGGCGATGCAGCTAACAACCCATACTATTCTTATTACCTGTTTCCATTATCACATCCACCATATAGCTCAACATAGCCTAGGTCTAACGACTCTAGGCTTTGTGATTTATATCTGTCATTCCGTTAGACATCCATTGCGGTACACATCCGGCCAGAATGCTCTCACTTACTAAACTTCTTAATTATTTCGGCCATACAATTATATTATGTTCAAACTTGCCTCCGTGGTCCAGTGTCCAAGGCGTTTGTCTTGTGATCCGGAGGTCGTGGGTTCAAATCCCACTTGGAAGTATACTTTGTAAAAAGGTTGTTTCCAGTCTGGTTAAAATATTGCAGACTTGAATCACCTGATTATCTAAAAAGAAAGATGATTCCATGCTTCGGAAGGCATAAGTAAAGCTGTAGGTCCCGATTGGTTCTGGTCTACCCTTTGGGTTGCGGAGGTCAGACGTCAGTTGCTCTGAGTAAAACCCAGTAACCTCGTCAAATCACCTAGGTTAGGTACCAGGACTGGGCTCAGAAGCGTTACCGCTGTGGATGCAACCGGGAATACGCTCGGATGATGATGACTTATATGATGTTCAAATTTAAAATGCTAATGTCTATTCAGCTAAGCACGTTCCCAGTTACATCCTTAGTTCTACTGCTTCGGAGTCCGGTGTCAAGTAACTTATATGTAATCTGAGCTGGGGTGCACTTTCAGCTTTTTCTTCACCAAAGATACTCGTAATATCAATGGTTACCCCAACATGCTGGAAACCGTGTGGAATAGAGAAAAAAAACTCGTACGACTGGCCGACCTCGTCTTCTCCCGAGCCTATTTCCCATATCTTTTGGGGTCGGCCCTCCTAGTCCTACTGCTCAATTCGAGCCGTTGTTGTGTTATATCTGGATTCAGGTCCATCGTCTTCATGTCTTTGGAAATGGTACCAAACCAAGTCGCCGGAGGGCGGCCCGGCAAAACATAATTCAGGATGACATTCGACTTAAATGTCTTATGAGCAGTCGAATCTAACACTTTCTTTAATTTATGCCTGAAGTACAGAACGCTCGCCCGCGGCTACGGCTTGTTACCATCTTGTTACGCACTCTTATTGGATTTGTGGGAAAAACGACCCGTACTCACGAGCATCAGGTTTTCGGCGGTAGGTGTAAAAAAGTGCACATTCTGTTTTTTGCCACATATTTATTAAATATTAATTAAAATACTTACAGTGCATCCATTTACAAGAAAATCAACTCATCACAACTCACTTAGTATCCTCTAGTGTTATCCTAGTTTAGTAAATGGATTAAGTCACTTAATTTTACTTTGCACTGTCCTGCCACACGCCTAACCTCACTTTCACCTACATAAACTGTTTTATCACACCAATGGCGAGCCTTGAAGATGTTTTGCAAGCTCAGCGCTCCATGCAGACAATGTTTGCAAAGAAGATGAGTGCCTTCGAAGCCCAGCTGAAGGCCCCGGCAGCACCAAGTACCTCCACAACAGTACTGGCGAACCATAGCTGTCCATCAGATTTAGCTGCAGAATATGCTGATTTCAAGGCCAATATTCTTGAAATGTTGAACTTGCTGTATCGGCTTACATTGTCACTTGCTTCTTCTGTAGACTCCATTGAGACTCGGCATCGGAGGAAATTTTTATTATTCTCTGGAGTGGCCGAGGATTCAACTAATACTTTGCCAAATGTCATCTTAAAGATCCTTAAGGAGAAGCTGGATATCCCTGACATAAACGTTGACAAAATCAGTTCTTGCCACCGTATCGGTAAGGAGGGTGAAGGCAAATCAAGACCCATCCTTGTGCGCTTCACCAATTTGTCTATTAAATCGGCCATTTGGAGTAAGAAGACACTGCTAAAAGGCACCCCGTTTAGTGTCTCGGAGTTCTTGACACGCCAACGACAGATGGTCTTTATAATGGCACGGAAGCGCTTTGGTATAAGAAGATGTTGGACGTCAAACGGGAATATTGTCATTAAGCTAAAGGATGGCTCAAGGAAGAATATTTTCACTGAGGCGGACCTGGCTGCGATCGGCAGCTGTGAGGATGAGCAGACAGCGGCGCCATGTGCGCCGTTGGCTGCCTCAGTTGGGCAGCAGCCAGAAACTAAGATGAAGCGGGCAGCCAGGACGAAGAAATGAAGGTTCCAATCCAAGTATTTCACCTATGGACGTTTGAATATGTGACGCTTCTTACTGTTGCGCCTTATCTCTTATTGTCTAGGTATTTTTTGCCTTTCAAAGTATGTAGCTGCTCAATATCAGTTTTTTTTGTGAAACGTTCTGTAAGTAAATAAATATAACTTGTAGGTAGATGTCAAATTTTGCTTGGTTATTTATTTTCATTTATTTAATCTTCATTGCACAATAAAATAAAAGTACAAGTGGCGGACCTAATGCCATATGGCATTCTCTCCCGGTCAACCATTAGACCAAGCAGAAAATATGTGTGGCTGGCGTAATAAAATTCACAAAAATAAGCAAACTTAATATAAATAAACTATATATAATCAAAGACACATAGGTATACTTATACACAAATATACTTTTAAACATATAACAACTATACATATATACTAACATGGATAAAATACAATAGATAAATACATAAATATAAATACTAATAAATATAATCAGGATGACTGGGACTAGGACTGCTGGAGGAAAAATTTATGTACCGCTCGCTTAAAAGCCAAACGACTGGGAGCTCTTCTTATAGACTCCGGAAGGGCATTCCATAGCCGGATAGCCTGGACTTGAAAAGACTTGTCCATGAAGGTAGAGCGATGAGGAGGAAAACTAAGGATGAGAGTGCTAGAGGAGCGAAGTGAACGAGAGTGAGTGGAACTGAGAGGGTTGAATTTAGATTTAAGATAGGTAGGAGAATGCGGATTGTTCAAGATAGAAAATAGCATCGAGAGTATTTTAGCATTACGACGTAAGGGAATAGGGAGCCATGCAAGCTGAGCGCGAAATGAAGAGATGTGGTCAAATTTACGAATATTAAAAATAAATCTGATGCAGTTATTGGCCAATCGGTCCAATTTGTTAAGGAGAACTTGCGTAAGGTCACAATAACAAACATCTGCGTAATCAAGAAAGGGAAGAATTAAGGTTTGAACTAATGTTATTTTTGTTTTAAGTGGTAGAAAGTTCTTGAGACGATAGAGAGAGCGCAAGGTCGCAGTTACTTTACGACTAACCTCAGCTACTTGAGTAGTCCAGCTCAGGGTAGAGTCGATGTGTAGACCCAGGTCCTTCAGGTTAGCTGGCTGTCAATGTCAATGTAATGTAAATGTCACTTTTTTTTTTTCTCTCTTTGTGTTTACTATGACACCCAGCTTTGTAATCTTGTTGCGTTTTGTTACTATTATTGTACATTGTATTTTATACTCTACTGGCAACTGGCAGGACTTGCATATTGGAGATTAGTAATTTATTGTGTATTAGTTTAAGTATTTTATAAGTTATATATTTATTTTTAGTAACTATATGTCCTCCGATGGATCAAACAATGAATCATTTATGTCTGCACTTGATGTTAGTTGTTCCTCGAGTAGTAGTGATTCCTTTCACGACCCCGAAACTTTGCACACCCTACTGAACGATGCGGTTGATAAAACATGTCATTCTTTCAATATCTGTCATCTCAATGCCCAGAGTGTTCCCGGTCACTACACTGATCTTCTCGATACTTTTTCTTCTTCTGTCTTTCATGCTGTTCTTATCTCTGAATCTTGGCTCCCACCTTCTGTTTCGTCCTCTTTTGTTTCTCTACCGGACTATGTGTTAATCCGTAATGATCGTGTGGGAGCTAAAGGTGGGGGTGTGGCTGTTTACTTACGAAGTAATATTCCTTATAAAATTCTAGCGGCCTCGCCACCCCCCTACACGGGTGATGCTGAGTACCTATTTTTGGAAATCTTAATCAGTGGTGTTAAGGTCTTTCTCGGAATTGTATATAGTCCACCTAATGTCAATTATTTCTCTCAATTTGAGTCTATCCTCGATACCTATTGTTCGGACTATGCTCATCACGTCATAATGGGAGATTTTAACACTGATCTCGTGGGTCTTCGTCCCCAAATTCAGGCTCGTGCTCAAAAACTACGTAATATTCTTGATTCTGTAAATCTCTCCATTTTACCTCTCAACCCATTCCCAACCACTCATGTTAATTCTCAAACTGATGATACTTTACTAGACCTTATCATTACTTCTTCTCTGGAGCGTGTAATTAAATACGGTCAAATGCCTGCACCAGCCTTCTCTAAACATGACCTTATTTTTTTACAATATAAAGTCAAGCCCCCTAAACTTAAACCGGCTGTCATTTGGATGCGTAACCTTGCTCGCGTTGACTTGAACAAATTAAATCATGATGCAGCGCAGATTGATTTTTCACCAGTTTTTTGTGCGTCTACAGTTGAAGAAAAAGTTTCTCTTTTTAATTCCTCTGTTCTAAAACTGTATGATGCCCATGCGCCTTTACATGCGGTTAAAGTTAGGCGGCCACCTGCACCCTGGATAACAAGGGGTGTCCGAATGGCAATGACACGCCGAGATCGTGCGTTCCGTTCTTATAAACGGGATAGGACGGATGAACTTTGGTGTGCTTATAAAAAAGCTCGTAACCGCTGTAATACAATGGTAAGAACAGCTAAACGCGATTATTTCGATTCTCAACTTACTGGTTCGTCTTCGGCTGATACATGGAAGTTCCTTCGTTCACTAAATTTTGGCAAATGTGTTAATAATCCACACTCTTCTCTCTCTTTTTCACCTAATGATTTTAATGATCACTTTTCCTCTACTTCAACACTTAACCCTTCAGTGAAATCTAGTACTATTTCAAAAATTTCTTCCATGCCTAAACCTCTTATTGAGTCTTTTTCTTTTTCTCCGGTTTCAGATGATGAAGTTTTGAAAACAGTCCTTTCAATAAAATCAAAAGCTTTGGGGTGTGATAATGTCAGTCGCCAAATGATAATAAATTCGCTTGGGACCTTTCTTCCAGTACTCACTCACATCATTAATTTCTCTCTTTCTTCCAGTGAATTTCCTGCTCTCTGGCGAAAAGCTTTTGTCCTTCCTTTACCAAAAATATCAAATCCTCAGACACTTAGTAATTTCCGTCCCATATCTATACTACCATTTCTTTCAAAAATCCTTGAAGCGGTGGCGCATAACCAAATTTCATCCTTTGTATTTCATAATAACTTACTTAGTCCCTTTCAATCTGGTTTTCGCCCCGGTCACAGTACTACTACTGCCCTTATCAATGTCACTGAGGACGTACGCCTTGGCATGGAAAATCAATTGGTTACCATCTTAGGTCTGATTGATTTTTCCAACGCTTTTAATATGGTAGACCATGACATTCTCCTTGCTATACTTGAGCATCTTAATTTCTCTTCCTCTGCATTGGAATGGTTCTCCTCTTATCTCCATGGCCGGCAACAAGCAGTTCGAATGGACCGTGAGTTGTCACAATGGAATGATCTTACTTCTGGTGTTCCGCAGGGTGGAATACTTTCACCTTTACTGTTTTCCTTGTTCATTAACCTTCTCTCTTCATCCATTGGCTGTACTTACCATTTCTACGCGGATGATCTCCAAATTTATGTGCAAATCCCAGCTGAGGACGTTGACAGTGGAGTTACTCAACTGAACGCCACATTAGCAGATCTTCTCTCCTGGTCGCAGGATTACGGTATACAGGTGAACGCATCCAAATGTCAAGCAATGATATTAGGCAGTCCTCAGCAGTTGGCAAAAATTAACTTAACTTCTGTTTTACCAGAAGTATACAATGGTGCCGTTATTGAATTTAAGCCAGTGGTAAAAAATCTTGGTCTTTTTATTGACTCCTCGTTGAAATGGACTGCTCAAATAACTGAAATTAGTCGGACCGTTACTTATTCTCTTCAATATCTTAACCACTTCAGAAATTTTCTTCCTATTAAAACTAAGATCACATTGATCCAAACGTTGATTTTTCCCATTATTGACTATGCTGATGTGTGTTATCCAGATCTTAATGTGGATCTTCTCAATAAGCTGGACCGCCTTCTTAACAACTGCATCCGTTTTATTTTCTGCTTGCGTAAGTATGATCACATTTCTGCTTTCCGTTCCAAACTCCATTGGCTTCCCATCCGACTGCGCAGGCAACAGAGACTTCTATGTTCTCTTTTCTCTATTCTTAAAAATCCCTTTTCTCCGCAATACTTAAAATGTAAGTTTCAATATCTTGCGGACATGCATGATCGGCAACTTCGCTCCAGTAACACGCTCAAGCTTCAAATTCCCTTTTATCGATCTAGCTTCATGTCCAATTCCTTTACTTCTCAAGCTATACGGCTTTGGAATGCATTGCCCGAGGACATCAGACAAATATCTAGTAGACATTTATACAAGAAAAAAGTGCATGATTTACTTTTTGAATCTTTCTACAATTAGGAGAATTCATCGTTTCTTTCTGATCTTCAAATATATATATGTATATATGTATGTATATGTATCTATATAGTATGTTGTATGTATAAATATAGTATATTAATTTTATACGATATTTATGTATGATCATTTAAAAGTACTTATTATTTCTGGATTGTTTCTATCTATTTTAGACGCCAACTATTCTATCTGTTTCTCTTCTCCTAAAGGTTGACAGGGAGAGAATCCTTTAGCATTAAGTCTACCTATTGTAGCTTTTGGCTCAATGAAATTAAATAAATAAATAAATAAAAGCATACCTACGTCCCGTGTCATCCACATCCTTGCTTATGACATTCAACCCGTAAGAAAATTACTTACATTTTTAACAGAAATGTATTCATCTCATTAAGCGAATGTTCAAAAGTGTGCAAAAAGCGAGTCTTACTTCTAAAATACCAAACAAATATGATATGTATTCAAATGTTCTTCAAGTAATTTTCTAGAAAAATTATAATGTCAAAAATACATGGTACAAACACATACATACCAACTACAAACATACGAACGCGATTGTCTGATCGGAAAAACTAGCTCGGTTTGTTCGCTTGTTCAATTAAAAATACAATGTATACAAGGATCCCACCGGGTAAACCGCTAGTTAGATATCTTTAACTGCATACTCAGCGTAGCTGCGTCGAACGATTTATAGCATTCAAGCTAAGCTGCAATTACACGCATGCTGGCGTCGATTTGATGCCAACAATTAGCAGCTAGACACTAATTTATTGAGGCTTTCTATTGCAAATCTGCTAAAAATTCATCAATTAAATAATCAAAAGTACTGTACTTATATGTACGAGAAAATATAGGTGCCAGCCAAGTAGCTAAGCGACGGTCAGCGATTTTTTACTTCATAGTACTCGGCGTAGCTGCAATTACGCATGCTGGCGTCCCACAGTGGTCTGAAATTCGCGTTCCATACACATAGAAACAAAAGTTGCATTTGTTTTGATTTTTGTACTCGTTTAATTACAGGTCTGTATGATTATACATGAGAAACAGCCTTGAAATTAATCAAGTACAAAAATCAACACAATTGCGACTTTCATTCCTATGTGTATGGAACGCGATTTTCAGACCACTGTGCGTCCGTTGGACGCCACAATTTGCAGCGAGACACTAATTTATTAAGTAAGCCTCAATAAATTAGTTGCAGATAAGCTTAAATATCCTTGTAAAAATTAAAATGTAGTTGAAAAAATTAATACAAGAAATTAATGAAAGTAACAATTAAAATATTACCCTTCCTCTGAAAAATCTGAATTTAGGTATTGTGTTGTGGTTGAGATATCATGTTTTCCCATCTGTTAGGGAAAATACATGCCATCTCAAATTAACAATACCTAAATTCAGAGCAGACTGAAAATGACACAGCACGCCGTGGCTTGACAATAACATGGCTCGTTGGTCCACGAATAAATTAAATCTAGCATAGCACTAAACATGGCGTGCTACGGGATTTATTTCCATTACAAAATCAAGAATCAATAATCAAATATTTATTTAGTAATTAGGCCTTCGCAGGCACTTTTATTACGGGTACGTGTTTTGTTTATTTATATTTAAATTATTATTATTATTTAAAAAACGCATTTCACAACGACCACTGCTGAGAAGAAAATCGAAAGAAACTCATTTACAAAGTATTGATCGCCTACACGCCAGAAGAACTTTGTCAGTTTACAAAGATGCCTAATTAAATGTTATCACAATATACTACAATACTATATTATTGATAATATATTGATACGCCTATTGTATACCTATTCTTTATTGTATCCTGTTCGTATTTTTGAATATTATTTGTATCTGTTTATATTTTTAATAGTTTTTGGTGCAATAAAGTGTTACTTACTATTCTTAACATTTTTGTTATTCCAACTTGTGACCAGTTTTCACATGTATCTTACAGGCAGAAAATTACCAAGTAATTATTTAAAAAATTATTAAAAAAACCCGACTGCGCGACGCTACAGCAGTGCACCTAATGCAACCTTGTTGTTGTTTTTAGCATTTCTCAATATAAGTGACACTTGGCTAGAAGAGAAGACAGTCGGTGGACTAATAGTAATGGAGTGGTGGCGACAGGGGAACAGACCAGTAAGAAAACCACCAGCCGTCTGGTCAGTGGGAAAGCAGTGGATAAGATTAGCACAGGACCGTAGAGGATGGCGCAAAAAAAGGGACTTCTATGCCCAACCGTGGGTTGATGTAGGCTGAAAATAATGATGATGATGATTTAATTTTAATTTTTTTAGTTCAAGTACACTTGAATATTTACATCTGTACGTCTTTTCGTAACCCTTTGATAAAACCCTTTTTTGGATACCCTACTTCCACGATCTTATGGCTCTAGGCTTCTACTACGTTAGCACAGACATAAGCTATACAGGCGTGGTTAATATATAGGAATCTATTAGAAACCGCTGTAAAGATTACGCACTTAATTTCATTAAATTGCACTATTATGCATTTTATCGATTCAATTGGACAGAAAAAGTAACAAACGAAAGGTATTAGAGAACGAGGAAGAGAAAAGGCAAATTTATCAAATAAAATAGGAGAGGGAAAATTTTCGGTCATCTACTACGACACAATGACTTAAAAAAATAATTGCAGGAAAGTAGAAAAACCCAGAAAATCATTTTTTAATCAAATAAAAGAAAAAATAATGTGAAAACATATACAGAGATTAATAACTTAGCGAAGGAAAAAGAAACATGGAAAGCGCTTCACCGACAAGAGCGCCGAAGAAGCAATACTTTCAGCTGTAAAGATTAATTACAAACATTTGTATGTTTGTGTAAAATAATGATCATAAGCTATTAAATAGTTAGCAATATTTTTACAAATTATGACTACTAAAATCTGCAAGTATTTATGAAACAACTGATTACCTATTGAATTGATTGTAAGCTTTTAATCGGACAATAAAATTAATTATCCCCGATAGCATTATGAAAGTAATACCATTCCGTAATAATATTACGCTGAAACAGGAATTTAGTGAAATTCACGTAATCTATTTTAGTTTCGGTTAGTGTTGGGTACCTATCTTACGAAGAAATATTACTAGGCACAATAAAATTATAAATTAATTAATCTTTCTGTTTTAGGTTTTAGATTATGTCCGTTTTTTATATAAATAATATAAAATAAAATACAGATGACTCTACATAAAAAGCTTATCTATAAAAAAACTGCAGATACATGATATTTTTTCTTGGCTTTTAGGTCTAAAGGAATCATCTCTTAAAGGTACAGTAAATCTACCTCACAATCAAATTGAGGTAAAAGATTATTACAAACCAAAAAAATATCCTCGAATATTTCCGCTTAATATTAAATCTAAAGGCGCTTTATTCGCCTAATCTAAATTACGTTCCAGACAAAGACATTCTTAAATTTACTTGCTCTAGACTAAATTAATAAATTCATAATAAGCCTATGCATTCCTCGATGAGGTGGGAGGTGGTTCGAACTTTTAATCTGGCTTAAGGGGTCCTTCGAAATAATCAAGGGGCTGGTTTTCTTTGAAGGATCTTGTCACTCTCCCTAGGAGTGGATTCTCAAATTCTGTCTAATTTTGCATGCGGAATGCTATGGATCGAAAATAAATATAAACACTTCACAGTTATTTCTGAATGAGGGTTAAGTGAAGTAAAATATTACTTGTTGATCAGATAACCGTATTTATGACTTAAATGGGCATTAGTTAAACTGCTTGTTCTTACTACATATGATGCGTCTTTCAAAGTTCCTACCAAATTCTTTTAGTAGGTAAGTAAATATTAAAATCAAAAGTACACAACGTTTGTCCTAAAATACAAAAGGTATTAAAATCTCTTTGTCATATTTCATGTTAGTGTAGGTTTTCTATACTGTCAAAGCCTTCAATTTTGAAAATAATAAACAATATAACCAACCAAACATTTTGCTTCTATTAAAATTTCCTTTTAGTTAATAAGTACTTGGTGAATACTTGGTGAAGTTTCATGATGTTTTATTTTGTTTATTTCCAAAAATAATCCCTTCACCCACTTACCTATATACGGACATTCCTTTACTTCCTTATACATCTCGTCAAGAAGGTATTTCGTCTTTGATTTCATTAATAAATAACGTTTTCATGGCGCTAAGTCTCAGCTTATTTATTCCATTTAATATTAATATTAAACATAGGAATTTTCTCATTACCGAAAATAAATGTACAAACAACGTAATATTATATTCGTATATAATGAATGACTTACTTAAAATATTTACGTAAATACGCTAAAAAATAATTGGAAGCAAATATTGAATGAAAAACCGGAATTTAGTGAAATGTGTATTCCGAAACTGGATTGCCACTTTTCCTTGAAACTGGAGAAATGAATAAATAGATCAGTGGAAAGGAGTAGTAACTGTTGCCTGCGGCTTCGCCTGTGTGGTCAAAGGTTAGGGTCTCTTATTTTTGAAAGATAAACTACCTATGTCACTCGCTGCTAACGTAGCTTTGAATAGGTGAAAGAATTTTTAAATATCAGTAGTTTTTAAGATCCATTGCAAACAAATACACAATCAAATCTTTTCTATTTATAATATATAAATATATAAGAACAAATCACACTGATTGAGCTAGCCCCAAAGTAAGTTTTTTTAAACTTGTGTTATGGGATACTAACTCAACGATACTATATTTTATAATAAATACATATATAGATAAACACCTAAGACCCAGGACAATTTGAAAAAGGCTATTTTGCAACTTGCTCTGGCTAGGGATCGAATCCAAAACCTCCGGAGTAGCGGTCTAAGTACAATTAGCGTATTACATTCTAATATAAGTACAATTAGCATATCTCCTTTGCTGGTCTGGGAGAAAAGAAAAAACATAGAATGTACCAGCTGCTTCTATTCCCGTGCAGATCGTAAAAGCCGATCGAGGGAATGGGCGAGAATCTGAATCATATGAATAGGCGATGCATTAGCAACCCATCACTATTATGATTTCCCTTTTCCACCTTCATGCCCACCATTACGCTAAAAGTGGCCTGGGCTTTACCGCCCTTGGCTCTGTCTACCCCGTTAGGGATAAAGATGTGATAGTGTATCTGTAATTAGCATAGAAAAACTTAAGTATGGGTTGGGGGAACATGGCAGGGCCACCAAGTGGAATGCAAAGCATACAGTGATGTAGGTAAGTGCCATTTTTAAGGCATAGTCCATCACTGGTCTAAAGGCCTCTTCCAAAAAGGAAGGATTTACTCATAACACCTTGTTGGGAAAACCGCTTGGTAATTGCAGTAGTTGGTATAGTCTTGGCACAGAAGACGCTGGTGCCCATTATATATTGCTAGCACCAATGGCATGATTTTTTTTTATATTTTTAATCGATAGTCCTCGTTGAGAAATAGCCGCAAAAAATAAATCAGTGATGAAAAACATGTATATGGTGTAGAAAATAAATATTAAAAATAGCAAGTAGATTATAACAACAAAAACACGCCATTTTAAAATATGACGTCAACGTCTGCAATATCCGCTAGAGACAGAAGCTGTCAACGCATGTTTTTCTTTTTTGGGTATTTTCGATGTTATCAGCCAGTGATGTTTGTTAAACTTCTATATAAAAGTACATACATTTCTAATGTCATCGATAGTCAAACTACATGGACGGACAGTTCTATCGAACGCACCCAAACTTGTCATTTCCTTTTTATAAACTTTGTCGTCATTTCCCTTTTGTTTGTCAAAAGTTCCCGCGCAATATTTGCATATTTTCAATAATTTATTTCTAATCCAAATAAGAGTCAGTAAGAAAAATAATTAACTAGGCGTGGTAACGTATTAAAAGAAATTGTAAAATAAAAATATGAGCCGGATTGGTATTACATGCATATTCCTTATAGGGTGGAAAATTCGTATTACTCTGACGTCATCACACGGCAAACCAATATTTTTTTAAAGTTTACGTATACCTTGGAAGCAGGCTGAATTTTTTTTATTAAAAAGACTACGTACCTTATTGACCGAAGGATTCCGTTTCCAGATGCAGCAAAAAATCATTTGTGTGTCCGAATTCTAGTTTTCCGGTTGTTGTCGCCTACAGGTCGCATTTTTCAACGGATTCTTGTAAAATTTTGTGAGAAGTTTTGATGTACCTAGTTTTTTTTGTAGAGCCAGTTCCTTGAAATTTTTCAAAATGGCGGAATTGTGCCCCCACATTGGAAACGTAAAATTCAAGGCTTCGAGTATGTGACGGGCTATGCAAAGACAGACTCACTTGGTCTACAGCTCCTGTGAGCTGAGAGCCACTAGTAGTAGAAGCGCTATCATACCTATGCAAGTATGCAGTAACTTACAAAGAAATCCAAATTACAGGTTGGCATCAATAGGGAAACCTACGACGACAGGTGCCTCATTAATTCATAGAGACAACAGGCCACAGAGCTTGTTTCCTTACAAACTGTGACACTAATGGTATACCTATTAAGTGAGGCATCAATCAGCTGTCCAGAAAGTAATTAAACAATAAACTTTACAGAGATCAAAAGCTTCAATTGAACTTTCCAACTTCAACTGTCAGACCGCGTGGAAATTAGGTATATTTGCAAGTTTTATTTCATATTATTTTATTGAGCTAATTATTATATACTAATTTACCTAGCCCCAAATTAAGTTTAAACTTGTATCATTGGCTCAATGATACTACATTATTTATATTAATAATACATATATAGAAAACACCCAAGGCCCAGGACAATTTGATATTGGCCATTTTCCATCTTGCCGTGGGTGGGGATGGAATCCATAACCTCCGGATTAGCGGACTAGTGTGTTGACCATTACGCTACAGAGGTCGTCACTATATCATATTAGTTAGTCAATTCATAAAAAAATAAAAAGTCCCTGTACATTTCAAGTCAATATCTAAAATAAATATCAAAATTATGATGTGGTTTAAGTATTTCGTATTAATAAATAGATAAGGACAAATCACATTGATTCAGCAAGCTTGTGTTACAGGAGACTAACTTAACGAAACTATATTTCAAGTTGGGGCGAAGAACAGATGGTCCGATTTTGATAAAATTTGGTAGGCATGTAGGAAATATCAATAGAATTTTCAGTTCGTTGGGCATCAAAATCGGTTCAGTAGTTTTTGAAATATTAATAATCGCGAGGTCTAAGTTCGCGGCGAACTACTAGTAATAAATAATCTACAAAAACATAGTATAAAGTTAAACACCCAAATCCTTTGGACAATTTTAAAAAGTCCATTTTCCAACTTGCCTTCGGTATTGAACATGGAATCTCCAAGTGACGGACTATCTTTTAAACTAATACGCCACGGAGGTTGGTTACTTGTTAATCATTACTTTCTTCCAGTCTTTGAGCAAAGAACAGCTGTACCAGTAGGTATTTACACTCCCGCATTAAATAGTAAGGAAATTTGCGCTTACTATAACCAACCAGGCCTGTGTCACTCCCCGTTTAAGTATCGAAAATGTACCTACATTATTACTATGCGCGCAGGCGGCCCCTCCAGGTGGTAAATTCAGTTATACGAATCGTTTGTCCAGATTAATAAGAATGAAATTGGCTTGCAATTGATGTCTAGGTATTTATATGAAAAGTGCTGAGTTCTGACGTGAGCTAAATTAAACCATATCGCTAGCCACATTGAGTAGATATTTCTTTAAATTTCTTTGCTGAGTTAGACTTCTGTACGTTAGTATTATTTATTCTGTGCTCTAACGTCTTTTTAAATAAGCAATGGGCTAGCAACTTGTAACTGCTTGCGAATCTATATCTGATAGCCCAACATGGCATGGCGCTCAAAGACTTATGAGATTAATTTCACTGGGCAACAAAAACACACTATCACGTCTTTATCCCTAACGGGCGGTAAGGCACGGGCCACTTTTAGCGTAATTGTGGGCGTGAAGGTGGAAAAGGGAAATCATAATAGTGATGGGTTGCTAACCGCACCGCCTATTCATATGAAACAGACTCTCACCCATTCTCTTGATCGGCTTTTAGGATCTGCACGGGAAGAGAAGCAGCTGGTATATTTTATGTGTTTTCTTTTCTCCCAGACGGAAACGTAGTCTTCAAAAAATAGATATAGAAAATTATGCTGAAGTTTAAGCTGAACTACAGCGTTTCAATATTAGTTTAAATGAATAATGATTGAAACACTGGCAAAGAACAAAACTTCTACTATATCACACGCTTATTTATAAAAAGGAAATATTAGGTCCTTACATATGAAATTGCCGATTTTCAATACTGGCAACTTTAAAATCAAATATCTTGCGTTTTATTAGGAATTCCAAATTCAAATTTATTTCTAAATAAAGCCAGAAAAATATTGTTTTAAAATTCGTATTTCATTTGTTTTAACATCATTTGTTTGAGTTTCAACATTGGACTATGGACAAATTGAAAATTCGCGGTATTTACGAATACGAGTTCCACCGTAGCACCAGTGCTGCAGAAACGACTCGAAGAATTAACGACGTGTATGGACCAAGCACCGCTAACGAACGAACGGTGCGTTTTTGGTTTCAACGTTTCCGTTCCGGAAATTTTGATTTACACAATGAGCCTCGTTGACGACCTGATACTCAAGTGAATAACGAAGAATTGAAGGCGATAGTGGAAGCGGATCCATCTCGAACCACTTCTGAATTAGCAGCAGCCTTCGGCGTAAGTGACAAAACGATACTTATCCACTTGCGCCAAATCGGAAAAATTAAAAAACTCGAAAAGTGGGTACCGCACGAATTGACTGAAGCAAACCAACAAACACGCGTTGCTTGCTGCGTTTCTTTGCTTAATCGCCACAATAATGAGGGGATTTTGAACCGTATCGTGACTTGTGATGAGAAATGGATCCGACAATCGAAAGCGATCATCACAATGGCTTGACCCTGGAGAACCGGCAAAACCTTGCCCTAAGCGAAAACTGACCAAATAGAAGATTCTGGTTAGTGTTTCGTGGACCAGTGCTGGTGTTATCCACTACAGCTTCTTGAGATCAGGCCAGACGATTACTGCAGACTTGTATTGCCAACAATTGCAAACAATGATGGAAAAGCTCGCAATTAAACAACCGAGACTGATGAATTGCTCTAGCCCACTGCTCCTTCAGGATAACGCTAGACCACACACTGCACATCAAACGATCGCCAAGTTAGAGGAGCTGCGACTGGAACCTCTGCGTCATACTCTCCAGATCTTGCCCCAACCGATTACCACTTTTTTCAAAATTTGGATAACTTTTTACAAGGAAAAAATTTCAAATCTGATGAGGCAGTCAAAACCGCCTTCAAACAGTTCATAGACTCGCTCCCAGGATTTTTTTTCCAAAGGTATCAATGATCTGCCTATAAAATGGCGGAAGTGTATCGATAACAACGGCGCATACTTCGATTGATTAAATAATAATTTCATTAAAAAAAACTTGTTTCACTTTTTTGATACTGAACGGCAATTTCATATGTAAGGACCTAATAATAAACATTTTTGTAACGATAAATGAATTATTGTTTGAAATTGTAAAAATTGTAAGTTATAATAAGTTTTCTACATCACATATCATACAATTTTGCACTGAAAGGCATATTTTACTACCGGATTCGTATTTTACATAATAAGTAATAAACAGCTTTTAGTTTCTTGCGGCAAAAACCTTGTTGTTCAGTGATATTTTTAACCCCTGACCTGGGTCGACAAACTATTGCAATAAAAACCTATTTTTATTTCAGTTCTTTTCTATTTACCAGTTTCTTATTCTATTTTACTAGTCGAAGCAAGTAGGCACAACACTGGTAAGCCCCAGACTTCAGGCCCCGGGTGCCATAAATCGCCTCGTATTTAATGAGTTTCCTTCGTCGTTAACTGCCGTCCCCCGACTATAATGCAACGCTATCATCACTACACATTATCTGGATGCCGTCGCAACATATGTGATGGTACTTCACTTCGTTAAATAATTTTAGGGAACATTATATGAGTTCAGGTAAGTTAAAATTTATTTGTACTTTAAATAATAATTATACATTCAGGGCGGAAAATAAATTTTTTTTATTCCTTTCGTATACGAGTATGTCGATTATAAATGTAGGTAAATAAGTCCTAATTAATTACAATAATACTCGTACACTCAGTTATAAGTATTCAAGAAGTAAGTAGGTACTCACCTGAAAAATCTGCGTAACTAATACAGTTAACCTTTCCCCTCAATCGAAGAATTTACCTATTTTGCATCGAAATGAATCAATTAAAGAAAGCGAACCTTCAATAAAGATAAAAGAGCGAAGTTAGAAGTTAAATCGGAAAAAATCCTCTGTCTGTGAACTTCAACAAAAATCGAATTAATTCCGAAATTTACTTTGAATTTGAATCGGGTAACAGCCAACTTTAAATTGCCATTGTGTACCAAAATTAAACTTTCCCTCTTGCTTTTGGCCCAGCATTCAGTGACAACGTGAATGCCTCAACTCTTTTCTTGGCGCAAAACTTAGCCATTTACATTTTAGTAAGTGCCATTATGGCTTGAAGCAATTTTCGTAATGGATGAACTGGGACTTACCCAAAAGGTTTTGTGAAACTGCAGCTAAATAACATATTTCATGTCGTTTTTTAAGATTTTGTCGGAGAAGTTTAAGAGGAAGAAATTGAATCAATAATTTGTTTGTCTTTAACATTTTCATATCTTTTGTAGTGTTATTTATTCCACCTGCAAATCATGCAGAGACTGGTTTAGAATTTATACGATTTGTCAGGTCCTAGGGCCATATTATAGGTATAATTTTCATTAATAAATTTATAAGTAATAAAAAGTTAATTGCCTTTAATATGCAAATATATTGCACCTCACCTGTAACATATCTAAATTTATTTTGTATCCATACTACCCTATGGTTGCCTGGAAGAGATTGCTGTGCGATAAGGCCGCCTTTTGTATGATAACATTTATCTCTATTATTCGTGTCTAATTTGTTAAATTGTGTGCAATAAAGAGTAAAATAAATAAATAATGTGACTTGAGACAGAAATTAACGAAACACCTGAGTAATTTTCATCGGTTAAAATACTATTTTTAATAAAAAAAAACCGTTTACCTCTGTTAGAGCAAAAAATGAGACCGTTATTTACATGAACGATCTCGGGTCGAAGATAAAATCTTTTATCTGCGCTGAATTGGATGTTTATACCATAATTTCGAAGAAAAACCTCTAATTACCGACGAATACCCCTCGGGCGCTTGCTAGACATCAAAAGAGATCAAATATTTCTTTAGAAACACTAAGGTTTCCGATATATATACATATTTTTAAATTTTTAAGTTAATAAAACCTTACAAAAGATTTTCTTTTCTTTCAGATTTTTCTTTTTTATGTTCAAGTTTATCTAGTATTCAGTTTTGGTTAGCATATTCAAAGTCCTGCTAAGAAAATAGGTTAACCTAGAAATAATACCTTTACTCTAAAAACGTCTTAGCAACCTATTATTCGTGACTTCTTACGAATACGTGTGGTTCCTATTGGGCCCTTACAGATGAATAATAGTATGCCAGCAAAGGCTTGCGACCTTGCTCGGCGACGGTCGGTGACAGTCGCTAATCCACTAGATGACAACAATAACTTGTGATCTAATGAATGAGTAACTTTTTTGTAAACGTCAAAACAAACATTTTCTATGGGATTTGTATAAAAATCACAACCGTGACATCATAGTTTTTTGGAGTCAAATAGCACTCCTTATATCCTCGTAGCGCTCCTTGTATCCTTATAGTATTTGACTTTTTCTGACAGTGTTTCTGCATGAATAAATCTAAAATTATGTTGGAAATGGATATGATCAATGACAAGTGACACTACTCGTATTTTGGGACGTTTTTTACTCTCGACAGTACCAAATAATTTATTTTTGACCCAGTCACTCAGCTATTGCTCGTCTGTCTGATATCAAGTGACCATTTCGTTAGTGATTATGCATGCTCAATTGCTCTTAGTAAAAATATAATGTACAAGTTTATTTGCTAGGCAAATTAGAAAACCCCCGACTGTCAAGAACGCTAGCTAGTGATGTGAACCGGAACTATTGATACAATCGATACGGACATCAAGTGGCGCTACATGCGCGCTACGGATAGCGCCATCTATATATTTGCTAGAGAAAGCCCTGATTTTTAAGCGTTTATCCTAAATACCCTTTAAACGGCTGGTCGGATTTTCATTAAACATAGCTAAAAACCGCATCGAAATCAGTCCATTCGTTAGAGCGTTACGATGCCACAGGCAGACAGACAGATAGACTGACATTAGCGACAAATTTATAACACCCCTCTTTTTTGTCGGGGGTTAAAAATATGTATACCTAAGCTCTCAATAAAAAATAGCACTTCCAATAAGTAGATATCTAAAAGGTTTGACGACGATAACTGTGAACTAACTAGATAAGTCTACGGATATAAAATTACAGTAATTTCGTGCCTCGCGCAGTCGCAATGTATCAACGCAGACGGATACGCTCAAAAGTTAAATCGCTCTAATTTGTGCACCTTATTGCACCCTTCGTTTGAAAAGCGTTGCACAGCGATTTTCACTAGTGATGTGCGGACTGCGATGGGACATGCCGATAAAATTTTAAAGAGTGTCTACACTTTTGATTTAATCACATTTGCGCTATTTTAATTTTAGATTAAGTTTAACTAAACTAAAAATCTTAGACCTCACTATTAAAACAGTAGTAAATCGATATGATTTTATAATCAATATGGATTTGAACTGTGTTTAAAATAAATTATTTTGAATAAGAAAATCAATTAATCACAACCATTCTGAAAGTGATTTTAGACTTATTAATGCAGAGAAACTGATATTAAGAGCGCTATTTGATTCCACCAAAGTATGACATCAGGGGCCGGTATTTTATACAAATCCCATAGAAAATGTTTGTTTTGACGTTAAAAAAATGTATTTGATTTGACTTGTTGTAAAATAACGGATTCTTTGCAATTTAATTAATTAAAGCTCCATTTTTATTCGTGTCCTAACTGCACTGCTACGATTATATACCAAGGCTGGTACGACAGCCGTTTAATATAAGTACGAGTAGATACTCTATTTAATAGTAAAAATAAAAATTTTAACAAAAAAAACAACCGACTTCAATTTTTTTTTAGGACTTTCTTCCATATCTCCAAAGTTTTTCATCATATCTTCACCAAATTAAAATGGAACCAACTTGTTAGTAAAGGCTTTCACTATAATCATGCTGTAAACACAGTTTTGGAGTACAGTTTAGATCTTACATGTATATGATTATATTTATTTTTGTATATGATTGTATTCTGTTTGTGTTTTGATAAATTAAAATAAAAATAAAATAAAATAAATAAAAAAGAATCATCAAAATCGATTCACAATTGGCGAAGATATCGCGTAACAAACATACATAAAAAAAAATACAGTCTAATTGATAACCTCCTCCTTTTTTGAAGTCGGTTAAAAATATCTTTGATGAACTCCACTTGATATTCAATGACTTAATTTTATTTGATAATCATTAATTTTTATACATTTTACTTAATATCTACGTTTTTATACTACTCTATATTTCACATAATCTTAAAAATAAAATAATTCGTCGACATCCAATCTTTAAGCCACATGCACGTTTTTTCTCCCCCATTTCTCTTTACGAGGTTATTTGCTTCGTTTTACTTCTGAAAGTGCATCCTTTGAACTCGAATTATTTAATCATTTAATAGAATTACGCTCGTTGTGAACGCAGCCCTATCTGTTGCGCAGTACCACTCCCCTAATTGGCGCTAGGGAAATATTTATCATTAACTTTCCTGAATGCAGTTTAAGAATTTCCGAAGTGATTGGCAACTACTTTTCTACTTATGATTAATTGAAAATGTTTTAAAATTGTGAACTGGTGAAAACCTACTTTAAAAAAAACAACATTTATCTACTTATTATAAGTTTAAGCCCTCCGGCATGTATCTATATGTATTTGTCTGCTATGTAATTAATAAATAATTCATAAAATACTTTTTTGATTTTAATACCGGTTTCACTTACATGAAGTTATAAAATTTTATCTGAATGGTTTACATGTATATTTCATACCCGCGCGTACGTTGAGTAAGCCGCTTATAAAAATAAATATACAAATGTCATGTAATTGCAATAAACACTGGCTTCATCAACACGTAAGCCTTTACAATATTCAACATAGGCACCTAATTACGCGTCATTACCCTATACCTCAAATCCGTAACGTCATACACTCCCAAATTATAGAGTATTAACCATCGGAATACTCATTCACGCTTTCAAATCAGCCGTCTAATTATCCGTATGAAAACCGTTTGAGCGCCCATTCCGGTATAAAAGCGGTATTGAGACATTAAGGCTACCACTAATTGGAGACGGCAGGACAAATTGGCTGTTCGAGGGTGACAATAAATTGATATGGGGCACAATTTCCATACTGCTGGGACGTATTTTACAATTGCTTTAATTACCGATGCCCTCGGTGGCAAGTGCCGACAATGGCTCGCCACTTGAGGTTGTGTTCTTAATTGTTTTTAGCAATTGGTTGAAGGTGTGGAATATATGTTATTAAATGTTTATATTATTATTTTAATGGCATACCTGGCACGTTTTCATATATCTACGAGTAATAACTCACTTCATATAACTTATCTTTCTTGTCTGAATATAAACATAATACTTTGTAAATATTATGTAAATACGTGGATATACTGTAATTACTCATTAATTATGTATATAGGTACTTATTTTGTTTTATTTCACAACCTCAAAATGTGGTAATTCTAATTAAAAAAAATAAATGAATCTTTATTTAACTCTACAAACACACAATGTGCCTTAATTATCTATAGCTAGTATACATTTACTTTATTGAAATTTGTAAATCAATGTTGAAATTTACTTAAAAATGAATTTCTAGAAATCATTTCAAGGAGTAATCATTCATTTCCCTCACATAGGAGGCCTTCATCATACCTAAACAGGTCAGTTTGCTTGTTAGCCTAATAAAAACATGCACTAAACACGACCCAACCTATGAAAGAGACAGAGGGTAACCGCCCCACGAAAATGGGGATTATTTTGGCATGACTATAAATTAATTTTGGCGCGGGCAGTGCAGTTAAGCCTCCATACATTTTAATTGCTTCCATTATCGACTATTCTGCAAAATGGAGACCTGATGACAATGGGCTCCCATCGTAATATTTTGACATGGGGCCACTATGTTGTTACACGATATTTTTAAGTGTCCTCTAGTTTTAATGGATTCAATGTACGTAAAATATTGTACAGCATAAAAGGTTTCATTTTAAACTTTGTAAATGGAACCTCTTCTATAAAACTAATAAATGTGCCCTCTACATACTTCTAGTTTCCTTTGTTTGCTTGTTTGTTTGTTTATCGTGTTTGTAAGTGGCCAACACTGGTGTCAGATTTTTTAAACTACCAAAAGGCATCTAACATAGCTTGAATCCATCTAACGATGACAACCGTGACCAACGGCTTAACGCGCCTTCCAAAGCACGGTGAAGCTCAAGAAGCGTCACCCATCCAAGTGCGGACCATACCCAGTGTTGCTTCACATGCGTAAGCGCTAAAAATGCGTACTCCCACCGAGCCACCGAGCTCCTCAATTTTTGTAATAAAATATATAGTATTATGTTCTGAACTGACTATTGCAGGATATTCGTCACGATTTATGATACAACCAATCAACGAGTTACAAAAATTATTGAAGTACCGCTTCAACAAACTTCTCCACTGTGTATTGTACAGTCCTCATTATTCACTACTTGTTTTTTTTTTCTTAATATATATAGGTATGTTTATTATGGACACATTCGCTAAATGCTTCGTCAATGGGTCACAAAATGCATGCATTTTATCCTTAGCGACATCAAGTCAGCGTATGAGAGTATTGTCTCTAAAATAAATAAACTAATTTAGCCTAAGCTTACCATACGAGGCTTACAACCGCTTAACGCATGTTATCGCTCAATAAAAGCCCAGCTGCTAATTCTTGTAAAGCTGTTGGTGACGCTCTGCGCTGAATTGATAGCCTCTACATGACGATGCGCTGGCTAAAGTTGAATAAATTATATACCTCACGTTTATAGTTAGAATCTAATTTATTGCTTCATGCATCAATTTTCGCAGTTTCACACTTTTTTCACAGTTTTAGATATCTAATAAATTGTGTGAGATAGAAACTATCAAACAGTCCCTAAGTTTAAGCTAGGCTTTGTCTCCACGGGCAAAAGAATCGCGATGGGTTGACATAGTCAATACATCAAATCGCAGCGATAATAACGCTGTGTTAACACGATCATAGACTCAGTATATAATTAGCTGGCACGTGACGATTATTCATTATATCATCGTGTTTCTGACGCCTGTGGAAGCAACACCTAAGTCTTAAGCTCTTAGACTTATCGACTGCTCGATAGTAACTGCGTTCTTATCTGGTAAAGTGGTTGCAACTGCACTGTAAATTGCAATAGTCATTTCTTGAAAAATTGTGGATAGCTCTTCAAGATTGCACCATTCATATTCATACGAGTATGACATATTCTTCTTCTTCATCTTAGCGCGTGGTAACATCCTCAGCTCTGCTGCTTCGGAGACAGGGCGCGTTCCTGCTTTTAAAAATCAAGAATACCATGGTGAGATAATTTAAAACTTGCAGCGTATTTAATTTTGTACAAACAAAAAGTGAAAACAAACGCCCTAATTTACACGCAGATCGAACGAAAACCGTCATGTTGTTCCACGTGGTGTTCACAAGATATTAATTAATTCAATATGTTAATCAGTTGCAGTTTCGATTCGTTGCGCTGGTGGGGATAGTTTGAATTACTTTGGTTTCATTGCAAATTGTGGGTGATACATAAATTAATGATTAAAAGAACGTTTAAATAATGTTGCTATGATTTGTTTTTTTTTGTATTTATTATGGTATGTAAATATTTATGTTGTATAAATTTTTTTAATGTTAAATTCTTACAAATGCAAAAAGAATTGTTAGTCCACGTCACGATTTTAATTATAAAGTGGCCCTAATCATAAAACTGTTTCTAGGTGTAGAATAGTAGCAATTGTTATAAATGAACAAGAAATAAACAAACAATATACGATCTGCTTACTATTGAAGTCATTTATGGGACTTATCAAAATTTGCAATGGACCAGCAATCCAGCTATCATTATAAACTAATTTTCTTGTAATTTACTTGAAATTTTCACCAATTATGTATTACTGTGGCTGCATTAAAAACAAATACTAAAAATTTAAAAAAGTTGAAAATTTAAGGGGGTCGTCATACAAAAAACGTGTTTTTTCTGCGTTTTTAACTAGATCTTTATAATTGCATTAACTAGATACTTAATATTTTCACTGATTATGTATTACTATGACCGCTATAATAACAAATACTAAAAATAAGAAAAATTGAAAAATTAAAGGAGGTCGTCATACAAGAAACATGTTTCTTCAGCGTTTTAAAACATTTTACGGAACCCCTCAAGCCCACTATATTTTCCTATTTACAAGATCAAACGCACTCAAATTTCTAATAAAAAAAAAAAAAAAAAAAAAAACAAGCAAGACAGACAACGTTCCCAAATTCCCGGGTATTTGGGCACGTTCCCGGGGAATTTGGGAATTTGGGAACGTTCCCAGGGAACGTTCCCGTATTTCTAGGGAATTTTACGGAATATTGGATGTATGTATTTGTATAATAACCATATCAAGTGATGCATTTACGTTAGTAAAATATATTTACAGTGATAAAAATATGTCTGATAAATAAAATTACAACTTTCCCTGACATTACCATTTTTGGGAACATTCCCGAGAACGTTCCCGGAATTCTGGGGAATGGGAACGGCACTTCACTAAATTGAATATATGTGAAGGATCCTTCAAGTCTTTCTGTGCATGTCGTAGAAGGCGACTTAGGAAACACAAGCTGAACAAATCTTATAAACATCAATAAGACCTCTCAAACCCGTATGACCAGCGTAGAGAGTGTAGGCCAAATCCTCTGACTGCCTGGCTAATATATGGCTCTGGAAGTAGATACAGAGAGGGTCGTGCTTCTGCACTGGAGACAAAAAAGACCTGATAATGATGAATGATGGAAATGTAAAGGATGAACTGTTTCTATTGCAAACTAGATAAATAGAAAAACTGTATTACGAGTAATTGTAGAAAATAACATCCCACCAGACACGTATTATGTATTATGTAAAACATATTTACACGTGTTTGGCAAGGTCTATTAGTCTGGCAGCTTACAGAAAGTATTGAAATAGTTGCTAGAGTTAATATATATAAAAAACCCCAAGACTTTAAGAGAAATAAACCTACCTGTACCCGTCAATGTGATACGCGGATCTTAGGCCCGTCCGATTGGTCTGACTGCTTGCAAAAGGTATTGAAATACTCGTAGTTGTCTGAGTATTATATATAAAAATCAAAACTCAGAAGTATAAAAGTTATAACTGTATACCTTTGAGCCCCTGTACCAGTAAATCGGCCCTGTTTTTAGACTAGCGAGTAAGCGTTAGCTGAAAGGACATACTTACATGATAAGTGCAAAAATAAGTCTGTACGTTCAGTGAAAACTGAGTTAACTCGAGTAATATCGGGTTTAATATTCTTACATATTCTGAATCGGCAAAAAAAAATGCTATTTTTCTGTCTTATTTTCATAGCCGTAGGGCTTAAAATGCCAAAGTTAGGATTCGTGTAAAGTGATGTAAATATCGGTTTTTTCAAGTCCCCACAACATTTTTTGTGTTTTTCAATACAATTGCATTTCAAACTAGTTGAACTAAAGTATATTTTTAATTTTGTTAGTGTAAATTGATATAAACAGAATCATAACACTTAAAAATGACGGACGGAAAGGACGGGTACTCAGATTTGTGTATAGTGATATCTTTTTTTTTTTCGACATTATCAAAATAAAACCATTTTTTTTTATTCAGAATATGTGAGAATATTAAAACCGATATTACTCGAGTTAACTCAGTTTTCACTGAACGTACAGATTTGTGTATGGTGATATAATTCTTTTTTTTCGACATTATCAAAATAAAACCATCATATTTCAAATGCTGTCATCGAAATTAACTTGTTTAATTTTGTGACTTTTCGCTGTATTATTAGAGATGTCATTTGTCTATGAAAACAGTAAATGTATATCATTTAGCACTAAAGCAAAGCAGAATGTGTAAAATGTTATAATGTGACTTATATTAATTGGCACACATAAAATGTTGTTTTTTTTTTTGTGTTAAACGACATAACTCAATGTTTTTCAATTTTTTATATTAAAAAAGAAGACCAAACGTAATATTTGTTTCAGTAGTTTATTGAAATGAGTATTATCTATCAATAATAGAAACCAAAAATTATAAAACTTCCATAGAAAATGAGTGGGAATTTTTTGAAACTATAAACTCGATTATCTCAAAACTATGATTTTTGACTTAACCCCGTTTTCACTGAACATACAGAAGTAAGGTCTGGCACTTTTACGCTTTACTACGCACATTAGCCAAAAGTGGCCGTTTTTCGCAAATATGCGCAGTAAAACTTAACGTTTTCATTATAAACTGTAAACAGTAGTTCATGAATTACTTGGAAGTGTTATCTAGGACTTGATGGTAGCAAAATTTTAAATAATGTCTCCGTTTTATTTGAAATGATTTATTTTAAATAGGGGCAGCACTGGACCCCGGTAAATTCAGGTACGGCCTTAACAAAATACGCAACAATTTTTTTCACAGCGTGATATTATCGCGCCATTCAAGACATGTATAGAATATCAAAGCAACGATAACTCTGATTGCCGAATGTACCAGCATGCACCGTCTACTCGGCGCCAGCACCCCACTAATTTCGACTGGCCATCCCTCTCATAAAATACTATGATTGCCCATTCTCGGTTGCATTATATCTTTATTTTGTTAGTAAATGTCTCATCTATTGTTGCGTTTTACGCGCCCAAATATTGGTGCAGACTCAGACCCCTTGCATAAATGGAAACAGATACGAAAAAGCCCATGTAATTTACTTAAAATGGCCTTTATCGCGTTGTTTTGTTGCTCGTTTATTGTTTTATTTGATTTTAGGTTTTATGATGTATTGCTATATATTGAATGTAACCTTGCAAATAAAATAACGAATATAAAACTTCAAAGACCAAATTAAAGATATATTATTTGTTCATCAATAAACATAGTTCATTAAAAAAAAACCTACATAAGTTATAAGCATTGTAATCTTCTTGACGAGTAAAAAAAAATAACTTTTGAATTCAAAATTGGTTAACTTTGGACACATCAAACCCAATGTGCCCAAATCTACGGAACTTCTCATTTGAATTAAATATTATGTTTAGAAATAAAAAGACCTTTGTTATAACAATACGTATTTCTGGTATGCTTACTCGTAATATAACTAACTGAAAACTGAAATATCTAAATATATATTTATCCTGTAATTGAAGCGGAAGGAACTAGATAAAACTAAAATGGGTGTACTTTTATCAGAAGTGTGTCACGAAAGGAAATGAACCCTTTTTCGGAAGACAAACTAAAAAAAGATAAAATGGTTCGTAACGGACATTAAAGCGCTGTTGTCTTGAAAGAAAGCCATAAAAGGCGGAGAGAACCGGCTCCCTGGGGACCCTTGGGCTCTGCTTTGCCCGCTGAGCCAAATTAAAACGTAGACATGATAATCGATTTCAGTTGCAACATAGAGTATATTATGTTAAGAAGTCGAGTGCATCTCAAATTTTATGAATGTTATTTTTTTTATTTTAGCTTCTAAGTAAGAAAGTATATTAAATCTTTAAAAAAATGGCATTGTTAGATGTCTGTTGTTAGCTATTTACAATTTTTATTCTGTTAAAATGGTTATTTTAGTAGATGGAACACGACTTTCTTCCTATTTATAAACTGTTACTCTCTCTCTAAACTCTCTATTTATGATTAATTCATAAATAAAATATAATTAAAGACAGATCAGATACACACACTAAGATCCTCATTATACTTTGATTTTATTCGTTTAGTTAACTTAAGTAAAAAAAGTACAAGTAGGAGCAAAATCAGGACAGCTAAAATGGGATTGGGCGGGGTTCGTCTGCCTCATGAGACAGGACGGGTGGGCCCGTCCTGCCCGCCCGTCGCAAACTACGGGCGAAATTGACCACATCGTGGATCGAGAGTACCAGATGGTCGTCGAAAGCGAGGCAGACCTAGGCGGAGATGGCGGGATGACCTAGGTCCATACCATACATGACTGACTAGTGGTCTGAAGCTTTGAATGGAACAAGTGGAAGGAAAACAGGGAGGACTTTTTCCTGCAGTGGGACGCAAATATAGTTGAAATAAATTGTTTAAAACTAAATATGGTGATATTTAAAAATTTAATTTGTATCAATGTCTAATAAGACCTTCAAACTATTTTATGAATAATCTTTGAACCTTCACCTTAAAATGAAAAATCTTCAACGTAAATTGTGCAACAAATAGTATCGAAAGGTTACCTATCTATCTTTTCTTACGTTTATTCCTAAACAAGCTTTCACCCGCGGCTTCGCTCGCGTATCCCACGGAAACATTACTTTTTCACGAGATGAACGGTACCCTATGTCCTTCTCTGTACTCCTAACTATGTGTATGCGAATTTTCAAGAAGACTGGTTCAGTAGATAAAGCGTAAAGAGGTAACAAACAAACAAACAAATCTACAAACTCACTTTCGCATTAGTTGGGACTAAAAGTGATATGTGAACAAGAAGCCTAAACGACTGCGTTTGTATAGTTAATAAAAAAGTAGAGTTCTAGAGATGCGTAAGTCTATAACAAAATGAATACCAATTCCTGCAGTGCCCTCTTCAGGAGGTAGCTGACATTTCAAGCGTGAAATTTTATCTAGAGAATTAATCTTCAAAAGTTTCTGGCCCCCTTTGTATCAGATGTGCCCCAATAAAATTTATTTCTTTCTCTAATCGGAAACAGATAAGTCGAGAGGCCGTGAGAAAACCCTCGGGTATCATTGGTTTTCCTTTTGAGTTCAGTCTGCCGCTAAACGAGTAATGATAAAGGTAATTAAGGGAACTTCTTAATTTGCGAGGTGAAAAAGTCGAAGATAAGGTCGAAATTGCTGTGAAGACCTTTCTGAATGGGCGTAGATTTATTTGAACACGAAAATGTTATTTTGTTTACAAATATTACACAGTATTATATTGTTAAAAGGTAAATAAGTAACGTTTCTTAAATTATTTCGTTCATTAATTTTTAGGAAAGTATGTAAAAGTATTTTACAGCTTTTAAGTCATCATGTAATGAATTTCCGAAAGTGCATATAGGTATTTATGTTTAATAAATTATCTACACTCACCTACACTTTATATAGAGGTAGTGCTATATTTTCAAGTACTTAGCTACGTCTTTATTTCTATATAAGTATATTTATAATAATATTTTTAAAATAACAAATAGTAAAATGAAAGTCATGATTTGTCCTTTTTTACTTAAAAACGATAATATTTCTGCCATCATTAAACATAATCAGTTAATTGATAAAACACATTACATCACTGAACAACTTCAAAGCACTCAACAGCAATTTACATAGCGTTGGAAACGTTTCGAAATTTATTAATTATGGCGGAGTTTAATTGTGAGTAACGGTTAGCGTTGACGAAATTAAACTCATTATCAGACAAGTCCACAGCGCACCGCAAGCTTTTTGTAATTTCAGTGACAAATGAACAGCGGGCTAGCGACGGATTCCGGGGACCTGATTTTCAAGCAAAGATTATGCAAAATGGCAGAGTGTGCTTCAATAGTGGATCAATTTGATTCTCCAAAGTTTTTAATTCATAATATTGTTTTCCATAATAACTTAGTCATAATTTTTCAGTAGCCCCTGCAAAGTATCAAAGGCAATTGGGTAGATGACTGGGTCAAAAATAAATTATTTGGTACTGTTAGGAGAATAAAACGTCACAAAATAGTGTCACTTGTCATTGATCATATCCATCTTCAACATGATTTTAGACTTATTAATGCAGAAAAACTGATATTATGAGCGCTATTTGACTCGAAAAATCTATGACGTCACCGTTTTGTATTTCATACAAATTCCATAGAAAATGTTTGTTTTGACGTTTAGAAAAAAGTGTCTGATTTGATTTTTTGTCATCTAGCGAATCATAGATATACAGCGTGCCACCACAATGTTTTGGGTATTTCAGTAATAAATTGATAGCGGGCTAGAGATGAACTCCGCGGCCTAAAGGAGTTACAAAATGTATCCATAAATTTAATTTATGAGTAGTTAGTTAATTTATGAGTAGTTAGGTGCTGTTCGCATGGATAAATGGACAATAATCCAAAATTGTTTGTCAGAGTAAACTTCAACAAACAAAAGTGAACAAAAAGTTATCTACACATTGAATTTCATTCTTATCCCTTATCGCGTTTTTGTATGATTCAGTAGCAAATATTTTTCAACACACTTGCTCGTAAAATGGATCTAATTTCACCGGTCTTAGATATATAAAGCAGCTCATAAAACACGCATGTGTTATAAACACAAAGTAAAGTATATATATATAGTAAGTAGTAAAGTTATATTCTATACCCGCACTATTTGCTATTTATATGCTGCAAATACGTGCGTATATTGTTTTTCAACACCCTTGCTCGTAAAATGTATCTAATTTCATCGGTTTTAGATATATACCTAAAGCGGCCTATAAAACACGCGTGTGTTAAAAACGCAAATAGTGAAGTTATATTTCTATAATTCACGATTTGCTATTGCGAAAGAAAGGAACAGAATGAATGGTAAATCCAGTATGAATGAGAGAGTAAGAAAGTTTGACAGTTGTGTGTGAGCGAGATAGTTAGATAACATAAGGTGAAGGTTAGACAAAGAAAAATAATAAATCAAACATCGAACGTTATCGTTGTTTCAATATTTATCTTTGTATCTTACATATGCTTCAAATTGTTTTCATTTTTTATTATTTCGAATTCGCATGCCCCGCGGCACCGTCCAGTAGACCGCACGCCGTGCTGATTTTAAAAAGTGAAACGGCGGGGAAGCTACAGTGTGCATCACAGTTTTATGGTTGAGTTTATTTAAAATCAAAAATATCAGTTTATAAGGTATGTTGAAAAACGTCGTACGATATACGTGCGTATATTGGTTAAACACAGCAACTCAGCAACTTACGCCCTCGCCTTCGGCTTGAGCTGAAATTCCGCTTTGTGTGTTATAACCACCATAACGCACTTATATCGTTATGTATTATAAACTCACAAACATACAAACATTTATACTTTTACATTTACGTACCTATAATATTAGTAGAAAATAGTAAGAAATTAAAAAGTATTTTTTAATGATTGGAGAATGTGTTGTTGTATTAAATATGATATATATATGTCGGTATGGTAGTTAACACGTGGCGTGAGGCGCCACGTGGTCAGTTAAAAATAATAAAACTCGTTAGCCCCCACTATAGCCTTGTTGTGTACGGTTATAAAAGCGTCGCACGGTCGATTAGTCGTCAGTCTAGCTCGGGCGGCCGCACGGTGCACATCTCGTGAATATTCGTAGTTATGTAGCTGTGACTAGGCGTAGCCATGACTCATACAGATACGATTATTATAAGGAATGCGGATCACCTGACCTATTCGTTATAATGACAGTGGACGGTAAGCACAGGTGCCCTGCGGGCACAGTATAACTGTGCGGGCTAGAGAGATAGTAAAATGTGTGATACGGAATCTCATAGCGCACCTCCTCGCGCTGACCTTACCGTCCCATTTTTAATTATTGGCCATCTATCTACCCTCATTGCGACATATATTGTATAAATAAGTTATCATTTTATGTTTTTTTCCTCAAATGCGATGCTTTGGTGAAACGTCTCACGTTATTAGAATTTTATAACTCTTCTGTTCAGAGTTTGTTCTTTGACAATAATTGCGAAGCGTTGGAGCGCGTTTCCGTACTTTACGCGGAGTTGAGTTAATGCTCTCTTACGGCAGCCTTTTCATTTGGATTCAACATCGTGTTCAACTGAAAGTTATAACGTAATAAATAACCGCATGATTTCACGCGCTCTAACTCGAATTAATTCGATGATGTGTTCACTGAACAGATTGGCTCAACTGGCGATATGTGAGCAAATTGAGTGTTAATATCGGTGATTAAAATACCTTGAATTCTAAAGTATTTAAATATTATTCAATACGATATATTATAAAAATAGGTACAATAATCCATGCTGGTCTGGGAGAAAAAGAAAAACTTAGAATTTACCAGCAGATTCTGTTTCCGCGTAGATTGTAAAAGCCAATAAGGAGATGCGGCTAGCCACCCATCACTATTTAGATTCCCTTTTTCTGTCTAAATACGCACCATTATGTTAAATCTTGCGGCCTCTAATATATGTATGTGTATGCGAAACGTGGCTAAATGTGGACTTAGGGTATAACGGCTCTAGGCTCTATCTACTATCTTAGGGATAAAGATGTGTATCTGTATCTGTATCAATAACACTAGGTAACTGATTTCACATATTGTTACTGTTAAGTTTATATATGCTACTATAAATATATATATTGTAAAAATGAAACTAAAAAATAATCGCTAAAATAATTCAACTTACTACTCTACCTTTTTTATGTTATAGGGCGGCAAACGAACAAGCGGGTAAGTGATCACCGCTCTCCATGGACAACTGCAACACCAGAAACAAAATGTATAAAAAAAAGTCTTTAATGATTCTTCTATTTTTTTACTCGTGGGTCAAAACTAAATTATTTGGTACTGTTAAGAGAATAAATCGTCACAAAACAGTGCCACTTCGTTAATCATATCCATTTTCAACATGATTTTAGATTTATTGATGCAGAAAACCGGATATTAGGAGCACTTTTAAACTCCCAAAACTATCTATACTCAATCCATCACGGTTGTGATTTTCATACAAATCTCATAGGAAATGTTTATTTTGACGTTTAAAAAAAAGTGCCTGATTTAACTTGTTGTCATATAGTGGAAAAATAGAATTATAAATAGAACATACAAAATATTACTATTTACTGAGAGAAAATATTACTATTTCAACATCTTTACAACATACAATATCCACAAAGCGGCTACTAATTTCACTTTAACAACGGGCAGCTTAGTGGCCCGGCCATTAAACCAGCAAACATACAGCCTCCTTGAAATAGCACCCTTCCTACCCGTATACAACGCAAGCACTTACCATAAAAACGGAAACAACCTCTGAGGCAGGACGTATTCAGATCACACTTTCACATCTCGCCACTTTCCAAAATCAAAGTAAAGCTCAAAGCAAACACTCCTTGAAAATGCGGTGTAAATAATAAAAAGGTGTGCACTTGAGAGGTTTCTATGCGGCCCTGGCTGTCATATTCGCCATTGTAACCGCCCATTTTCCTAGTGGCGTATTTTAACTATTGACTCTTGGGCCTTCTAAAATTGTCGCCCCTATTTTTGTATGCTTAAACGTGGCTATATTTTTTTTTACTTTAATTAGATTTTTATACTGCTTAAACATATCTGACAAAGCTTACTTAATAATTTGATAGTGGTTATCGCTCCTTAAATAGTTACTTTTTAAATTTAAATAATGTAATAAGTATATTACATCCCCATTACCACAACTAATATTTAATAATTAATACATAGTATAAAAAAGTCGCTTTTCGGCGTCTGTCCTTGGCGTGGTTTTCATTAATACATAGAGTAATTTAAGAGGAAAGTCTATATGTACAATACATAACGGGCCACTAATTGTTAATGATAATTATGAAATGGGACAATACTTGCTACAATATTCTTTTCAAAATATTCAAATTTTATGCTGCTAAGCGGAAAATTCATAAAATATTTAGAGTAGTAAGCGTGGTAATTGAGGACACATATTTTAAGGGGTATTCAGTCTATCATTTTGAACAACTTTTCCCAATAAATGTATATCGAAATACGAAAAAAAAACTTTGCTTCTTTTTAAGCGAAATTTTGTTTTTCGTATATCAGTAAACATAAATAACCTTGTACAGTATAATAATGTTGAAAAGTTATTATGTTTTATTATTTTCTCTGCTCAGAATTGGCCAGGGTATGAAATAGAACGTTGGTCTTTCGACCATATCTTTTGACGCTTATTGTCTCACAGTTCACTGCATAGTACAAATTATGACGAGCTGAATCTACCAGTCACGAGTTGATGCCCTGGGCCATTGCCCTCTCGATTATAGGGTAAATACGCCCATGGATTTCCCCTCACGCAGTTATTTCAGATTCAATATGCACTAGAGAGCGACGGGAAACCGTGAAATATTATGGGACATCGACATTCAACGTGTGCTCACCTGAAATGGATTTGAATATATTCGATTGTTTTATGATAGTCATTATGCGTTATGTCCATGGAAAAACTATTTTATAGTGGGAACATTTCATATAATTTTCTAACCATACCATCTACTGCGATCGCCAACCAGCCTGGCTGGCGTTGTGATTATCAGCAAAACCTTCTTTTATTGGGAGAGGCAAGCAGTGGAATGATGAAGGCTGCAAGGAAGAAAAACAAAATGTACGGATTTATATTGATGATTGATTCTGGTAGATGACTAGGTCAAAAATAAATTATTTGGTACTGTTAAAAGAAGAAAAGTTCACAGAAAAGTTTCACTTGTCATTGATAATATCTATTTTCAACATGATTTTAGAAAACTGATAATAAGAGCGCTATTTGACTCCAAAGAATTATTTATTTATTTATTTTTTTATTTTATTTATTAGGTACACCAACAGGTTACATGACAAAAACTTACAATTATCGTTTTACATATGTACTAGCATGCAACCCAATTACAGGTGAACACAATATTCTTAAAATAATTAAAGCAGTAGTAATAGGTATAATTAAGTATTAAGTATAAATATTGAAATTGAAATTTTGTAGCTAATCAAATAATGAATGTGAATATTAAATAAAATATTAAAAATATATTGAAATAAACTTAACATGCATTGTCGTTTAGATGGGATGACTGTATTTTAGATTTAAATTTAAATAACGAGTCGTGGTAAATGTCCAGGTCATATTTTGTACTCATTTTGTTGTAAGTAGAGAGCATCCTTGGTAAGGGCGCGTGCTTGCCAAGGTTTGTGTTTGTTCGGGGGATGACATATGTTCCTGCGACCTTTCTACGGGTGTTTGGTCGAGGTACTGTGAGACCGATGTTTTCGAGAGCGTGATGACAATCTACTGTACCGTGGACAAGCTTGTGTAGGAATACTAAATCTAGCATCTTGCGGCGATCACTCAGGGATGTCATCTTAAACTTCGACAATCGGTCACTGTATTCCCTTCTATGACTAAAGTTGGTAGTTTTATAAGCCAAATGTCGTGTAAATGCTCTTTGGACGCGCTCAATATTGTCAGCGTGCTTTTTATAACCAGGATTCCATACAACACTTGCAAATTCAAGGTGGCTTCTGACTAGTGCATTATATAATGTTATTAGAGTCCCAGTGTTCTTGAAATTTGCCGTATTGCGTTTTATAAAGCCAAGCATCTGGAATGATTTCGAGACTATAGCGTCATAATGGGGGATGAAACTCAGCTTGCTGTCCAGAGTCACACCCAGGTCGCGAATCTGTTCCACTTCCTCAAGTTCAACTCCGTCAATTTTATATTTAGACTGTAACCTCTTTTTCTTACGAGTAAATTTGATGTGGTAACATTTGCTTGGGTTGATTGTCATTAGATTATTTTTGCACCAAGCACTTACGCGATCTAGGTCTTCTTGCAACATCCTTGTGTCATCGGTTGTAGATATTGATTTAAACACTTTCATGTCATCCGCGAATAATGAGTAATTACAAAATTTGATACACTTGCCGATGTCATTTATGAATATAAGAAACAGACTATGACAGAATTATGACGTCACGGTTGTGATTTTCATATAAATCCCAAAGAAAATGTTTGTTTTGACGTTTAAAAAAGTGTCTAATTTGACTTGTTGTAATCTAACAGATGTTACAATACATTTCAAATAAGTATTGCGGCGATAATGAAATAGATCCCAACCAATTATTTTGTTTCATTATCTTCATTATTTTCAAAAATCCACACATAAAAATGTTGTATAGGGAAATGTATAATTTCTCCTGTTACATTGCGCTTGCTATCTTAAATAAATTAATAGAAACACAAGAATGCGCTCTTGAAATCTTGCAACCCTCAGCGCAATTTTAAACTTAGTGTTGTATTGCTCAGCACAACTAAAATTGAATTGTTCCCGCGTAACAATATCTGAAGCACTTTAAACCATCGCATTATAATTGTCTCGGGCACATTTTACCGGAATTAAAACGCAGTCGCCGTTTTTGAAAGCAAAAGTAGGGCAAGACCATTTTAAAATGCAACATCTGCGATTCTTCTCGGAGTTTCTGTATTTTGAAATGAATTGCTGTTGACTTAAATGGGAAAACATTTTTAATGGAAATTTAAGAGAATACAGACGTTCCATTTCATCTCAGTTGAGACGTCACAGGGAATAGTTAAGTGAAGATTACAATTTCACATAGGGACTTTCGTTACAGAGTCAGTTATTCGTCAAACCCACGAGAACCTCACATGTTTTTGGAAATAAAAAGCATCCTACGTTTTAATCCATTTAATAAGCTTTTTACACACTAAAGTTTATGCCAGTGTAATAAATAATGTAATAAAAACAAAAATTAAGTTTTTAACCAAAATTGGAAAATTGTAAGACTTTACTATGATTTTTAAATTAGCGAGACTCCGTATCTAAGGAATCAAGAGCATCAATGTAATTTGCCTGTTTTTGTGTGATTGAAAACCTCGTCACAAACTTTCACATTTATAATACTAGTAGGAAGTAAGATTCTACTTTTACACTGTGATATGAATTAAGAGCTACCCGTGTGGTTCCGGGTTAGAATAGGACCACTCCATCTCTTCCTGTGGATGTCGTAAGAGGCGACTAAAGGACTAAGCACAAACATCTCGTGCTACGATTGTATTCCCAAGGAGGGTTGACGTCAGGCAGGCGGCCGGTCGTAAAACTATAGCCAAATCATTTTAACTGTTCCGGCTATTACTTCTCCATTTCGCAAGGTCTTTGGCATCCTTGGGTGACCATTGATATGCATGTTAAAGCGCACCCCGGGCTCCGAAGCAGCACAGCTGAGGATGCGACCGGGAACGCGCTAAGACAAAGAAGAAGATGTATTAAGAGCTACCTGATAGCACAGCCAGTCTCGAGCCCGGATAAAAGAGGAGGGTTTATCCGTAGGCTAACCACCTGTCATGGCAAAAAGAACTGACAATTTTGCATAAAATGGGAAAGTACACAGTATGGAGAAGACAGGCTAGAGACAAACAAAAAAGGCGAAAAATCGTTGTAGAGGCCTTGGCCTTTGTGGGTCTTGACCCACAAAGGGTTGTAGGGCCGAAGAAAGTAAGTAAAACAAGTAATTATTCCTTTTTGTTGACAAATACCTACCTAAATGTTATGAATCCCAAACAAATAATATTTTTTTTACAAGCAGCTCTGGCAAAACTAATATTAGCCAATAATAATATAGACAATCCTAAGAACTTAATACATTTCATTACAGACAATAGATAAAATATAAACAACAATAAGTTCGATATCTAATCTGTGGAGCAAAGAGCAAGTCGATGACTTAGTATAATCGGCTTTTCTATTCTCTCCATCTAATTGCAGGATCTCTCTTGGGACCTAAACTACTCATGCTTTGACTGAACAAGACGTTATATTAATATTTCAATACGTATTTCTAGCAAAAATAGATTTTCTAAGAATTGCTTCGGAAAATTCCCAGCTTTTTGCAGGAAATTATGAGAACCAATAAATTGTTCAGTTATAAATTCATTTTAAAATTTAATTTGCGTTATTCATTACCGTCGAAAAATAAGTCGTCGATTGATTTTAATTTCTACTTGTTTCAAAAAAATTATTGTTAAATTACACTATAGATGAGTAGTTCTTCAAAATTTCATTCCTCGACTGATTCATATGGCTAAATTTTATTTGAACTTTCAGCTCTAAAAAACATATTCGTTTGAAAATAGGTACAACAAAGAACATATATTTTTATAAGGGACTCGTTTTTATAAAGTAGTTTTCAAGATATCGACGTTCAAAATTTTTGTGGCCATATACCTATACCTATATATAGGGACAAATCACACTGATTAAGCTTGCCCCAAAGTAAGTTTTTTTAACTTGTGTTATGACATATTCATAATCAGAACTTCGTACATATGAATCGGAAACAGAATTAATAATAAAAATCCCTAAATCGGGTCATTTACGTAAGTAAATGACCCGATTTATTAAATAATCATATTTTAACAATGACAATAATCCTACTTATTTGCTTATGCAGCTGTACTTTTCGTAAGAAGTACAAACTTATCCTAATAATGGCACTATGTTTTTCATATTTAGAATTATTCTATAGAAGAAGTACGAGTATACACTTGTTCTTCATACAGCTGGAAAGAAATTATTTCGGCGTTTCTTCTCTACAGAGGTCGATTCCGAGACGCTAGGTCTGTAGCTTTAAAGATTTAAAAAAAAATGCCTGCCTGGAAAGAACTCATTCCTGAATAAACGTTGGAATCTTTGAATCTAAGTATACTCGTTTTGAATTATACTAAACATTAGGTATAGCTGAATAAATATAATAAAAAATATAAAAAACAACTGTTTTGCACACGGTAAATAATTGGACAGCGAGTTTTACGCAACAAAAGAGCTCCTTTTATGCTGAAAAAGTATTTTTTTTATTTCATGATTTATATGGGGTTTTGACCATATGAATCAGGCACATATTAATCAGGATTTTTAGTTCAATCATGCGTAACTCTTTTTACATACATAATTGAGTATTGTTATTTTTATACACGAATCTATAACCAAAAATCATCACGCAGAACACAAACTGATGTATAAAATTTTTTTATAAATTTTATACATTAGGCATATTAATCAGTATGCCACCTAAACCAAACACATATGAATCAAATATCTACCTTCGTAACTCCGGGATCTGAAGCAGCCAGCCGCACGTGCACCTCCTAGCTCGTTCGTTGCTCGACTGGCTTCCCCCCGCGCGGGAAGCCACACCCTTATCGTCATTACCCGACCAAATACGGTCCAGTGCAGCTTACGTTATATGAATCAGTATTGAACTCCGGACGCTTGTTCTTTATTTATATATAAATACAATAACATATTTAAATCTACTTATTATTTTTTTTGTTAGAATAAAAGTCATCAATCATTCGATATAAATATTTTTAATATTGATTTATAAAAAGGAAAATGCAACATCGACAGATTTGTTCCGGAAAATGGCAAACGGACGCGCTATATGAATCAGGAATTATCCTTCATTATTAGTTCATTCGAACTTTATTTTATTTTGTATCTAGACCGCCAAAACAAAAGATTTGTCCTAGTTAGGGATAAAGCTAAACGATACCTAAAAAATATATGCTGGTCGTTTTAATTCTTGGGTGCAGAAATATACCCACAGACATCGAAAATCTTGCCTCTGAAGAATTGCCCAAATGTAGTTTTTAAAATTTGGCGTTTTTAAATAAGCCAAATTACTTTTTAGGCTTTCATGTAGGTAAAATGCAATTTAAACAAATTTTAATAACTACATAAACCTAAATTAAATCTAAAATGCTTAATTAAACTAACCACTAAGCTACGCAGATGATATGGTGTTGCTGAGCCCAACGGTAGGGGGTCTTAGACAATTATTGGCTATATGTGAGAGATATGCTGCCAAACATGGATTGACATATAATGTGAATAAATGTGAGTACATGGTCTGTAAGGCCGCCGGTAAGTGCCCAGAAGCTATACCTGATATAAAGTTAAACGGGGTGTGCATTAAGCGTGTACATAAGTTTAAATATCTGGGTCATTTCCTTACCGACGACCTTAGAGATGATGTAGACATTGAAAGAGAGCGCAGAGCCCTTTCAGTGAGAGGTAACATGCTAACCCGTAGATTTTCCATGTGTACTGATCAAGTCAAAGTGACACTATTTAAAGCATACTGTCAGACATTTTACACGGGAAATCTGTGGGTTGCACATACCAAAAGAACGCTGGATGTTCTGCGTGTTCAGTACAACAATGTTTACAGAATGCTGTTGGGGCTGCCTCGCTTCTGTAGCGCATCAGGGATGTTGGCGCACTACCATACTGACAGCTTTCACGCCATTATCCGCAAAAAAACAGCATCCCTGATCAACAGAGTTAGGGGTAGTCAAAGCAGCATCCTGAAAACAGTGGCTAATAATTTGACCTCTCCACTATGGAAATGCCTGGTGAGAAGAATAACATAATAATAAGTTGATATATTTTAAATTGTGTATAGTTGTTCATGTTGTTGATTCAAATATTATAATTGTGTACTTATATGGATTTAAATTATCTGAAATAAAAACTATTATTATTATTATTATTATTATATTATAAACCAACAAATAAATTAGCCTTTTGAAAAAGGTTTTTTTTCGTACAAGCTTTTTTAGTGATACCTTTAGAACTTATCACTTAGTCCAAACTCGACGAGGTTGCGTCGTCTTATTTCAGGGTTCCTATAGCTACCTTCCGGCTCCATCATCAGATCAGCTTCTTGTCATAATTATATTGCATTGTCATCTGATAAATATTAGCATACAAAAGTTCATCTTAATCGGAAACCGGGAAGTGGCTCAAATTTAGGTTATTATTATTATTTTTTATTTCTTCTTACATTCTATCAGTTGCAAGATATGACCTAAAAACAACAAACTAGGGCAAGCTGAATAAAAGCTTATCAAAAATCTTGGTTAAAACAAGGCCTGTCTCACCACAGTCACTATTTTATGTGTAGTAAATGTTTACTCCCTTTGTTCTAAGACTAACAGAAATTATCTACATAAATACTCGCCTAAAAAACAAAACCAAACCACGAGTCGGGAAGTTAAAAACTTTTGAGTAGAGTCGAGGCGAGCGAGCGTGAGGTGGAGTTGCTAATGAAATTGTAATAAAGCGAAGCAGACGTTCAGCTTCGGTTAAACTATACATACACGAAGATAAACGTGCTTAATAATAGGTTGGGGAAAAAGTCTTTTCGCATTTTATATGAAAATTCTAAACATTTTTTAATATAGTTTATTTACATTTAACTAAAGTATGTAGGTACCATTTTGTTCGATAACTTTTTGCCATCTTATAGGTAGGGACATGATCCCATTGCTATAGAAATTTTGGGGCTTCTGATCAAAAAACTGCGTCAAGTAGTTTTGGCAGTCCTCTCGTGATGTTAACCTGACACTGCCTAAAGAATTCTGAAGAGACCGAAACAGGTGGAAATCTGAAGGTGCCAGGTCAGGACTATACGGCGGATGCATTAACACCTCCCAGCCAAACTCTCTTATTTTTGCTGAGTGGTTAAAGATGTGTGAGGTCTAGCGTTATTATAATGAAAAACCATACCCCTTCTGTTGATTAATTCCGGCCGCTTTCTCTCAACTTCTTGCATTAATCTTATCAGTTGTTCGCAGTAGAGTTCTGAATCGATGGTCCTGCCTGGTGGTAATAGCTCATAATGAATAATGCCCTTCCAATGCCACCACACACACATCACCTTTTTGCGGGTTAACCCGGGTTTCGCTACAGTCTGTGAAGCCTGACCGGCCTTTGACCATGACCTTTTTCGCACGTTCTTGCCGTACGTGATCCACTTTTCATCACCAGTTATCAATTTCTTCAAAAATGGTTCGGTCTTATTACGTCATAATAAAGAATCACAAATGAGTACACGATTCATTAGCTTTCTTTCTTTCTTTCTTCTTTGAGGTACCCCAATATCGATCTTTTTTGTGTACCCATTTTTATTCAAATGCGCCAAAACTGTTTTGTGGTCAATTCCCAGTTCTTCAGCTACGTCGTAACTACTGATATGCCGATCTTGCTCCACTTTTTCAAAAAAAGTTCATACATACTATATGCGAAAAGACTTTCCCCAACCTAATATATTCATTTTCTCTTCCATGCTTCTCTGGAAGAAAAAAAACTGTGGCACCGAATACCGACAGAAGTGAAAACAGCTAATCTGAAAATATTGAACACCAATGGTGCGCCTAAAGAAGTTTTCACTTGTACAAAAATAGAATGTACCAGATCGTAAAAGCCGATTGAAGGAATGGGCGAGTGAATTTTTATTTTTTTAGGCATTTGTTTTATCACAACAAACGTACAC
This sequence comes from Acrobasis repandana, assembly GCA_963576875.1. Classification (NCBI taxonomy): domain Eukaryota; kingdom Metazoa; phylum Arthropoda; class Insecta; order Lepidoptera; family Pyralidae; genus Acrobasis; species Acrobasis repandana. Next base: position 8,050,155 of record OY756218.1, read on the forward strand.
GGATTAACAATACATCTGAGGACTGGCACAATCTACATACACGAGCGATTATCACCTCCACTTCTGTTATACAACGAGCTAGATATGCATCAGGGGAGTTGTTCCGCTTCGAACCGATGTAAACTACCTATGTTCCCGGTGTGTCACTATTGTATTCACTATTTGGTTCTATGTATGAATTGTTATGGAGCTACTACAGAGCGCTGAGTCTAGTTATTTTGATAGCTACAATAAAATAACAATACTAAATCGATGACGATGACTTTGGATGACCAACTAAAATTCAGTTAAGGCCCATTTACACAGTGCAAGTTTCTTGCCTGTTGCATACAATTTTATTGAAGCAATAAATGATTTGTATGGCTGACGTTCTGTTTAGACCATGCAAGTTTTCTATTGCTTCAATTTAATTGTATGCAACAGGCAAGAAACTTGCACCGTATAAATGGGCCTTTATAGTTGTCAAGGGATCAGGGAAACATCAATAATCTTTATTAAGCTATGTGCTTAAGTTTAAAACGTCAAAAATAACATAATTCCCAATTTTAAGACCAAAACTATATGTTATACTACGAGTATATTATTAAAACTCACGTGAGATAACTCCATAATAAATTCATTTAAACCGGTTGACTCACGTTATATAGGTGGAACATGCCGACCAGATTTCGATCGATTTAGACGATCATCTTCGGGGCGAGTACTAGCGGCGACCCGACGATATTGCTGTTCGCTCAGCACTCTGAGTGAAAGTTCCTATGATTTAAGTCAGTCTAACTTCAGTATTACCTCATAAGCAGGCGCGAATGGTAATGAGGCAGCACCAGAAGTTTTTTTTTGCAATTTTATTTGAAAATAAAAGTAGACACATCTGTGGCTACCTCTACTATACAGAAACTACAGAGATAATAAATAAAGACATGGAAGTAGTTCACAAGAAACACAAAAGATAGCGTTGACGCATCCTACATGGAGATATCATAGTTCCTACGATTGGTTGCTTATATACAACCTTAGATAATCCACCGTAGAACCCAAGGTTCCTAAGGCGCAACACCCCATGCCAGGCTGACAGATCTTTCCTTTGTGGCGTTCTAGCATACCACCTCGCTCCCGCTACGTACTCGTATCTTCTGCGATAATATTAGAATTTATTTCATTATTACAAGCTTTTTACAAGCTTTTATTTAGCTTGTCCTTTTTGTTTTTTTTTTATTTTGGTTTTTGTTGTAAAATCTTGCAAGTTCAATTTGAGCCACTTTCCTGTTTCTGATTGAGATGAAATTGTGTATACTAATGTAAATCAGATGACAATTCAATATTATTATGATAAGAAACTGATCTTATAATGGATTCGGAAGGTGGCTATAGGAACTCTGTAATAAAACGACGCAACCCCATCTAGTTTGGGCTTATTTCATTTATCTTGATACATTCTTAGGCGTCACAATAAAATAATGAACGAAAAATATATTTTTTTCAAAAAAAGAATATTTTTGGTATGGTCTGAATGTATTGTTATAAAATTACCGTATAAAATATTATGTCGTTCACTATTTGATTAGCAGAATTTACAGCATAAATACTAGATCATTAGTATAATGAAATTAAAATAACAGCCAAAAAACAAAAAAAAAATCGGCATTTCCATACAAAGGTGCGCAGCCGCCGCCGGTCGGTTTGTATGGGAATGTCTAATTTTTTTTTTGGTTATTTGATTGTTATTTTAATTTCATTATACTTTAGTGATCTAGTTTAGCCCGTGGTTCGATTTATTACGGGTACGTCCCTTTCACATTGTATGTACATTGTACATATGTACATTTGCAAATGCTGGCGTAAAGTGGAACACAGCCGTAAAGTGATCACCGTAATGACGTAGATGATGAGTTCAATAACCGTTACGAGTTCCGAAGTGTAACGACGCACATCTGTGCCCACCCTAACTTCACATGTGTACATATACGTACGTATGTTTATGATTTATCAGGGGTGTTGGTGATTTTTTGTGAAATAGGTAAAATATTTCGCTGGCTGCTATGTTCATAAATATTCTTAAAAAAAACCTAATGTTCCTAGTTATTTGGTATAAAATGACAGTCATTTTATCGAAATAAGTTCGCAAATAACCACATCTAAAATTTTTGCAATCACAAGTAGACCACGTTGCCTAATTTTTCCGTGTGGTTTCTAGCCTTAAACAGCACCACTCCATCTCTTCCTGTGGTTGAGGTAAAGGTGACTAAATAAATTGTGCTAAAAGAGCATTCCCAAGGATGGCGGCAGCCGATTGTCAAAGATTTCGCATAAATGTATTCCCAGGAGGTTAAGTCGTAAAACTCCTAAACAATAGGGATGATGACTGGGTCAGAAAAGTATTATTCTAATTAGTCCGTTAGTTAGATTATCCAAAAATAATGTATCCATATTTTTCAGTTTATCAAAATAGTAAAAATTCACAAAGATACAGAGTATCAAAGTTCGAGAGTGGGGGCTTGTGACGTCACCGATGTGTAAAAATCGTACGAAAGCGTGACGTCATGCGACATTTGAATGCGCTATATCTTCGTTATTTATTGTTTTTCAGAAAAAAGAAAAAATACGTGTACAATATTTTTTAATAATCTAACCGATGGGCCAAAAATATTTTTTCAGTCATCATGCGTATTGGTTCCTGCATTTTTTTCTTCACTGGGTACCCATTGACATGCATATTATATTTGCAGAAAAAAAGCACTGGGCACAGAAGACAGTAAGAGTATTACTCCAAAACATGCAACTTGGAACGCGCTTGGGTAAAGTCAATCGATCGACGTGTTGTTAATAATAATAAAAAAAAACATATATGTTAAATCACGAGCGTATCCAAAGGCTTAGCATACTTCAGAAATACTATGAAATACCAAATTCACTTAGGTAACACCGGCACGCTGCTTAGAGAAGTGAATTTAGTGCCTTAAGTTTTAAGTAACTTACCAACTTACGAACATGATGCCAGCTACGAGTATGCTTCTTCGTGTGAGTAACGACTCGCAGCAGAATTTTGACATACTTTTCAGTTTGAATTATGAGGAGAGATTTTAATCTAAACAAAAGTAGACATAAATTTTAACTATTAAACTTTTTTACATCTAAAATACAATAAAATGTTATATAGAAATAGCAAGATATCAAGTAAAATAGACCAAAAGCGGCAACTGAACTGAAAATGTTAATTGTCCCAATGGATGCCTGAAATCAGGAACCCAATCTAAAAAAAATATATAAGTAGTTATAGTTAAGATCGACGTGACCCAATCCACAAAGTTCTTTTTAAAGCTACCAAGCTTTTACATTAGCTTGATGGAAACGGCAAAAAGAAAGTAAAAAGGTTGCTACTGCAATTATCATCATCATCGGGTTTTTTGTTTGTCTTCACTGCAGGAGCACGACTCTGTACTATCAGAGCTATATATTAGCCAGAGCAGTCAGAGGATTTGGCCCACACTCTCCACGTTGGCCACGATGTTTAGCTTGTATTTCCTAAGTCGCTTTCTATTACATCCACGGGACGACTTGGAGAGACCTATTCTACTCTGCCTGAAACCACACGTCTACTGCAATAAAGGATAACAAATCTAAACTCGTAAATAGAAATCTAGGCACTATTTATACCAATAGAAAATAAAATGCCTGCTTTATAATAACAAAAGTTTTTTTTTATTTGTAATTCAAATATGAATTTGTTTTTTCTTTTTTAAAATTTTATAAAATAAGCAAGACAAGATCTTATACAACACGTTTCATTAGTAATTGTGGATTGTGTTTAAATATGCGAATAACTCACGTAAAAAATCAGCTACTGGCCGACATGTTTCGACCTCATCCGTAGGCCTTCTTCAGGGCGAATGGGTCTCGCGACGCTTACACGAAGACGTCCCGAGCCGCACTGTATATAGATTGTGTTCTTGATTCTTAAACATTTCAGACATTCATATTACATTCTTAACAAGACAAATTTGTAAAGTTACCGTCTATCTGTAACAAAAGCAAACAAACAGGTGAAACAAATGATACTCATAATGTCTTCAACTTCTATTCGTAATTTTAAAGTTTGCAAGTAAAACAAGGAGCCTGTTACTAATGCCACTTCTTTTAAACTTGCTCATGTACATTCAACTGCAAGTCTTCTTTTCTTCATGCACCTTTAGGCAGTGGTAACAGTGGTGAGATTCCTTTGAACTTGAGTATTTTGATATGTTGTACTTAGTTCTCTTCACCTTTCGACAATGCTGAACACTCGTTACTACCTTTGAGGAAACCTTTGTTAGCGACCGACTCGACACAGCCCTCCCTACTGAATTTAAATGGGGAAATTATTTTCAAGTATTTTTCGGAAGAGAACTTTTATTGTATTGTTTGATTGCGTGTCACTCTGATAGATGAAGGAATGGCTTTCAAATGGCGTCTCCTTTGTCGTTGGAGCTGCACGTAATATCGTCGTGTTCGGATGGATGAATTTATTAAAAAGTTTACGGTGGCAGCCTCGTAAAGTTTAATAGTCGCTCCCAAGTTTTTGGCAAGTGCTAAAGCTGCGAAAAGTTTGTCAGTAGGCTTCTGTGTTCAGGTTCGGTTCATTTACGGCGTACTAAACAATTTAGTGCTTGCTGTGTTAATCTAAATTTTGCATATTACGCATCCTGTGCGCCGTAATAGGGCTTATTCAATTAACTGAATTTATGAACGGACAACATGCATTATATCAAACGTAGGCTTCGCTTTTCATCCTATTAATTATACAACGTGAAGGGGACATACCCGTAATAAATTGAACCACGATCTATACTAGATCATTATAGTATACCTAATAAAATTAAAACAACAGCCAAAAAACAAAAAACATCCATACAAAAGTGTGCAGCCGCCCGGGCGATTTGTATGGGAATGGCGAATTTGTTTTTGGTTTTTGGACTGTTATTTAATTTTTAATTTCATTTTACTATGTGATCGAGTATAGCCCATGGTTCGATTTATTACGGCTATGATCCTTCCACGTTGTTTAGAGTTAATAGAGAATTTTCAACTTATTATGGTGCTGTTAAAAATGTTTCCAAACATTTTCTAACACAATAAAAAATGCATAAAAAAATAAAAATGTTAAAATCAATTGTTATAATTATAAAAAAAAATACGTATGATAACAAATATTACCATAATAAGTTTTTTGAAAATATTTACTAATGTTATAGATTGTATTTATAATATAAATCAACATGGAAAATATTATAATGGAATTTATAGATTTTATATAGGAGTTTCTCGTGAATATTTATTGTTAATATTACATTCATCATCATCATCATTTCAGCCGCATAACGTCCACTGCTGGACATAGGCCTCTCCCAGGGATTTCCAAAATGACCGATCTAGAGCGGCCTGCGTCCAGCGCTTGATACATTAATCATTAATACAACATTGATTACCTTTAAATAAGGTTGGCTAAAACAAAAGTGATATGATTTTCCGACCTAAATGTTTTTACTGCGAATCGAGTCGAGGAAAGTCTAGATGTCAAAGGTAAAATTTACTTATTACAATGAACTTAGTAAACCTGCGGAGCCAAGTAGAGCGAAGATATAAACACAATTTAGGTAACGAGTATTTGCGAACTGTGGCCGGATATAAAAATTACAATTTGCTTCGTAAACGAGTTTGCTTTTCTCTTCTCATTGTTTCGCCTTTTGTTTTTTTTTTTTTTCATTTCGCTTTTTGCCATTTTTAACGAAGGCAAATTGTACTTTTATTATATTTACGTTTACATTTCCGGGCCGGAACAGTCAAAACCGACAGAATTTATCATAATCGTAAAATTGTATTATGTACGCAAACAAAATAAAACGATTTAATTTTAATGGTTTGACGTTATAACGTTTTTTAAACATACAGTGTGACTTTTTAAACACTTTATATTACCAATTTATTATTTTAAACGAGCAATTCTTGTATATTGTAATTCCTGTATATTATATGGTACCTACCTAATTAGGATCTCGACAACGGCTCCAACGATATCGGTGAAAATCATACCAAGGGGTTTTGGGGTTGAAAATCGATCTAGCTAGGTTTTATTATTAGAGAATCTCTTTTTCTCTGTGTTATTCATCGAGCTTATTGGGTTAAAAGAATTTATTTCTCGAAAGAATACAAAGATATTCACTTACAGAGAAACATGCAAAATACAAAGTAAAATCATTTTCGACGAGCGTAGCGTAGGAAGTATTTAACGTACCTATATGAAGATAACAAGCTAATTGTAGTTATGTAGACATGTACTTATATAAAATGTATGTTCACAATTTAACAATTTAATTAGTAAGTAACTAATATTAATACATGAGCGTACTTTTATTGTATGGAAAAGCATTTAGGCTGTATACGTATAGACTCTTTTCTAGTGTCAATGGATAATTATTATTATGACGACCTCCGTGGCGTAATGGTTAACACGCTAGATCCGGAGGTTCTGGGTTCGATCCCCAGCCAAGACAAGTTGGAAAATGGTCTTTTTCAAATTGTTTCAATTTCAAAAAATTGGTTTTGGGTGTTTATCTAAGTATATATGTATTTATCATAAAATATAGTATCATTAAGTTAATATCCCATAACACAAGTTTAGAACTTACTTTGGGGCTAGCTTAATCAGTATGATTTGTCCCTATAAAAAAAACATTATAATGTTGCATTGATCCTTTAACTCTTTAAATGCGGATTAACCAAAAAAAATATTCGGAAATTATTTTCTCAATTTTTCGACTACTTATTTCCCATTATTATCCTTTACCGAGTAGACAGAGCCGTAGCTCTAGCAAGAACTACGAATTTTAAAGCTCTACGTATCTACATAGCAAATAAGAATTTGATCTTTTATATTATACTATTCATCCAGAATCTGAATCATATCAGTAGGCGATGCGGTTAGCAATCCGTCACTATTATGATTTCCTTTTTATACCTTCATGCCCACCATTACGCTAAAAGTGGCCTGGGCCTTACCGCGATAGGCTCTGTCTGTCCCGTTAGGGATAAAGACGTGAAAGTTTATTCATAAAAATAAATTAGTCACTTTATTATTTTGATTATAATTATTTCAGCAAAATTCACCATTTTCATAATTACGAACATTTGAGAAAAATTTCATGTGACATTGGAAAAGTTAGTACATAAAAATTATAACAAAAACGTACTGCTTTGATTAAATCCATGAAAGTTTAAGCTGGGCTAAGTTAAGGGAAACTATAAAAGTTTACGGGCCGAGGGACGGAGTCTGGTGAATCACAAATGAGATCAACTTGACATTGTAGACGAGTTTTTGTAGTCAATTTATCATACTATTACAGGCTAGTTTCTTGATAGATAAAACATTGAATAATTTATATGGATTAGTTAAAGTTCAAAATATGCGTGGCAATGGCCTTACAACAAAGGATGCCGAAGAGGAGAAGAAAAAGCTGGAAAGCCGACCCAGGTCGGACATCCGACGATGCAGCTGTGGATGGAACCTAAACGCGCTTAGATGAGAGACAGGGAGAGAGAAAGAGAAAAAGGGAGACAGAGATAATCTTAAAATCTTCATTGTACCACTATAATGATAAAAACTAAAATAATGAAATAATTGTCATTTTTAATCTACCTAGTTAAAATCCAAATAAAACAAAATATCTAAATTACGGTATGGATATAACTAAATTATAAACTCAAAAGTGTGTGTGTGTGTGTATGCGTGCGTGCGTGCGTGCGTGCGTGAATGTCATAAAGCAGTCTATAAATTGAAGTTAGGAGGTATCTATTTTGTTTTTTGTTATTCGTGTGTGTAAGTGACCAACACTGGTGTCAGATTTCAAAAGCTGCCTAAGGCATCTGACATAGCTTGACGACTACCATACAATGATAATAGCCGGGATCAAAGGCTTAACATACGTAAAGTATATCTTTCAATGAAAAATAGTGCACCTTATTAGTGTCAAAGGAGTATATCGAGCTATTTTTCATGTTCCGTAGTTTAGATCTTTACAAGTTTGTAGGTATTTGGGTTTGACGTGTACCTACATGGTCTGTACTCGTAGATACCCATGTACATTTTTCAACTAAATTAACAAAATTTTGAAGAACAATTGTTTACTCCATATATTTTATAACAAATACTCGGTTTGCATTTTAAATAACAATATAACTTGTTAAGGCCGTACCTGAATTTTCCGGGGTTCAGTGCTGCCCCCATTTAAAATAAATAATTTTAAAGAAAACGGAGACATTATTTAAAATTTCGCTACTACCAAGTCCTAGATAACCCTTCAAAGTATTTTATGAACTACTGTTTACAGTTTATAAAGAGAACGTTAAGCTTTACTACGCACATTAGCAAAAAATGGCCACTTTTGGCAAATGTCCGTAGTAAAGCTTCTCATTAAACTGTAAACAGTAGTTCATAAAATACTATGAAGGGTTATCTAGCACTTGGTATTAGCAAAATTTTAAATAATGTCTCCGTTTTCTTTGAAATGATTTATTTTAAATGGGGGCAGCACTGGACCCCGGAAAATTAAAGTACGGCCTTAATACTGCAAAACAATAAAACTTTAACTGAAACAATGCTAGTATAAACACATATGGAAAATCTCGCTACATAGCCACTTCCGTTTGGCCTAATTTCAGCAGGGATTGTTAAAACCAGACCCAGTTAACCTGAAGCTGGTGTCTTGGGACCAATTGCAACCTTCGTTACTCGTTTTCCGAACAGGGGACGCATAAACGAATTTAAGCGAACAATTTTAACCCGTGCTTAACTTTCACGGAAGGTAGGATCGGAATGCCAACCCCCGGAAATGCAAAACTCACATTGTTTGTAGCCTCTTTTTATTTTGAAATACGTAATTTTAATGAGATATATGTTCATTTTTGAACTAGTTTTCCAATAGTAATTTCATTGTAATTAAAGTGTAGCAGTGCGCCAGAATGTTAACTGGAGTTTACTGTAATCCAAGATACAACACAGCTACTATATACGTATTCGCAATAGTTAGGCGGTGATCCCACTGCACCGCGCACCGTTGCGGAGCGCGGAGCGGCAGATTTTAACATTGTATGCAAGTATCTCAGTTTGTATAGAAAACACCCCTTTCCAACCCACTAAAACCTCGGCAGATTCCGCGCACTGCGGCGGGGCATGTTGCTAGTGGGTGAATCGCCTTATAATGCTTTTATCTCTTACTAAAAGTAAACCCAAAGGCTATACATTACGCAGATACTGAGCTAAAGTAGTCAACACAAATAAAACAAAGGTTAAAATCACGTCTTTATCCCTAATGGGGCAGATAGAGCTATTTAAGGCTTGACAGAGCCCAGGACCGTAAGACCAAAAGGCCACTTTAAGCATGATGGTGGGCGAGAAGGTGGAAAAAGGGAATTGAAAGATGGGTTGCTAGCCGCATCGTTTATTAACAAAATTCGCATTTTCACCCGTTTCCTAGATCTGCTTTTACGATCTACGCGAGAAGAGATGCAACTGGTACATTCTTAAGTTTATTGTTTTCACCTAGGCCACCATGGAACATTAAAATAAATAAATAATCTTTCCAAAAACAAAGAAAATTCAGGAGCAGCGATACTTTCTATCCTCACTCAGACACTCAACGTTTTGATCCCAGACAAGTATAGAAACATTTATAAATTTTAATACGCCATAATTAATTCCGTATCTGAAGCAGCACAACATCCCTTTTATCTCCATGCAAGGCAAACGCTACATTTGCATCCCTCTCATTATTTCCGCGTTTCATACGAGACTCAAGTCCGAAGACCCATAATCATCGAGAGCGTATGATGGACGAGGGATTCCTCTAAATAAATTATTCGCTGGCACGTACTCGAGAGCGGCTTCAACTTTGTACTGAAATTTTAATTATGCGACACATTGAGCGGAGATGCGGTCTAATGTGTAGTTAAGTTTAGAAGTTAGCTTACTCTTGATTTATATATATATAACGGGACTTGGCACGAACCTTTTTTTTGTTGTTGTTTCAGTCAGTCTGCGACCACGAAAGATGTTACTATTCGACAAAACAACAACAAAAGGGGTTCGTGCTAAGTCCCGTTATATATATCCAGTTATATAAATCATGTGTTCAAAGCGCGATAGTTGAAAAACCAATATAAGCTATATTGGTTATAAAGAGTACTTTATAGTACCTTTTGTGCTCGTATCTATATGGATTTATTGTTGATTGACAAGCTCTGTGGAGTAATGGTTAGCATGCAAGTTTTATTTTATTTCTCCGAAATTTTTTTTGTAAGCCTGTACTTTATGGTTGGTCCCATATTACTATGGTAAAGATATTATGAAGAAGTTTGTTAAGCAATTCCCTTTTTTTTGTATTAAAATAATAAATTATTTAGGTACGCATTATCATACACACATCTAAATCGTTATCATACATACAACTTATGACCTCCGTAGCGTATTGGCAATCACGCTAGTCCGTTTCTGGAGGTTCTGGGTCCGATCCCAAGCCAGGGCAATTTGGAAAATGGCTTTTCTTAAAATGCTATAAGTCTTAGAAGTTTATCAGTATATTTTTAGGGTTCCGTACCTGAAAAGGTAAAAATTAAACCCTTAAGGGATGGATAGATCTGGCTGTCACAGCCAATTTTCTACAAAACAACACTATCACGTCTTTATTCCTAGAGGGGTAGAGAGAAGCTACGCAATCAATCCATCTATCAATCAGTTTATTTGTGGAAAAGTGGTACAAAGGTAGTTATAATAATAAACGGACACAAGCACTTTTCACTAGAGATCCAAAGGACACATTTATCATATCACGCTTTATGTGGTCTTTGGTCTTGCATGTCGATGGAAAAAGGGAATGAAATAGTGATGGGTTGCTAGCCGCATCGAATATCACACGGTTCGGAGTTTCACCCATTCCTTTGATCGGCTTATTCTTACTTAATAAATTAAAATATGTTGAGTTTGATTTTAATACGCTTTTTTCTTTTTAACGTTTAATTAAAAACGGAGTACCATTTGGCAGTGAGAATAACGATCAAATTTAAAGTTTTTGTAATAAGCGTCGCGTCGGTTAGAAGTTGCAAGTTCAAGTTACAGCGACCGCCTGTAACTCTAACAACTTGAACGCGTCCAAACTCAATAAGTTTGTCAAGACAAGCCGTGCCCTCAACTTCTGATATAACCAAGGGACCGGCTGATATATCTAGTGCCACATTTGCATGTTACTGCTTAACGTATTATGGTAGTAAGAACATCAACTTTAGTTTCTACAATTCAATTCTATTCAAAAATATCTTTTTCATTATATTTTTTTTTATCTCTTGGTAATAGTCACTTTGTTTTGTTTTGGTTAACGTCAAATCGTTACTTACAGCTAAGTTTAAAGCCACTTTCTAGGCGCTAGTGCAGAAGAACCGGCAATAAACTGCTAATCAATTTTGTCCTGTTATCTTTTCTTTGTGTAAGTTGTATTTAAGTATGATGTATGTTTATTATATTAACCACTCCGTACTACCTAATTTTCCATCACTGCCTGTAAGAAATTGCTTAGCGATAAGGCCTTTTGCACATTTCCTAGTTTTTAAGATAATTATGTCCCGTATTTTTCTTTTGTGCAATAAATGGTAATGTATCAACGGTCATCATGCTATCAGTAACATTTTGCGTCACGAAAAGGATAAAAATAAGAGAAAGGTATACTTAAGGATAACTTGAACACAAATTATTCAATTTTACAATTATGTACCGAGCAAGCGAAGCGAACGAAGGTCTCCGTTTCAGCTTCGGTAAAAATTATTTCGTGTGTCCGAATTCCCGTTTCCCGGTTGTTTTCGCCCACAGGTCGCACTTCTCAAACGATTCTCGTGAAATTATGAGAGCAGGTTCGACAATAAAATAAAATTTACTTGTCAAGCCAGTTTCTTGAATTTTTTTTAAATAGCTGAAATATATGGTTCAAAACGTAAAAAATACCATATTCATCCATTTCGTTAAATATTCAAAATGTCAGGTTCGTGATCCGTTTAATAAACATATAGGTATTTAAGGTTTTACGTTTCGAGACTTTAGCTTGCTTTTTTTTTTACTTTGAGCTCACCACATTTATCCGAATTAACCTTGTCCAACTTCCTAATTGCCATTTCCTAGTTAAGGAAAGACAAAGTCGTAAATAAACTAAGTATTTTTTTGATCAAATATAACTATTAATATTTCGCCGGTAGATGAGGTCAATAAGCGTATAATAAAACACCCAAAATAGTTTACACACAAATAGTATAGTTTATACACAATTCGAAATGACATTAATAAAAAACGTTTTAACAAATAGACGAAGTTGTCGGCACGTAACGTTGGTACATTTTTCTGTTACAATGTTGTCAATCAGTCAACGGCAGTTGGAGCGTTTCCTCCCGCGTTTTTCGTTGATTTGATTGAAAACTTCCTTCCGCGCACCTGAGACCGGCACATAAATGCGATTTCACAAACAGATAAACAAGTCGAAATGTATTTTACAGCGTTTAGAGATTCAAACGGGATTGTGTGAGTATAATGTATAAAAGATTTGTAAAGAAACTTATTAAAGTCTGTCTTTAAAACATAGTTCTTACTGCTTTCAAACTCGGTAAGTCTTTAAGGTATTTGGTTTCTTATATTTTTTATAACAAAAAATAAATACATTTTTACGTTTCGAAAATATGCAACGTGATTTCTTTATAAGAGATAATGAAGCAATTTCGATATGGTTACATAATCTATGTAATACTATGTATATAATCTATATAATACTTACATTAGAAGCAAATAGGCAGACAAATTTTAGAAAAATTATGTATTCAAATGGGTGTGCTTTCTTTTTTCGTTATACAGAAAAAATATCTAAGATTATCATTTCATTGAATAATCAATACTTAGATTACTTAGTATGAAGAATTTTTAAAAATAGATTTTTGTTACACAGAAAATCAATACTTACTCAGAATATTTATTATGAAGAATTTTAAATCATAGTTTTTTTTTACAAATAATATTTACTTTTTCAATGTTTATATATATTATCATAAAATCAAATCAAATATTTTTATTTTCAATATGTTTAGTTAATACAATAAATAAATGAATATATAGGGACAAATCACACTAACTAAGCTAGCCCCAAAGGAAGCTTTTTAAAACTTGTATTATGGGATACTACTTATAACCAAGAAAAATATTTTATCATGTGATAGTTTCAAAACTCTTCTCTCGCGTCGCTCGCTCGGCTCGTGTGTATAGGTAGCAGTTCAAACATAACCTAACCTATAGGTTTGCCCTAATCTAGTAAAATGGATGCGTGTGTTGATCGCAGTTCTAACATAACCTAACCTATAGGTTTGCCCTAATCTAGTAAAATGGATGCGTGTGTTGGTCGCAGTTCTAACATAACCTAACCTATAGGTTTTCCCTAACCTATATATTATGATAGCGATTTCTAATCTATTGTGCCTTATAATATGATAAATAATTTGATTGAACAATGTTTTTATCTTATACTTTCAATAATAAAAGTTGACTTTTTATGAAGAATTCAAATAAAATTCCATGAAAGAGTATTCTAAATAAACAATATTTTTTAAAAAAATATTCTACTGTTTGATTAGTTTGCTAAATAAAAATATGAGATTATAAAATTCATTGAACTGTGTTTCCATAAATTATGTTTCATTCAAGTAAATAGTCTTTGAAACAAAAATATTAGAAATAAAAATATAAGAATGAAATATTCTATATAACATTTTCTGCGAATCGAAATTCTATGAAATTTCTGTCTGTGAAAGAAGGGTTCCTCATTAAAAATTGTAGAGAAAATATGCCAAGAAAGTAGCTAGAATGGAAATAACTGGATTGCAATGGCCCGACATAGACCAGGATGGTACAGGCAAAAGGAGGTTTATTCTATTTACCCAGCAGTGGGTTTCTAAAAGCTGATAATGATGATTCTAAAAAAAATGTATAAAAATATAAACTTACATCGTAATAACCTCTACGCTATGTCGCTACGCTATATCGATCTGTTTATACAGATACAGATACACTATTACGTCTTTATTCCTAGCGGGGCAGACAGAGCCTAGGGCGGTAAGGCCCAGACCACTTTTAGCATGATGGTGGGCATGGAGGTGCAAAAAGGAAATCATAATAGTGATGGCTTGCTAAAAGCATCGCCTATTGATATTATTCAGATTCTCGCCCATTCCCTCGATCGGCTTTTACGATATGCGAGGAAGAGAAGCAGCTGGTACAATTTTTATTCTTTTCTCCCAGACCAGCAAGGAAGTTCTCTATTTATACAAAGGTGCTTAATTAAATTTGACAACCATCTTCTTTGTTTTAAATGTTTAGATAAATTAATTTGATTGTCTGTCAGTCCAATCTTATAATCAGATAACTCCTTTCATTTGCATAGTAAGGAATTGCATAATTTGTTACTCTCTCAAAACTGAGAACAATGCTTTATTAAAACGCAAATGACAGAGTATTTACAAAATAAATTGCTCTGCCCGATTCGGAGAGATACGCGCTGTCAGAGGTCTTTGTGGCATCACAATGGATACTTTGCAGGGATTTGGTGAAAGGCTTCTTTAATGCCTATTAAATATTTACTGAAATAGCACCTGAATGTGCCTAATTTAAAATTGGAATTACTTCGTCACAAAATAGACTCAACTGTGTGAGCCACATATCACGCCGCTGCAGCGAAATGCGCTTGAATAGGAGATATTACTGCAATTTTCTGCCGTCAAAGTAAACAAATGTTTAATATGGCGGTATTTCTTAATCATCGGTTAGTTCTCGTAGCTTCGCAACAAACCTCGTAGCTCCGTAGCTTCGATGTTAGCTGTTTTAACTTCGTAGCTTTGTCGTAGCTTCGTCGTCGTAGCATTCTTAGCTTCCATATATTACTCTTATTACTCGTAGAACACGCTACGCGCTACTCGGTGGAATTGCTTGTTACTCGGAATTTTATGACGAATTTAATTTTCAGAAAACTTGCGCAAATTGACCTATATTCTGCTTGCAGAATAAGTAATAAAGATTAAACTTGCTAGAGAACTTTGAACGCAGTAAGAACAAAAATGTTTTAAAGCGGACAACGTTGTAAGTTTTTTTAGAAATCATTATAAAATTATTCTTACAAAAATACATTTCAACTTGTTTGTTAAATGGTATTTATGTGCCGGTCTCAGGTGCGCGAAGGAAGTTTTCAATAAAATCAGCAAAAAAACGCGGGAGGAACCGATCGGACTGCCGTTGACTGATTGACAACATTGTAACAGAAATATGTACCGACGTTACGTGCCGGCAACTTCGTCCATTTATTAAAACTGTTTTTATTAATGTCATTTCATATTTCCGTAATTTGTTTTTCAGAGTACTTTCTTGTACTCCTAGAATAACAAAGACATTATTTTGCCATTCTAGGAGTACAAGTAAAGTTCTCTGAAACACGCAGGAATCGTCCGGTAAGTTTACGATTTCCTAGGACTAGGAATTGTTTGTTCTTCGTCTAAGAGCGTTCCCGGTTGAATTCTCAGCTGTGCTGCTTCGGAGCCCGGGGTGCGTTTGCCTGCTTTTTCTTCTCCAAATATAACATGCATGTCAATGGTTACCCAAGGATACCAAAGACCTTGCAAAATGGAGAAGAAATAACCGGAAAAGTTTAAATGATTTGGCTTTAGTTTTACGACCGGCCGCTTGCCTGACATCAACCCTCTTTGGGAATGTATTTGTACGAAAGGCGTTCGATTATAAATTTAAGATACTGAGCCTCTTAATCATTCACGTAAAGTATCGAAAACTAACTGGCCCCACCAATCCACTAAGACCCTACTGATTTCAGTAAAGTAATCGCATTTTTCAGTCCCTAGTACCTGAGAGGTGGGATCATTCCCTGTTTACTGTGTTCTAATACGAGATGACGGTAGTGTGAAACCCGATGCGGACCCATGTCGGTGTCTGACGTTTATGAGGGTGTACTAACGTAGCAGGAGGTAATTTGATCTGTCTATAAAACAGGCCTTATAAATTTATTACCGACGACCTCGTATAGTACAACGTTTTCATTGCTTTGATCCTAGTCGATTGAGAGGCTTTCAGTTTTTATACAATGGGGAAACAAAAAGAGTTGCGTGAAAAAAAGATACTTTAACTTTTTAACAAAGCCGGTCAAAATGTGAATTTTAACGATAAATAGCAGTTTTTTGCATTTGAATTTTTTTCTTCACAAGTCTTTAATAGATAGTGGTTAAACTATGTGTATACATAGTTTAACCACTATCTATTAAAGACGCCATACATGAATTTTCCGGAGTCCAGTGCTGTCCCCATTTGAAATAAATCATTTCAAAGGAAACAGAGATATCATTTAAAATTTGTATATATTTGGTAATGTAAATGTATGGCCTTCTCGCTAAAAGTGAAAAATTCTATATTTTCATTCTTATTTCAGAAATTTTTATTATGAACTTGTAAGTATAAACAACTATCTAGTATCGGAGGCCAAGAACCACTTTGGGACGCCGAGCCAGCTTAGGTAAGTAAGTATAGATAACAGTTTTGTAACTTAAATTCTACGATATTTTTATGCCAAATCTTTTACTTACAGCAAGTTACAGCTTAGTAGATAGTACTTTATGTTAGTGAGTACCTATTTATAAGTATCTATTAATTTATTTAATAATATATTTTTAGACGGTGGTGATTTCGGTCCAATTTTTTAATATAAATTAATATTTGTTGTTTTTAGTATGTATGCTCTTCGATTAGCCTCATATTTAATATTTTTATTATTATTTCTTTTTAGTATTAGGTTTAAATTTAATTTATTGCTGTTTTAATTTAGTTCTATTTACATTTATTTTAAGACTATATTCCCACATAAAAGAGGAAGTAAATGAAAGCATAAAACTGTGGTTTTGTAGGAGTACATGTTGAATAAGCAGAAATGTATGATATCGACAAACAAATAAAAGATCAGAAAATTTTCCAAAGCGTCCTGCTGGCCCGTATTGCCTGAACAAACAAATAAAATAAATATTATTTCAGCACTCTCAGCTTTTCAGCGAACGTGCCTGAACTCGCCACAGATGTCCATGCGAACGGGCATATGAAATATCCGAGTGGAAAATAGAAGCATAGGCTGCATTGGTAGAGTCGAATAGTAAGCGCCTAGTAGTCCGAACAAATATCGATAATTGATTACAGATCGACGATATATATATGTATACCTTAGGATAAAATACATAAATATACAAACTATCACATCTTTGCCCCTAATGCGGCAGACAGAGCATTTTCCGCTGTGCGTGAACAAAATGTACGTAGGCGCACACAGTCAGTCGTTTGACTATGATGCACAAATTCAACCAGTTGACTAATTCAGATTTATAAAACTAAGGGAATTACAGATAAATGTCATGTCAAGAGGGGAATGTCGAACATCAGACTAATAAAAAGGTGAAGGGGTAAGCAAATGATCTTGAAGTGTGAAATAAATTGTTAACTCGTAAATATGGTGATAATTTCCATATTGCTCATCGTTATGCACTAGATATCCTTTTAAATTATTTTATGAACTGCCGTTGAAACTATTATTGGTGATCCGTCTAGTTTTAAAACTTGCCACCGCCAAAAGTGGCCACGGCAAGTTTTAAAGCTAGACGGACTAATGTAAATACTTTCAACGGTGGTTCATAAAATAATTTAAAGGGCTATCTAGTGCATGACGAAGAGCAATACTGAAATATGTGTATATATATCACCATATTTACAAGTTAACAATTTATTTCACACTTCAAGGTTATTTGCTTGACCCTTCACCTTAACTTGAAGATGGATAGGCACAGAGATAAAGGACGACCTTGAAAGGCGTGGGAGGAATGTGTAAAGCCGGACATGACATGGACGGTCATAGTGGGTTAGTACAGATATGGTAAAAGACAGAAAACGATGGAGGAGTTGACGTACAGAGCTAACCCCAAATAGACACAAGTGCTCAAACACTTCCGTCATGTTTGAAACTGTGTTCAATCAAGCAACATGTGTATGATGAAAACTAGCAAAAAACTCGTGAGTCAAGAATCAATCTCTGAAACTACCAATGTGAACTACACGTGCCGCGTCTCACGCTCGGTTCAATCTAGCGACGTCTCGTGTTCTGCGTGATGCTTTCACGGCACTCAATTTGCCTTGCCGTGCGATCGCGACATATCGCTCGTGATGTTGCAACATTTATGTTGGAATAGGGTAGCAGTACACTTTGGCCACAGCTCTGATGCTTCATACTTGACTGCAATAATAAAATTGTCACATTGTCATTATAGATAAAAGAAGGCTACCGAAGATCGACACATTTTTTTGCCGTTACTGTATGTTATTATTGTATAAGATTTATTAAGATAATGCAAATTCGTGGCGACAAATTTTATTTATTATTTATTCAGAGATTCAGAGTCACTAATCTAATCTCTTTTGCTCTTGTAGGGGTGACCGTAATAATATTGTTTATCGTTTTCGGCTAAGGTGTCTTCTTTCTTCACATTTTTTCTTTTTAAACGTTAAAAAAAATCTGTTTTATATATTTGTCCATATTATACCGATTTGTGGGGTGGGGACAGGAATGACATTTCGCAGGAAGGGATGTTTCCATTCTGTACATTATTAGTTCTGTGTTACGTTCATGAAAAGATTTCTGCATGTCGCTGACACTTAGGCCGCACGTAGCAGTGGCAAGAAAAGTGAAAACGTAGCACGAACAAGCAACCTTTTTATGATACTTGTATGTGAATTTTTATAAGCACTAAGGTTAAAGTTTCCTAATGTTAATTCAACATTTATGTTGGAATAGGATATCAGTACACATTGGTTGTGAAAAGATTTCTGCATGTCGCTGACACGTAGGCCGCCCGTAACAATGGCAAGGAAAGTGAAAACGTAGCACATACAAGCAACATGTATGATATACATTGATGATTTGTATAAATAGAAAAACTTAAACATGTAAGTTTTTTGTAAGTAACATGAAATCTGTTATAATTTCTGTATCCTTGAATTTCATCAAAAATTATAGGTATTAATCAATTGCAGGTCCCAATAATTTAGTATTACATTTTATAGATAAAGTTGTTTATAGCGATAGGTTTATAGGTTAGGTTTGCTGTGTGGTTCCCTGCAGAGTAGAATAGGACCACTTCAAGATTTTCTGTAGATGTCGTAAAAGGCGACTTAGGAAACACAAGCTAAACAAAGCTTATACACGGGCTTATCAGTAAGACCTCTCCAAACCGTCTGGCCAGCAAGGAGAGTGTAGTTCAAATTATCTTACTACTCTAAGTATACCTTTGGTAGTACAGAGAGGGTCGTGATTCTGCAGTGGAGACTAAAAAAGATCTGATGATAATATCGATAGGTTAAGTTGTGTCGATTGTACATTTATATGCTTCCAGTCCAACTTAGAAGCTAAACACGCTGTCCCGGTCTTACATTCACGATGTTCCTGAACCTATTGTGACTCGCTAGTGTTTATATACAACTACTTTATACTCGTACACAAACATAAAACTTAAACCGCGACGTAATCAGTCTAAAACAAACTCCTCGAGTTTTGTGAAACATTGTCACAATCATGAGTGTGACGTATACCTATCTATACACGGTAAAAAATGGTCATTTGATTTTATTATAGATTTTATTTTATGATAGTATAGGTAAATTTAACTACACACATCATCACGTATTTATGCCTTTCAGTGAAGAAAGAGAATAAGTTTACAAAAACTTTATTCGCGCTTATGATTAGACGGTGAACAATAATTGCAAATCGTAAAAAGATTTTTTTGTTTAAAATTAATCAATTACCCGCGCCGCGCGCTTTACGTGGCTAACATCAGTGCAGCTCGAGATGTCTTAGTGTATGCATCGCGAGTTACATTTGTTGCTACCTTATTGCCTATTTAGTAGCATCTTGAAGTTAGTAACAATCCCATAACCAACTTTGCAATCCTCGCGATAGAAGAAATAGAACAGTCTAAGTTTTTCTTTGCACCCACCCACAGTAACATAGAAACTAAACACACTGGCCTACCTTTACATTTAGGATGTTCCTGAACATTTTGTGACTCAGTAGTAATACTTTCTACACTAACATAAAACTTCAACGTGGCGTGTAATCACTCTAAAACAGTCTAATACGAGTCTCCTCGTATTTTCTGTAACATTGTCACTTGATACGAGTATGTATCGTGGAACTGACGCGACATAAAACCCTCATATGATTAAGTTTCGTACATTTCAGTTGTAGCAAGGATAAATAATGTAAAATGCACATATCTTTTACTTTATTTCACTTGGCGTGAATAGGAAATGTTTTCTAGAAGAATGGGCTCTAGAAGAAATATCATAAAGTCTGTGGGAGACGTGAAATGCCAATTGACTTGCAGATCATGCACCGCAAATGGACATGGATAGGACATGGATGGATGCATAGGTCTCTCAGGAGAGAGCCCACACATATGTCGAGACAAGCCCTGACTCCCCAAGGCAAGCAAAAAGTTGGCCATCACAAACAGATCTGGCGGCGCATAGTTGCAGTGAAGATAAGGGCAATCGGGCTAACCTGCCTGACTTGATAAAAAGCGCTTAGTCAAAGACTGATCGTCATGGAGAAAGATTGTTGGTTGAAGCCCTCTACTCAACCTGGTGACCTTAAAACCCTAATTCAAGTAAGACAAGTCCTATATTTTTGAATTACATTAAAGTATCTATCACTACGTGGTTTAAACCTCAGACACAACTAAGCCTTTGAGAATTTGCTCTTGTGAAAAAATATGCGAATATAGATCAGATGAATCATACTTATTCATTTAGGTAAGTAATTCAAAGTATGATACATTTAAATAAGTATTTCTTTAAAAGTACTCAAATTCAACACTCGCCGTCCTCGAGTAACGTAAATACTTAATTAGTGCGTACTTTACTAAATTACCATAATTCTTGTACCGCACTTGAAACGTCTAAAGAGAGGTAATTAACGCCAGAAAGTAATCTGCTCGGTTCTGTATTTTTAAGTGATTACATTAAATACTCCTTTCCTTTAATATTAAATTTCTAATTACCATGTTATTATTATTATTTTAAATACTGAATTAATGTCACGTTTTATTTACTGTTTGCTCACAAAGTAATTTAAATCAAGTCTAATAATAAGAAAAAAACTAAACTAAAATAAAACTAAGTAACTAAAAAAAAAACTTAACACAACTTACAATAAATTACTTATAATAAACTATTATAAATAAAAAATATCCCGCTAATTCTGCCCCTGCGGAAGAGTGCCCAGAAGGCTGGCAGCATTGCCACGTTGGATGGCAATGCTTATTCTTATGTCACGTTTATTTATTTATTTAACTTTATTACAAACGTAATAGGCGGACTTAAAGCCATAGGCTTTATCTACCAGTCAACCCACTGGTGATGCCGAGGAAAAGAAAAACTTACTTTTAATAAATTAATATATGCTAAATACGTTTTTTGTTTTAAGAAAATAGAATTAATTTAAATTAGTACATATTTGAACGAGTTTAGTGAGCAATATTTTCAGAGTTTACTCGATTGTTTATCTGTTTGTGGGACAATAACTCAAGTAAGTATCTTTGATTGAAGTGAAAAAGTTTAACCCAACTTTTGCAAGCAAGTTAGTATCTTAAGTATTGAAAATGTGTATGTGGTGATCGGTGTTTGTGCCCGATGTTCAGCCAAAAGTGCGATACGGCCGTAGATCGTTAAAAATTAGAGATATATCTATAGAAGAGGTGTCAAAATGTGCAAAATGCGTAGATCTATTGAATAGCTTTAATTTTTAAAAATTGATCTGGCAATTTTGTAGATATATCATTTAAGGTTAAGAAAACCGAGTTGCAAGAAAATAAATAGCTCTCAGCTGTAAGTGTGTAAATTGCATACTTATCTGGGATCTGTCCGGCGCGCGTGGAGGGCGTCCACTGCGAACGTTATCTCGGCGCGAGTAAATCTTGTACGTAGATGCTGTCTGTGATATATTGCCGCTGAAATTGCTGGACTTTAGGGTAATCTTTTCGTTTACAACTGGCCAAATACTTATTTAAATACAATAGTCCTTCGTGGTCCAGTGGTCAAGGCGTTTGCCTTGTGATCCGGAGGTCATGGGTTCAAATCCCACTGGGTAAGTCAAAAGTCTGATTAGGAGATTGCAGGCTTGAATCACCTGATTATCCGAAAAGAAAGATGATTTGATGCTTCGGAAAGCACGTAAAGCTGTGGGGTCCTGAACGCCATCTAGCGTTTGTTTAAACCTATTGGATTGGTTCTGGTCTACCATTTGGATTGCGGAGACTAGACGTCAGTCGCTCTGTGTAAAAACCAGTAACCTCGTCAAACTACCTAGGTAAGGTAGCGGACCCCGGGCTCTGAGGCGTCACCGCTGAGGATGCAACCGGATTTACGCTCGGATGATGATGAGATTTAAATAATAAACTTTTTGGATGAGCTCGTTAGCTTGGTCGAGTACGCATTGCTAGTGCTTTTGCTAACTAAGCAAACCCGGGCGTGGTCCGCACTTGGATGGGTGACAAGTGGCATAAAAATTTCTCGAGTTCCGAAGAGCTTCGGAAGACACGTACGTAAAGCCGTTGGTCCCGGCTCTGCCATCTACCATCTATCTATCATTGTATGGCAGTCGTCAAGCTATATCAGATGCCTTTCGGCAGCTTGAAAGATCTGACACCAGTGCTAGCCACTTATATACATGATAAATAAACAAATAATAAACTATTACGTCTTTATAAATTAGGGATTAGACAGGACCAAGGTTTACAATATTCAACAATCACGTTCAGCAAGACGATGGAACTAAGGAAGAAAATGGGGACCAAATAGTGACAAGTTAGCTTATCAGCTATTTACAAGGGTTTGTTAACGCTATTGATAGACTTTTTACAAGCGTAGGATGAGAAGCAGCTGGTATACACTTTGATTTTTAACAACACAAAAATTGTATAAACTTTACTGAAAAATTGTGTAACAAATATTTCGAATTGACATTTAATGCAATTATTGCTTGCTTTTTTTTATTTAATTTTACACAAATTCTATTTGGTTGTCGTGAAAAACACACTAAAACTTTCAATATATCAAATTAAAAGTAAGAAAAGTAAAAGTAAAAGTATTAAAGAAGAGCAAATTAGCATTAAATTTAATAACCTTTTCCATGCCTCTCATTATCTTTGTCCAAAATGGCACAGACATGCTCGCATTCTGCCAAATGAAATGTAAATAACTGAATGTGGGACACACTCAGACTGTTTATATTATCGCGCCGACAGAAGGGTGCCTCTTTAATTATCTAAGGCTTTCATTGCATTTACATTTTAGTTGCCTTTTGGGATGCTATTGAAATGGTTAATGAAGTTGAAATAATTTCAAAACGATTACTAGGTTGCTAAACTTTACATACTGGGCTGAGAGAAAAAAAAATTACAGCTCTTTAGTACTAGACAGACGGAGATAGCAAAAATATAACGGTTCCTCGTCAGAAATAGATTACTATAAATAAAACCGGCCAAGTGCGAGTTAAACTCGCGTGTAGAGGGTTCCGTACAATTGATTGAATTCTTATAGGTTTTCCTGTAATCTACAAGCAATGAACTATGTTTCGTTTTTTTTTCAAAATTTTAGGCTCAGTAGTTTCGGAGATCAGGGGGGGATGGTCAATTTTCGTCTTCTTTCATTAATAAAATCAAAACTATTTATTTTATAATTACAACAAAAATATATTTGAGATCCTCATAATGAGCCCTTTCATTTGATATATGACACAATAAGGTTCGCAAAACTTTTTTTTTTCAATTTCTTAATTAATCCCCCGAAAATGACCCTTATTTTAAAAAATATTTATTTACTTTGCACATATGTGTTTGGGTTATAGGATTACACCATCCTACTAAATTTCACCTGATTCGGTCTAGTAGATTCGAAGCAAATTGGCTGTGACAAACGGACGGACAGACAGACGCACGAGTGATCCTATAAGGGTTCCGTTTTTTAATTTTTTGTACGGAACCCTAAAAACATATAATATACTACTGCTCCGTAAAACGTAAGCTGCTTCTTTTCCCAAGCAGATCGTAAAAGCTGTTTATGGGTTGCTACACACTTATTTGAGCTGGTATTAATCGGCGCAGCCAGGCGAATACATTATTATTTAAATGAATGTTCGGGGAGAAACGCAATATAATTGATTCGGGTCGGCTTTGTTGTTTGACAAATACTGCCGAACCGACAATGCCAGCCCGAGTAAGCGTGTAGCAACCCTGGTGAAGAAAAATCTTTGAGGAATTATGTCAATAGGCGAAACAGCTAGCAAGCCATCACTATTTCGATTATCTTTCTCTCATTGTGGTACAATTGGCATTTCGGTCCTATGGCCCTGGATTATAAATAAAACTTTGGAATAATAAAATTCTTTCTCTCATACCTATCTATAAAAATCTAATAGAGTCAATATCAGGTAACTAGGGAACAACGTGGCAATGCTGCCAGCCTTCTGGGCAAAAATCCGCAGGTGAAGTGTTTGCGGGATATTTTTATTTATTTTACATTTATTTTTAGTATTTAAGTTGCATTAAGATTTATTTTAGATACTTAGTTACTAATTCATCGATGAATTGTAATTAATTATGTTGAAAATCAAGTAAATATAAAAATAAAGGTATAATTTACATTTATATTGTAAAATAAGAAGTCAATGATATTTATAACTTAAATTGATGTAAATATACATTGCTAGGAGAATAATAGTTTACCCGTCCACTGAAAAATTAACATAGGTAACTAAAAAAAAACAAATCGACTGAAATCAACAAACAATGGAAACGTGGAAACATAATTACGTGAACGTTTTTACTTCAGTGTTGTTATATAAAAGAAAAACTCCCAACTCCGGAAACCAAAACAAAAATTATGCGCAAAACCTCGATACAAATAATATTTCATTAAACAGGCAAAACATTTCTCCGCCTATTGAGACTTTAATAAAACAAGCGCTTGAAATATTTAAAAGCTTCGTTGTTGCACGACTAACGAGAATACCTTGGGATAAGGCGAAACACGAGGTTTTACCGGAATAATATTAAAATTCCGTTTGTTTGCTACAAATTGAGGAAATGGAAAGGGCTCCTGTAATGAGATAATAACATTTCCGACACAGGTGCCTCGCAGTCGGGACTCGACCTTGCCAAAACACTATTGTGTAGTATAAAAATATTGCATATTTTCTCGTGTACGTTATGCCCCTATTACTGAAATGGAAATTGCCGTACACTGGCTCGTGGGGTAAAATCTTCAGGCTTCTCGGAGATTAATCTAGATTTTTCATACTAACTTTTTACAGTACCTTCAGAATTTAAACTAGATACGTTGGTTGGGTTGACGGGAAAGCAATGGATGAGACTGGCACAGGACCGTGGAAAATGGCGTTAAACAAGTTATTATTTAATAAAAAAAAACCCGGTGGAGATGAAGTTGGTTTTAGAATTTTAAAACTGATATATAATACCAGATATTTTTTCGCTAAATAGCAAGGTTTACTAACCTATATACCCACATCTTAACAAATATAAAATAATGGAAAAACAAGGCATTGCACTATTACACCATTGCCACTTAAAGTGAAATTTTATTGCAGGTTATATTTTTTACATTTTATACCAAGAATGTTGTAGAATATTATATTTACTTTGTGACTTACTTGACTAATTTTTCTATCTCCTGGGTAGTGCAGAGACCGTTCCAGTGCTTCTCCATTTCGCGCTTTATTTCAGACCAAGACAGCCCGATTCTTCCGCCGCTACAGATCGCCGCCAGATTTGCTTGGACCACGCTTCTGAGCGTGAGACTGATAAAAGTCCCTTTAGGACGAGCTATTGCGTGATCGATCGGTGACTCGCCGCAGAACTGCCATATACATTCATTAGATATCTTTTCAGGCCCAAAAGATATCCAATATCTATCGTAGGCAGCGATCGATGAAGACTTTAATCTGCTGCGTGATATCTTTCATCACCTTCCACATTTCGCACTCATATACTTACTATTATAATTGAATAAAATTATTATTAGTTCACAGTTTTTTACAAAACGAAACTATACGATTTTATAAAACAACTTACCTCCACGTTTACTATTTATGAGACACATTTGTCCGCCGGAGCCCTACCTCGGTTTATCGGCGCCCCAACTGGGCACGTAGGACGTAATTCTGCGACAGGTGCCGAGACAATCCGTAGACAGCTACACATACAAATTTAATAAAACTTCCTGCAGTACCAATCTACGATTTGTCAAAGGAGCGCATTTACAACTGTTTATGCCTTTGAAATGTAATTTATACAACATACCTGTACCTTCTTATTTATATAGAAATGTAATGTAAAATAACTAATACATAAGTAGTAATTCAGCCCATAAATGTATCTATATAATAAGATCAACTTTTTCATATAGAACCAGTGAAAGACCTTGCTTGTAAAAGCAATTCTAGGATCTCGATAAGATCGCATTATGCTTTTGTGGTATATATATTATAATATTTTGTAATGCTATCATTTTACATGTCAACTAAATAAGTTTATAAGTACTGAATACGAGTTTTATATAAATGGTTAAAGATAAAGTAATTCCTACGAAAAGCAGGCCTCTTCAGAAGGAATTTCACGTCAAAATCTTCCATATTATTCAGAATTATTATATATCATTAAAGATCGTTGCATTAAAATATGGATTTTTTTTATGAGAGATCTCTCACGAAGGGCATATGGTTCAGGACTATTCAGCCCAGTCTCTTTCAGAGCCCATGGTTAGTTGGGGCTGATATTAGTAGTAATATCAGCCCCAACTTACCATGGGCTCTGAGAGAGACTGGGACAGACCTACGTCTGAAATCTGTATGGCCTTAAAAATTTATTCCGGACACATACCATTTAACAGAATTGCCTATCTAATTGGTAAAACCGAAACCCCTTACTGTGACGAATGTGGTAAAAAAGAAGACGTCTGCGGTACACGTGCCTTGATTGAGTGCGTCCGAAGCGAAAATGAAAGAAAAGATTTTATAACTAAGTTTAATGTAAACCTCATAGATGTAGGGATATCATAGATGTAGGGATATCATAGATGTAGGGATATCATAGATGTAGGAGTGTTTAATAGCATACTTGCCACTCCCTGGTCGGAGGCAGCAAGGGTCATTTATACTATCGTTAAAACATTAATTAGCCGGAGATGATTTTTTTTTCTATCGATGCATCTATGAGGGTGGCATAGTCTTTGTAGATAAAACCCATATTAAAGATTTAAAAAAAAGTATTTATATAAAAGGCGCTGTCTGCTTAGAGCCGCAAGGCCCAAAATAATATGTCTTCCCAATTACGGGTAAAGACGTGATAATGTACATATGTAAAATAGAAGTATGTAGAAAGATAAAATAAATTGATATTTTAATAACTATTAACTATACTGTGTATAAAAGTAAGTATCAGGTTTAGATACACAGCTGATATCTAATCGTATAAGGTGATTAGAACCCCACATCCTTCAAACCTACAAATGTATCCGCACAACCTTTCATAATGATCCAGTCGAAATCGAAACCAGAATCCATTACTGGCTACCGTGGCGTGCAATCTTTTTTGTATGGAACCTTCGTGGGGTAATAGAGAAAGTTTTTCCTCCGTAATTGTGAGGGCCGATGCTAGGTAATAAATAACCACAGGCTGCGGCCCTCTGATTGAACTTGCTAATGAATGGATAAGAAATTCGGGAATCGAATTTTCTAAGATCTTGTTGCACTGTTTCTAACTTCAACTGTTGTTGATCTGAACTGTATTTTACCTGTTTCTTATTTTTAGACCAATTACTATCACCAGCATTAAAATTTTACATGTAATAGATTTAAGATACATACGAAAATATTTTACAGCATTGTACAATTTTTTTCTCCGCCTACATCATGTGAATAATAAACTTTTTTTGTATTTTTGTTTGAAATAGCTTTTTGGGTCTCAGACAAAAAAATTGCAAAGTTTTACATAAATCACTTTCATACAATTAAAACAAATAAAATTCAGTAAGTTCTAGACAAACAATACGTACCAGTTGAGCATTTATTCTTGCAGTAGGATCTTATACTTACTCGAAAGTCGGGAATCGAATCGAAACCTTAAGATCGGAGGTGACTTGTAGTGCTGAAAAATGAGCCAAGTTTCGCGACTCCCTGACGTTTCAGCTGAGATTGGATGTGTAAAGGTCTTGATTGCATTTCGTAGGTACATTAAAAGATCACAGATAATGTCTAATGAGGAAACTCCTAATGAAACTTTTTGAGATAACTAATTTGAATTTTAATCGCTCACTGGAGTTTGTAGAAAGTCAAGTGAAAGTAAAAAAAATTAACTAAATGTCAATAACCAACTTGATATTTTTACGCTGAACATACACATACCGCTGAATTTTTTTCTTTCTTCTGCATTTCACAGGCTCTGTCACATCCTTCTGAGTTTGTCTAATGCTGGGGCCGCACCTGCCTGTATCGTCACGAAGCTTCGTGCTATGTCACGCTACGCGCAAATGCGACCGGCCATTATCGGCTATCGTCGGGAACATTCGGGCTGCGTGTGCGTTATCGTGCGGGAGGCGGTATGTCAAAGGGTTTTAGCGCGCTAACATATCGTGCTGCATAGTCAGACTAGCGTCGTTCATTTTTCGGCGGTTGAGCCCGACTAGTTTAGACGCGTGCGGGTGGCTAAATACCTATACGATATCGTATCGTAAAGTATCGTTATAGAAAAATGGAGTGGAGCGATGGAATGGTGCTGGAATTTCTCCATAATTATGAGCTGAGTTTATTATATGGGATCCAAAAAATGTGAATCATAAAAAAACACTTGGTGGCCGACGCATGGCGGCCATCTTGGTTTATTGCACGATAGTTCATGCAAAATATAGAAGCTGCTAATGTGACCACAGCCTTTAACGCGATAACTTTTTAGTGTCAAAACGTACGAAGCTTCGCCACACATTACTTCGTGACGATACACGCAGGTGCGGCCGAAGCATAACAAGTTTTTTTCATCTACATAGCAGACTGCTTGGACTAAACATTATCTATAGTTATAATAAGTATTAGTACTCGTATAGCTATCTACGCTTATTTATTTTACATTTTTATCCATTCTACTGCTCAATCCTTATATTTTATTTCATCAAAGCGACTTATTTTATCAAAACCTTTCTCATACGAATGAACTTACAAAAACTGTATCCTCTTCACTTCAAACCTCCTTTTCCTACTCCTATCCATTACGATACAAACACCGAAAGCGTTTTTACAGGATAAATAAAAGCTTCCAATCTACTATCAGTAGAGGAAACGTCAAAGGGTAAATCCAATGTTGTCCGGATGTAGCCATCAATAATTCCGATCGAGATATGCATTAAAAAATGACTCCCCCATGTCAAAGGACGACGCTGTTTTCCTAACAAAGTGGGATCGTGCTCTGGGCTTCAATGAGACGATCCTCAACCCTTGTTTTTCTAAGAAACAACTCACTTTCAAAACACTGACCGAGACTGATACTTTGGGGAGAACCGACTTTTTAGCTTTGAGGGTTTCAATTTCTTTTTTCAAGCACTGGTTGAATTGAAAAACAGAAGTCACTTTTTCGTAAAAAATTCAAATTCATTTATACCTTTACTATACAGTCTACAATGGAACCTAACATGAACCGTTTAGGAGACAAAACTACATTTTTAGCAATACCGCATCAGAAAGTCTTGTATAAATTTAAAACCTCCCTTAACGTGCACTCAAAATAACATGCAAAATAGTAATCAACGTTACTTGAAGCAAAAACAAACCCCACTATCAATAAACAATAATTAACTCTTGTCGAATTTAGCCTCCGTCAGTTCCATATTGTGAAATAGAGTTGAAAATACGTTAAATTTCAATTAGAACTTGAACAACCCTTTGCGGGGTCACGTCATATTACAAAAGGACAACGCGAGTGCCCGTTATTCCATACCCGGCCAATTAAATATACCTACCTGGTTTGTTCTACAATGGTCGTTATAACGTTATGCTTTTATTGAACTTCTAAACATTCTATTTTTGTTCTTTTGTTATCGTTAATTACAAAATATAGAGAACAAGATACAGTTTGAAAAACTTAAATCTAAACCGATATTGGGAAAATTCTTACTAATATCTAGAGTAAAAGCCGGATAGTTGCTGCGCTTTTTGAAATTACTTAATATCTCTTTGTACAAAAAGCAAGATTCTAGATATATTTTTAAACAGAGTAGGTACTTTGGTTTGTTATCTTCAAATTAATGAAAGGAATAAACATTACATTTGATATTTCCAGAGAATTGGCGAATTATGCGGACCTCTAAATTTTGGGACAACTATCCCACATAGGGAATAGTTTTTTTTTTTTTAGAATGCCATTATTAGTTATTAAAATTAATAATAAACTTGTAGTTTTATTTCTGTTTAAGAGAATTAAAAATCTGTATGTATACTCGTAATGTAATAAAATATCCGCAACATGCTTCGTCAAAAAGGAATAGTTGCCTAATCCGTAAATTACGTTTATGATAATAGCCCCGTCGAGAAAGAGGACATTTATCCCGCAAAAACTTTGATCGTTCCTAGCCGTCCCATGCAATCGCACAGAGACATGCAACACGGTCAACTTAGTTTTGGTTGCAGAGACTCTCGATATATAAATAAAATAATATGTGTTTCGTTCGTGAAACTAGAGTAATTGCAATCAAGGTAACTATACCCCTTAGGTGACTATCCGGGTTTTACCTTAAGGTATGTTTATCTAGATAATGCAAGCTCAACAGGGAGTAACAGCTAATAATGTAAATATTTTTAAAATGTCCTTATAAAGCCCTTTTTATGAGACCCAACACGGTATGATTTGTTTTATTATTTTTTAGTTCATTATTTTATGGCCTATAGGGCCTATAAGGCGCCATATTGAATTTAGTAGTCGGGTAAAAATGCTTAGCTGTAAAATGTGCAGTTCATATTAAGTTTTGTCAGGATTATTATTGATACGTTACGTACATAATAATGTCTCTAGCATTAACTTATGAATAAATATTCAGGCTGCTATTGTATTTTTCTGATACAGAAGTTTGTCTGAAAACTTTCTGAAGTCGAAAAGTATCTACAGAGTGCACGATTAAAATTGTGGTATTTTTTTAAGAAATATTTTCCATACTAGTCCTTTAGAGCGTTTCTTTTGTATTTTTGTTTTTTTTTATTCCTTACTTAACCTAACCTAACAACTTCCAGTGAAAAGGTGGTGTAGGTACTTTGATTGCTTTAAGGGAGCTTCTGTGTATTGTATCATGTGCTTCATTCTGCTTCAGATTCAGAAGTCACGTAAACCCGCCGGTCCCAGCTGTTACGTCATATGCCTTATGGCAGCTTGAAAAATTTGACACCAGGTTTTACAAAAATAACGGACAATTACATGAGGTATCACTGATAAGAGAAATAAACAGATGATATTTCGATTTTACTTTATGATCCCTATTCTGTTTAAAAAGTGAGCCCACTGAAGAGCGTCCGCGGCTCAGTGACTAGATAAAATTGCATCGGATTAATTTACCTGTTCGACGCAGGCACTGACAGGCTTTGTGTGAGTGGACTTCATTACGGGGTCCCATAAACTAAGTATGCTGAGTGAAAAATTTATTCCATCTTCGGATTCTTTTGCTCTTTTTCTTGTACCTTTTCTTTTCCATGTTAGTCCAAGAGAAAATAAGTTTGGAAAATCCAAAAGTGCACGCCTCATAGCGGTCACTCAATTTTCACAAAAAAAAAAACAGAACTTGAATATTGCATATTTATCGGTGTATTATGAACAAAATAAAAAAAATACTTTTAAATCTTCGCGCCATTGCCCACACAGAAAAGAAAGGTACTGCGCATGTATTGTCAATGTCAACGAACCTTATTTACATAGTTTTAGATATACCAACGATAGGTGGATTTCAGTTTATTGCTAATTATAATTAAACTACTTTTAATTAGACCGTGATTTTCGAAAGGACTTAGTTTTAGATAATACTTAAGCGTATGAAAGAAAGAAGGTTTCGATTTGTTAAGTTTTTCGGGCGTTATCGTGACCACGCCAGTTTCCATACATACAGACACACGGACGTCCACGAAATAATTTTCTTAAACACTTGTTTTATTATTTTAAAGAACAAAATGTCCTTTAAAAATATCATAACTGTTGAAACTAGTGTTTTTTCTTGACATTTGTGTGTAAATATTATTCTACAAGTACGATAAGAAATAAATACCGACATTTTAAGTTTGAAAAATCACTTGATTTTTGTAAGGCGAGAGTAGAGCACTACCTCAACGCTCCGCTTATGAGGCGTTCAAAAGAAAGTAGGATGTACCAACTACTCGTACTTCTCTTCTCGCGCAGATCGTAAAAGCTGATTGAAGAGATGGACTAATGTGATGCCTTTTTTTACTTACACTGACTGTCCTCATCACGTCAATGTATGTATGATAAATAAAATTAAGTGATGGTAGGAAAAAGATGCCTAGTTTCTCTTTTAAATGTATATTTGTACTTAGATAAAACACGAGTAGCTAGATTGCGCGACAAATTATCACTCGATATTCCTTTAAAAACAAATATCGAGTGAACAACAAATCTTGTCGTATAGTTTCAGATATTCTGTTTTGGTATATTATCTAAGACTAATCACTTACTGCAACAACAAATAAATATGTTAAATAATAATACTAATTTGTGTACTTTAGTACTGCATCTTGAATACCTAAAAAAACCCTATTAAAAAATAAATATGTTATTCTTCAGATACATGTGTTGTGGTAAAAATATATATAACCTATGATAGAATTTCTACACCTTTTAAACAACGAGTCTGTTTTTTGTATGTATGTTACTTGCGATATACCTTTTGTTTTTGATGATTTTTACGCGTCTCTACATCCTAATTTCCTATTGAATTACATTTATATAAATCTGATTTGTTTCTATTAGTGGTGCACATTTTTTTATTTTTTTGTATTATATTTTATATTTGTATCTATTATTTAATAGTTTTAAATTCCGACGCCCCTACCTCTATCAATTACCCAAAAAATCCAAACACACTCTCATAACAACCAATCTGCAATACAATAGTTTGATATAACGAGAAAGCGGCCATCTTTGTCCACAAGGAAAATATTGCCCAACTAACGCAATAACGAGGGCCGTTAGTTTGGGACTTGGCAACTTTGCCCAACTATTTTTGTCCATCATAATAGCTAAAGTTTGCGGCGACGATGTCGTACAATCTGCTCGCCATTTTCACTGCTCGACTGTCTTTATTCTTGAACAAAATATTTCAAGTATAGAAGTTTAAGCTGGTGGTGGTTGCCTGAGTTTATAGCAATAAAGCTACCTCCGTAGTCCAGTGGCCAAGGCATTTGCCTTGTGAATCGAAGGTCATGGATTCAAATCCCACTAGGAAGCATACATTGAGAAAAGTTGTTTTCAGTCTGGTTAGGATATTGCATCTAAATGGACCATAAGATAAAACAGTAAGGAAGATATTGAATGACGCTTACCTTCCTATTTTTATTAGCAGCTAAACTCGTCAGTTTAACTCAACTACTCGACGAACCATCTTACTTAATGAACTAAGTTAGTACATCTTAGTACAATGAACTGAATATTGCCTTTTTAATCCATAAAATTTGTCGCATAGATTTATTAGGCATGCCTTATAGCTAGCCAGACTAGCCATGCAGCCGAACGTTTTCTGCATTCTCTGTGTTTTGTGATTCTAGCTATCATTGAAACGCGATTTTGCCGAGCTTCTATTCAAGTCCAAATTGCTAGGTATTTACTAGATGTCTCTATTTCATCGCTTCATTAGCTTTGCTTTTGTAAGGTATTGAAGATTTTGTTCTGTAGCGAATTATTTCACCAAATAAAGTAAAATACAAAATTACTACTCCTTTCAATTTATTAAGGTATACCTTGTGAACGTCTAGCTTGTAGACGTCATGTACATAAAGCTTTCCAACCGAGTACTTAATTCATAAAAAATTCAAAATATTCTCAAAAGGAATAGATATATATACATATATATATATATATATATATATATATATATATATATATATATGTATTTATCATAAACTATAGTATTGTTGAGTTAGTATCCCATAACACAAGTTTAAAAAAAACTTATTTTTGGGCTAGCTTAATCAGTGTGATTTGTCCTTACGAGTATATACAAAAAAAAATACCTACTAAACCTTACTGGATATTTTTTTTTAAAATAAAAACAAAGTTATTGCAGGAAGTAGAAAATGAAACTCTGTTATTTGAATAACAGAGTTTCATTTTCTACTTTATTATATAGGTATTGCAGATCTTGAGATCTGCAATACCTTAAATATCTACCGCACATAAAAAGAAATCACTTCTAACCAAGGGATTTTTATTTCATCTTCAGAGCGGACCGATAGGATACCCCCACTTACTTCCACACAATTGATCCGCTAACTTATCGGTCTCCACTAAAAACTGGACATTGTTGTCCTCATAAAGAAATCGATATCGATATTCCGTATTTTACGGAACCCATTCCGAGTTATTGTACAGATCCAATGTTCTTACGAAGACGTACATCCAGCCAGAAAATCTGTAGCGTATTTTAAAATTGTGTGCCCTGGGCATTAAATATTTTTCGCCACAAATAAAAATTGCAATACGAGCAAGGCTTATGTGTGACCGGCGCGTGTCATTCGCGTGGCCCTGCGCGCGGGCTCCGCGTATACGTGACGGTCCCCGTCGCAGGTACCCTTCGCGGAGACCGATTTACAGAGTGTCAGCTAGTTCAATTTTAAATTTAATATATATTACTACGTAAAAATATGTATGGCAGTCGGTTGTCTGATTATTACTATCTGTTCTATAGATAGTCTACGCTAAACAAGCCAGAGCCGCAGGCGGACGAACGCACGCACGGAGTCACGTGACGGACGCCCGCGCCGCACTTTGTATGGAACCGCACGGGCGTTATTGAACCGCACGGGCGTCCGCGTTACGCAGTTTCAAGCCTTACGCCCCGCCGCTTTTCATAGTCACGCCGCCCAAGGTAACGGACCTTATGGGCCGTAGGGCAAATACGTCGCTGCAGAAAATATTATTGAGTTGTTCGAGAGAGTTTACGGTATTGCTTCTTGATGTTACCACAACGTCTTGTTTTTATGTTCTGGTATAAAACTCTGGTTTTAAATGTGAAATTTCAGTTTATTGTTGGTTTATTCTTATACTTACTCCTTTAGATATGTTCAGATCGTTACTCGTATACGGACAGGATAATGAAAATAATAATAAATATATACAGGGATATCACACAGACAAAAATAGTCTTGCTTGATAAGTAAGAATAGTTAGATACCTACACAAGATTTTTGAGTAAGTACCAATACTACTAATTTTGACTACAAATAATATTATTACGGAAAAAACCTTACAGTTTTATTGTTAGTAGTGACCTACTCGTATCTATAAAATATTTATTTATTTCATATTGTCTTTTGTTCATCAAGTAAGTAGAAAGATATTTAATGAGTTAATGGCAGCTTGAGAATAACTGGAATTGATTGTGAAAAAGTTTCGATACTTTTAATATACCTAATACGAGTATAAATTGACTCATCACCAACAATTCATAAAGTGCCCTTTAGATCTTATGGTCCTAGGATTTGTCTATTCTATAAAGAATAATGAAATAAAAGAATTTGTTACCTCAAACCGCGTCACTCGCTCTCAGCCATTAATATTAACAATTATAATCGTCCGCACCAACTGCCCGTAACGGATTTTTGCCACTGTGATCCGAATGCCGAGCGACTCTAACTCGCTTGTTGATTCTAATATAAATTGAATTGTCTTCAACATTTACTGACTAACATTATATGTGTTGCTTTTGCTTCATAACCATGCAACTGTTAAGCCACAGAGCCGGATTCACTACGTTGTATCCTCGACCCGCGTCACTCACTCCCAGCAATAAATAATCGTCGCGACAACTGCCGGCAACGGATATTATGCGACTGTGATCTAAATACCGAGCGACACTACCTCACTGGTTGATTCTAATATAAATCGACTGGTCTTCAACATTTAATTACTTACATTATACGTGTTACTTCATAACCATTGCAATTTGCAACGGTTAAACCACAGAGCCCGCTTCACGACGTTGTATTCTCGATCCGCGTCACTTCCCAGCAATAAATAATCGTCGCGACAACTGCCGGCAACGGATATTTGCTACTGTGATCTAAATACCGAGCGACACTACCTCACTGGTTGATTCTAATATAAATCGACTGGTCTTCAACATTTAATTACTTACATTATACGTGTTACTTCATAACCATTACAATTTGCAACTGTTAAGCCACAGAGTCGTATTCACGACGTTGTATCCTCGACCCGCGTCACTCACTTTCAGCAATAAATAATCGTCGCGACAACTGCCGGCAATGGATATAATGTTACTGTGATCTAAATACCGAGCAATACTAACTCACTGGGTGATTCTAAAATAAATCGACTGGTCTTCAACATTTAATTACTTACATTATACGTGTTACTTCATAACCATTGCAATTTGCAACTGTTAAACCACAGAGCCCGCTTCACGACGTTGTATTCTCGATCCGCGTCACTTCCCAGCAATAAATAATCGTCGCGACAACTGCCGGCAACGGATATTTGCTACTGTGATCTAAATACCGAGCGACACTACCTCACTGGTTGATTCTAATATAAATCGACTGGTCTTCAACATTTAATTACTTACATTATACGTGTTACTTCATAACCATTGCAATTTGCAACTGTTAAGCCACAGAGCCAGATTCACAACGTTGTATCCTCGACCCGCGTCACTCACTCTCAGCAATAAATAATCGTCGCGACAACTTCCGGCAACGGATATTTGCGACTGTGATCTGAATACCGAGCGACTCTACCTCGCTTCCTGTCGGTTGATGCCTTTGCTGAAAAAATGACGTTAGATTTATTGAATTCAATTTTCGGGGTCTGGAAATGAGATTAGAGTTACTTGAATTGAATGTGTAAAGAGTTCTGTCACTTTGATATATCTTTTATTAAGCCAGATAAGTGGGTCATAGCATATTTCAAAATTATTGTACGCTAATATTATAGAGTATAGCCTAAATAAAATCTGTATAGTAAAATATTGCGACTTATTCCGCTGAGTTTTAACTAATACGGTCATGTAAATCTACTACCACTTGTTTGCGATTAAGGAAAACCACGTGAGGAAACCTGTATTTGTACACTAATTCAGTAGTGTGTAATAATTACTGTCATTGAGCCACGTCATATGCCTTTAGGCAGCTTGAAAAATCTGACACCAGTGTTATTATGTATAGTGTTGTATTAACACACTAGATATGAATGAATGGGTGAAATATTGAGATAAGAAGTCTAAAAAGTCGCAAACACACCTATGTATGTATATCTGAATTAGGTACATTCATTATACCCCACATTCCTTATCCCAGCAGTGGATTTTCTGCGAAAATGCATCATCATTTCATAATATTATAATAAAATTATCATTATTAATACATGCTTACCTGTACCTATAAGTATTTCCATGCATATTTTTTTTTAGTCGTTAAATAAATAACAAGGTACTTCTTTTTATAAATATTTACGCGATATTTACGTTAGCTAACCTCAAAAGAAAGAAAACAACAGACATGAGAACCTTTCATTACAAAGATGATTACATCAAAACGTATTTTATCCCGCTACACGAGATATTAATTACTGGAAATGCGAGAATCTCGCGAAAGATATTCTGAGAATTTTCTTTTATACATAAGGCACGGCAAATGAGTAATCATTTCTCCATTACCAGCTAGTGGAGGCTGCTGTAAATAAATTGCCGCCGTACACGCCCATTATTTTCTTTTTACCTGCGACGTCAAAGATATATTTTTCACAAGATGTTGCTTTTTTTTTAGGGTTCCGTAGTCCACAAGGAACCCTTATAGTTTCGTCATGTCCGTCCGTCTGTCTGTCCGTCCGGGCTAGTACTCCGCCGCTACTGCACCGATTGTCACGAAAATTGGTGGGATAGATATTGAAGTTCTAAAAGTTGGTTTTGAAAATTATGAAAAAATGTTTTGTTTTCAGCCCCTCCCATACAACGAAAAGTGAATTTAAAAAATTAAATTGGTTTTAACCCAACGAGTGGGGTATCGTTGAAAAGGTCTTTTAAAATTCAACAAAAACTGCTTTAAAACTATGTAGATCAAACCCCCTAGTCTTGAGATAATCTAATACAAACTTAAAATTTGAGGTGTCCCCCCACCATAACTACTGAAATATTACTAAAATAATTCTGTAAAAAATGTGTTATATATCTCAAAGTATGTACTTTCAATTAAAACTATAGCGGTCTCGGTATCATAGATAGTTATTTTTTAATACGTCATAAATCGTAAATCGCAATTTACCTTAAGAACTTTTATATTATGTTACTTGCTGCTACGGAACCCTTCATGGGCGAGTCCGACTCGCACTTGGCGCTTTTTTTAATTCAGTTTTCAGGTACCTATTAGTAACTAGTGGCTCTGTGAGCTGTAAACCTCGCAACTCACCCCAATTCGTTAAAGTTTATCAGATAAAAAAGTTGTTTAGACAACAAAGTTGTTCAGACAAAAAAAGTTGTTCAGACAAAAAAGTTGCGTCTTAATAACAGTAACAAAAGTTTTGGGACATATAAGAACCATTTTTGAAATGGTTGATATATAATTATTTTAAAGTTTTAAACCCCTATATCTCCGTCATTCTGAAAAATTTCCAAAAACTGAATCGACAAAAAAATTCTATATAATTATCGAACCTACTTAGAAATAGTATTTAATAAATAATATTTAATAGAAATGCGACCTGTGGGCGAGAACAAACCGACAGACAAACTGACGGACAAAATAATTATTGGCCTATTTTGAAACTAAGACACTTCGTTCGCTCGGTCAAATAGCTTTTACCCCTTACCACGTTAGAGTGCATCCCTCAGGAATCTTATCCTGAGAAAAAGTAGCCTTTTTAGTCCCGAGCTGCTTTTCTACGTGAAGGACTCTAACAAGCGAACGAAAAAGCACACTTTTACATTTATCATATTAGTATTAATAGTAGATTGTGCTACAAGGCGTAAATGTAATAGTTTTAACGCGAGGGCGCTACTTTGAATCCAGCGAAACGAAGGATTCAAGTATATCGCCCGAGATATAACTATTACCGTACACCGTGTAGCACATTCTTCTTTTCATCTCCATCTATGAGGAAAATTTGCAAATATATACCTAACGAAAGTAGAATACCTACATATAGCTAATCAGAGTTTAACAGACAGTTACAAACCTTTATTTGGTGGCGTTTTCACTGAAGAAGTACTATTAGGTCCTTACATATGAAATTGCCGTTCAGTATCAAAAAAGTGAAACAAGTTTTTTTTAATGAAATTATTATTTAATCAATCGAAGTATGCGCCGTTGTTATCGATACACTTCCGCTATTTTAAAGGCAGATCATTGATACCTTTGGAAAAAAAATCCTGGGAGCGAGAGTCTATGAACTGTTTGAAGGCGGTTTTGACTGCCTCATCAGATTTGAAATTTTTTCTTTGTAAAAAGTTATCCAAATTTTGAAAAAAGTGATAATCGGTTGGGGCAAGATCTGGAGAGTATGGTGGGTGACGCAGAGGTTCCAGTCGCAGCTCCTCTAACTTGGCGATCGTTTGATGTGCAGTGTGTGGTCTAGCGTTATCCTAAAGGAGCAGTGGGGTAGAGCAATTCATCAGTTTAGGTTGTTTAATGGCGAGCTTTTCCATCATTGTTTGCAATTGTTGGCAATACAAGTCTGCAGTAATCGTCTGGCCTGATCTCAGAAGCTGTAGTGGATAACACCATCACTGGTCCACCAAACACTAACCAGAATCTTCTTTTTGTTCAGTTTTCGCTTAGGGCAAGGTTTTGCCGGTTCTCCAGGGTCAAGCCATTGTGATGATCGCTTCCGATTGTCGTACAGGATCCATTTCTCATCACAAGTCACGATACGGTTCAAAATCCCCTCATTATTGTGGCGATTAAGCAAAGAAACGCAGCAAGCAACGCGTGTTTGTTGGTTTGCTTCACTCAATTCGTGGGTACCGCACGAATTGAGTGAAGCAAACCAACTTTTCGAGTTTTTTAATTTTTCCGATTTGGCGCAAGTGGATAAGTATCGTTTTGTCACTTACGCCGAAGGCTGCTGCTAATTCAGAAGTGGTTTGAGATGGATCCGTTTCCACTATCGCCTTCAATTCTTCGTTATTCACTTGAGTATCAGGTCGTCCACGAGGCTCATTGTGTAAATCGAAATTTCTAGAACGGAAACGTTGAAACCAAAAACGCTTCCGTTCGTTCGTTAGCGGTGCCTGGTCCATACACTTAGTTAATTCTTCAAGTCGTTTCTGCAGCACTGGTGCCACGGTGGAACTCGTATTCGTAAATACCGCGAATTTTCAATTTGTCCATAGTTGTTGTTATAGCAATGTTGAAACTCAAACAAATGATGTTAAAACAAATGAAATACGAATTTTAAAACAATATTTTTCTGGCTTTATTTCGAAAAAAAATTTGAATTTGGAATTCTTAATGAAACGCAAGATATTTGATTTTAAAGTTGCTAGTATTGAAAATCGGCAATTTCATATGTAAGGACCTAATATGAAAATATTTTTCTAGGACCACCACATCTTATACATTTCCCAGTCATTAAAATCGTTTCATTACTTTTTCCTTGAGTGTTAATTCTTTATATATTTAAATATGTATATTATACGTAAATTTCATATTTACTATCGGCTTCATCAAGAAATTAGTCACATTTAAAATAGTTGCAAAAAAACCTTATAGTTTCATAATAAAATTACTATTTAAATCATAGCAATTGCGCGTTTTTATTGGTTTTTAATAAATTATTATTTTAAAGCAAGAGAAC
Source organism: Acrobasis repandana (assembly GCA_963576875.1). Lineage (NCBI taxonomy): Eukaryota > Metazoa > Arthropoda > Insecta > Lepidoptera > Pyralidae > Acrobasis > Acrobasis repandana. Next base: position 8,091,429 of record OY756218.1, read on the forward strand.
CAAAACATTTTGACCTACAGCACAGAATACATAAGAGTCAAACAGAATGGTATCTCACAGCGTCTCCCGCAAATTGGCGTCCCCGCACCTCTCCCCCGCACTTTGTGAGCTTTGACGGCTCCAAACCAGGGTTTAATTACTAGCCGCACGCAATACGCGACGTGTGTTGTCTTGAGAACTGTCAACCAATAGTAACCATCATGGTGAGAAGGTGCGCGTATAATAATTGTTTATCCACCCAATACTCTAAAGAACGAATATTTCATACATTTCCAAACGATGAAAACAGGTAAGCAAAGCAACAATATAATTTCACATTATTACCCAGCAACCATCTTGATATATACCCTTCTCGCTCTCTCGCATTGGCGGGAGATACACAAGAGCGAGATTGTAACATTACCGGATTGCTAATAAGCAATCCGTTAATGTTACATAGGCTCCTCGCTCACAGGTAATCACATACACGCAGATGCCAACTAGATTTCCGCGGGTTATAGTGCTAAATGCCATTGTTGACAATGACAACTTGACATGCTGTGTGTAAGCGTGACAAACATTTGTTTATTTTTATTGAATTTATTCACATAATTACCGTATAGTTTTGCGCCGAATATGCAAATTACTATATTACAATAGTGAATTAGTGAAATTAGTGCGTTACATTATAAATGACTCAATAATAATCAGTAAAGTGAACTATAGGTGAAATGGACAATGGACATAATGAAAAATATTTGTGAAGTGATATTACGTAGCTGTTTCCGACTTTTCTGTAACATTTAATACATATAAAACAGAATATTTTTTACGTCATAGTGTTCGCAAATCTTCCGGTATGGAAAAATATAATCGTAAATATGTCAAACTCATTAGTAGGTAAGTATTAAAATAATTCTGCGGTGCGACCCTAAGTATACAACTCACACTTCGACGTGTGTACAGATAAATTGTTTCGTTTGTAGTAGTAGTAGGTATATATGTTACTCTGAATCAATGGAGAGTCATACCAGTGCCTACAGTCAACCACGTAAAACGTGTTGTATTCCAATTTTAAAAAATTATGGCGCCCTCGCCTATAATTTAGTTTTAAAATTATAAAATATATTTATAATTTTAAAACTAAAAAATATATTTATAATTTTAAAACTAAATTATTATTTTTTTTACCTGACTGCCAATATTATTTTTGATTCTACATTCGTGTTCGGTTTTCAAATGGTGTTTTAACGCCTAGGGAATTTACTTTTTACGTTTCAGTGTCTAGAGAATTACCAGTGACTTTAGCCCCAAATATTTGGGATAAAATCATCGTTTTTCGAATAGATGTGATGAAAAGATATATACATATCTATTTATATGAGAAAAACTACGAAATACCTACTATAAAATTACCTAAATTTTATAGTACTTAGATATTTTGTAGTTTTTCTCTTGGAAACTAAACAGAAACAAAGATAAAAATGCTTTGTATGAAATAAAGTTCTAAGCTCTAGTAGGTATATCTATCTCTACATATATTCATAAAATAGACGTGATTCATCTTATATAATAATACGTTTCGGTAAAACTTTACTTACAGGTAGTATTTAACACTTCAAAAAGTTCGCTACCAGTAGCTAGGATCTTAAAGAAAGCTAATATAACTTGTTTTATCCGCAAACTTTTTGAAAGGTCTTCATTTAAAAATCAAGAAACAGGTTTTACTGAATTTTGTATCAAAAACCTAAAATAATTTTCCTCTAAAAAGTACGATTTCTTTATCCATTTACCAAACTTCCCAGACGTTGTTTTGTCGGATTTCTCAACTAGTGAGACCTCAATAGTCACGGGTACGACCTACTATTTTTCTTCGTCACAACTTTCCGTGGATAAAGGAAAACTTGCTCCGACAACTACCGGAAAATTATTGCTCTAGTTTAGTGGAAATATTTATTTCTATCATACTTCCGCGTAATTCTTTACGGCGACTCATAAATCTGAGTTATTAAGTATATGTTGTAAGAAGCCCGACCTTTTGTTACTTTACTTTTTCTTTTACAAAATCTTTTCGTTTCTCATAAAAAAATTCTTATATACTTACTATACCATACTGGCTAGTCTGATTTTTGTTACGAAATTTGAATATAAGCGTATTGCCTACAAATGTCTTTAATGCTAAAGTCTACCCTGAGAGTAAACCACAAAGACAGTGAGACCTTTTTCAGCTTTAAGAATTTTAGGTCATATTTCTTTCGAGCTGAAGAGGGCGGGACCGCGCGCGGTTGCGTTATGGACATCTGTAGCTCCGACTAAAAATCCGAGTAAAAAATCTCAAAAATTGTGGTTTCATTCTCGACTGTTACCTTTTTCAAAACTTAACCAATCTTAACGAAATTTTAGAAACTGAATGATAAGGAAATGGTTTGTGTCGGACCGTTACGATTTTGACGCATATTTTTCTGTATAGGCGTCAGTTTGCGGCCTATTTATTTGAAGTAACCTAGTATTTATAAAAAGAAAAATTTGTAAAAAAAAGCAAAACGCACAGTCACAGACGCTGATGATTTTGATCTTATTTTAAAAAAAATTATCTAGGGTCAAAAACTAGGGAGAAAACAGTTGAGAACTTTTGTATGGTAAAATTGCCGGCAATGTTTAAGTGGATGTAGTCATATTAATATATAACTTATATAAATATTTTGGTTTAATTTACACCTCTGATGGGACTAGGTCTCATTAAGTAAATTTCATTCACTTCGGTCTTATCTCAAATTACAAAAAGCAAGCAAATCAGACCAAAAAAGACGACGTTACGCGATATTCAAGTCCAGTCCTACTTTGGGTGAACCTAAGGGGTTTAAGAGGCCTGCAAAATGGAAAAGTTAATTTTAATGCACCGTTCTCAACCACTATCTCGTTATCCGGATCTGTTCGGAACTCGATGTGAATTTTCTGAAGGGATTGAGAGTTCTCTCGCCCGCTTCTATGGAAAGAACTTTACAGTTTTCCCGAGTTTATCGAGGCAGTGTTCGATAAATATATTGTTTTATACTGATATAACATCCGGAGAGAAAAGTAAACATGTTTTAATATTTAATAATGTTAGATAATTAAATTATTAATATTTTAAACGTTTTACTTACTTACGTGGTATAGTTGGTAACGCCGATTTATTTCAATCGGTTTAGACGACTGCCATCAGGGTGAGTTTTAGCGTTGGAAATACAAGCAAAAATTGATAAACAGTTTTGGTACAATATAGCCGGTGATTTATCTGTTTAATAATAACTTTCAGTAAAACTTATAGGTAGTATTCAATACTTCAAAAAGTTCAGACCTGGAGTGAAATTAAGCGCGTAGCTCAAGACAAATCAAGTGTAAGCTGTCCCTATGTCTGGCATTGCTGTAATAGACACTTGAGCCCTTGAGCAGCAGTGCTGGATAGAGGGGTACATTAATTTAGACTATTTCATTATTTTGTGTATGTATATATTTCATAATTTTATAATTTTTTCTGCTAATATGGGTCTTGTAACCTGAAATAAACGTATTTTATTTTTATTTAATTTTTATTTATTTATTTAAATCAAGATGGAGAGTCTTTGTGTACGCCCTCTGCCCCACATAGGACCATAAGTAGGTAATATCTTTATATAAAATTATTCCGACAGACACATGCACGAAAACCACCGGTGCGTCAACCTCATTATCTTTATCACACACAACGTCACAAGGAAGCTCTTCATAAAATCTTTTTGACAAACCATCTCCACATCAGACAGCTCCAACGCTATGCTAATCCGCCGGCTATTATTTTCTCATCGAGAGCCATTTTTACTTTGCACTCGTATATTGTCAGATAATTAAAATGCTTGCGATACCCGGAACGGCAGCTGGGAACTGAATGCTTGCGATTCCCGGAACGGCAACTGGGAACTGAACTCTTTGTTTACTCTTAATATTCCCGTTGGAATCAATTTACAGTGAAAGAATATCGTGTTATATGAATTCATTAAATAGTAAGTAGAGATTGTACAAAAATATTTTTTTCTTTAATATATATACACGGTCTAACAAAATATACTGAAACTATTCTAAGGGTGGATTCAGTCCATGGTACTGAACAACTTTCGCCAAAGAACATATATCGAAATATGAAAAATATTTTTTTGTCTCCCATACAAGTTGACCGATCAGCTGATCCGAGTTTGTATGGAAAGCCAAAAATTATTTTACATATTTCGACATATCTTCCTTGGGGAAAGTTGTTCAGTATCATGGACTGAATTCACCCTTTAAATAGTTTCAGTATTTTTTGTTAGACGTTATATATAACTGTAAATAACCCGACATTATTATAATTTTCTTTGTTCTAATGGCGGTTGATTAATTATTGTGACAGTAAAACATGAACAGTAATAATAAATTAATTAGTCGGTTATTGTATCATATTACTAGTTCTATTAATTTTACTAGGTTAGGGAAAACCTATAGTTTAGGTTAGGTTAGAACTGCGACCAACACACGCACGAGCCGAGCGAGCGAAGCGAGCATGGCGCGGTAGCGGCGGCGAGTTCTAGGTCGGTTTTATCCATTTTACTAGGTTAGGGAAAAAATTGAACCGCTCGTAATTTTTTTTTTTTTACCACCCATTTAATAATTTTCCTGCTCAATTCACTGATCCAGTTCATTATTTTTTATTACTCATTTTAGTTTACTTTACTGCTTAGTTTTAACTACTGAACTAGTTATTAAACATGCTATTTATAATTTATTACTTACCAAAACTGTTATTTACAACTGCCTCTTTAAATCAGTGCCTAAAATAAATAAACAAAACATGCAAGTTTACAATGACTGGTAAAGTACTACCTAAAGTTATACCACAGAATAGATACTAATACTCCGTAGTTATACTCATCTTTGCCAATTATTATAAAGCATACTTATGACTGAGCCTCTGTGGTCCTGTGATCAAGGCGTTTGCCTTGTGATCTGGAGGCCATGGGTTCAAATCCCACTGGGAAGTATAGGTACTTTGTGAAAATTTGTTTCCAGTCTGGTTAGGATAAGAAAGAAAGCTGATTCCATGCTTTGGAAGGCACGTAAAGCTGCCAGTCCCGACGCCATCTAGCGTTTGTTTCAACCTATCCTAGGATTGATCCTCCTCCGCAACCCAATGGGAGGTCAGACGGCAGTCGCTCTGTATAAAAACCAGTAACCTTGTCAAATCACCCAGACCCCGCGCGGGCCCTGAAGCGTTACCCGCTGAAGATGCAACCGAAAATACGCTCGAATGATGATAAGAATGACAATAACATATGAATTGGTAGCCATGCGATGAGCAGATTATTAACAAGACATTAAACTTTATGTACGATGTCATATAATATAGAAACGTTTGATATAAAAAACGGGGCGCGATTGGTAAAGCCGACGCGAGCCGCCGCCGCGGCACCGCATGTCTTATGATATTGTATATAAAGTTTATAATGTCTTGGAATTAAACTGCTCGTCGCGTCGCTGCCAATTCAGTGCAGCGAGAGCCTTAGTTAAACCACAGAATAAGTACCAGTACTTATTCTGTGGTCGTGGTACGTACAGAAGTCCCACTTATCTAATAAATTCAAAGAAATATCTACTCAATGTGGTAAGCGATATGGTTTAATTTAGCCCACGTCAGAACTCAGCACCTTTCCGTTTAGATACCTAGACATCCATTGCAAGCCAATTTCATTCTTATTACTCTGGACAAACGATTTGTATAACTAAATTTACCACCCCAAGTGGCCGCCGCGAGCTTAGCAATAATGTAGGTATATTTTCGATACCTAAACGGGGAGTGACACAGGCCTGGTTAAACTTTTAAGTAGGTAAGTCTGCTAAAGCTATCATCTGTAGGTGTGTTCATTTTTATAATTTTAGCACCCCGAGCAACTTATCGCCGGCAATCTAGTTATTGTAAGAAATTCCCAAAGCACACACCTTTCGGCAGATTGGAACTGTCGCAGTGTTTGTCGGAGGTGCGCACACAACCCGTTTGGTTTGTGTTTCAACCAACTTAGATTGAAACTCGCTTTATTCTGGCAAATTGTTAAAACTTCGCCCATTGCTTTTCTTTCATTTTGGATTATTCATTTTACGGAGTATTTTTTTTAACTACGTTAGTATTAATTTTTTCTAAGTCCATTTAGTGTGTTTTTTTATGATGATAATTTTGTTAGTTTTGGCTTATACCTAAGTATATAGTTACACTAGCTTTTCGGGCGCTGCGCGGGCTGCAAGCAGCCCGCGGTTTTTCGTGCAGCTGTTGAAGTTGGTTGGAATCTTATTTCCAGTTGAGAGAATAGGTAAGTACTAAAGCTAGTATAAAAAAATAAAAACGTATACGGGCCGCCATCTTGGAATCAAAATTTGTTTGCAGTTTTGAGTTCCGCGGGGTGCTTTACCCCAGCATACAAAATTTCAGACACCTTCGATGTTCCAGTAGGACGTTTTGAACAAATAAAGTTAAATTTCTAAAATCCAGACGCCATCTTGAATTCCAAAAAAAATGTCAGATTTGGATTCCGCGATTCAAAAAACCCTTGCATACTGAATTTCACTCAAATCGGACGCAGTCGACTATTGGCGGCCATCCTGGAAAATTTAAAAAAAAAATGCTTATCGCTTGGTTGGAGTGGCTCGGCCTACGGCCTCGCCACGCAGCTCGGCCTGCGGCCTCGCGGGACAGCTCAGCCTTCGGCCTTCGGCCTCAGGCTTCGCTTAGGGACTTGGGGGGGGGGGGGGGGGTTCTGGGGGAGGGGGAGGTCAGGAGGGGCTCGGGCTTCGCCCTCGCGGAAGAGGTCTGTATTTGGCCTTTGGTCTCTGGCTTCGCCTAGTGACTTGGGGGGGGGGGTACTGGGGGAAGGGGGGAGGTCCAGAGGGGCCCGGGCGTCACCCTCGCCACGCAACTCGGCCTGCGGCCTCGCTTTCCGCTCGACCTACGGTCTCGCGGTACACACTCGGAAATTGTCCTTGTATGGCGGCCATCTTGGATTTTGAAAAAAATCAAAAAACAAATGACAGTCGTCAAATTGGTTATAACCCCCTACATTTTGACAAAAAAATCACACCCCTAACCCTAACCGTTTTTGCAGGCCGTACCTCGTCCACATTAAGATCTGATGATCTTCAAAATGTCAGATTTTTCTGGTACTCACTGGAGCATCCTCTACACGACCATACATTAATCATTACCCCACCCACCCGGGAACAGGTCAAACAACTATGTCAATCAGTCAGTCAGTCAGTGGTAATGTAGGTTTATATATATATAACTAGCTTTTCGGGCGCTGCGCGGGCTGCAAGCAGCCCGCGGTTTTTCGTGCAGCTGTTGAAGTTGGTTGGAATCTTATTTCCAGTTGAGAGAATAGGTAAGGTGCTAAAGTCAGTAAAAAAAAATAAAAACGTATACGGGCCGCCATCTTGGAATCAAATTTTGTTTGCAGTGTTGAGTTCCGCGGGATGCTTTACCCCAGCATACAAAATTCCAGACCCCATCAATTTTCCAGTAGGACGTTTTGAACGAATAAAGTTAAAAAATTTAAAATCCAGACGCCATCCTGGATTCCAAAAAAAATGTCAGATTTCGATTCCCCGGCGTAAAAAACCCTTAAATTTTGAATTTCAGTCAAATCGGAAGCAGTCGAGTATTGGCGGCCATCTTGGAAAATTTAAAAAAAAACGCTCAGCACTTGGTGGGAGTGGCTCGGCCTACGGCCTCGCCACGCAGCTCGGCCTCCGGCCTCGCGGGGAGCTTAGTTTTTGGCCTTTGGGCACTGGCTTAGTGACTTAGTGGCTTAGTGACTTGGGGGGGGGTTCTGGGGGGAGGGGGGAGATCAATAGGGGCTCGGGCGTCACCCTCGGAACGCAGCTCGGCCTGCGGCCTCGCTTTCCGCTCGACCTACGGTCTCGCGGTACACACTCGGAAATTGTCCTTGTATGGCGGCCATCTTGGATTTTGAAAAAAATCAAAAAACAAAAGACAGTCGTCAAATTGCTTACAACCCCCTACATTTTGGAAAAAAAATCACACCCCTAACCCTAACCGTTTTTGCAGGCTGTACCTCGTCCACATTAAGATCTGATAATCTTCAAAATGTCAGATTTTTCTGGTACTCACTGGAGCATCCTCTACACGACCATACATCAATCATTACCCCACCCACCCGGGAACAGGTCAAACAACTATGTCAATCAGTCAGTCAGTCAGTGGTAATGTAGGTTTATATATATATAATAAACAAAGAAAAAAAGACTTAACCAGTTAGGTACTTCTCCTTCAACCTAACCATCGCATATTGACAGGTAGATCTGTAAGTACTCTTATTTGTAGACCCTACGTGGGTTCACAATTCGCAAAACTGTGCGTGTTTTTAAAAAATCACTGTTATTAAACTACTACAGTTTATTCCTCAAAAAATTTACATAAAAATCTTAAGGATTTTCTACAGACACCCACAATAGCCAAAACACGGTGGCTCGATAGAAAAAAATCACAAACATACCTCTAAATTTGCCTTTATAATACGTATTACTATTTTATACAATCACCTTTTTATACGAAAATTATACCAAAAAATGTTACCGTACCCACTAGTTTCAAATAAAAAAAGAATCATTAAAATAGATTTACTAATTGGCGAAGATACTCTACTATTGCGTAGGTACCTAACATACTCGTTCAAATTGATAACCTCCTTCTTTTTTGAAGTCGGTTAAAAATATCTGCTACCAACGTCAGTGTTTTTGTTTTATTTATAGGTAAGTGTCCAGAAGCTTATGTACCTGGTTAGTAGATATATTATTTAGCACTTAACTTTGTACTCTTATGTATTCTGTGACCTAACTCTTCTTGAATGATTGAGGTCTCTTCTCTACCAAAGACCAGATAGATATATGTATATAAGTAGGTATGTTTAGGAGTACCAGAAGCTCCTTATTAGTGCCAATTAGATACGATGATCTTAATCAATCAAGATCTAAGGAGGTAATTAATTGAAGTAGACATCAATTACTGAGTGGATATATACCTCTATGTATTGTATGCACACATAACTTCGAATGATATTAACTACATACGAGTATCTAACATATTTTAGTAGGGCTATACAGTACCAAACGCAATGTACAATTGACAACATTTCAAAAATTTTATATGCATATTTTAATTTTTTTCCTTAAAGAACTTTAAAAAACAAGACATACGTATATTTTCTTTCTCATTTCTTTTCATTATTTCCCCTTAAATTAAATTATTTAAAATCTCTCTATTCTAAAAGAGCGTAAGTACAAGAGAGAGGAAATAACGAGTTCACGTCTTTGTCATATTTTATAATTTAAAAAATAAAACTTTTACTGACGTCTATAGAGTTGTGTTTTAGCAGTTGGATATCGATATTGATAGTATATCACTTACAAAAGTATGATTGAAGAAGTAGATATGATCTTAATATTTTTATCTAAACAGTAACTAACAAAAACTAAAGTACCTAGCTAATTTTCCTTACATAATTTTTTTATGGTTTCTAAAACCTTGATATCAAAATTATTTTTTTATTACCTGAAACGTTAATCATATATATTTATGCAATTATTAGAAAGAGGTGTGCGGCGCTATTAAGTCGCTTAAGTGCTAGCTCAAATAGTATTCTGCGCGTACTGACTGACAGATGGGACTCCCCACTACTGGGCGACTGGATGCGCCTTAATACTAAGGTGGATGTTAAGATACCGGTGACTGGTACCGGTAGGAACCTAGCTGTTAGTAAGTATGATTATTTTGTTATGTTGTTTTTTCGTATTCATGTTACTAACACTAGATTAAGTTACCTCTGTTAATTACTAACACAATATGGATCAAGTTTGTCCGAAATAAAGAGAATTATTATTATGCTTTTCAGCCACGGGTCCATGGGGACCCGGTCCTTTAAGGCGTTCATGGGGCCAAAGCCAACATGAAGAGGCCTTTTAGTACCTTTTTATCTAAAATGCGAGATGGCTGCATCTATGGAAGTCTATCCCTTAATGTACCATTGAGATGCACTAACAGACAGTCCTACATAGCTGCCGAACTATTGCCAGGGAGGGAATAACTTGGTTTGGGCTATGTGGATGGGATAATAGTGGACCGGATAACTGGGTGATGGAGATACGGACATCTACCTAAAAATCTCTCACAACAATTTTAGCCTGGTAGATGGTGACTTGCTGCTCGTTGGCTACACAATTATTGTTATATAAAGCAAATATTATCATTTGGTCACCAAACATTTGGATAGGTAAATATTTGAATGCATGTGTATTTTTTATCAAACCTCATTCTACAATATGTACTGAAAGAACTATCGATATTAGATGGTCTTTCTATCGAACTACGACGTACGAGTACTTCCAACACTATCATTGTTGATGTCAGTTGTCAGTTGGACAAACAAAACCATAAAAAAACAAAGAACTTCATGAATAAATAAATTTGGTACCGTTCGTCTCGTCTATGCTTTTTATAATTCGTGCATTGACTTATATATTGTTGAATTCGTGATAGAAAATCGACTTCAATGTTCCTATAGTTTCGTATTTTGTTCCTGTATGAAAAAACAGAGTATTATTGTGTCCAGGAAAATATTAATTTCACATACAAAAATCAACACGGATTGAATGGTGTTCTGCAGTAAATAAAAAAGTGCTAAGAATACATACATATAGAGAAAGTTATAAGAAGAAACATACATAAATAGAGAAAGTTATAAGAAGAGTTCGATTATTTAAATTATTAAAACCACACTGGATGATTCAGTGATAATAGCTTGTGGATTCATTAACCTGCAAAGTCCTATATTAAAATGGTAGGGTTATATTATACAGAGAAAATAAAATTTGCTGTTTTGCCAATTTATAACATTGTTTTATTTATAATTTTAACAAGTAGTTAATAATTATTTGTTATTATATTCATATAAAGTTTACAACGGACTTTTGTTCTGGAGTAACTCTGCCTTTAGAGTAACAAATGTAGTTTGTCTTTTCACTTCAACATATCCAACTGAAGTTTCCACATAGGAATCTCTCGACGATATCATCACATCAGCCCCTCGAATTTCTGCTACATTGAAGCTGTCGTTTTCCTGCATATAGGTATTCCAGTAGCATCATGAGGTCAACTTTAGGCAAGTTGCGACTGTCGGCCACAGAAAACCCCTCAGAAACCTTCATTATGAGAGAATCCAGGCATGCAGCTAATATGCACAGTTTATTTGCACTTAAAGCGAAATTCACAAACAACACGACCATGCCACAGTATAACTATTATACAGTATTATGACTCGGCCCTCACCTTGACTTATATACCTAGAGCAACGCAGTATGTAAACACGCGCTAGGGTTGCCCACCTACAGTATTTTATTTATCTACCTACTTGAGTTTCTTTCTAGTTTTGTTATTTTTATACTAATTATAAATGCAAAAGTATTTGTACGCAACTCACTTGTTTGTTTTTGTTTTTCGTGTGTGTAAGTGTCCAACACTGGTGTCAGATTTCTCAAGCTCATGGCATCTGACATAGCTTGACGACTGCCATATAATGAAGACAGCCGGGACCAACGGCTTAACGTATCTTCCGAAGCACGGACCATCTCAAGAATTTTTCGTGATCTTTTGGGTCACCCATCCAAGTACGGACGGACAGCCGGAGAGATGGACAGACGGATGGAGAAGATAGCCGTGACCAACGACTTAATGTGCCTTCCGAAGCACGGAGCAGCTCTAGAATTTTAAGTGACACTTTTTGGTCACCCATCTAAGTGCGGACAGACAGTTGGACAACCGGACAGACAGCGGAGTCTCAGTAATAGGATCTTGATAATTTAAAAATGATATCTCTGGGTGCGTTAATGAAGAATTCAAGCAATTACTAACAGCACAATATACTTAGTCTATATTTTGCCATATTATTCCCCAAAAAAGGTAGTGAATATTCACAAATTGCACGGTTACTGTTTACTATTACGCATCCACGACTGTTGCATTTTGCATACCGACTGCATTGCAAACCACATTCCGAGGCAGTAGGTATGATTTACATTCCGACTGTTTGTATGGAGACACACTACTCTAAATATTTATACTGTGACCACTGTGCACGCAACGTCTAAAATGACAAATTGATAGCAGATAGTTTGTATATTATTTTTTAACTTTTAAATGTTAAAGCAAAGGCGTAACCTGTGAAATTCCTTTCTCCTCGTACTTTTCAGATTTTTTCATGTACCTCTAAAAATATAACGCAAAAAAATCTGAAAAAATATTTAACGTGTTCAGAATCGCCAAATCTCGAAACGGTTTTCGTATTTTTATACCTTTTTGAAAGTGAAATGTTGTCAATTAGGTACATATAATGTGGCTACTAAATAAAGGTAATTATAGGTACTACATACTACACTACGTACTACATATTAATGGGCGAGTGGTTGGCAACCCATGATGGCAAAAATGAAATCATAATAGATGGGTCCCATCACTATTATGATTTCCATTTTCCACCTTCATGCCCACAATCACATTAAAAGTGGCCTGGGCCTTACCGCCCAAGGCTCTGTCTGCCCCGTTAGGCATAAAGACGTGATAGTGTATCTGTATATACTTACTAATATAATTTATGTAAGTAATTACGAAAAATTATTAGTTTTGTATAAGCTTTCATTGTAAGGCGCCCGAACTCGATAGAACTTACTTGCATCGTTTTGTTACAGGGTTCATATAGGCTTTTTCCCGCTCCATCATCAGATCAACTTCTTGTCATAATAATATTGAATTATCATCGGTTTTAAATTAGCATACAAAAAGTGGCTCAAATTTAACATGCAACAATTGACCCAAAAAACAAAAAACAACAGACTGGGTAAGTAAAATAAAAGCTTGTAAAAACTTAAACGTAAACTTGTTTCTGTGTAGAAACCTAGCTGTTTTTAAACAATGTTTGTACCTACTGACCTGTAAGTTACTCCTGGGAAATTTAGGTTTTCAGGCGTATGCTGTAATAAAAACATGTGATTCAGTAAAAATTAAAAAAGGAAAAACACACCATCCTATCCCAACATTCACAGCTCATCAACAAATACTCGTTGCATTTTGTTATCGCCTGGTCTAAAAGCATAAGCGTTAGAAGAAGAGGAAGCGTGGATCAAACTACGCTGATTTTCATACAAAAAGCGATAATGGTTTCTCAGATGCTTTTAGTAATGTCAGTACTAATCTGCATAAATTTGGATACTACTCGTAATAACTAGATAAGATACTGATCAACGAGCTTCAAAAAACATTAAGTTACAGAATATACTTAAATACCCACAGATTTATGTAGGTAGGTTATTTACCTACCTTTGATCAATCAAAGCTCCATGAAAGTAGGCATGTAGATATAACCAATAGATTTTTTTAAGTCAAGTCAGTCAAATCAAGGAGTTGTCAAAATATGGGGTTCGCGAGTTCTCAGTTCAGGACAGACTAGGTACTATTAATTTATTGCACGCCTCATAAGCGAAGCGCATGAGGTAGTGCTCTACTCTCGCCTTACAAAAATCAAGTGATTTTTTTAACTAAATGTGTCTCTATTTATTTTCTATCGCACTTGTACAATAATATTTACACATAAATGTCAAGGAAAAACACTAGTTTCAACACTTATGACATTTTTAAAAGACATTTTGCCTTTTAAATAAATAAAAACAATGTTTAATAAAATCATTTTGTGGACGTCCGTGTGTCGGTATGTATGGAAACTGGCGTGGTCACGATAACTCCCGAAAAACTTATCTGATCAAGTCCATTTTGACGTGACAACGTCTTATAAATTGGTTAGCCGGGTGACACTTCAAGAAACTGCGTTACGCTCCGCTCACGTTATGCGCTCACAATGAGAGCGAGTGAGAGGCACGCGTGCCTTTCACTTTTTATGTCTGTCTCTCTCGCTCTTAGGCGGGCTAACCATGCCCGAGTGGAAGTCAAGTTTGGAGTGAAGTGGAGTGAAGTCGTTGTCACGTAAAACTTTCGCCCGTATACCGACTTTACAGGCAACCAATTTTTTTTTTTATACGCTTCAGTATTATCCAAAACTAAGTCCTTTCGAAGATCACGGTCTAATTCAATGTAGTTTAATCGTAATTATTATTATAAAATACAGGTGACATATTAAAAATAATTTTGGATGTGAGGTTTGTTAAAAGAGTTAATACCTATGTATGATGAGTACGAATGTGTAACTGGCAAGTAAGAAAAGAAGTAAAAAGAAATTTGAATAAAGAATGTTGTGATTTTGTTTGTTTTATTAAATATGAAAGACGAATAAATGTATAAGGAGCGATAAGTTAGTTAATATTTTATTTTATTTGCATTAACTAATTGAGAATGAAAAGAACAATTAGTGGTAACACTTTTCTTGACATTCGTGACGTAGTCTTGTGTCTTTTTCTTGTTTTTGCTTAGTTTTTTTGAGATTTCTCAAAATCTACCGGTCCGAATCGGTTTAAATTCACAGGAAATCTGAGTTGTATAGAACTCTTTGGAAAGCTACTTGTTTGGTTCCGATCGGTTTAGTTGTTGAAAAGTTCACATACACACCCACACACACATACGGATAGGGTGCATGACACTTGCTCGTGAGTGGTCAGGGAAGATTCCTGAGACCTTTAAACGTCGAGATCTGATGAAAACTCGACTTTTCAAAAACGGGGTGAAATTTATAACGTCCCGAATTTTGAAAATTTTCAATTTTCTCAGCGGGAAGTTAAAAATAATCTCCAGTCGTGCGTTAAAGCCGACACATACTTTTCTTCGTTTTAAGTTAGCAATAAAACAATCAAAATCAATATAATTGTGAAAAATGAGATTATGAGGCGTGCACTTTTGGATTTTCCAAACTATTTAGAGACTAAGATTTTACATCATCACGTCATTAATTGGTCAGAGTATAAAACTCTTTAAAAATTCATGATAGTGCAAAATCTATAAAAACTATCACGGCCTAGTTTGCTTTGTTAACGTGTAACTTCGGAACTCTACACTGAGTGTGACCCGACACACACGTAAAACCCAGAACCTCTGGATTGGCGAACTAGCTTGTTGCCATTACACCATGGATGTCGCCTTCACATAGTGTTGACCATCAACACATTCGAAAGAAGACCAAAAGCAACTATCTTCATATTATAGTAAGCAGTTACGCCATTAAACTCCAATAATGCATTTTTCTCATCGCTTGCGCCGCATCGGGGGCCGGCGGGGCCTGCGCCCTGGGGCTCGGCCGGCCCGGGCGGAAATGAAAAATAAACACGTCCGGACGCAGCGCGGCGCCGGCCACGGAAAATGAAGGGACGTCGCGGATCACACGGCTACTGACATGGCGGGGAAATTAATGATGTAACTACTTGTACGAGCAAGTCGAACAATATAGAGCTGCATCAGCTCATCTAAAGCAAAGTAAGTTAAAGCAGTCAACAATTAGCCGGCCAGCAAGAGTGTCGCGCGTACTCACGTCATAATGTATATGTATAGTCAAATAAGTTTCCATAAATGTGTGTTTTTATTAAATCGGTGACTTTAATTCATAATAACAGTCTTTACTTTACCGGTCTTCCTGTACCGTACTGTTTTCGTACCACCGTTATCGCAGTAGCGGTGGTAGCTGGCTGTGCTTCTGTGAGGCAAAAGTTCGATCCTCAAAAGGCTTCATTCATGTCCAAAGGACCACATCGTGAGGAAACAAGCACACTAGTAACTAGGTACACACAGATCTGTATATACTACTTGATAAAAAAAGTCCTTCAATTTGTATGAAAACCTGGCGTGCCAACTTTCAATACAAATATTCAATAAGAAATTCGCTTACAAACGGAAGGAAACTTTTTTATTACTTCCTCCAACGTTTTTCGACGAGTTTCTACGGCTCAAAACAGCAGATTTAGGTATTTTACAGTAGAAAATGAATGTCCAATCTAATAAATTGACATGCACTGACTAAAAGTGGCGATCCTAAATGAAGTCAATTTGACGTCAGATTGACACACCTTCATACAGAGATCGTGTCTATCTTGATCCATGGCCTGTGGTATTAAATTTTACTTATGTGCAAATTGAGAAGACAACGGCTGACCACTCCATTATCTCTGCTAAAATCGTCGTTGTGTGCTTTCCAAGACAAGAACCTAGCTCTTAAGTTTTCAATCACCATGGCGGTCACGTGGTGATCGACAAACAATTAAAAGTCTATTATGTCTGCAATGCCTAATATTCTTTGCTGGTCTGGGGTAAATGCCGAGAGTATGGACAAAAATTTGGGAAATCATTCATAAGCGATGCAGCTAAGAAACCCATCACTATTTCCATCCATTTTCCACATTTTTTCGGGCTTTAGATATCGTGGCACTATAGGGTCCGTCTATCTCTAAAATAATCAAGCCGTTATTAATCTTTATATTTTTTTTAAAATTTCAAATTATCGATTTTACTATAACAACACCTGCCAAAACATAGGTAAAGTTACTACTTAGCAACAAAGTAAAAACTTTCAGACTGTTCCACTTTCCTTATGCCGTTAACACGTCGAGTGAGCTTTTTTTCTAAAATAAGTGTCCTCAAGTCTGCTTCCTTGCACATTCATCTCGCCCCACCCCCTTGCCAGTCACTCTAAACGTGGATGTTATACACGTACCTACATAACTAATCCTTACACACTGCGGAGTGTGAGTACAGTCTGATAAATAAATTAGTTACAAACTCCTACCCGCGACGCGAGCTAATTTTCGTTGTCATCATCATCATCCGAGCGTATTCCCGGTTGCATCCTCAACGGTAACGCTTCAGAGCCCGGGGACAGCTACCTAATCTAGGTGACTTGAGGAGGCTACTGGTTTTTACACAGAGCGACTGCCGTCTAACCTCCGCAACCCAAAGGGTAGACCAGAATCAATCCTAGGATAGGTTTAAACATACGCTAGACGGCGTTCGGGACCCGCAGCTTTTCGTGCCATCCGAAGCATAAATAATTTTTTTTGGAATAATCAGATAATTCAAGCCTGCAATATAATAATCCTAACCATACTGGTTTGCACAAAGTATGCTTCCCAATGGGAATTTAACCCACGACCTCCGGATCACAAGACGAACGCCTTGACAATTGGACCACGGAGGCAGTAATTTTCGTTGCCATATACCTCATAATAGGATAACCAAATTGTGCCTACCAACAAACTAATATAAGGGTGACTTTTTTAAACACCTGAATAATGTTGACGACCTACTTGTTACCTAATTTTACGAAATGCTTAGGTAAGTTTCTTATCTTTTGGCTCCCCACACTTACTGAAGTCTGCTTATTTCGTTTTTAAACAGTTATTTAGCTAAATTTTATGGAACGCGAGGCATACATTTAAAATGAGGCTGAATGTACCCCTCAAAACCGTGGTGTAAATTGCACACGTTGTTTCGTGCGCGTCCCTTTTACGTGTTTATTTATTTGTGCCCGTGTTGGGATGATTATATGTTATTTTTAACATTTTCCTACTCGTCACGTCGGAGGGGAATGTTTTTGTGAAGTTGTTACAATCAAACAAAATTATGATAAAAATGTAAGTAGGTAAGTATGAAAGCTTCTTTTTCTACGTAGGATGTATCAATTCCCTTTATTATATAGGTAACATGGTTGCATAACATAATAACACGGTTAATGAAATACCTATACTAAATTATTTTAAGGGTAGAAAGTCTATGATATTGAACAACTTTCCCAAAGTAACATTTATATACTTATTGGGCTTTAAACACATGATTTATATATATAACTTACTTAGCACGAACCTTTTTTATTGTTTTGTCTAAATCAAAGATATGGGATATAATAAAAACGTTTCGAAAAACTTTTTTTTTTCTTTCTTTCTTTCTTTTTCGAAACGTTTAGACAAAACAATAAAAAAGGTTCGTACTAAGTCCCGTTATATATATTTAAATCATTTATTTACTTATTTATTGACGCGTCTCAGTTTCAAGATTGGCCAAAAATGCTTTTGTCCGTCTGTCTGTTCTCGCCTACAGCTCGCAATTTTTAACCAATTTTGACAAAAATTGGCACAAAAGTTTCTTGATTTACTTATTTAAATTTTTTAGTCGATCCCGATTTTTAATTAGAGGATAAGTATGGGAAAAAGGGGGGAACTCTCTGTAGCGTTATTTATTGATGGTTATTGCATGGATATAAGAGCTCGTGAGGTCTACTGTTCTCAGAGAATATTTATTTTTCCAAAACCTACAGCTCGTATTTACAGGCTTTCCCTAATTTGCATTAGGGAAGCTTATAGATTATTTAATAAACAAGTAAGAATATGTAGAAAACGGTAATCAGAAACACTAGAATAGTCACTGCTAAAAGAAGGCTTTAAACTGCGTTTTGGACTGCTGAGAATAAACGCCAAAAGCACACGAAGTAGAGGTAGGTACATTATCATTCATTTAAAAATAACTTTAGATAGGTACATACTTAGTACAAATAAGTAGGTACTTTCAATCACTATAATAAATCAACGTTATTTGCCATAGCTGCTAAGAATTCTAAACGTGTCCCGTGCGATCCGTATCCGATGTGCGTTCGTTTATCTCAATATCGTAGGACGCATGTACAAAATAAGTTAGAAGTTAACAGAAGGATAGCTTGTTATTAAACGAAGAAAACATGGTAAGTACTTACGTACACTTCGCCTGCTGAAAACACACCGTATGTGTTTTCATTTAAAACAAAACACATACGGTGCATTTTTCAGCAGCCGAAGTGTTAAGAGACAATGCACAGCATCTACTTCCTCAAGTACAGTCTCTTCCTCATTACTGTGCCACCATCGGACAGTTGGACTACTGAGGAATGGGCTGAGGCTGAGGTACAATATATACCTCCATAGGAACATACTGACGACCTCCATGGCATATTGGTTAACACGCTAGTCCGTTACTTGGAGGTTCTGGGTTCGATCCCCAGCCAAGGCAAGGTATATACCTAGCTTTTTCAAATTTTCTTCGGTCTAGGACTTAGATCATTTAATACAGGATAAGCCTTACCTGCGCGTTCCCCTCTGCCGAAGTATAAGATCGCATGCTTTAATACGTTCATAAAAACTAGTTGCGTAATCGATTATGATCATTATGTGCATCGGTAAAGTATCGAAAGGACATCTACAAGTGCTCGATTAAAAATGCCAAATTGTGCAGTTAACGCATGTAAAAAGAGGTCAAATAGTTTGGGCTCGTATGATTTGTCTTGACGAGTATTTTGTGTTTAGATGGTATCCAGGGTCTGATGATAGAGCTTAAAGGTGGCCATTGAACTCCGTGATTAAACGACATAAGCCCATCGAGTTTGGGCTCGTATGATTCATCTTGACGGGGTTTTGGCTTTAGATGGTATCCAGGGTCTGATGATGGAGCTGGAAGGTGGCCATAGGAACTCCGTGATTAAACGACATAACCCCATAACCCCATCTATATATGTATTTATTATAAAATATACAATCGTTAAGTTAGTATCCCATAATACAAGTTTTTTAGTTTTCTGTTTCGGCTATTTCTTCTTCACTTCGCAAGTTCTTTGGCATCCTTGGGTATATAACTTTATTCTATTTGGAGAAAAAACAGAGGAGCAGCACAGCTACGAATTCAACCGGGAACGCGCTTAGATGATGAAGAAGATGATAAAATATATATTGTCGAGTTAGTATCCAATAATACAAGTTTTCTGTTTCGGCTATTTCTTCTCCACTTCGCAAGGTCTTTGGCCTACTTGGGTGACCATATTATATTTGAAGAATAAAAAGCGGGGAAGCGTCACAGCTAAGGATGCAACCGAGAACGCGCTTAGATGAAGAAGATGATAAAATATATATTGTTGAGTTAGTGTCCCATAATATAAGTTTAAATACTCAAAAACTTGTATTATATTGTAGTATGCTTGAAGTGCCACGTAGGCAGTTTAAATAATAAAACTTGTTAAACTAATTAACAAGTTTTATAGTATTCGTGAAGCGCCACGTGGGCAGTATAAATAATAAAACTTGTAAAACTAAATAGATACTAAACAAGTTCTATTATTTAAACTGCTCACATGGTGCATCACGTGACGTATTAACTTCTATCCCGAATTTCCGACATAATTATATGAAAACATTCCAGAGTTAAAACGAACGTAAATTTTTTTTTCTGAAATATCGATGTCGATTTTTTTTTTTTGTTGTTCAATCCTTGTGCACTAGGGTGTATTATTACGTGTACATACACATTTGTTTTAGTGTGAGACTTGCTAGTGTGCAGAAAATAAACTAGTGTGTCAATTTTACGTAAGTGTGCGTTTATAACGACACAAATTATTTTTGTGACTGTGTGTGTTTCTTAGATGTAGTACTGGGTGGCGCAAAAGTACTGGCACTAAAGAAAATACTTTTATTTTTTTTATATGACATTTTCTGTCATTCTGTTGTTGAAAATTGTGTAGTGAACAAATGTAAAATACACTGAAAATAAACATGGACCGTTTTACTCCCCAAGAACGTGGAATAATTGTGTTGGACTTAGTGAGGGACGCTTTTCCAGGCCGAGTTATCTCTCGTTTTGGCGATTTGCCTTGGCCTGCAAGATCACCCGATCTGACCAGTCCAGACTTCTTTCTTTGGGGTTTTTTGAAATCTCGGGTGTATGTGAACAAGCCACAGACTCTCGCAGCTCTAAAAGAAAACATTCGTCAAGAAATAACGAACATATCGCAGGAAGTGTTACGGCAAGTTATGCAAAATGTCATAAATAGGGCTCAAATGTGTATCAACTCTGGAGGTCACCATTTAAAAGACATCATCTTTAAATCCTAATGGTACGAAATTTAATGGCACAAATATACATTTAAAAAAACCTAAATCTAGTTTTCTAATTTAGAAAAAATGTTATAGCTGAACCAAATAGGGTCTTTACTTTTGCGCCACCCAGTAGTACCCTGCCCCCGCACCAAAAACGGCAGAAAGTTTTGTAAGAAGATTTGTCTGCGTAACTTATCCTGTATTAAATGATCTAAGGTCTAGGGTGTTAATCTATACCTATATCTATTTATTATAAAATATATAAGCAGTATTGTTGAGTTCTTCTTATCGTGTCGCTGGCTCAAATTTAAATTATGTTCTTCCAGAAGGTTGCCACTTGAGTAAGTAACAATAACACAAGTTTAAACTTACTTTGGTGCTAGCTCAATTAATATGATTTGTCTCTCTTTATTTTATTATTTATTATAAATACATAATTACATTATCACGTCTTTATCCCTAATGGGGCAGACAGGGCTTTTTGGGTTTTGCGGCTTTAAGCAGACAGAGCCCAGGGCCGCACGACCCAAGGCCACTTTTAGCATGATCGTTAGAGGTATGGCTTCCGACCTAGAATAGACACTCCATCTCTTCGGCATCCTTGGCCACCAAGACCACTGACATGCATTATTTGAAAAAAAAAGTGAGGATACGCACCACGGGCTCCGAAGCAGCACAGCTAATGATGCAACGCGAAAACGCGCTACGATTAAAAAGGTGGGAGAGGTAGATAATCAAAATAGTGGTTGCAAGCCGCATCGCATATTCTCATTTTCGCCCATTCCATTTGATCGACTTTTATGATCAGAAGCAGCTGGTTCATTCTCAGTTTTTTTCTTTTCTCCCTGACCAGCATCTCAATGGCGTAGAAATTACAACCACACCAGAGATTAAATATATGGTACTTGCCATTTGAAGTGTCGCAGTCGTCTCTCTTTTTTATTTGGGCTGAATCAAATTCTGAACGTGATACAAGAAACACAAGACAATTTGCTCAATGTTTTCTGTTTAGGTACATATACATAAGTAAATGTAGGTAGGTTCCTAAATATATCATGTAGACCGCGGGGTTGAAACTTGCATATCTAATCGCATTCTATCCATAGGTAGTTACAATTAACAATAAATTTCATATTTATTTAAAAACATTGTCCCTTACACACGCGCCGCAGCTGCTTCGGCATTACGTAGGTACGTTCTAACAAAACGATACTTGAGTAAAAAACCAAAATTGGTGTCAGAGACGGTTCGGATCAGTTAAAAAATTCTAGGTTCGAATAAATTTTATTTAGTTTTCAGCACTCTGACCTAGATTCCTTTATTAGCAGTAGTCCGGTTGTTAGTCCTTATAACTTAGTAGGTATATCCTGTAGGATATACTTGCTTAATTTTTTTTTTATATAATTTAAATGCCTATCAGCAAATGTGTACAACCAAATACCTCCTTGAAGAACCACAAATACCAATAAGAATGGATCTGTACACGGGGCACTTAAAATTGAAATAAATATCTTTAAAAATTATATCTTTATTAGAAACAACTTACTTTACAATGCTATTTGCTGGTACAGACTGGCTAGTCCACTAAAGGAACAAGTTGAGAGCGTAGAAATATACTACAACGGTACAATTTCTTCATAAACCACCAACCTACAGTCTCTGTCATTTACTAACAGATATAACAAATCCATTAAATGGCAGGTACTTAGTCTGTTACATAATGACACTTATGACCGTGAAATCTTGTCCCAAGAGCCCTATTTTTCAAACGAGGATTCATTTCACTAGTAATTACGATTCAAAACTTTTTTTTTATTGAAAAATTAATGGACCTCAAGGGATTTTTTAATAAAAAAAAAATAGGGGCGCTGTATTGACTGTCTGTAGCGTTATATAATTGAGATTAACTACGACTATGTAGAAGACTATGCACCCGGATGCTTATCGACTAGACCAAAAATAACTCTCTAAACTTATGCAACAATTTTTACTCATAATTCATGACAGAAACTGCATAACAAGTTACATTTTTAATTATCTATAAAATACCAGATTTGTAGAACTAATAGGCTGCGATTAACGTATGTTCATTGATCTCGACTACAGTGACATAAGACAGTATTTTAAAAGTGGCAACATATTAAGGGGAAATATTATTTTTAGCCTACGACACTAGAATTACGTATGTAACGGGAATGAAGTGAAAATTTCACTAATTGTATTCTGCCAAATATGGGTTTAATTTAGGAGATAAAATATTTTGTTCAAAGCATATTTTTTTACAGCGAGTTCCATCCACTATTCTGATTAAATCCCCAAGAATAATGAATAATGTATCCCCATGAATAATGACAAAACACGAAAAATTAAACTTGATCCCATACAACTGTGCGATGAGATGTTTTAATCGTAATTCGTCACATATCTCATAAAAATGTAAACAGTATCATATACTTTGCTGTAAAAATTAATGTAAGTATAATATTAAAAAAGCGAGGGGCTATCGAAAGTTTACACATGATCCCTACAAATCTGGTACCATAGACACATTTAACCATAAATCAATCATAACCTTCCTCGACACTTTTAACATTGAATGACAGAGCCCACAAGAGATCACAACTTGCAAACAATATGAAGATCTAAAAAATATAAATTTACACAATAATTTACTTACTCTCTCGTCTATTATCACAGTCCAAAGCTTAAGTTGTGATAAACAAACAGGCCTTACGGAATATTTCTCAAGAATATATTGAAGCATGCTCTAAAAATATAGAAATTTACTTATGTTTTTGTTAAGTCTATGCCATTAATATCCAGAAACATGAACCTCTATCTCTATCCACGTTTGTGGGAAAATATAATCCTACAAAATTACAAATTACATTTATAAATTCTTAAAAAATAACAAAACCGGTTCACATTTAACGAAGAAATGAGGTAACAAAAATAAAATACATAGGCACGATTCTAATTATATACCGGATGTCAATGTAAAGTCAATAAATACATGAAGGGGCTGACTTTTTTCGGAGGGGCAATTTTTCACAATCTAAAAAAATTACAATATTCCTTTTTTCGGTGAACATTTTTATAAAAGAGTCAAATTATATTTATCGAGATCCCAGTATAAGTTCTATAGAAAGAGTTGTTCATATGACGGGCTAAGGGCTCTTACAGACGCACGACAGTATGCCAGCGACAGTTCGCAAAACAAGTCGGCGACGGACGGAGTCCAGTGTCGCGAGACGTACAAATCGCACCAGACGGCGTATGGTCGGCGACCAGTGTCGCGAGAGATACAAATCGCACCAGACGGCGTATGGTCGGCGACCAGTGTCGCGAGAGATACAAATCGCACCAGACGGCGTATGGTCGGCGACCAGTGTCGCGAGAGATACATATCGCACCAGACGGCGTATGGTCGGCGACCAGTGTCGCGAGAGATACAAATCGCACCAGACGGCGTATGGTCGGCGACCAGTGTCGCGAGAGATACAAATCGCACCAGACGGCGTATGGTCGGCGACCAGCGTCGCGAAAGAATCAAATCTCACTAGACTGCGTATGGTCGGCTACCAGTGTCGTAAGAAAAATACAAATCACACCAGACGGCATACGCGCCCACTGTCACTGCTGACACTGGTTGCCATCCGGGGTCGCCTGCTTTCGCAGGATGCTGTCGCTCGTCTGTCTGAGCCCTACGTCAACCCACGGACCCACCCCTTAAAGAATGTGTCGTCTGTATATTACAACTATACTTAACATGATTTCGTTCTTGAATTTTCTTCAGTCGTGTAAGCTTGCAATTTCTTTTAAAACTTATGTAATTACATGAAATATAATAAAATTATATTAATTTAAATGCACAACACTGAATTTTAGGTTCCAATATAGGCAGTTAGTACGCTTATAACTAAAGCAGTGCGTAATTTTATCATATCAAAAATGTGTTAAAATATGCAAAACTTACAACAATCCTTCCAATTCCTTTAAATAATCCTATACAATAAAATGTATGGTTAGTACCTATATGTAACAAGCACAAAAAGGTAGGTATTATTACCTAGCGATACAAACGGTATAAGGCTTGAAACTGCGTTACGCGGCTGCCCGCGCGGGTCTGTACAAATATGCCCCGCGCGGGGGTCCGTCACGTGATTCCGCGCGTGCGTCCTTCGCGGGGAGGCGGGCCTCGCGTCCGCGTGACGACGCACACGCGGGGTCGTGGGCTCGCGCTTATTCAGCACAGACTATAGAGCAGATAATTATAATCAGACGACCGACTGCCATACATATTTCTCCGTAGTAATATATTAAACTCCATCGACACGACTATAAATGTACGCCATTAAACTTAAACTAGCTGACACTTTGTAATCACGCAACGGTCCGCGTGGACCCGCCACGCGGACCGTTGCCTATTCGTGGAGCCCGCGCGACAGTCGCCCCTCGCGGGCGTCCGCTTAACGTAGTTTCAAGGCTTAAGCACGAAACACAATATCTCGAAAGTACTGCCACGTAAAAATGGAGTTTTGACTCCTGAGCTGTTCCATTATGTAGAACTTTAGAAAAGTATAATGAGAGGTCGACAAATATGTTATGTCATTTAAATTGTTCGAGACTTACTTAGCACAGCGCGTATAACAACTAAGGCCTAAGGAATCATCTGGCAATCAGTATGATTTGTCCTTATCTATATACTCGTATCTAACCAATATACGATTTTTTTCGAATATAACTATGTATTAGTAGTTATATACCTACTCACAAAAAGAATAAAAAAATAACTCTGATGTTTAGTTAAGAGACTTATATATCTGATATGTTTCCATACAAGTAAATAATAATTTCCAAGATACTATTGAATCAAAAAACTTTGTTAAATATAAACACATATAGTGTATGTCTGCTATACTTTTGTGCAAGATATATAACTTGGATCAAGAAATGGCACATTATAACTGTCTCCTCTTAAAAGCTATTTTGTCGCGGGTAGCTAACTATTCAGAAAGACCAGATTACCAGATAAATACCAGAATTAAATATTACTTAAAAGCTGATTTACATGTCTTTAGTAAGTAAACAATCTTGTTTACTTTCTTCACCGTTAGGGATAACGACGTGTTAACGTATCTACGTTAACACGTCGTTATCCCTAACGGTGAAGATAGATCCCCGGGCCGGAAGACCCAAGTATACAAATAAACATTAAAAATAGCTACTCATGACCGCCTGTAGGTTGACTGGTAGAAAAGACCCTGGCCTTAAGTCCGCGTTACAATTTTAGTAATAAAGTTAAACAAATAAAAAAATAAAAGACCGTGTGCCATTTTTCGTCTTCAATTTAACATATAAAAGTGGGAATGATGCGAGTTGCTAGCGTATAATGTTTAACTATATAAGATCATGCAAGTATAATTTTCATGGATCATTATAAGTCGTTTAAAAGTCACTATACTTCAACTTTTTACTTTTTGACCGATGATCGACATTATTAAGTACGTAATGCGTATTCTTCTCGCAATTAAAGAGCTTGCTCTTGAGATGAGTGGAGACGCCTTAATGCATACAGTTAATTAAATAATAATTTACTATTTAACAACCAACTGAAATTGGAAATTATATAAATTATAACAGTAACATATCTCTGGCCAGGGGAAAGCATAAATCTATTAACACAAATCGGGTAGGTACTTATAAAATAGACAATGGACTGGTATCAAAACAATAGAACAACTTTTCAAGCTTGCCATGGACAAATCAAAAATTTAAAGAGCTGACAGCTAATCTTCAGGAATGAAATGGCATCTAAAGACGGCCTCACGATAAAAGCTTGTACGAAAAATATTTTTTTTTACTTATTTATTTCTTTTTTAACCCCCGACAAAATAAGGGTGTTATAAGTTTGACGCTAATGTCTGTCGGTCTGTCTGTCCGTTTATGGCATCGTAGCGCTAGAATGGATAAGCCGATTTCGATGCGGGTTTTTTTTTACGTGAAAACAAGTTTCTTTGCGGTGGTTCTTAGCTATGTTTGATAAAAATCGATTCAGCCGTTAAAAAATATTGGGAGGCTTACTTAGAATAAATAATAGATGGCGCTACGGTAGTTCCGCTACACATCACTACATTGCGTTCTTGACAGTCAGGGGTATTTTTTTAATTTGCCTAGCAAATAAACTTACGTAATGTGCCTACATCGTTACACAAAAGTACTTTACTTTATAGTAGATTCATTGGCGTGCTATTCATAGCGAGGTCATGATTTTTATTGTATACCTAATAGAGTAACGCATCGCACGTTAGAATTGTATCGTAAAGTAATGAACATTAACAAACGCAACAGTATAAGATTTGATTCATACTGAACTTGATAAAAATAAAAGTCAACAAGCGGCCAAGTCTTTCTTCTGCAATAGGTTTGACAGTAAAAGTATGCTCCCGGCTACCATTTCAGTATGAATTAACACTAACACACATCTGGACCCAAACGAATACAGTCATTCTGAATGCTGCATAATTTTTAAAAGACTAAGAAGAATATTTTATATATATATATATATATATATATATATATATATATATTCTACACGGCTTTTTTGACCTTACATATTGGCCGTTATAAAACGCAAAGAAGTTTTAAAGTGTGTAATGGACAACATGACCCGCATAATTGTCATTCGCTAGAGCGAGAGAGAGCGACGGAACGCTTCAGCAACGGAGTCTGTGGCGTTCCGTCGCTTTCTCGCGCTCTAGCAAATGACAGCTCTTAGCGACAGAAAAGGATAGCAGCATAGGAAAGTGCTGTTCCGTGCTGACAGATGTGTCCCAACCCTAAGGCATAATACGTCATATCTTTTAATTAAAACAATGAAGCCGTGGTGACTAAGTGGTTTAGGCACAGGCTTTGCCCCTGTGAGGCACGAGTTCCATCCTGATTAGGCGCGACTTGTAACTCTAAGTTTGTACCCATGTAAGGTCATTTTCAACTACCACTACTTGCTAAGCATCATGAGGTCTCCAATTACCAGTTTAAAACTAATGTCACTAGGTGACTGTCATTGAGCTACGTTAGATGCCTTTAGCACAGAAAACAGTAAGAGCATACAGAACGGAATCTCCTAAGGTCCCGCGCAATATGCCTCCCCGTTCTCCGTCCCCGCACCTCTCCCCCATTCTCGCCTTGTCTCAGGGCGAGAGCGGGCGAACACACACTGCACGGCGCACGCGGCCGCACAAGAACGGGGGAGAGGTGCGGGGACGGGGAAAGGGGACGCATATTGCGCGTACCTTAGGAGATTCCGTTCTGTATACTGTCTTCTGTGCCTTTAGGCAGCTTAAAAATCCGAACCCAGTTTTAGCTATTAACACATTCGATGCGAAAGTTCAAAACAATATTATATAGTAAAGAAATACACCAAGTGACACTGGGGTTTCTGGTCCACACGAGTATATAATGGATGTAAGTAGTGCAAATCTTGAGCGCGGTTGACGACACCACGATCCGATGTCTTAGAGTCAGCTCACACCAAGACGCGACGCGAAGCGATGCGGCGCGCACTTTTGAAGAAATATAGAACTTGTTTACTACACAAAAAGATACTAATTTCAGTGAGACTGCACTGCGCCGCGCTGCACAGTGCGGCGAACTGAGCGACCACAGAAATTAGGTGTAAAAAACAAGTTCTATTTCTTCAAAGTGCGCGCCACGTCTCGGTGTAAGCTGATCTGATTATTTTGATCTATAATAAACTTTGTCACTAATTTTCAAAATACTTTCACAGATATATACTTGACTTCGAAAATTATACAGTAACACAATTATTTTATTTGAGAATTAACAGCCATAATAATATAAAGTCACAGATGCACAATACATATGTAAGTATTTCAGATAACAAAATCATAAGTATCAAACTGGCCCCCAGTAATTACTGGCCATTAGAAATTAAGATAGCATAGTAAATAAACATACCAACATACCACAACGTTAATTAAATGCGTAATAAAATCGTTAAGGCGTCTCAATTGGCTACCATTGGTTACGTCATCATCTAACTACTTAGGAATTATAATATGGACTTGTTACCGTTACTAGACCAATTGATCAATGTATCTCCTGAAGCGTCTTCAATATCCAGTAAGAGATTGTCTCTGTCATTTCCTCTCAGATTTTCTGAGGAGTTAGAGAATACTATTTCCTCATCATTAGTTTGTAGGTTTACGTACGAAAGGGATTTTTTCTTTTGTTCAAGGTCAAATATTTCTAAATCATCTTCTTCTTCCTCGTCTGATTCCAAAGTCAGCGGCACTCTGGACAGTTCCAAATTGTCTCTCCGGTCGTCAGAATGGAGCATGCCATATCGAAACTGGTGAGTGTCGTTTAATCCCATTGTACTTCCGGTGTCATTATTCTTGCCTTTTCGCCTGAAAATTAATAATTGAAAAATTTTACAAAAATACAAAATGGAAAATCAATTTTAAGAAAAACTGCACACTCCATAACATATTTGCAACAACTGATAAAAATTAATCGTATCTAAATGATAGGATTTGACTCTTGTAAAATATAGAAAAATGCAATTTAAACTCTATTTTTATGATAGGATTTGACTCTTGTAAAATATAGAAAAATGCAATTTAAACTCTATTTTTATGTTGATATGTTTTAAAATATATCATATCATATCAACATGTTTAATATTTACTGACCATAAAATTGTTTGCAAAAAGTGTGTATTTACTTTTTCTTATCAATAAAATATTATGAGACCAAAGTCGGTTACTTAAGGCCGTACCTGAATTTTCCGGGGTCCAGTGCTGCCCCCATTTAAAATAAATCATTTTAAAGAAAACGGAGACATCATTTAAAATTTTGCTACTACCAAGTTCTAGATAACCCTTCAAAGTATTCTATGAACTACTGTTTACAATTTAAAGTGAGAACTTTAAGCTTTACTACGAACAATTGCGAAAAACGGCCACTTTTGGCTAATGTGCGTAGTAAAGCTTAACATTCTAATTATAAACTGTAAACAGAAGTTAATAAAATACTTTGAAGGGTTATCTAGAACTTGGCAGTAGCAAAATTTTAAATGATGTCTCCGTTTTATTTGAAATGATTTATTTAAAATGGGGGCAGCACTGGACCCCAGAAAATTTAGGTACGGCCTTAATTTAGTACCTATAATCAAGTTATTATAATATTGTCAAATTTTCATGTGAGGTCTTCTTACATACATTATTTTTTGATGTGACATAAATTCTGTGATTATTTCATAGAAAACCTTTAGCCTGGATTATTGTTAAAAAGTATTAGATATTTAGAAAATTTATTTTTGTTTTTTAGGTATACTTTACCTATCACACTCAGTTGGATTTCTCACTAATGTAAGTCATCAGATCTTGGCGGGAATCCAATACGTGAACAATAATTTAGGAAGAAAATTTGTTTCGAAGGAAGATGAAGATATGTAATATACATAGGTACTTACTGAACATGAAACATTAATATTACTATTTTTAACAACGCATATTGCTGTAGTCCATCGACGCATGAAAAAGTCTGTTATCTTCTTGAGATTTTTTGTTGCCTGCCAAAACAACCTAACAACAGTCTAGCGGCCGACGTAAACACGTGTAAAAAATTACAACCAACAAAAGAATGAATTTATTAGAATCTCTGGTAACTAATTGAAATACTTACTTGTAAAATATGAAATAGGCAACTGCCATCAATGCAAAGCCTCCAAATACTATCAGAGCTCGTGTCAAAACACCAGGGTTATTTATGTCCATAGATTTTGTAACAGTTTCATTATGCTTGGTGTCATTCCCAAGTACTAGTGGTATAAGCACTGAACTATTTGCACTTCCCGTTCCATTTTCACTACTATGTGCATCAACAGATGCATTTACCTTTGGCAAATTGGTAGTTTTAATATGGTTACTGTCTGTAGATCCATTTCCTAGAAATGATAAAACAAATTGTTTAAATTCTGCAAATATGATACCGATACACTATCAAGTCTTTATCCCTAATGGGGCAGAGAGCATGTTGGGTCTTGCTGCTCTTAGTACAGAGCCCAAGGCCACAAGGCCCAAAGGGCACTTTAAGCATAATGAAGCGGGCGGGAAGAAGGAAAAATAAATCAAAATAGTGATGCGATATGATTCGAATTTTCGCCCATTCCCTCGGTCGGATTCTACAATCTACGCGAGTAAATGAATAACTAAACATCATACTAAAATTATGTACTTGTGCATAATTTGCAAATACAACTGAGTCATAAAAACTACAACAGCAATGTTGCATCACTAAAATCTTATTAGCCAAAAATAACATAGTAATAATACCTTGGGAAGAGTCAAGCTTGACAGTAGTGATTGTTTTAGGTGTTGTAGTGGTGTTAGACGTGTTAGGAGGCAGTGGTGTAGTACTGGACCCATTAACTTGCCGCTTTACGTCATCATCTTCAACCTTAACACCGACGTTCTGAGCCTCACGTTTCCTAAACCTCATCATCTTGGCTCCATTGTGCATAGAAGGCCAAAATGAATAGGAAAATATCCTATCATTGCCCCCAACTAATTCATTTTCATAGAAATTATTCGTAGTTGTCCTCACACATGTTAAAAACAACAACAAGAGCCCGCTCCGTATTAACATTATAAGAGATTATATAGAACTAAAACGCCACTCCACTCATAAAGTAAAGCTCCGATTTTCAATTAAATAAGTATTTATATCAAAATATAACGCAATTAGTCACAAATATATCACAAGATTCCAGGAAAATAACTGAAGTTCAGTTCAGAAGAATTCGCAAAACGCAAACGCAATTGCACTAGTGTTGTGCGAAAGCAATAGTCTATCGATAGTATCGAGAATTCGTGACGTGATACTATCGTGACTTTAAAAAGAGTCATACTATCAAAAGTACTATCGGAAACTATCGATAGAATCGATTGATGAAAATTATGCAATAAGTACTATTGCTAGGGATCAATAGTATCGATACTAGCGATACTATCGATGGTATCAGTACAAAAACTATCGTTAGTACCAATAGAATGAGTGTTTATAGTATCGATACTTTTTCCCTATCGATAGTTGATCACTATGATACTATTTTATTCACAGTCAATACTATCAAAAATACGTCGATAGCTACTGAAACGAAACAATTGTACTATCAAAACGATAGATCACAGATATAGTGATAGTATCAATCAATAGTATTGATCGTATCAATCAATAGTATCGATAGTATCGACCCTCGATAGTATCGACGAAGTTCAATAGTATCGCCTTATTTTCACTATCGACACTATCGATAGTGTCGACATTTTGACATTTCCGATAGTAGGACTTGCGCTATCTACTATTTCAAGATCAACTATCGATAGCGAAACAATCGCTACTGCAACAACACTAAATTGGGCATAATGACTTTGACAGTTGTTTGACACACGTTTGTGACTGACAGATGAAGTTTTAATTTTACGTGAAAAACAATACAGCCATGACATGCATACCTAGTAGTAGGTACCTACTTAATTTTTTTTCGTGTGTGTAAGTGGTCAACAGCAACACCAGCAACACACTGATGTCAGTCAGGAATCAGACATACCTTGACGACTGCTTAACATGCCTTCCGAACCACGGAGGAGCTCGACAAAATTTCTATGCCACATTTGGTTACCATTCAATAGCGGACCAAGCCCGGGGTTGCTTAACATGCGCAAGCACAAACTATGTAGGGATTGCGCAAGCGCTAGTAAAACGTACTCCCACGTAGTAATGTGCCGTTACCATTTTACCATTACCAGTATTTTACTATACGGAAATATTCCTAGTAAGTTTCTATTGTTACCGGTAATATTCCCTAAAGCTGGTAATATTGTTTAATTTATCTTGTTGGTTTCTCTATGTAATATTTGTATAAAACGCGCACGCGCAGCTATTGCTAGCTCGGTTTTCGCACTTGTACAACATCATATCAGCCACCGGAAGTCCACTGCTGGACATAGGCCTCAACCCAAAATTTTAATTTCATTTTACTATAGTGATCTAGTATAGCCTGTGGTTCGATTTATTACGGGTATGTCCCGTCTACATTCTATGTATAGGTATGTATATGTATATATTAATAATGTGCGAGCATTATGAATAATGTCTAGCTCTAACGGGCAAAGTAATAAACTTCATTATTTATCACATTGTACGGTCATTATTATTATATTGCTACGAGTACATGACAATTGGGCAATTTGATAATAAAGCTAAATTTGACGCGGTGCGGGGAGGGTAGCACGTGTGACACGCTTCGACCAATCAGAGGCCGCCATTCAATTAATAATGCCAAATAATGAGTCTGATTACTGAAACTTTAATTTATTTTATAATAATATGTCTAAACTTCTATAAAGAACGATTGATGTGGTGAATTCTTTTTTAAGTTTTATATGTTTTGTGTTAATAGATTTTGAGTATGATTTTCCTTATGTTTAAATGCAAAAAATAATGGATTCTTAATGTAGAAGTCCTTGCTTATTAATCCAAAAATAAGTCTGATTATTTAAATTGTCTAACATTTAGTTAATTTTAAGTTAAATAACAATAATAATTATTAAATAGTAATTAAATATGCTATTATTACTCTGTCCAAAAGGTGATGGACAATATATATAATTCCCGGTAAATTTGATTATTTGAACATGTAATTATTATCAAATTGCATTCCCATGTTGGGCATTTTTCACAATGATCGGGAACTATGTATAATGCCTAATTTATTAGTTGGTCCATAACATCTACATATATTATAATGCAACATTAAAATGGATAAGATTTTAATGTTGCACAATATTTTCAACCTTGTCGGTTTGGGATAATTGATATTTAGTTACCACTTAAAAAGTGCTTGAGCATTTTTCCATCTGCTGTGAATTGACCCTAACTAACAGTCTTATATATTTTTTTAAACATTACTTACAGTACTATCTATTAAAATTGAGCACTGAACAAAATTGCATATTAGACATTAAATATAAGCCAGGTACTGAAATTTTAATATGGACTACCTATAATAATATACAGGCTGATTTTTTAACCACCAGCCAAATTTTTGGAGCAAGTTCAGTCCATGATACTGAACTACTTATATTGTTTTGTTTTGTTTATATTGTTTTTTTCTATTGGTGTACAATAAAGAGTTTATCCATCTACTTTCCATAAAAACAATTAACGAAAAATAAAAATAAAAATTTGCCTTCCCATACAAATCAGCGCTCAGCCAAACGGATTTTGTATGGAAGGACAAATTTTTTTTTTATCGATTTAAAATAGCTTATTTATAGAAAGTAGTTCAGTATCATGGACTGAAATTGCTCTAAAAAATTTGTTTGGTGTTTAAAAACACCCTGTACAATCTTTGAATTATAATTCAATGGCTCCATTCCATCTAAAGTACTAATGAACTTAATAGTTTTTAAAGAAAATAACAATAATATATTAAGTATACCTACTCATTTGAGATCAGATCACTTTGGTAAATGGAAAAAATACTTAATTTACTTGCAAAAATCATACATCCAAACTTGAAACTCTGGCCCAACACAGTCATTACGTGCCCAGAGCCCACACACATCAAACATTTGATCCATAGTTCTCCTCGATCCATAGTCCTCGAAAAAAAATTGCTGATAGAACATACACTCGGCATCTGCAGTGTCAGGAGCTTCTCTTCCTATTCTGGCATCAGGTTCACTGTCTGAGTCCAAGTGTGGATTTTCTTTACTTTCATTGTCAATGACTTCATTCGTCTTCGGTTTAGTTTTTTTATTTGTTTCCTTTCTTTTCGTTGGGTTTCTTGTCATTAAGTAGTTTTTTTTTTTCATCTTTATTTTTATTTTTTTCATATGGTCGTTTTTATATGGTGACGTTATAATAAAGGCCACAACAGCCTTTTCTGCCCCTGATATAAATTTTTCTAACTATATTGGTACAAGACTTATCTCCTAACGATACTTAAGCTAGGCTGGTGCGATCCACTCTGGAAGAAGAAGAAGGTTTGCCGCCATGTTCATTTCCAGAGGTACCTACCTAGCAGCTTCTGGTTCAGTATTATATCCAGAAGTAGAGATTGTCGAAGGTTAAATTTCAATGGAGGTGAATTTTCTGATTCATATCAGGGACTGACGCTTCGCTAGAAATCAAATTGTCATCATTCACAATACGAGTACAATCAATGATGTACATAAAAGGGGCGATCTGAAATTCTTGAAGAAAGTTATGCGATGGCATTTA
Organism: Acrobasis repandana; assembly: GCA_963576875.1. NCBI lineage: Eukaryota > Metazoa > Arthropoda > Insecta > Lepidoptera > Pyralidae > Acrobasis > Acrobasis repandana. The sequence continues at coordinate 8,126,649 of OY756218.1, forward strand.
ATTATTGGATGATGATTTTGTTGGTGTAATATCTGTGCATCCATCTTTTACAGCATTTTGTTCAGCTGCTATAAAACCCACATCGCTGAATATGGTTTTATGTAACGTCAATGTTAAACCCATTAGCTGCAATTTCTTCTGCTAGAATTTTCAATTTTCTTCTTCAACTAAGCGCGTTCTCGATTGTCCCCTTAGCTGTGCTGCTTCAGAGCCAAGGGTGCGCTTTCCCGCTTTTTCATTTTCATATACAATGTGGAACGGACATATCTATACTAATCCGTAATAAATCGAATCACGGGCTATACTAGATCACTAAAATATAATGAAAATGAGATAACAGTAAAAAAAACAAAAAAATATCGACATTCCCATACAAATCGCTCGAGCGGCTGCACACTTTTGCATGGAAATGCCGAATTTTTTATTTTATTTTATGCTGTTATTTTAATTTCATTATACTATAATGATCTAGTATAGACCGTGGTTCGATTTATTACGGGTATGTCCCTTCCACGTTGTATAACATTCATGTCAATGGTCACTCAAGTATGCCAGGACCTTGTGAAGTGGAGAAGAAATTGGCGAAACAGTTAAAATGATTTGGCTATATTTTTACGACCGGCCGCCTGCCTGACGTCAACCCTCTTGGGAATGCAGTTGTAGCACTAGATGTTTATATGTGCTTAGTCCATTAGTCGCCTCTTACGACATCCACGGGAAGAGATGGAATAGTCCTATTCTAGGCTAGAAGACACTCTTCCAAATTGCTCTATCAGGTAAAAAGGGCCCAATGTTCTGGTGTTCATTCTGATCCACATTCGTATTTCCTGCTGCAGCTTGTGTGTTATGTGCAATGAGGTGTTATAAATACAATGTAAAAGTATATTTTATTAGGTATCTATATTAGTTATTTTTGCTTTGAACAACTGTCAAGCCAGATTCATCTATATTGTAGATACGATTTGGTGGATAGTTATTTTTCTCCTAGATTTCTTTAAACCCAAAACGCTCTTGCAAATGAATGACGTTCCTGTATGCCTCCTAACTGACAGTTTGTCCTTGTGCCGTTTTAGAAATAGCCTTAACCATATTTTCCCGCTTAAGAAGAATGAAGTGACTACAGTGGATACAGATAAGGAGAGTAGATTCGATAAGACCTAAAACTGTATCTTTAGTGAGTTGTGTTGTGAGGAAAATTTTATCATAACTTATCATTGATCAATACCTACTTCCATGGGCATTTTTGCACATTTTATATCTGTGTGATTTGTCCTTATATATTTATTTATGTATATCTACCTCTGACAAAGACAGCCCCAGAAATATTCAAAGATTTCGCGCTTCAACAGAACGTACCTACCTGCACGTGTACATGCTTAATTTTTAATGACAATAGTTTAGTTAAAAGCGATACATACCTTAAATACTTATGAGTAGGCAGATACAAGTACTAGATCAAAAAAGTATCACTTAGGGCGAAATCATTTTTTTTCTAGCGAGCCAAAAATGCTCAATCGTGTTTTGGATACTGTGTCTGTAGAAAAGCCACCCAAAAAGATTGTTATGTAAAATGTTTGAGGAATTAACTGAAGTAGTTTAATTACAGTGATTTTTTAAAAACACTCAGTTTTCTTGGCTCTGAACTGATGGGGCCTTAATTAAGTTTAAAGTTCACATATTAATTCAATGAAAATGAACTAGCGAATAAATTAGTACTTAATATTTAAATGAACTGATCTCGTTTTGCGTTTAAAATTTTGGATATCTACTGCCTACCTACTTACATACCTTGAAAAAATACTCATCACATAGGTAAATTAAGTACTATGGTAAGATACTATAAAGACCCATTTACACGGTGTTTCTTGCCAGTTGCATACAATTAAATTGAAGCAATAGAAAACTTGCATGGTCTAAACAGAACGTCAGCCATACAAATCATTTATTGCTTCAATAAAATTGTATGCAACAGGCAAGAAACTTGCACTGTGTAAATGGGCCTTAATACTATAATACTAAAATATCTATCAACGAAAACAGTTTAAGTATAAAAAGTATTGGCCTAATATAGAGCCTTGTGGTACTCTCGTAAATACTTATTAGATAATGAAGTCCTAAATCCTACTAGTTACGTAAAGTAGGAAATTACCTATTCATACTCACATCTACCACTTAACCAAGAAGATAAATAAAACAAACAATCACATATAATGTATTATTTGATTTATTCAAATAGACATTTACATAATATTAATCATATATTTTAAAGTAGAATTTCCAAATTTTTGGTATCTCTATATAACATTGATCGAGTATCCACAGTATGATAAGAATGTTAAACCTAAAGTTACAAACATCGGTACATTTTGTTCCAAACATTTAAGGTACACAGTAAATATCACCTACAAAATTGAACAAGTTAGAAATAGTATAGTTTTATCAAAGGACTTACTAATAATTTATGTTGTTAAAAACATCGGCAGTGATAAAACAAGCCAAACGCACAGGTTGGTTCTATTTTGCAGTTACCGTTCTTGTAAACATTAGCTTACAAGAAGATTCCATAGACATCATGATTCGATTATTGGATCGCGATTTCTTACTTATTTTCATCAATAAATTACCATTTAATTTAATATCTCAATTATAAACCAGTCGAAAACTAATTACATTCACTCAAAATCTCACGATATAAGCACACGTTACTCTCAGACCCCTAGAGCAATAAGTTACAAGTTACCCTTAATTTAATATACAAAATTAATAAATATTGTATTATAAATAATCAAGTATGAGCTATTTTATACAAAATTTATAACACTGAAATTATATCACGTGCTATACGCAATGTTAGTGACCTCTACTACGTACACGTGTAAATTAGTCAGCCTATAAAAATAGATTGCACATAAGACCATAAGAAAATATTTTGCAGAGAAGATCTTAACGCAATTAAGTTTCTTAAATTATTTTTGTTAAGAAGTAATACATCGCAAATGTCATGCTCTTTAAATTACAATTGAGATTACGCTTTGTACACTCTACATTACAGGTAATCTCACCCATTATACCGTAATACCTAACTTGTTTAATGTAAGGTATTTATATTCTCTAACTTCATCTACTTTATGATTGTAGGTATGTTCTAACGTCAATGCTACGTATAAAAATGTGCATGTGAGCAGGATTTCAAAAGTTCTGATAAATGATGGCCCCTTGCAATAAACTTAAATGTCCAAATGATCCTCGCCAAGCAACTTTGCAGCTCAAGCAGTATGTTTATTTATCTTTGAATCACCTATAGTTAAGTACATAGAATTAATGTATTCTTCCACGCTCCATCTACTTACCATCTTAAAGATTATCGTATTTTAAACTTCCAATAATATCTCTACTTGCTTAATTTCAAATTTTATGATGGCTAATAAATCTTCTGAAACTTTAAATATAGCAATTAATATTATTTTTAACTCTAAAATATGTAGCACTTTAAAAAAAGTATTATTCAAATGTTGTTTGGTGCACTGGACTTTCGTCAAAATTGATAAATTTGATTCCCCTCTTGAAACAACAAAGAAATGTAAAATATTGTCGAATTTTAATTAAGCCTTAACCCTAAAACCATGGCACACAAATTACTTCTAACAAAGGAGGGAACTCTTCACAACTGGGGATTACTTTTCTATTATCATGATTCGTTTACAAGGTTTTCAAAATTCATACATCACAATATTCAAACAAGTCACAAGTAGATATAGAAATCCGAATAATGAGCAATTCAATTTACGTATCTATTACAAGAAATAAGTTGACAAAATAAGTATGTTTGGTCGCGTTAAAGTCTCCACAGTCAGTCTTCCAAGAAACAGATTTTAATGAACTGTAAATAATAATGGAATGTGAAAGGAAAATTATGAGATAACCATATAAAACAGTAACCAACATTAAATCAGTGCAATGATCTGCAGGGAATATCCGGGTTTGTTTTGTTTTGACTAGGTATGCTTCACTATAGGATAGCAATAACTATCGTCGCTAAACAAATCAGAATGTTACCGCTCTAAATTCGTCACACGATCCTATATCTATAACACTTGATTAGCAGATGATTCTGGAACTAGCAACAAATTTTATTAATTCTAACTACAAAAATTGCTGTCCCGGATTAGGACGAAATCGGTAGTTTCTCCCGAACTTGGGTGTGTTAAAAATTGATAGTTGGATTAAGGTTTCCAATTTTCCCTGTGTGCCGAAGGTTCTCACTCCAGACGCGCTTTGTAACTGGTCTTCCATATTTCAGCTAGAGTCACAGCTGAGTGGAAGCGATGGAAAATGCAAAGCGGAAGAGTGAAGCGCTGGACGAGGGACCAAGCGACGAAACCGTAGAAGTCAAGTTGCACCTGAAAATATGAGATATTCTTGTTAGTACTCCGAAGACAAATAACCATAGCTCACTTGGAACTCGCCACTTTGTCTGTATTTGGTTCATAGGGTACGGTATAGCATGGCTAAGTATTTTATAGTACGAGTATGCTATTTTTAAGTACACTTTCGTTTAAATTTCGTATAAGTATCACAAAATATTTGAAATGAAACCCCGAAATTGTTTTTGGTTATATTTTTCCTCCCATGCAGATTCCCAGATGTTTGATCATATAGGTATAGACCTCCCACCACGACCACCTTATAGTTGTAAGTATACCAAGTAAGCTGATATTAAGCATACATTTATTTAAGAATTTGGGTACATACCGGGTTAGCAAGGACTTTTTGAGCCTCGAAGGTGTAGATAAGCCACATGGTGACGTTGCAGATCAGCAGGAAGGTGACGGCCTGACGCGCAGGTTTGCTACGCTCCTGTTCGGGGAGGTGCACACGGCGGCGGGACACGTCAGCAATGAACAACAGTTGGAGGACCACCTGAAAGTACCAACATGCGGTATTAGTTATTGAAATTTGCGAGATTCTGTGTATGTTATTTTCTCATCATAGTGATTTTTGTTGCATAAGGTAGTTCTTTATTCAAAATCATCCTGCAACATTTATTCATCATCTGATTACCTGGCAATTTAGATCAAAGCATTAAAAAAATCTAGGTCTATGGATCAAAGCTGTTATCTGATGACGTACTTCTTATTACTTATTATTTTTCCACTACTATAACGAGTACTTACATTACTAGAGTACTTAAATTACAATATTTGTAAGTTTGTACTATACCCAATGATTTATAAGTAATTAAACTTATTTTGGCACTCAGCAAAAATTTTAGAATAAAGACAGCTTATTAACAAAATTACCTGAAAGACGCTCAGGCATCCAGTAATCATGACCAGTAAGTTCGGTTCATGGGTGAAGGCGCCCATTCCACCAGCAATCACGCTGAACACGGCGTACACGAAGAGGCCAAACGCAGACACACGCAGCAAGATGTCGTTCAGGTCAGACTGTTCCTCGGAGCGGAACTTCAACGATTGCACCCTGCGGAGAGGCTCGGTACAGGAGGGAGGGCTCGCACTCCATTTCATTACACGACCACTGGTCGGTTAACAGAACGAACCAAAAATGGTAACAATACGGAAAGGTGTTGCAAACACAATAGTTGTGAAGGAAAAAATGTGTATAAAGAAAATTTTACGTGAAAAGAAACAGCACGGATTTGTGCAAACATTATTTGGAGCCATGTGATGGAATTAGGATGAGAGGTGATTATTATGGAGTCGGGAAAGGAAAACAAAAAAAAAACACTAAATTAAGAAACAAGGATAAACTAAACACTACAAACATAAAATAGGTATAAACGCATAATTTAAGGGAAAAATGTTTTATTCAAATCCATATCTTTGATTTTTTTATCAAGTTACTCTGTAGTAGGTATGTTATTTAATTATATTTGATAACAAAATTCTATAAAATTAATGTAGACTTACCGTATAAATCCAATCAAAATCGCCAATATAGACAACACCATTAGAGCGCAATGGGACACATCAGCCAAATAAATAGACAGGCGCTTCAACTCCTGGTGTCTTATCAGAACGAAGAAGAGGATCAAGCAGATCAGTGATGCCACTAGCAGGAGGAGTCCACAGAAGAGTCCCTTGGAAGCTCCTGCGCAGTCGACGCGGTTGCCACGTTGAGCCGCTGCGAGCGCTGCTGCCCTGCGGGAGAGAACAGCCTCCAGACGTCTTTCCAGATCTTCATCGTTGGCCACGCTGCAACCAAATGCGTGCAGGAATCAGCCACACCCATTTGCGATATTTTTCACCGTTTAGTAACTTACTCATGCACTAATGTGGGAAGGCGTAGCTACTGCTTGATATTATGGGATGCATTGCATTGTAAAAAAATAATGGTTGCATTAGGTATGTTATTTATAAGTGAACGGAATGGTAACTCAATAACTCTACACTTACTTTATGTGTACTTTAGTAGGTATTCTACGAGTTAGATATGTTTATTTTCTATAAAAGACGTGGCTACAAAAATAGCGTTATATTTACCTAGGATAGCGGCCAATATGCTTCCACATGACGTAGATAACAGCGGCACCAATAAGAGAGTATTCGATGATGAAGGGGTATAGATACGGCGCTGAGTCAGATACGATAGTTCCCATAATTGGCACCCTTCCACATACAGTTGTGTTATCGATATTGGCAATCAGAGGTGCTGCATTGATACCATCGAATGATTCGTAGATCTCTAACGAGTTATTAACTGAAAAGACAATAAAATCTATAAGTGTTTTGGAAACATCTAACCACAACACGAGTATAAATATCTAATAATTTTAATTTAATTAGGGTATATTCTAAAATAGACACCTAAACACTAACATGCAAGGAAGTGACACGAGTAAACCATATAACGAGCACAGACAGACGTAGGATGTGAAGAGCTACAAAAATCAGTACAACGCTTAAAACTATGACAACATAAACGTGTGTATACAAACATATCAATACAAGATACATGATGCAAATTAAAAGTGCAATCGCGAAGAATGAAACGTGATTTAAAACGACACTCCGACAAACCTGAATGTGGTGGTTCATCTACGCGATATGTATCGACACTATTTCCCCACTCATCTTTATCAGTGATATACGATCCTGCAGTCGACGTGGGTGCCATGGTCGTAGAGTACATAGAGTTTACAATGGGTTTGAAAGTCGAAGAAAGCCACTGGAATACTTCCAGCATAGCTGTCTGAGTCTGAGTCACTTTTTCTGTCTCCCTGTTTAGTGGTGCAAATGTGGAGGTAGTGGTGAAGGGGTTATCGTTGGGCCACGAATCGTGGGATTCGCGACCCTCAAAACCCGCATTACCGTACCCTACAGTGCTCTTTATAGTGTCGATCAATTTTGATTTAGGAAGATACCCACCACCCATGTTATAATATGGTGAAGGAGTGGTCGCTGAAAAATTAGTCGAAAAACTTTCAATGTTAACATATACATGCGTATTGAAAAAAATTTTCCACAGGGACACCGTGTTATATTAGTAAACATTTTAAAAGCTGAACTAAAGTACCTAATAAAGAAGACTTACTTGTAGTAGTCGATGTTGTTGTTGGGGAAGCAGTAGTTGTAACAATGTTCAATACTTGTGCACCGGCTGCTTTCGCCGTAGTCACTGCAGTTGATGCTATCGTGGAGGCAGCAGTAGATGCAGCTCCAAAGACTTTACCGGAATGCCTCAAGGTATGCTTTCGGATTACTTCTGACAAAAAAACGTATAAATTTATATTCATACGACGACGAACGTATACTCATCCTAAATAGATAAGGGCACAAATATCTTACTTCCAAGGACGCCCTCTCCCGGTACTCCAAGAGGATTTTTCACGTGGTAGTCTGTAATTTCCTTTAAAGATTCAAGAACTAGCGTCCGTATCCACACACAAATATTGGTAGCTACCACGTGCATTAACCCAAAACGAGCAATAACTTTGAATCTGTGGATGTTCAGCTGAAATAAAAAATAAAAATATAAGGCATCACACGTTTAATCGTCATACGTCAAATCACGTTTAAATTTGATGAAAATATAACTGTCACAAAGTATTGTGACTTTTGGTTTATTTAAACTAGGTATGCTTACATATGTTTCTTGGTTTGACAGCCAAAAGTTATCTTACGCGTAAAAAGCATAAAATGTTCCTTCATCAAACTGAGTATTGTATAAAATTTAATTGCACTTAACTGTTAAAGCGTTCAGTAGTTTGTAGTATCTTTAGTTTCATTGGTGTTCATAATTAAAGATACATTTTTGGAATAAAAATTAATAAGTTAAAAAGTTAAATAATAAAATAATGCCTCACCCGAGAGTTCATGAAGATAAAATACATTTGCATGAAAGTGAAAACCATCTGAAGTACAGGGTTCACACCTTTCAGAATCAGATAACAAGGGGATTCCATAGGTAACTCGAAGAAAGTTCCAAACTCTAAACCATTGTAAATCATAGTTCCGAGACCAAATGCTGGAATAAAAAAGAATATTCAAAATTCAAGGGCAAGGATAATGAAGTAAGCCCTGGATAGGTACTCCGAGTAGTACCTTAAATTTGCAAAAAAAAAACACTGAATACATTCTTACCCCCAAATAGAAGAAAGTAATCTTTAAATTAAGTACATATTATTTTTTAGCCTGGTGCTGTGTCCCACTGCTGGGCAAACGCCTCTCCCTGTTCTCTCCACACGTCCCTATTTGAGCAGTATGTTGCCATCAACTCATGAAGGAGTCTATGTCATCCCACCATCTCTTTCGTGGCCTACCCCTGCTCCGTCTGCACCCTTCTGGTACCAGAGAGTGACTTTTCGTGTCCACCTTTCTGGTTGCGTACGGCACACATGCCCAGTCCTACTTGAGTTTTGCCGTCTTAAACCCTACATTCATGACCACGATCTTAGTTTTATTCCGCATCCTATCTATTCGCCGCACTTAGAACGATGCGTCTGGACTTTTGTGTCTCATTCAGTGACCACGTTGCTGCGCCATAGTTGAGAATGGGCAGAATACATATGAGTATGTATGTTGAGGAGTTTGAGCTTTACTTTAAAAAAGCCCTCGTCTAAGTATGATGCCATGACAGTTACGAGTATGGAAAACAATTTTATATCAAAGACATATTAGGTATTATAGCATAGTGATTGCTTAGCAAGTTTTCTATAAATGAATTGTCATTTTGGTATTATACCTACCGATAGCACCAATCCGAAGGAAGAAGCTGCCATGACTGTGGTCGTTTTGAGAAGTTTTGCGTCTGCGCACCGGTCTCGCCACAGGTCCTGACTCCAATTCCACGATGTCTTGTTGCTGTGTATAATAAAATAAATATTAAAAATAAGCAATGTGCACTTATTACTAATCTTGACATTATTTAAATAGGATCAATATAATTTTTAATTTTTTATAAATACATATATCCGTATATATATGTATTTTTGACCCTTGCTTATAAATTGAAGGGATAAAAGTTTTTCTAGCTATTATTAAAGAAAAATTTTAAATGCCGAAGCCGAGGGCTTTTTAAATTATATAAATTTTATTTTTATTAATATTGGGTTAAGGTTTCATAAAAATTTTACTTTTATATATTCGTATGTGAATTTTATTCATGTAAATTCTACTTTTATGCAAAATTAGTATCTACAGACGCAATGATAAATCAAGGTAGTTGTTAATATATAGGGAACACGAAATTCCTTAATGCAAATACTAGAAATATACAAAGCCCTACATTTTAACACGTCAAAGTCTGTGACTACTGACACACAAGCCTGAATAAATGTAAAAGCAAGATGATAGATACATATAGCAGAAAACGACAAAGCACTTGTATCACAGATGAATGATCTAAATACAACAGCACATCCAAAGCTCTCGATGATATAGGCAAATACGCAAGTGTTCAAGCGAGATGCGCGCGTTATACCTCACCTGTTCAGACGCATACAATTGCGCCATTTGAATTTGCAATTGTTGCTGGCGAACTTTATCACGCATCTTACGGGGATACACCTCCTGCCCAAATGATATGGAAAAAACAAAAAGGAGGCAGCGTAAACAAAAAGAAATCATGCGGCTTGTTACGTCCTGACGAAGCTTTGGTGCCTTAAATTTATCGTGAGAGGCCAAATTATAAACCTGCGATAATGTGCGTAAAATTAGGAAAACAAAATCATGAAACATCAAATACTTTGAATTTATTGTCAAAACAAAAGTGGTTATCTAAAACAGGACGACACGAGTAAGCGACGAGAACGTGTATAAATGTTAAGTACAAAATGATGGATGTGCTGTGTATAAAGATGAATGATTCACTAACCTGAAACTGGCTTTGCTTCTTAGACTCTTTTGTCGCCTTTTCTTTACCAGCGTCCTTTTCCTTATCTTTGTCTTTAGATTTTCCTTCCTTTTTGCCATCTTTTTTTGCATCTTTTCCTTCTTTACCATCTTTCCCTTCCTTTGCTTCCTTATCTTTGGTTTTCTTTTCTTTTTCCTTCTTCGGTTTCTTCTCTTTTGGCGGCGGTTTGGGTTTAGGGGGGCTGCCACTGCAGCATGCACTTTCTGTAAAAAGGAAGTTTTTCTTTAAGATTTCTTGTTTAGACCGATTTTGTAGTCTTTTTAACAAATATTTTTGTAGAAATATACTGACCTTGGAGTAGGAAGCAGAAGACGTACAATAAAAACAATATGCTCATGCCATATAGGTAGGTGAAGAAGCCCTCGTAGTAGTAAAGGGGTAGATTGTGGGTGATGACGTCGCTGATGACGTAAGCAATGCATACCACTACTAAAAGCTTCGCGTAGATGAAACTTGATATGATGAACAGCGAAGTTCTGTAATAAAACAATTTTTTTTTTAATGAACGCCTTTTTTTCCTACTTGCAGACTAAACCAGCATATATGTATATAGCATTTTTTTATTTACTGTAATTATTGAATTTTTATTGATAAATAATATCTTAATCATTTATCAACACAATTTACTTTTTATAGACGAAGCAGTCTAATCATAGGAACGAAAATAAAACTAATGTGTCTCTAAAAATAATGTATTTGCCTTGATTCTTCCTTGATTTATATAAATAACTCTTATAATAAATTTGAAAAATAAAGAAATTATATTTGGTAACAATTGAAGTTTGCAGCTGTCCCGGAAAAAAAATTAAAAAGCGCATTATGCTCTAAAGGTATGTAGTAACCTATGTTATCCGTGTCTAAAGTAATAACCAAATAAATTTATTTATACAATCTGGAATACAAGCCTACGAGTGACATAGCCGTTCCCAACAGAGGTACCAAAATTTGTAGGCCTTTGTTAGTACCTACGTCTAAAAATTTTATAGGAACTTTAGGTATTTAAACTGTAACATTAGGGAAATAAACATTATGCACGTGGTATTAAGTTTAATTTTCAATGTTGTTCTTTTTAGATATTTTTAGATTGTATTTAATTTCTTTGGTACCTAATACCTAAGAATTCAGTTTAAACTGGGTACAAATCCTTATCCAAGATATTAACAACAAAGTTATTACTGACCAATGAATTAGCTAAAGTAAGTAGCTTAAATCTCTTCTCTTCATAATGAAGTATGTTCTGTTCTATACATAACTGTATAATTTTGCATATAATTCTAAGTTATAGTAAATGTACGTATACAGGATGATTTGGAACCTCGTGGCTAGGTTTATTCAAGAAAAGTACTCTTTAAGCGAAATAAAAAATACGTATTGCACGCCTCATAAGCGGAGCGTTGAGGTAGTGCTCTACTCTCGACATGTCAAAAAACCCAGTCTTTCGAAACTTAAATGACGTTTTTTTTTTAATATAACACAGGATAATATGAGTGCACTAATATGAAGTTAAATAATCTGTTTAGCACATATGGTACATTTTATAAAAAATTAATTTGTTTAATATAATAAATAATAACATTAAAACTAATCATTCTTGGACGTCCGTGAGTCTGTGTTTATGTGACCATGTATGTGGCAGAGAAATTGGTCGAAAATTTATCTTACCGGAATACTTTTGTTTTTAATATATAAAGTATTACACTGTGCTGATTCCTAGTTAATATTAGCGTTCTAAGTACTGTCGTTTAATTATAATTTATAATAAACTAATTTTTTTACCCCTTCACCTTAAAGCCGACACATACTTTTCTTCGTTTTAAGTTAGCAATAAAACAATTAAAATCAATTTAATTGTGAAAAATGAGATTATGAGGCGTGCACTTTTGGATTTTCCAAACTATTCTGTCATTTACGTACCTTGTTTAGAAATAAGAACCAAAGATATGAGTCGACAAATGCATATAAAAAATCTTCCTTTGGAATTTCATCGCTTGCTACTAGGCGGCTGGCATGGCCTGTGGCGGCCGTGCGTATTTATTGTAAAGTCAATAGGTTAGCCATTTATTGGAAATTTGGGATAAAAAATAACTTGACAAAAAAATAAGTCCCTTTTTCTCATGGTTTTGTGTTCTATTCATTCTGATTCCAAGATATAATATAAGGGGGTTCAAATTCAACCTGTATGTTCCAAAATTATTTAAATACCTAAACGTAATTATACTTATATAAGTAGGTACCTTTTATCCAATTATAAAGACAACCAATTCGATCACAGTTACCTACTCATACGTATATTCAATTTCAAACATATTAATTTAAATTATAGTAGTTTTTATTTTTATATAAACGGCGTATTGCGTCTGATAAATCAATGCCATATCTACCCGTAAGTATCTCAAAAACACAAGTTGTTCAACGAACATAACTAAGTTCCTACCTAGGTATTAGTACTTATATTTAATAGTTTTTTTTTTCAATGATAAGTTCGTAGAAATATTTTTGTAAAGCAAGATTTTACCGTTAGAAACCGAGGAGTTAAGCACATAAGTTTTGTTAGGATAAACGCTCAATTTGTAAGACGTAGTTGTGCCATAAAATTTTAATGGCGTTAAATGTTCAAAAAATCAATACCTCACATAAAGCTCAAATTTGAAAATTTATTTAACATCATCTGAATACATCTTTAAATTTTTAAAAAGGATAACGATTGATAAAAGAAGACATACTTCTTTGACGGCTTTGGTTGCACGCATTTGAGCTCCATCTCTTTGTTCGCGGTGTTATGCTTCTCGGCAATGGCGATGTCGCTGCCCTGCTGCCTGTGCTGCCCCACTGGTAGGGTAGCCATGTTGTCTACCGACTCCAGGTCCACCGTCGCCACCTTCACTTCAGCCTCTGTGGGCTGATGCTTGTCCTTCCCCATCACTCACACTTCACAAAACGCCGGGTGGAAAAGACACTACAGGGTATCCATATTTAGATTCGGTTCAGGGTTAAGGACGAAGGTGAGGGCAGGGCACTGGATCACAAGGAGTTTCTTTAAAGCAAAGGGCTCCGGAAATGCGAAGGTGCGGCACAAGACCGAGCCTCCGGCTTGAGTGCGCTGTGAGTTGCGCAGTAACGGATGCTGCGCGACTGATTATCCCTATAGGGGCGGCACCGACCCTCCTAACGCTCCCTATTTTGTATAAATTGCACTCGGAATGGTGAGTACGGTGTTCGGATTAGACGACTTATTGGAGGGAGAGGGGAATGCATGTTGACTGCACTTTGATAACAAGAAAGTTGTTTTAAATTGAACAATAACCAAACTTTGAATGAAATCTCGTCGGTGATGATTCAACTAGCACTTTTTCAGCTTATTCACCTAGATATCCTTCAGATTACAATCATTTTAAAAATTAAATGCACTTTCAATACAACTACTCCAACACTAATTAAATAGTATCTATCACTCACAACACGAATAGTACACATACTATTTTATTGTTCAACTACCGGAGACGTCGGCAAAAAATAAAAACTTATCTAAAATATAAATAAATAAATATAAAGTTAAATTTCCGTATTTGAAATTTGTACAACCCTAGCCAAATTGGCGGCAAGCGGTCGATAGAGGCGCGTCTCTGCCCGGAGAGCTTTTGGGAGGCTGCGCGAGCGACCCACTGACCCGGCCGTACCGGCCTCTCCCTCCGAAACGGAGGTACACGCACCCCAAGCAGAGACAACCCTAGCGATGCACTATGCACATGAAACGCAGCATACAAAGTGTGATAAAAAGGAAATTGGTTATAATTAATAGCTAAGAAACGTACGTGAATAAGGCGCATGCCCAGAACATGTAAGTATGTCCATTTTCCTGATTCAGGTCGATGGACTCGGACACTTTGTGTCTCGAGAAGCTAGATAACAGAAAGCTATAGTAGCTAACGGTCCCATAGCTAATTTTATTCGAGTTTAAAAATGAATTGATTTTGAATCGAATGCCATTGAGGCAGCTATCTTATACTTATATATTTATTTTACTCAGAGTTACAAATATAGGACTTACACACTACGTAGTAGGTAGGTACCTATTATTTTTACATACAACAAATATACTTATAATTTACATTACAAGAAAAAACTTATACTTACTACAAAAAAGTTATTTGTATTGAATTAAGTCCAGCACACAATATGACTTTCCTAATAAGTAAAATCTTCCTAATAAATAAAATACATTTCTTTGAAAATGTCGCCGATTCCATTAATTTTATTTACCTTTTTTAATAAGGAGTGACTTTGGTGCACTTGTTTTAATACGGCGTTTAAAACTCAAAATAATTAACGACAAAATTTTTGTAATGTTTCTATTAACCGTTTGGTGTTCCATAATTAAAATAGTAGTTATTAAAAAATCCGTTAGCATACTGTCAAATGCGCTTGCACAACCAGACAGTAAAGTTTTATTCACTCTCATACTTATTTATACGATAAATCTATTAATTTGGGTTACATAAATCTCATTTTATTAGATATTAGAATAAACATGTCGATGGTTCGTTTATGGCGTCGTTATTTTTGCAAATAAAAAAATCTATTTCAAGATATTTTGAGATTTACAACTTTTTATCGATTTCACGATGAAACAACTGTAAAATAAACGAGGTTTCTTAAAATATGCAAGAAAATATAGTAGGTACCCTAAGTTGTGTATTTTATTTGTGTTTAAGTATAATGGCAAGTGCGGGTTAATGGTTAAGTATGAATTTATTGTTTACAGTATAAATTTAAATGAAATATACCTAGAAACTTAACTTATTCTTTATGTACGGTTTCTTTTTTATTATATTTAATTTAAAAAAAACTGGGACAAGTAACACTGATTGAGCTAGCCCCAAAAAAAGTTTAAGCTTGTGTTATGGAATACTAACTAAACTATAATAATACTATATTTTATAATAAATACATATATAGAATAGAAAAATACCATTACTAATAGGTACATTGTATTGCTCAAATTATTATTTTTTAAAAGATATGTGCAAAACATTTGAATTAGTTACATAATGGCACTACTTGCTTACCAACATCCAAACAAAAGATTGCGACACAGTAATTAGAAGTCCGCTGCTACCTCAGCTTCGTTAAAATCGCCATGTGCATTCTAAGCAATGTATTGCATCATATTGCTATTATCGCAACTCTAAACGGTAAGAAGTCGCTCGCCGTGTTATCATTGTCTCCGTAATACTAAAGCGAAAGAATGAACGAAAGTGCTGCCCTCATTTAAAAGAAATTATTTTTTAAGTTAATATAATATAAATCTCAGAGTACATAGATAAACAAATTAACGAACAATTTTATTTTACATTATACGAGTACATACAATACAAGTAAACAGTAGTTCATAAAATAGTTTGAAGGGTTATTTAGGGTAATCCAAAGACAAAATTTTAAATAATACCTTCGTTTCCTTTCAAATAATTTATTTCAAATGACCCAGTGCTGCCCCCATAAAAAACCCCGAAAATTCATGAATATAACGTAAGATACAGACATTATTAATATAGGTAACTCACGTAAGAAGTCTTCTATTGGCCAATATGTTTCGATCTGCGGCTCAGGACGTCTTTGTGTACGCGTCGCAAGTCACATTCGCCCTGATGAAGGCCTCCGGAAGGAGAAGTCGAAACATGTCAGCCAGTAGTTGACATTTTACGTGTGAAAAAAATAATTATTATATTTCAAATTAGAGCACTTTCGTCCATGCAATGCCTTAATGAAGATTCTCGTTGTATACTTCCACAGAGTACCTTATTGTTTTACGAATGCAGCTGTTTACTTTTGAGAAATTATAAATGAATAAACTTTTCCCACCGTATTTTGTAAATAACCTATTACGTATAACTAAGCCCCACTATCTCGCAATGTTATTTCCCTTTGTTTCCGAGCGCTGTTGTTCAAATCAATTTTCTAATCTTTTTTGAAAATGTATGTTGTCCTCCGATCCGACCAACTCGTGTTAGATCTCATTTTGTATTATATATATATTTATATTTTGGCCAGACCTCATATCATTGCAACAATAATGAAACGATTTTGAAATAAAAAATAGCTCTTGAGATTATGTAAAGATACGTAATACCCTTATCGACTAGTAGGCTTTTTCAATTTTGTAACTGCAACCTACACTGCCGACCTACACTGGTGATTGCCAAAATGGTCACGTTTGAGCTATAAACCTTCATAGAGCCATAATTCTATGTTTATAAGGTATCGTTTTCGGTAAGCCATTGCCAAAATGATGGACTAAGTAAGGCCTGTTTCTTTTGTCTAGTATGACGACATTATAACAGCCCAAATTTTTAATTAGTGTTGATAATATAGGCTCGAATTTACTTGATGCATTTCTTGACCTTGAATTGATAGACCATGAAGTTTAGTATCTACTCAGTTTTTGATTATTATCATTTTTATATTTACTAAGTAGAAAAAATGTACCTACTTAATCTTTGTCTGGCTAAACAGTAAAATAATTTGTTCAACTTCCTTTTATTTTCTTGTTGGATTCCACACCGTAAATTCTATTATTGATTAGGAAAAAAAAACCTAGATTTTCCTGTTTTATTTTATGTAACAGATTAGCAAGAAGTACTAATTTCCACAAGGTTTAATTTTGAAGTGAAAACTTCTTTAGCGGCGTTGTGCACTTTTTTTGTAATGGGTAAAAAATGTTAAACTTACGTCAGGACACGTGTCCTGATCGAAAATTCGTAAGACGGATGGAGAGTAGACAGCCGGCGCGGCTTAGGAGAGGAAGTATCCCCCTCTCTTTCTACGGCGCGGCGAAAATGTATGCCAGCGCCTGCTGTTTCGTTTAGCTGAGAGATAAACTTTTTAATGTAATATAAATTGTCATGTTTGTGAACGATAGCGCAATAAATAAATATTGTATTCTACCAAATAAATTATAGTACTTTTATACTGATAATTAAAGCAATTCGTGCAAAATTATTCCCTAACCATTCCAAAATATCAAAAATGCACAACGTTAATATTCAAGTTTTCACTTCTGCCGGCACTCCTGGAGTGCACCCCGTCTTTTTTTTCTGTAGTTATTAGTGTAAGTATTAATTTCTTTTAGATGCTTAGGGTACGTATTTTTCTCTTAAGTTTAAAATTTAAAAGGATGAAAATCACTTACAGCTGATTCTTTTGACGGTCCTAAAGTTGTCATACATCATTGACTCAAGATAGATCATTACGTCGCAATTATAGTATTGATAAATATTCCACTGATTTGAGTTCACTACTTGACTAATGATGTATTTGCGACTTGCTAATTTGTCAGTTTACTATGCATACTAAGCCTACAAAGCAAAGAATGGGCCACAGTCAATAAGTAGGCATTAACTATAAAAAAAATTATTATTTTTATTTCGGAATGTATGTTATTCTTCAGAAGGTATGATCACCTGTACTGTATTCTTATAACGAATAAATCTTTTAAGAAATAATAAATAATAGAGTTGTCAAAAGCAATGGCAAACCACTCCATTATTTGAGCTATCTCTCTACAAGAGTCTGGCTCTTGTAGAGAGATAGAGTTATCAGAACCCGTATCGTAACAATTTAACAAACTCCATGAGTGCTGCCTAAAATAATACACAATTGTAAAATTTATAGATACTTTTATAAAGGTTTAAATTCTACATTTGAAAGTCCCAGATTACTGCGTTTTTATATAAATGATACGATTTAAATTTTAGATCAATTCATAAGTGACCATTTATTCTGGTCAGTTTGTGAAAAACAGCTCATTAATTTTCATTCCGTTGCTGTATGTATAATTAAGCGATATTTTACTGTTATTTAGCAGTAAATCTGAAATGTATCTATTCGAGATCGATGTCCTTAATTCATGTAAAATGTATAGGTACAACGGTATCCTTCCATCATCAAGGGACGTCCAGCCGGCCACATCCGGCGAGTGCCTCTTGGCTGCACTAAAGAAGATGTTCCACTGACAGCGAATAGCGAGTGAGATATTAAATCAGCGAACATATTTGCCACCTCCTTCTAAAGTTTTATTGTTTTCGGGATGACCAATAAGTTGACTGGTAGATAAAGCCTATGGCTTGAAGACCGCCTATTACATTGTAATAAAGTTAAATAAATAAATAAAATAAACAACTATATGTCTAAACTATATTTCACTGGGATGATTTATGATTATGACTACAATATATTGCTGTCCTACTAGAGAAGAGCTGTAATATTTTACTGTTCGCTTATCAATAAAATAACTATTTTTTAGAAAAGAGTTTCACAAAGTAATTATCGAACTGTGAATTTATGAATAAGCTTCATATAGCTTGTTATGGCACAAGAAATAATAATAATAAATATATAAGGACCAATCACATTGGTTTGGTTGAGCTAGCCTTAGTAAGTTTAAACTTACTAATAAGGGATACCTACTAACTCAAAGATATATGCCAAACATTGTGCCCAATAAAACTGAATTTCACACGGATGAAGTCGCGGGCACTAGCTTGTTCTATAAGAAATACATATATAGTTAAACATCCAAGATCCAGGACAGTTTGAAAATACAATTTTTCATCTTGCCCTAGCTGGGGATCGAACCCAGAACCTCCGGAGTAGCGGACTAGCGTGTTTTAACCATAACGCCACGGAGGTCGTCGATATAATATCTATGAGCACGACGGCTAGACGCACAGTTATCTGCTATTTTATTTTGTTTAGAAACTAAAATTCTAAAAACTGGTCCATAAAAAGGAACAGTTCCGTGGTGATTTTTCAGATGCGTCATTGGGGCCTTCTTTTAAAAGTATTTAAAATATATCTTTTTATCGAATATGAGTGTGGAATTGCTGCCTTAAATATGTATATTTCCTATCAATTTGCAACGTTAAGTGAAGTATCCAAGGTCTACATTCGTTTGGCGGCTACATCACACGTGGCCGTATTTAGACGCGTCTATGGAGGTACGCGTACCACCATTAAATCGATTGTCCATCCATGCGATGGGGAAGTGCTTTGATTACAGCTTCCTCCCCTCCATTTATTTTTAAATTGTTCGTTGGAGCTTTTTGTATGACGCGTCATTCTACGCAGGGACTAAATAGACCGACAAAGACATAATTAGCATCAATTAGTTGCTTAGGTAACTGATCCATTGACTTATATATTACTTTGGACTGATATTTTTAAACTAAAAAATTAAATTCTCTCAAAATGCCTTCGGCAGTCGGATGAATACATTGAAAACATCGTTAAAATTTGACGGCACTAGATTATTTTAAAGTATGTACTTAGAATTAAACATTGGCTATATTTTTTGTAAATGAACAGATAATAATGCCAACGTATCTTACCTAGGTATGGTTAACACGCTAGTCTGCAACTCCGGAGGTTCTGGGTTTGATTTCAGCCAGGGTAACATGGAAAATGGTATTTTTCAAACTGTTCTGGGTCTTGGGTGTTTATCTATTATACATTTATTATGAAATATTGTATCATTGAGTAACTATCCCATAAATAAAAGTTAAACTTACTTAGGGGCTAGCTCAATTATTGTGATTTGTCCATATATATATATTTATTTAGTGTAGATGGTCACGTATAGCACAGATCTACCTCAGTTTATCTTAGTATCCTGTATGTAAGTACGTAACTAAGGATGAATTTAATACACAATTGGCCAAATATGATAGGTACCTACTTATGTATGATTTCGTTCTTTGCAAATCATGGTGTGAAATCATGAGTGAAAAATCCTCTTAAATACTTAAGTTCTGTTATCCATACAATGATTTATTGCGGGGATGAACATAAATTATTCATTGACGGTTCCTTCAGTCGTACATTTATTCATGTCGAGTCTGACTATCGCGAGTACTATTGTTTTTTTCTTGTCCATTTCAACTGTAAGTAAATGATTTAGTTGGGTATTGTCTCGACAAATTGATAAAACACTAGAGTATCTATAGTGTAATGTAATAGTATACCTATCTATGTGCTTTTAGTATACAGAACAATAATATAGCTTATTAAGAATAAGTTCAGCTTTTGTTTTTTATTGTTATTGTTAATTTAAAAAATTTAACAAAAAAACAACTGAATTCGTTTTCTTTGTGGAGTTTCTTTATATCAACAAAGTTCTTCATCATGTCTTCACCAAATTAATATGGGACAAACTTGGTATAGACTTTCTAATAAAAAAAACATCAAAATCGATTCACAATTGGTGAAGATATCGCCACATAACGCGTAATATAATATTTTTTAAACAAACGGTTCGTACCCGTACCCGTCCGAATTATTAACCTCCTTCTTATTTTAAGTCGGCAAAAAAACCTGTCTGTCTGGCTAAAAATGCAGATTAAATGTAGTTTTCAGGATTTATTTTTTATAAAATATTATCTAAATCGCTGTTTTTTAGGGTTCCGTAGCCAATTGGCAAAAAACGGAACCCTTATAGATTCGTCATGTCCTGTCTGTCCGTCCGTATGTCACAGCCACTTTTTTCCGAAACTATAAATAAATAATAAATAAGAACTATACTGTTGAAACTTGGTAAGTAGATGTATTCTGTGAACCCCATTAAGATTTTCACACAAAATAGAAAAAGAAAACAATAAATTTTGGGGGTTCCCCATACTTAGAACTGAAACTCAATTTTTTTTTTATCAAACCCATACATGTGGGGTATCTATGGATAGGTCTTCAAAAATGATATTGAAGTTTGTAATATATTTTTTTTCTAAACTGAATAGTTTGCGCGAGAGACACTTCCAAAGTGGTAAAATGTTGTTCCCCCCTCCCTGTAACTTCTAAAATAAGAGAATGATAAAACTAAAAAGGTATGAGGTACATTACCATGCAAACTTCCACCGAAAATTGGTTTGAACGAGATCTAGTAAGTAGTTTTTTTTAATACGTTATGAATCGTAAAATGTTACTTACTGCTACGGAACCCTTCATGGGCGAGTCCGACTCGCACTTGGCCACTTTTTTTTAATCTATCATAATAAAAACAGATTTACTTACTAGGTACCATTCCTATTAATGCAGCATGAGTATACAGATCCTTCTGGTTTTATAAGTACCCCTTCTGTTCTTCATTAATTTTGATCCATAAATTACCAAAATAATGTTCTTAACCCTAAACGTCGTCTAGCGCATAAATAGTACTTGCGCGGTAAATATTTCGTCGGGTTTTCAGTAGGATCATAATAAGAGTTATAGGTTTACCGAATCACCATGCAGTTAATATTACATGCAGCTGGTTAAATCTGTTCCTGGATTAATTCCGACTAAGCCAGCAACCCTGTTCCGCATTCGTACGACCATAAACGTTTGTAACGGGTTATTGTGGCCTATCAAACGAATAGGAATTTCATTGTTCTACCGAGCCATGTCGTGACCTGGGAATATATAAATCATCTCTATGACGTGCTTAGAAGTCTAAAAAAAACTTTGTAAAAAGGATAAGGAAATAAATTTATCAAAAAATTTTTTTTTCGTACAAGATTTTATTGTAAAGGCTAAATAGGTACTCACTAATAGACACATTTACTCGTAATAAGCCCAAACTAGATGGGTTTGGGATGTGTCATACCTGCCTGCCTGTAAAAACGAGTTGTATTGGAAATAAATAAATAAAAAATTATGGCATACAAAATTTCATCTCGATCGGAAACCGAGAAGTGCCTCAAAAACTGGCAATACATACTCAAAAAACTACAAACAGTCCGTCTACTTTTAAAACGGGTTTTCGTTTTAAAATTAGAATTTTAAAACCCGTTTTAATTTAATATTAATTTCAAAGGTTATTCATAAAATAGTTCAAAGGTCTTTTTAGACATTGATACAAATAAAATTTTTAAATATTACCATATTTAGTTTTAAACAATTTATTTCAAATGAGGGCGCCACTTATGCTAACACCTTGCACTTATGCACTTCACCTTAAGCATATTTATTTTCTTGATTAAAAGGTTTTACAATATAGTAGGTAGAGTATATTATTATACTATTATATTCATACGACAGATAAATTTTCATATGACAGACAAACTATACGAACGCTCTATTATTGTCAGTTTTACAATAGTTACTCGTATATGGTTTAAAACTACCTCTGCTTCTGCTTTTATATTTGTTTGTTATGCCTACAATTTCTTTTTTTTTATCTTATTAGGCATCATAAATACGTTATAAAAGTACTTTATTTTAGACAGAGCCTGCCAAGAGTCGCAAGACAAAGACATTGCTCGGTCGGTACCACGACAATACGCCCATATGCGCCAGGGCGTCTCGTCCGTCGGCGGCTCGCACTCACAGACCTCGCGCTACTGTTTATACCCATCTGAATTTAGGTATGCTATTGAAGTAAACTCACTTGGCATTCTTGGGAGTAGTCTCAGGTTGGCAGCAGGCCCGGTACCGCAGCACGGCGTCCGTGGGCGTCAGGGCGTCGGTCTCGTCCGCCGGCGGCTCACACTCCTCAGCCACGAGGGGCGCGCGCGCCGGCGACGTGTGCGACCCGTACCCGTCCGAATTCAGCTGGAACATGCTATTATTTAGAACGATATCTAGATTTTTATCAGTAAGATTTAGAAAAAAGGGAAAGTAAGTAGTATACTTAGTTAATTACTTGACATAAATATTCAATCAAGTTCTTAAGATAAGGATTTTTTAAATTAAGTACTAACGCAGCAAAACTAATATAACTATTATCACAAATTAAGAGAATTTCAGGATAAAAATAAAGGCCTGGATAGGTACATGTGTATTATGTATGTCAGATAATTTTCCGTATTTTTGACAATTCTCGTGTCACAATGTTCGTTCCCGTACTCCTCCGAAACGGCTTGACCGATTTTCATGAAATTTTGTGAGCATATTGAGTAGATCTGAGAATCGGCCAACATCTATTTTTCATAGCCTGAATCTACGCGGGCGAAGCCGCGGGCAAAAGCTAGTAATTTCTCTAAAAACAATATCAGTAAATTTAAAGGCTACCATTTAAATTCTCAAAAAGGCCTAGAGAAAATTAAAATTGCATAAACTTATTTGGCCTGTTCTTGAAAGCCAGGTAGGATAAAAAGATAAAAATACGACCGACTCCAAACGGAAGTCAAAGATGAAATGTACTGTAAATGTAAAGTAAATTGACTTTAAAAACATCTAACTTAGACGTATAGATTTTTCCATGGTCTCTTTTTTCTGCAGATTTTCTTTTTAATTTTATATGTTTCATTAATACTTAACTAAAACTAAAAAGTTTTAATAAATAATTATTCTAGATAAAGTATCTACGTTAAAGCGACTAAGAAGGACCAGGTACATGATAACGATAGTGCAAGGAAATTTGAAACACTACGTGCACTACAACACCGACTACAATGTCAAGTGAATACCGTATTCAATCTCGACTGTCACCGTTGCTATATATACAAAATAACTAGAAACAAACATTAGTATTACAGGTAGGTTCTCTAAAAATATGGGATTTCTCGACCATCATATACGAGTAAAACATGAGTAATAATGAGTTACTTTCATTAAACTAAGTAGCTAAGATGCACAGACATTATCTCATTCCTGTCAGAGGTTGGTTTAACAATCTAGCTGGAAAAGATACGTTAAAAATGGCATAGTTTGCCTAACTACATTTACTATCAAATTAACTTTACTATAAGATAACCGCATACTGACTGTCTATATTTTATCTATTTGAGAACCTTTCTTCTAATGTGGAGTGCAGGAAATCCATGAATGAATGCTCTGACCACATGGCTTGACCATTAGCATGGCAGGCAGAAAAATAACCCCTATATTGCAATCCAAAAACTCTCTTCTCATACTTATTTGTTTCCCTCCTTTCCAGGAAAATATTATAAATATTTCAAAAAGTACAAACAAGGTCATCGTGACATCAATCGTCCGATCCAGATGACAGTCAAAATGAAATACAAATGATAAGATGGAGATGAGCTCACTTTGACGATGGTGCCGACCTGGGTGTCCTGCGGGGTCTCCAAGGCCCGTTCGCGAGGCACCTCCCGCAGCTCGCGGGCGTCGGCCCCTTCCACTGGTGCGCCAAGCAGCCGCTCCTTCATCTCGTGGATGTAAGGGCAGCGCTGCATCGCGATGTAGAACTCGCGGACGCGCACCTGCAAACAAATTAAAAAAAAAACAATGTTATTGCATAGATACATTTCATCATATACAGGAGTAGGCAAGTACTATTGATCACCACTTGCTACGATCCTAAGAGACCTCTTGCACACATCAATCTCTTTAAACATGCCCTTCTGTTATGGCTACTTCTAACCTCACCCTTTTTTAAGAATTTTAATGTTATTGATATTATTTTGTAACACTGAGCCCTATAGACCACACTGTCTAGCACGTAAGTCATAAAGACGTGACCGAACGACACTCTCGCATGTTTGTATATATTTGTTTGATCAAAACCCGAGTATCTTTGATCAGAACTTCATAGAATTTGGTACCTATATGTAAGTAAATCGATCAAGAGATTGCTGAGATATGGGATTC
Organism: Acrobasis repandana; assembly: GCA_963576875.1. NCBI lineage: Eukaryota > Metazoa > Arthropoda > Insecta > Lepidoptera > Pyralidae > Acrobasis > Acrobasis repandana. The sequence goes on from OY756218.1 coordinate 8,151,600, forward strand.
GCGAATTCACAGTTCTAAACGAACTATATATAACTACTGGTGTTAATATGTATTTTAGTTGGCATGTTATATTCTAACTAGGAATGTATAGTACATTCACTTAATTTACCGGCTTTATCTACATTAACATTGCGTATATGTAATAATAATAATAATATGTTTATAATATGAATTTTGATTATTATCTTTTAAATTTAGTTAAGTTTAAGTTTTCTATATATTCTATAAACGTTTTATTTACACCCACATAATACTATCTCATCGACCCAAAGGTTTGACTGTGAGAAAATGCTTTTAGCATTAAGTCCGCCTGTTGTACTTAAACATGTATAGGTATATGTGTGTACAATAAAGTAAAAATAAATAAACATAGAAGTAAAAGAGGAGGAGGTCCATAGTCTCTACTCTGCCTACCCCTGTGAGAAACAGCCGTGATACGATGTCTATATGCACGTATCTATAAAACTTAACTGTTACAGAAAAACATTCCTATCATACCACTGACAGGATATTTTAATTTGAAGACTTCTAAAGATAAGAAGATAATTCCAGAGATGGAATGGTGCCGGCAGTAGACGATTGCTGATAACATCAGCAATCCACCTGGGCACGTGGTACGGCTAATCTATAGTGGATATCGATAATAGAGGTACCTCGAACGAGCACAACTCGATTAGTGCCGATATGTTCTGGATTTTAAAAGAGAGAATTTTTTGGTAGTTTCTAGTGAAACTAATAAATAAATAAATAGACAGATAAGCATACTGACTGAGCTAGCCTCAGTGAACGTTTAATCGTAAAATAATAACTCAACGAATTTTTATTTAATAACAAATACATACAAAGATAAACGCCCAAGACTAAATAAACTATGCAGTTTACTTGATTAGGTATCTCTTTCTGCTACTATTACATTGTAGAGCTCATAAATCTAGCAAAGAAAGTAATAAGCAAACTAACTTTGCAATTTACAATTACAACTGTATAGAAATCTGATTCTGCGCTTCTGTTTCTTCGATAATCTGATGCTAAGTGATCATACATTGTGTCATCTTAATTTTTTTAAGCTTTATAAGAGCTCTTATTTCTTTTTTGAATTCATGGTGTCATATTTATTATTATATTTATTAATTCAATAATGTAATGGCATCTAGTGGCCTCTCATGTTTGTCTGTGTCCTTGCAGGACGTCACTTGTAATGTTATAATTTATGTAAAATCTTGTGAAACAGTGATTTGCAATAATCTCTAATTCTGATTCTTTACCTGTCAGATATTAATCATACTAACTAGATTATTGACTTAGTTACTACTTGTAAGCAACTAAGTCAATAATCTATTTAAATAAAAATTAAATTAAATGAATTGAGATTCATCACAGTAGGTATCTCGTGATTTATCACATAAAGGCTGTAGAATCTTTCACCTTATAAATAAAATACTTTGGTTTGTGTTAGTGGTCAAAACTTATGTCAGACTTCATTATTTAAGGTGATCTAGATGTATAGTGCAATTATGGTCTCTATAACTTGTTCATCACGTCTATCCACATGCTGCAAAGATACTAAATGGTCAGACTGTCGTATGCCGGGCACGTTTCTCCACGTCCCTTTTATGATTTCTTTAGATACAGTAATGGAGCAACTTCTTCGACTATGTCGTTCATAATATTGTACTTAGGCAGGTGTAAAGTAGGGGTTTTTAAACTTTATCTTAGCAGGTGTGCATTAGGGGCTTTGAAAATTTTATTATCTTATAAGGTATGTAGAACTAGGCTACGTTATTTACAATTCACTACTATTTCTATCAATAAGTAGGATACACTTGAGTGTAAATGATCCCCTAGTGTCCTAGACCTTCAAAAGCTTCTAAATAAATTCAATTGAAGTATGAAAAATAGATTAAGATCTAATGTAGGATTTTTTTTACGTACTAAGTTGTGTTGCATTGTGATTCTTAAGAAGTATATGAACAGGAATTTGTAGAGATACATACAGAAGGTTTTTTTTCAGTATGACAATATAGTGGCCTAGTACGCAAGCAAGCGCAGCGTAGGACATACACCTACTAGGTTGTCGAACGACCTGAGCAAGGTTGCAGGAAACCGTTCGAATCAGACCACTTCCAATAGGCCGTTTTGGGAATCCTTGGGAAAGGCCTATGTCCAGCAGTAGACTTCTTGTAGCTGATAGGACGAATCGCAAACAGAGTTATAAATACTTTTTTGTGTGTGTTTCGTCCATTGCGATTGGGGTGAAAACTTCATGGGACGAAACGCTGAACGACTCGATATGATGATAAGGTTGACAGTTGCTAAATTTAGACAACTTTAATGAAAAACATTCGACACAGCAAACTGCTTTGCTTTATATTTCTAATGAATAATCTTCAATTTCAACGCAAAAAGTTTACACAATAAAGAGACAACTTTAATAACAACTCTAAAAAAATCATGATCAAATTTAGTAGGTAGTACAAAACGCTGAAAAACTTTGTGCAAACAAACCCGTGTGGTTCCGCGTTAGGATAGGACCACTCCATCTCTTCCTGTGGATGTCGTAAGAGGCGACTAAAGGACTAAGCACAATCATCTCGTGCTACAATTGCATTCCCAAGGAGGGTTAATGTCGGGCGGCGGCCGGTTGTAAAACTTTTTGCACAAATACATTCCCAAAGAGGGTTGACGTCAGGCCGGCGGCCGGTTGTACAACTAAAGCCAAATCATTGAAAGTATTCCGGCTATTTCTTTTCCATTTTACAAGGTCTTTGGCATCCTTGGGTGACCATTGACATGCATATTATATTTGAAGAAGAAAAAGCGTGAAAGCGCACCCCGGGCTCTGAAGCAGCACAGCTGAGGATGCAACCGGGAATGCGCTTAAACGAAAAAGAATAAGAAGAAAACGCTGACAAATTTTATCAGCTCAGGACAACAAAATGGTAACAAAGACATGCCTACTCACTTATCCTATATAAGTTAATACCAGAAAGCGAAAGTACCAACGGTATTTTTGTCGGCTTTGGTGGCGTAACAGCAAGCTACTAATTAATCGCTTTTAGAAGCCACTTTTGTGCGTAACAGCGGCCCTCGCTGACCCAAATTGCAGCATTATTCATAATTACTGGAATAGTTGGCGACTTAGTAATACTTTTTATTTGTGCAGCATAGCGCATTAGCTTGACTGTTTGTGAAGAGTAATTTGTAGGCAAAACACTCATCATATTCTCCCATTTTGTAACATTAAGATTCTCTGACACAATTTCATACATTAGCCGACAATCTTTCCGACGCTCTATCTAGACAAATCATGTTTCCTGTGACCAGAGGGCTGGTCTATATTCAGCCAGAAGACAAACATTGTGATCCAACGTGGCAATGCTGCGAGCCTTATCTGGGCACGTTACTGCAGGATAAAGATCTGCCAGTTTATTTTTATTTTTAAATATTGTGTAGTAGTGAGGAATTTGTAGGCAAAACACTCATCATCTTCTCCCATTTTGTAACATTAAGATTCTCTGACACAATTTCATACATTAGCCGACAATCAATCAACAAATCAATTGTGTAGGAGTGAGTAATGTTTTTATTTTTAGATTAATGTAGTACCTATGTATATTCAGAATTTTTGTTATAAATAAACCTTGATTTCATGCAGATAAATAGTTGTTTTTACATTTGCACACTTCATCTTTTTTTTTGAACGAAAATATGAGATTTAGTTAAGTACAGAGACACAACATTACGAGTAAACATGTAACCTACTCTCTGTAAATTTTCTAGTATTTTTTTATAATTATTTGTTTGGATGAACTTGTTAGTAGATATCTTCTAACTTAAAGATTTTTTGAATAGAGAACTATATTAGTTTTCATTTTTATTTAATTGTGGCCTAATGTCAAATTTTATTTAAGAAAGTATTTGAATAAAGTTTATATAAGAAAATGTTAAGGTATGTTGGACATGTAGAGAGGATGGATGAAAAAAGACTTCTAACATAGAAAGTTACTTTATTATGATAATGTAAGTACTTCGCTCCAGAACACCTAGAAGGTAGAACTGTGGCTATCGAGAAAGCTCCTGAGGGTAACTACAAATTTGACCTTGTTTGTACATGTTTCTTAAGAAAGGTGAAGTAAGGAGTACCCAAAACCGGAAAGATGGATGAAAAGAATAATGAGTGTTTAAAGCAAGAGAACTTTGCAAGGATCGTAGCAATCGTGGAGATTCATAGTCTCTGCCTAGGTCCATAGGAAACAGGTGTCTAAAGTTACAAGTGCAATTTATTGTATTTATTGAATACTTTCCATTTTAGTATAATTCTGAGGTAATTTGGAGGCAACTTCGCAATGTTTTTCTATAGAGAAAATTTTAAGCAATCGTGTTTTCGAAACATATAATGTATATAGTTAGTCCTGACTTTATTGTGTTTTTATTTCAAAGTAAGTATTTCGTTACTATTGATAATATTTAAGATCGCTCTAAGTACTATTAGGGTCATACGGGCTCTTAACATGATTGGCATTTTCACCTATTCCCTCGATCGGCTTTTACGATCTGCGCGGGAAGAGTATCAGGTATACCACCTGATACTCTATATTCTAAGTCTTTTCTTTTCTAGGAGAAATCAGCATGGAAGAGACCCAAGATATTTTGATGAAACAATTTACACAAGTACCGCAACCAGTTTTATGAAAATATTTTCATAATGCTTATTACTAGTTTCGTAATGTACCTTAGTCGATTAAAGATAGACCTAAAGCTTGTTCGTATATCTGTTCATAGAATAGAAAAAAATGTCACTGATAGATAACTAGTATAAATAACTAAGGCATAGACGTATACATAAACATGGATGTCAAACCCATTTCAACCAAACAAATCAATGCCACCACTAATGGATTATGTATTTAGCCCAGCCTTATGTTAATTGTAGGCACACATGCATTTAAACACCGTGTTAAACTAAAATACTAGGCGAATTCCGAAGATAAATAAATAAGACTAATAATAATAAGACCCATGTATAATTAGGCAGATGAATTATTTAAAATATTTAATCCAATGTAAAAATTTCCAGAGCTTCTGATAATAATGTCCAATGAGACCAGTGGGATGTATGTATGTCACAATTCTAGTGCACTGTAAGTGTGTCATCGACAAACAAAATACTAACAAACTCTATGTATTCTTCTAACAATTTTGTTAGAATGTTAGAAAAATGTTGTTATAATTTGTGGAAATTGATAAATTGCTACATCATTGTCCATCACAAACGTAGATCACAAAAGTCGTTAGTTTTAAAGTTACGTGCTATCTGGCTGCCAGAATTTAATAGGCATGTCAAGAAATGGTTATGGCTCAAATACCACACACATTTCTTAAACAATAAAGCCAAACAAATTTGCATAGCCCTGACCTACTTTAACAGATTCAATATACTCCCGTGTAAGGGAAATGTATGTAAATGAATCCTTGTTGCGTTCATTTTAGGGACAATGAGACATTTGGGACGCCTTGGGGTTTTGTGCAGTGACATGTGATTGATATTAATATTACCCTTGTTCAAGAACTCTATGTAGGTCTACAAAAATAACTGAGATGCTCTCTTCAATTACAAAAGTGATTATTTTATTTTTCTGATAGTGAGAAAAATTCAATTCATAAACAAACACGTAAAATACGTACAACAATGGGCAAATATACCTTAAAAACATTTCCGAATCTCTTAGGAACATCTACTCGTAAATTCGACCCAATATGATCGTGACCTACTTTGAACATTCAATACTTCCCTGTTTAAGGAAAATACACTTCGCAAAATTTCGTTAATGTATTTTCAAGGACAAAGAAAATAGAAGACCTTCATTTTAACATTGGTAAGTTTGACTAGCTTTTGTAACAAAAGAGAGTTATAAAACCAAATAAAAGATTTATCAGCACTCTGATTAGAAACAAAATAAACTTGTTTTGTGACATAAATTAAAAAAATACAAAGTGTCAAGAAATCCTGAGGTGATACCACTTCATGTACATCTTTTAATTCCTAAAAGGAAGTTACATGTGTTACTGTAAAATTGTGTACTCTCCACAAAGATGGTTTATAACTTCAAACCAGCAAATCATTGATGGATCTGAGAAACATCCAGAACGAATAACTGTACCTAACTGGACAGTTTATATTTCCGCACAAATCATGATGATTCTTGGAGACATCCTGAACAGATAACAATAAGTACCTAACTGTATAACTTACAGAAGAAAATATAATGAAACAAAATCGTGACATATATTACTGCAACACAAAAAATTTAGTAGCGCTTACTGGGTGACAAAACTAGTTTTTATCCCGTGTCCATCACGTTGAGGGAATTAATTCAGATACGCGGAGGTTGCGGAAAGCGGGCTGAATGTGTGTTTTTTGCTTAGAGAAACGTTTCTATTATGAGCGGTGAAAATACCAGCACAGGCCGGTCCGGCTCGTGTGTCCCTTGCCCATATGCGGTCGGAACTCGGAACTGTCACAAATGTGCTGATAGTGATATAAAACCTACATGGTCAGTGGATCCGATAAATTCAATTTAAACGCAAGCTATATAATAAGCAGTTTCCGAACAGCTCTTAATAAACTCAAAACTACGAGTGCTGCATTTTCAGATACCTACTACAGATTTAGAACCTACAGAAATAGAAACAGAAAATACAGAGGTACCTACTGTTCTAACATTTGTATAAAAAATAGCATAGAATATTATGGGCATTGTATTATGTTATGATAGAGCTAGAAGCCTTGAAACTAGCCAGGAGAAGATGACGTGATCTAGGTTGTAGTAATGTTAATTACATCGCGTAATTTTTTTTATTATTATTACATGACATTACAACATATAACAACATATACTCTCTCATTACGATTTCTTGGTCACGTGCTTAAGTCATTTTATCTGCAGTTATAATAAAATTACTGTATATAAAATATTATTTTGCATCAGTTTCGTGATCTTATGAGTAAGTATGGGTTGTAAGTAGCATTACGTCTATATTATGAACATCCCATCGGGGTAATTAACTAAGCTTGTATAATTAAAACACGGCATTTTAATAACTAAATGTAGCTTTAGGGCTCTGCCAACCTAGTAATGGCTTTTGTCTTATTAGAATTATGTCTGACACGCAAACACTATAATTTAATTTGTTTCATTGTTACGTATAGGTATTTTTTCCTAAAAACCTTTTGACATTGGAAATGTCTTTTCGTTCGCACCAGTGTAGGCTCCAATTTCACGAAAAAGTGCGATCCCTTATATCTTAGATAGTTGTAAAGATATGATATTCAAAAAGGCTCAAAAAAACGACGTGTGAGATGCAAAAAGAATTATTTGAGAAAGTCAAAAACAAAAAAGTTATGGCCGAAATAGGTAGTAAAAAAAAAACCGAATTTTTGATTTTGGCACTCGTTATTTTTAAACGAAGAAAGATATAAAAAATTTGAGAAAAATCTTTCCGGACAATATAGTCAGCTACAATTTGAGCCTAAAACAAAGACGATAAACAAAGACAAATGGCAAAAAACGGAAACCTTATAGATAAAAGGGTTCCATTTTTTTCCATTTGGCTACGGAAACCTAAAAAAGTCAAAAAGTCAGAACGACATTTTTTCGAATTCCGTAGATTCATTTCTAATGTGCTCGATAGTCGTGTGAGGCACTAAATCTGTGTAATTTTTTTTATCCTATGCATTAGCAATAGGACCCATTGTTGGGCAAAGGTCTCCCCTCCATCCTTACATAAGTCCATCCATCCTGTTAATGACGACAGTTCTCCAGTCCTTCTTATGAGCCGTATGATGGTCTGCCCATTGTTCTAGGGCGGCCTCTTTTTCATTGCCAGCCTGCAGGGACCCATTCCGTGGTTATTTTTGCCTACCTATCCTGCAGATATGGCCGGCTCAGTCCCACTTGAGCTTATCTGCCTTTCCCCCACGTCCATTATTTTGATCCTGGAGCGAATGATTGTTTTTGGCACATGATCTGTCAGTTTGATGCCCAGTTCTTCGCTCCTTAGACGCTGGCAAACCCCGAGTTTTGATTTTGTGAAAATTAATATTATTATTATATGTAAATAATTACATAACATCAAGAATTAACACATTCGCTGTTCATATACTAGACACAATAAAAAAAAATAACTGTGTTACACATACGATGCGGTACAAATATCCAGAAATCTATGCCAAAGAGCTTTTATCCATACTGAATAACCTTAAAGCGAAATACGAAGAGAGTCTGAGGGGATGAGGTGCAGGGCGATCCGCAAAGCACCCCGCATCCTTTTTCATTTGGCTCTGAAGCGGAAGGCGGGGAATGACGCGGAATGTAGATTTAATCGGTTTTTAAGAATTATTTTAATAACTAATGTTTTGTATCAACAATTAATAAGGCGGGGCCCACCTTCGGAATCACAATATAATACTAATATTTTTGAGTAAATAGTAGATTGTGCTACAAGTAATAGTATAGTTTTAACGCGAGGGCGCTACTTTTAATCCAGAGCTAAACGAAGGATGCCACAATAGAATCACGACCGTAGCGAGGGATTCAACGGTGGAATCCTGAGTGAAGCGAGGGATTCAAGTATATCGCCCGAGATAAAACTATTACCGTACACCGTGTAGCACATTCTTCTTTTCATCTCCATCTATGAGGAAAATTTGCAAATATATACCTATAACGAAAGTAGAATACCTACATATAGCTAATCAGAGTTTAACAGACAGTTACTAACCTTTATTTGGTGGCGTTTTTACTAAAGAGGTACTATGAAAATATTTTTCTAGGACCACCACATCTTATACATTTTCCAGTCATTAGAATCGTTTCATTACTTTTTCCTTGTGTGTTAATTCTTTATATATTTAAATATGTATATTATACGTAAACTTCATATTTACTATCGGCCTCATCAAGAAATTAGTCACATTTAAAATAGTTGTAAAAATAACCTAATAGTTCCATAAAATTACTATTTAAATCAAAGACAACAATTACGCGTTTTTATTGGTTTTTAATAAATTATTATTTTGAAGCAAGAGAACCAAAACATTTAGACCAACAGTCATCCACGTAAAATATTTTGTATTCCAATTTTAAAAAATTACGACGCCCTTGCCTATATTTTTTAATTTTAAAACAAAATTATTCTTTTTTTTAGCTGACTGCCAATATTATTTTTGATTCTACATTCGTGTTCGGTTTTCAAATGTGTTTTAACGCCTAGGGAATTTACTTTTTACTTTTCAGTGTCTAGAGAATTACCAGTGAATTTAGCCCCAAATATTTGGGAAAAAATCATCGTTTTTCGAATAGATGAGTTGAAAAATATTTTTTCCTTAATTTATTTCAGTTTTGGAAAAAAAAATTTAGATATCATAAAACACATACATGAAGTTTCGATAGTAAGTAGTTCAAAGACGGCATAGTGAACTACATCATGAAAGCGCATAATAGCAGAACATAGTATACACAATCGATCCTAAGTAAACGAGGTCATCGGGTCAACAGCTAGTGAAATATATTACTATTTATTTATCGAATCGGCATTCGTCAATTTTGAGACGTGATTAATGGCAGAGACGAGCTTTATCTAAATATCTTTATCTTGATAACAGATGGATGATCCTAACTGTTTCTGACAGCGTGACTTCCGAAATCGTACTTGAAGATTTAGTCTGGTTTCACATCTGTACGAAACACCGTACGTATTTATATCTTATTAATAATAAAAAATAAACGGGCAAGTGCGAGTCGAACTCGTACATGAAGGCTTCCGTACCACCGTACAATGTTAAAACGCTGAAGAAACACGTTTCTTGTATGACGACCCCCTTTAATTCTTAACTTTATCTTATTTTTTGTCATAGTGGTCATAGTAATACATAATCTGTGAAAATTTCAAGTATCTAGTTAATGCCATTATAAAGAGCGAGTTAAAAACGCTGAAAAAAAACACGTTTCTTGTATGACGACCCCCTTTAATTTTTAACTTTTTTTTATTTTCAGTATTTGTTGTTATAGCGGCACAGAAGTACAAAATCGGTAAAAATTTCAAGTGTCTAGCTATTACGGTTCAAGAGATAGAGCCCTGTGACAGACGGACAGACACCGGAGTCTCAGTAATAGGGTCCCGTTTGCACCCTTCGGGCACGGAACCCTAAAAAGGACTTAAATAACCAACCAAAGTATTACTTGATTGTAGAAAATAGCAATAAAACAAAATTATCTAAGACAGATGTTACTCGTATTGTTAGAAGAAAAAAATACAACCGACCACACAACAGTTGATCTTTAAAATTTGTACACTAACAAATATCATAATTTGGTTATATTTGACACATAGATACTTAATTTACAAATTTACACTATTTTCAATTTCACTATGGCATGACAATGTATTCTCAGTAATTTTATAATCAAAGATAAAATGATTTTGAATTTGATTTGAATGATCAAAACTTCAGACACATAACAAAAATTAGGGAACTTTATTACAAATTTGAAAACTGGCGTGGTAGCCACTTTACAGTACACACTTGGCACCGCGGAGAAGCCCTACGAGTGTCTTTTCACTTCTCTCAACAATACTTCGTGTCAAGTGATTTACAAGTATGCTTTTTGCTTAGACAGCAAGACTTTTGTTTTGTTGAGATGGACAGAAATATAATATACCTAAATATAACACATTTAGCCTACAAATTCTTAACTCTACAGATTTGTAATTTGGAGCTGTGGCAAATATTTTTTTTAATGAAGGATGATGAACATAGGACTTATGTTGCTATATTTAAATTATAAGTATGTATATAATTAAATCTTCAAATATCGGTCACGACCATAAAATAAAAGGTCATTACTACACCGTAATTTACAGCCAATCTGTTGAACACTATGTTTAGACTTTTACGATTTACAACATAACAAGCTTCGCAAATCGTTAAGTTTATTAATCGGACAGTATAAACAAAATTAGGCATAGAATCTGGGTCAGTAGTGAAGGCACAATAATAAGTTTTGATGAAGCTATAGCCAACCACAATGTAAACAAGATTGTTAGCTTTAATTCAAGACTCATAGTGGTCTGGACAGTAGCCGTCGACAATAGATTCTCGGCCAGTATTGCCTGAACCGTGGACTTGTTTATCAAGCAAGTATTAGATTATGGTTAAGTACCGTTAAATTGTGAATGCAATTAGAAAATCATAATAGCTATGTCAAGTCAAGAGAAAAGATTAAAGTAATAGGAGATGTTATGGTAGACTTCGCGTAAAAGAACGTGATTTTATGTTAAACAAGAATAAGTAGAGATAAAGCTAATATTTTAATATCCTTGATTCTACTCTTAGGAGCAAAAAAATCGTCTTGACTTAGAATATAATAGAATAGAAAAAAACGAGCAAGCCTTACAGTAGTCGAAAGCAACATTAACAAAAATACTGCGTAAATAACAGTAACACTATTAGCTGTTGAAACATTTCGATCTGTGTTCATTTCGACCTTGAGCTAATCATTAAAAAAAATGTGAACACCGCATCATCACTTATAGACACCTTTTAAATTAGGAAAAATAAAAGTACCGTTAACAGTATGCGCCTGTGGAGCGGTTAGAATCATAGTTCGTTTATTCTAGATTCATAGCGCGCTTCCATGGCTTCCTGTTACATACTTCCGTCGCATTTCACGAAATAACTCCCACAGACTGCAGGAAAGATTGGTTACACATCCAAAAACCTTGTAATAAAAATGTATCTATTAGCTACTTTTCTCTTAAGTGAAGTAATTACACACGTTTCATAAGTTTATGATCGGACAAATATTTTACTTTTAAGTGTTATTTTATTACAATAATAATTAATAAAGCTAAAAGCGAAAGCGTTTTATTATGTTTGTTTCAAATTTATAGAATAATATTAATATGGCTATGTTATGAAAGTGGGTGTGCAACCAGAGAGATGTGCAAGAAAGGAGTCGGAGAGATTAGGAACACCAATAAGGAGATAGCGAGATGACATCGAACGCTATCTGAGTAGGTGGCAGTAAGCTGCCAAGACCAAAGGAAGCAGAAAAGGCTAACAATGGCACATATATATATAAGGGTACAAACAAGTATTAATATGCTTAGTACCAATATTTTTCCATTTTATTCCATCTTTGTGTGTCAATTCACTTAGGACTAGCCAAAATTTAAAACAACCCGTTAAATCACATACCTGTAATGACTGAAATAAAAAGTATTGAAGATCAAAACAAAAAGCTAAACGAACACCATTCCTCAACAGCAGCATTAACAACACACATCAAAACAAAATTCATTCCATAGTGGCCGGTCGCGGCTCTCTCCAAAATGGCTAATATTTTTCCAATCAAGCGTAGGTACCCCACAAATAGCACAAAGCCATCGAGCGGAAGTTTAACTAGGTTTCCAATGTATGATGCAAGAGACAGAACATCCATGTTCCAGATCCGCGGAATTAATTTCCTATAAGTTGAATTTCTGAGTAGGTCACAATAACATTGATTTGGGTGAGTGCAACAAGTGATAATGTTTTTACGAGTTAAAGAATGATTTTGTTTTTTTATTATTATTCCGTGCAGATGTTTAGAATTCGATCAGGGGAATGAAGGTCCCTCTTGGTACACATAGTCTATCTAATTTGTGAACGGAGTCTAATCTAGGAATCCGCCTGAATAGGCGATGAGCTGCAACCTGTCACTATTTCACGACCTCGTATTGGTTACGGGTACACGGGTGACTGGTTTTAACTTTTAAATTGATGCTAAGTTAACAATTTAAAAGATTGCCACTAAATTTCGTTCAATCATTGCTATCTAATTATCTACGTATAAATAGATGTATACAGATACATTTTTATGTCTTAATCCTTAATGAGATACATAGAACCTAGGGCCATCAGACTTAAAGCCCACGTTTGGCGTGACGATGTAAAAATGGAATTAAAATAGTAAGGGTTGCTAGCCTCATTTCATATTCTTACCCATTCCATCAATCGTTCATCTCGTTAAAATTCATATAGAAACACTTTATATTCGTCGTCATTACATCTATCTATAACATCTTTTGATTACTTTATGAAATGACTATTTACCTACGGCATCAAGTGGAAATGTTTTTATTGCCATCTGTTGAACGCCATCTACTTATTCCGTATGTTGCGACTGTTTTCCTTTCGTTAAAGTTAAAAATTATGGTTGAAATTTTTTAGGGTTTTTGCAGGGTTGATTTCTTTTACCTAACTACTTTTCGTATAGCTTTCCTTCTTGGTTCTCTACCTTAACTTAACTTTCTAGATAGTCGTGAGATCACAGTTTGGGCTGAATCACTAGTTGTAAAATTATGATGATTCCCCTTCCCTGATTTGAAATGTCCAATTTTCTAAGTACTATTTTTGCTTTAAAAAGCACAAATCAAAGTTTAGCAGCTTCACGGAAATTGTTCCCAGTCATAGCATAGCATTTAACAAACCGAGGAATTGATGGCAGTACCGATAATGTAATTCAGTACCGACGGATCGGAGCCCGCAGCATTTGCATAATAACAAGATCGAATGCGCCATAATTTGTGTGCGCGATCACGACCAGTAATGTCCGTGAATTGTTGCTCGGATGCGTTGGCATCTACTCCATAGTGAAATTTTGAAAGGGCAACATTTTATTGAGCTTCTGTGACTTTGTCTACAAAGGCAAAATAATGATTTATCGACTCTACCTTTTATCTTAACATGTTCCGGTAATATCTGTAAATTGATAGTTGGATACATTGGCGTCTACTTATAGTGAAGTTATCTAAGGGGAAAATTTATTGAACTACTACCTATCATTTTATCTACTAATACAACAAAAATGCTTTATCTACTCTTTCTTTCATCTTAGCAAGTAACTTTTGCATTTGCTCCTAAGTCTGGTTTTCGATTTCTGGTAAGTACCTAATTTTTTCTCCACTTTGCACCGATTCGGGCATCCTTGGTTAGCAGTGAGTTCACAATTCGAATTTTAAAATCTGAGTATATACTTGTAAGTTTGTAGATGACTCTAACTCATATATGTACTTAATATAACCATTTTCATCAACCGTTACTTTTTTCCGGTGAATGAAAATATAAAGACATCATAAATATGTGCTTTTAAAGGCACATGGCGTGATAACAGTCCTTTAAGTTAATAATATGATATTCTGAGAGAGACTAGTGTTACGATATTTAGTATCGAGTGCCACACTCGATAGAAAATGGAAATACAAAATTTTTGGTAAATGAGTAATGTAAAACCAGATTCTAGTATAAGAACGAAGTAACTATCGATACAGGTTGTCATGGAAACAGAATGATATTCTTTTTTCTTCACATCATTGATTGAATTTAGCATGACAACATACTTACAGCATACAGGAGTATGACGACATCTCCAAGAAAATCTCCCCTATCCATTACGTGAATAGAAATCGGATTCAATGGAAACAACTATTTTGATATAGTTCATCAGAATACTCGTATAAACAACACTTGGACATGAAGTCATACAAAATAAAGGATAGACATAAAAGAAGAATCAAAAGAAATGTTAGCTGACATTTTCTTTTCCATGGTTAACGCTACATTGCTTATGATTTCAAGTCAAGAAATTACAATTCCAACTGCCTTTTAGATTTGTAAGCAGCTGCAGCTGCTAATCTTTTTCCGAGATTAAAAGAAATGCTTGTTCCAGTTTTAGAAACTGACATTAACAGCGCAACGTGCGCCCTACTTTTAGTACGAGTACTGGTACCAACCCTACGTTCTTCCATCAGATTGGGTTTGTTTATGATTAGACTCATTGCTGACTTCCTGGTTATGGTGTTTTGGTATCAACGCCTCATATTTTATGGTTCTAGTTCATTTGATTAAATAAAATTATAACTATTCCGTAATGTGTTGAGCCCGTGTTTTACTTTGTTCTATTTAAAATGTTATGGTTATCTTTATTCTTGTGCTGCTTCGGAGCCCGGGGTGCGCTTTCCTGCTTTTTCTTCTTCAAATATAACATGCACGTCAATGGTCACCCAAGGATGCCAAAGACCTTGCAAAGTGGAGAAGAAATAGCCGGAACAGTTTGAATGATTTGGCTATATTTTTACGTCTGGCCGCCTGCCTGACGTCAACCCTCTTTGGGATGTATTTGTGCTAAAAGTTTTACAACCAGCCGCTGCCCGACGTTGTGCTAAGTCCTTAGTCCTTTAGTCGCCTCTCACGACATCCACAGGAAGAGATGGAGTGGAGTGGTCCTATTCCAACCCGGAACCACACAGGTAATCACGATTGGATTATGGTTATTTTTATTACTACATAGTAATAGAAACATATGTACCATATTAATTATATCAGTATTTACCACCTGTAAATGTTTGTCTGCAACTTCAGTAGAAAATACAACACAAAAAATTTGCATGGATTATTGAAAAAATTCATAGACTAAAGTCTATCATCGAAATAAAATCAATTAAAAGTTTATGCATATCTTGCCATGAAAACATCTTAGTGTTTAAAGGCCGTAAAGTATTTTTTTATTTTTTATTATAAAATAATCAAATAAATTATGTTCAAGTATTCAGTAAAACAAGTCTACAAGACCTGACATAAATTTACAATAATAAACTATACCACTAAGTACTTCTAGAAATCATTTCTGATATTTTAGCGTGATAGTGGACGAGAAGAAGGAAAAAGGAATCAAAATAGTGATGAGTTGCTAGCCGCATCGCCTATTAGCATGATTTTAGCCCAATCCCTCAAATGGCTTCTACGATCTGCGCGGGAAGAGCAGCAGCTTGTTTATTCTAAATATTTTCTTTTCTTCCAGACCAGCATGAAAGTTACACTAAAGTTTTAATGTTAAAAACATAAATTTAATGTCTCTCCTTTAAAATTATAACGTTTTTATCTTCTCCTAGATATAAAACAAATTAAAAAATCCTGTAATCTCCCGGCTTTTATCGCGTTCAGTAAAAATAACCAGGGAAAGGCGATACGACGCTACTTGTTTGAACTTTAAACGCATTACTTCAAAGGGTGAACTCAGTTATGTAAGTCTATTTATAACTCGCGTGACAATGCGCTCTTGTGTCCTGTCACCTAGATTTTATTACGAAGGATATGAGCTTGCCTTTATGCTTTACCACGTAGATCCTGTTAACCATATTATTAGTATACTCGCCTATTAATTAACTAACAGTCAAATATTACGGCTCGGGAGGTCTTCGTGTACGCGTCGCGAGTCAGATTCGCCCTGAGGAAGACCTCTGGATGAGGTCGAAACATGTCGGCCAGTAGCTGATTATTTACGTGAGTTACTCTTTTATCGAATATTAATAATAAAAAAAAAAACAAAATTTTATTGAGTATATATATCACTTGGCCGTATAAAGTCTGCGTCCATGCATTATCTTGGTAAAAAAACAACAAACACTGTGTCCGATTCCCAACACGATCAGCTATTTTCTTATTCTCGAGTCAAAAGCTGTAATTAAAATTATTAATTTCCACTGGTATTTGTCTGCGGTTCTGGGTGTCTTGTTAATATTATTGATTATAAGCACTCTTCCAAATCAGAAAAAATGTGTTTGCTCCACAGACCATGGACCAAGATAGACACAGCCTCTGTATGAATTTGCGTGTCGATCTGACGTCAGATTGACTTCATTTAAAATCGTCAATTTTAGTCCGTGTATGTCAATTTATTAGATCGGACATTGAGCTCTCTACTGTAAACTTGTCTAAAATCGTCGGAGTAATAAAAGTGAATTTCTTATTAAATATTGTATTGAAAATTGGCACGCCAGGTTTTCATACAAATTGAAGGACTTTCTTTATCTAGTAGTATAGACAGATCTGTGGTTTGCTCGTTAAAATTTGTGAAGTAGTTGTTGGTCTCTTTTTTTTTAAACTTACAACCCGTTAAATTTCTGGATATTCTAAAGTTGTTAAGTCTGGATTTCACGAGCTTAAAGCTTTGAACGTGCCTGTTGCTTATCCTTTGTTTAACGCTTGCTTCACTATTTTGATCCTTAACTTCAACTTTATTAATTTGAATTTTGATATTTAAACTCCCAATATATGAAAGAACTCGCAAATAAGCTTTTAAGAAACTTTGGCAATGTTTTTTTACAGGTGTTAAACCACGTTTTTTTATTATTAGCATATTGGAAAACACGCTAATGCGCCAATACGAAGGTTTTGGGTTCGATCCCCAGCCAGGGCAAATTAAATTAAATAAACGGGCAAGTGCGAGTCAGACTCGTACATGAAAGGTACCGTACCACCGTACAACGTTTTTAAACGCTGAAGAAACACGTTTCTTGTATGACGACTCCCTTTAATTTTTAACTTTATCTTATTTTTAGTATTTTTTGTTATAGTGGTCATAGTAATACATAATCGGTGTAAATTTTAAGTATCTAGTTAGTGCCATTATAAAGATCGAGTTAAAAACGCTGAAAAAAACACGTTTCTTGTATGACGCCCCCTTTTTGTTGTAATAGCGGCCACAGTAATACATAATCGTTGAAAATTTCAAGTGTCTAGCTATTACGGTTCAAGAGATAGAGCCTTGTGACAGATGGACAGACAGACGGACAGACAGCGGAGTCTCAGTAATAGGGTCCCGTTTGCACCCTTTGGGTACGCAACCCTAAAAATGGACTATTTAAATTTTCCTGGGTTATTATAAGAAGTAACAGAAACAGGCGTGATAGTATGTATTATAAGAAGTAGGAATATTAGTGTAAAAATATGAGTAAATAGCTATGTAAGTAGAAATGTACCTACGAGATGCTGAATAAGTAAATAAATAATTTGTAAATGTAGGTTCATTTTGACTTCTCTATTTATTTAAATAAATATAGGTACAAATCACATTGATTGAGCTAGGCAGAAATTATGTATGTACATTATATAGATAAAACTTGGGTTTTTATCTATATAATGTACATACATACATATATATTTTTTTTTAATATAATACCGTTGAGTAATTATAGCGTTACACAAGTTTAAAACTTGCTTTCGGGCTAGCTCAATCAATGTGATTTGTCCCTATATTTATTTATTAATTTGAATAAATAGAGAAATCAAAATTAATCTACATGTACAAATTATTTATTTACTTGTTCAGCATCTCGTAGGTATATTTCTACGTACATAGCTATTCCCTTATATTTTTACACTAATTTTCTTACTTCTTACAATAAAAAACATGTATAAAAGGCAAAACCACTTGAAAGAAGCAATAAGTACAATAAAGTTCGTAACAAAATCATGTAAAAATCCTCATTTATCGCAAATAAATGGCGGAATACTGAACAACATGAAACAAAGCTGGAAAATTTTGTAAACAAATCGATTCACGCAGAATTTTGAACGAAAACAATCGCTGTGAAAAGCATTCGAGAATCGATTAACCCATAAATTGAGAGTCCTGTCTCGAAAACATTTTCATTCCTTTGGGCGGTGTTGCTTATTAGAACGCAATAAACGGGTTAACGCTGGCAGGCAAATTTACCGCATGCTAAAACCGTGCTAATACTAAGCCTTGTCTGAGTTTGCACCTGTGCTGTGCCATATACCTGCTGCACAGTGGATGCTCTAGTTAAAACATTGCTATTCGTTACGTTCGTTACGATAAGGATATTTAATACATAAGTAATAATAAGAGCTATGAGAATACTTTAGATTCACTTCTCTATATTTCCAAATTACAATTGAAGGTAGATGTATACTTGATTTATTTTCATACACATATTATCACTGGTGTCAAATTGATCGAAAAATCATAAAGTGAATATTCACAAAAACTTTAACATTTTCAACAAAAAAATACTGAACGAAAATTGATTAAAACTATAAAGAATCTTATTCCAAGAACATTTCATCTTGCTGGGTGGTATTGGTCATTAGACCGCTATAAACGGGTTAACGCTGGGCGCAAATTTTCCGCATGCATAGGATAATAGTCGGATAATTTTGCCTAGGCTGACCCGTACGTAAATATACTGTGTAGCTGTAATTATATCTGCTTTATAATGAACACTACAACATATACACACACACAACAAACAAGCTTTCTACCATGCTTTATTGACCATCCGTTTTCTTCCTTTCATCTGCAAATCGTTAGGGGATTTCAATTTTTATAAACGTACTCGTATTCTTGAAATGTATTCGAAGGTTAGACGGCAGTCGCTCTGTTTAAAAACCAGTAACCTCGTCAAATCACCCAGGTTAGGTAGCGGACCCCGGGCTCTGAAGCGTTACCGCTGAGGATGCAACTGAGAATACGCTGATGATGATAATGATTCTTGAAATGTGCGACTTTTGGAAATGCAAATTAGCTTTATAGACGAAAGCTGACACAAGATACGGCTGCTGCTGTGCTCTTATTTTGAAGGACAAGACTCACTTTAGACCACTAAGCCAGATATTAAACATGTTTTCGTTTGTCGCAAAAAACCTGCATAGTAATCCAAAAACCTAAACTTTTACAAATGAATGTACCTAAACAGAATTTTCACCAAAAAGCAATCGAAAATCGATTAAAACACCAAGTTCTGGAAAATTTTCACGGCTTCGAGTGGGTTGATCATTAGAGTAGCGTTCACGGGTTAACGCTGCCGGGCAAATTTTCCGGCATGCCTTGCTTAATTTTGCATCACGTATATTAGCGCTGATCAGACTAAGCATTAAATTGCTTGTGGATGGTGAATCAGGCAGGGGTGATTGAAAGGTATACCTACATACCTGCTTGATGTATTTAAGTTTTAATATTGCAATAAGTAAATATCTACCAATTAACAGTAAAATTTTACTATCCATTGTTTCATTTGTGTTACATAGATACTAAGTAGGTATGAAAGTTTTACAAAAGTATGATGATAATTGTGTATTCGTATAATACTTACCAAAAAATACTTAATCGTCTACTACAAATATATCTCAGCTAAAATAACGTTTTTGCAATGCGCAAATTTGCATGAAATGCAGAAAATACAGTCGGATTTTATTTCCCAAAAAACATAGCGATGATAATAAACTTGAAAACAACCTTCTTGTTTGTCACAAGGTTACTACAAGGTTAAGACATAAATCATAGGTATTCTTTTGACAAACAGGTGGACGTATGGACTGGAAGTTTAAACCTATACGCATCTGTCACTCGTAAATAAGAGTGTGATTGATAGGTATCAATCAGCGTTAAACATATTTAATACTAAAATATATATCGTTAAATCATATACTGGCCAATTGGCCATAATAATTAAGTACTTGTAGCAGTGCTTGTGGCAATTAAGTAATAGAGGCGAGATTAAGTTCTCAATCTGAAGTGGCCATGCTGGGAGCGAGGATCAAACGGCGCATTTAAATGCCCATAATTTTTCACTGCGAATGCATGGGAACGCTGCACAGGATGTGCTTTGATTAAAACGAATTGCCCACCATCGCACTTGAGCATTGCAACATTGATCATAATTTTGTTTAATTAATTTAGCTTAGGAAATAGTTTGTCATCATTAGAAATGTGGCATGATTCTTATTAGATACCTAAATTGTGCAAAGAAATAATTTTTGAGTGGATCCCGGTCTAATTATGGAAGGTAGCTAAAATTAAAAAAAAATACATGAAAAAGACTTTGAGTGTACCAACTTTTAAAATGATGAATTACGAGTATATACTTAATCAAGAGAAAAGCCCCATCTAGAAAATATAAGCAAGCAACGATGATATTTCACAATTTATCAATATCTACGACTGAAGATAGAAATCGTGTTATAGTTGTATACTTACTAAGAAAACCTTTCTTGATATTATTTTAGTGATGAAGCAGTATTGATAACTGATATCAGTATATTAGATGCAGATGTGCAATCCAACACCACTCACAACACCACTTAAATACTCGCACAACATGCTACCGCAGCTCTGTGCCAAGGTTCGCACTTGTGACTGTTTGGATGTGAGACAAACAATCAGGTTATAGGTCTGATTAGTGTTTACACTTCGACTAGATGCATTATGTATTTACTACTTGCAATTCTGTTGAGTTTTATCTATATATGCCTTCCTGATTGATCAGATCATCGCCTCGTTCGAATGATGATGTCAATAGTATTAATACTTAAACCACGTAGAAAAAAACAATTTACAATGACAACTAATATTACTATTTTGTGGCGTTTCCGTGACCTCTCCCTAGGCACTAGTTTTATTATAAATTGTAGTGTGTGTGTATATATCTTAGTGATATGGATAGTCAGACGACTTGACTGAGGTGTCAGGAAGGTGCTAGATGCAGTTCAATCCAACCACATTTTTTTGTGATTATGCTTTTTAATTCTAACTAGTCCTAGAGACCTTCAACATGAAGCAACAAGGGTGATCATTTATCAAACAAGATTGTCATATTTGGATGATAAATAAAACTCTAATAGTTGTACTGTCAGCATTTAAAATATTATAACTATTGTTTTCGGTATAACAAGCCTTCTTAAAGTTTTGTTATGAATTTACTTCTATTTCTTGCAATATCTCGCCTCATAGAACTCGTCAATGACCCTCAACCGATTCAAATGATGATCTCAGTTGTATTCGGATTTTATTTTGGGGCATGACATCTCCCTTGGCGTGATTGAGGTTTGCAGTTCTAGGGAACACATTACGTTCAGTCACAATCTAATTTCAGTTTAAGACGCGTAATCTGGGTCACAATTTCTCTGTGACTTTACTAAACTGCAAACTACTCTTTTGATTACAAAAACTAATACGAAGACTATTGGTAATTCGGTTGGCTAAAACTTTATACTTTAAGTTTTTATTTATACTTTAAATATCATACTTGAAGCTTATAACCAAACTGACCTCAAAAAAATGTTTGTTTTATTTATAACCGTAATTATTTATGATGTTCAATTACAATAAAGGTAAAAAAATATTAGGAAATGAGGTTGACAATAAAGGGCCACCATATAATGTAGATATAACATAGAGAAAAGGCGAGTAAGAAGAAGAAAAAATATGCAAAATGCGCAAATTAATTTTATAAAGCAAACAACATACAAATAAACCTTATTTACTTAATGGTGTACATACTCGTAGTTTTCGCTTACTAGTCATGTTGTATTTGACTATTCGATTTATATGCAATTTATTGTTTTTGTATTGTAATTTTCTATTCTTCTAAATATTTGATTTGCTGGTAAAAAAACTAGCCAGGTCGATTGTTGAGGTTCTTATAGTTTATTTCAGGATTGTTTAAAGAACTTGGCACCCATTTAGATCTCAATTATTTTGTCGGTCAGTTCAACAACAAAATCATATCATAATATTGAACTTGGCTAGCATTTATGTTTTAAGTAGAATTAGTGTTACATCAAACTCAGCTTAGATGTCTAGTTTTTATACACATTTAGTCTACTACTACTATTTCAGCCCACATCAACCCACTGTTAGGCATAGGCCTCCCTTTTTTTGCGCCATTCTATACGGTCCTGTGCCTATGTACATTTAGTCTAGACAAGATAATTGGGTATACACGTTTATACAACGAACTTGTAAAAGGAAACTTGTTTAAAGATCTTTCTCACATAATAAAAGCTGAGTCATGGATCCATTAGATCTGAAAGGATTTTCAAAGGATAACTTTCCTTAAAATAGAGAGAGGATAAAAACTGAGTTGTTTTCATGTTTTCATTGATAATAATAAAACAGTATTTTCGTAGAATGTATCCAAAATGCTTGCTCTACTATTTAATTAAATGGCATGTTGTTCTTACCTATTTATCGAGATATATTATGAACGATGTGTGAACAAGGAAAAGCTTTTCCCACATTGGGTTACGGAGACATTTGACATTTGCGGCGCACGAGGATATTACAACTACTGCACACAGTGACAGAAGTCCTCTGTCCGGGCAGAAGTAAACCGGGCTTAGGGACCGAGACTTTGGGTGGTTTTTTGGTTGCACTAGAGTGGGGTCACCAACCTTTTGACACTGAATTTCAGTCACGGTGTCACTGTTGCTATCCACGGTCGATTCGGAAAACGTAACGCCGCGGCGAACGCGGCGCGTGGCGGCGTGCGCCAGGGCGCAAGCGTCGTAGGGCGTGCTTCGGCGCGCGGCCGGTCGCGCTCGCGGGCCGAGACTGCCAGAGTTCGCGCGTTTTCCCTCCCGCGCTTTCCCGGCGGCGTGCGCACATCAAGCCTGCATTGTTCTGCAAATAGCGAGCAGCCGACGCGAGGGCTGGGCCGCTATTCAACGGAGATGAGCGCGCGCCTTTCAGCTGAACCCACTACGCGATGAGAGCGCCAACTTCGCTCACAAAAAAACAGTTTAGCTTCGTTCGTTACACAATCGCAAGTTTCATTACGCTCGGGCTGCGGGCTCGTGTGTGTGTCTAGACAAATAGGTTGCCTTGAATATTGCTGGTCTAGCGTTTGAAAAGGTGTTCTAAATAAAAGTTTTTTTTTATTTCTTTAATTCGATAAGAGATGAAGTATCTTTATTATAGCCTGAAAATCACTACAGTAGTTAGTAGTAAATATATACACGATACGTGATACCTAAATCTAACCTCATAGTAATCTAATACCCGGTCCCGGCTGTCATCGTTGAATGGCAGCAGTCAAGGTAGGTATGGCAGCTTTAGGCAGCCTAAAAATCTGACACCAGTGTTGGCCACTTACTCACAGAAAAACATACAATAACTTTTGCTACTTAATCCAAAAGTTCCAGTCACAGGGAAATCATACATCAAGTTTTCTCTCGTCTTGGAAAGTCATTAATCATTAACAGGCAATCATTAATCATCATGAAATATTCAGTAACTCAGATGATTGAATGAAAATGGGTAGATAACACGAAAAGAAATAGAATAAAACAATACTTTGTAGGTACTTATACAACCTGCACGCTACCGTGGTAACTGCAGCCCCCTCCGATAGGGTTGGATTAAGGGCCAAAACCCACAAGCGTTTTTCAAGCGTGTTTTTGCCGTGAACGTTGCTGCTCATTCTGTTGCGTACCTACACCTTCCTTAGTCGCCTCTTACGACACCCGTGGGAGAGAAAAGCGCGGTTATGACTTATTACAAATCATATTTCACTTTGCCGTCACCGCAAGGCCTTAATTCTCTTAGTTAACAATATTTTCTCGCGCTGCTCCTAAGATTACAGAAATATCTTTCACACCCCCTGCATATCCTGTCGACTTAAGAGTCCCCTTACCCTAGACAGAATCAGACTATCCACAAACAAACGTAGTCTAGCGTTTATTTTGAAATGACATGTCAGATATCGGCAATTTTTTTTGAAGTGAAAACTTCTTTAGCGGCGTTGTGCATTTTTTTTGTAATGGGTAAAAAATGTTAAACTCGCGTCAGGACACGTGTCCTGATCGAAAATTCGTAAGACGGAATGACAGCCGGCGCGGCGTAGGGGAGGAAGTATTTATACTATAATTTCGACGAAGCTGTCAGCCGGCTCGTTGGTCTAGGGGTATGATTTTCGCTTAGGGTGCGAGAGGTTCCGGGTTCAAATCCCCGACGAACCCAAACCTTTTTGAAGTGAAAACTTCTTTAGCGACGTTGTGCACTTTTTGTCATGTTTGTGTACGATAGCGCAATAAATAAATATTGTATTCTACCACATAAATGATAGTACTTTTATACTGATAATTAAAGCAATTCGTGCAAAATTATTACCTAACCATTCCAAAATATCAAAAATGCACAACGTTAATATTCAAGTTTTCACTTCTGGCGGCACTCCCGGAGTGCAACCCGTCGTTTTTTAGTACGTCGAAATACGCATGATGACTGAAAAAATATTTTTGGCCCATCGGTTAGTTTATTAAAAAATATTGTACACGTATTTTTCCTTTTCTCTGAGAAACAATAAATAAGGAAGATACAGCGCATTTAAATTTCGCATGACGTCACGATTTTTACACATCGGTGACATCACAAGCCCCCACTCTGGAACTTTGATACTCTGTATCTTTGTGAATTTTTACTTTTTTGATAAACTGAAAATTATGGGTACATTATTTTTGGATAATCTGACTAACGGACTAATTAGAATAATACTTTTCTGACCCAGTCATCAGCCCTATTGCTTTGTTTTCACATCTAAATATGAACTTGAAAGAGAATTATAGTGTATCATATCATATTTGACCATCAGTATGAAAAACTTCTACATCTGTACTTGTATTTTCTTTCAAGTTCATATTTTGACTGTGGAAAACTAGTTATATGGCTTAGATATATGCAATTTCATTAAGGCCATACTTTAATTTTCCAGGCTCCAGTGCTGCCCCCATTTGAAATAAATTATTTAAATGAAAACGGAGATATCATTTAAAATTTCGTCTCTACCAAGCCCTATTTATCCCTTCAAACTATTTTATGAACTACTGTTTACAGTTGAAAGTGAGAACGTGAACCTTTTCTTCGCACATTTGCCAAAAGTGGCCGTTTTTCGCAAATGTGCGAAGAAAAGCTTCACGTTCTCACTCAAGCTCTAGGGCTTGGTAGAGACAAATTTAAAATGATATCTCCGTTTCCTTTCAAATAATTTTTTCAAATGGAGGCAGCACAGGACCCCGGAAAATGCAAGTATGGCCTTAAAATTAAAAAATACTACTGAAATCTGACATGTCATTTCAAAATAAAAGCTAGACTGCGTTTGTATGGAAAAGTCTAGGGTAAGGGGACTCTTAAAACGTGGACATAATTTCATCATTTAATTTCAATTATATAATATCACTTCGGTCATCTTTCTGAAAACACCCGCAAATTACTTCTATGATAGAGCCCTTATTACGATATCCACAAAAGTGTGCCACTATATAGCTATACTCGTACGTATGTACAAGTGTATTATGTTCCCGGTTGTAAGTAAACGCATTAGCTTGCAACGAGGCCACTACCGACCATTACTCGGAAAGTCGATTGTTTGCGATCGACATTTGTGATGTGTGTGCCCGCGCTTGTTTAATGTTTGTATACGAAACGCCCGCGGTTACACCCAGCGTTTGTGAAATTGATGCTTACTTTGCCAGATGACGAGCTTTGACGTGTCAAGGTTGGTAAATGGGGTAACATTGCCATGTCTGCTAATAAACAATGGGGTAATATTGCTATGTATGGTAACGAAAAATAAGGAAGGGATGAAACATTTGAAAATGCAGCAGAAAAAAAAACATATTGGGTTAATACAGTCATGTATGGTAACAAACAATTGGGGTAATATTTCCAAGTCTGGTAACAAACGAAGATAGGTACAAAACATCAGTACCTATCTTTGTTTGTTACCAGACTTGGACTATTTTATTTTGGCTGTAAAGAATTACAGCCTAAATAAAATAGTCCACTGTTGCGGCCATGTGTCTCTCGGCCTAGAATAGGACCACTCCATCTCTTCCTCTGGATGTCGTAAGAGGCGACTAAATGACTGAGTATTTGCTGCATTCCCAAAAAGGGTTGATGTCAGGTAGGCGCCGATCGTAATTCTGCAGCCAATAGGGATGCGGATTGGGTCAAAAATAAATAATTTTCTACTAATAAGAAATAAAAAAATCACAAAATAATATTACTTGTAATTGATCACATCAATTTTGAACGTGATTTTAGATTTATGAATGCAGAAAAACTGATATAAAGAACGCTCAAGAAGCTATGGTGTCACACAGGCCAGTATTTCAGAAAAGAAAAAGTGCCTATCTGATTTCATTGTTAAAAACTAGCGGGTTCCCTTACTTTTGTTTCGGATTTTTAGTCTCAACTTATCCGTGGATAAGAATGAGTCAAAGCAAAGCTCCGAGGCTCCGAAGCAGCATTAAATTAATTTCTGATTTTCTTAAAGGTTGACTGGTAGAGAATGCATTAGCGTTTATTTCACCTTTTGATCCATTGTGATCTATAAAGAGTTTAATATGTATTTAAATTAAATAAATAAGCATCAATTAGAATCAACATAGATGAGATGGACTCCTCTACTAAAATGCAATTATAATAACCAGAATCAGAATTTATTGCAAATCACTGTTTTACATTTAGATCTTAATTTTTTTCAGTACAAGTGACGCCCTGTAATGGCACAG
Organism: Acrobasis repandana; assembly: GCA_963576875.1. Taxonomy (NCBI): domain Eukaryota; kingdom Metazoa; phylum Arthropoda; class Insecta; order Lepidoptera; family Pyralidae; genus Acrobasis; species Acrobasis repandana. The sequence continues at coordinate 8,178,793 of OY756218.1, forward strand.
CAAACATAGAGGCACTAGATGCCAGTTACTTAAATATCAAATTATATTATTAAAATATTTAATTTTATAACATTTTTAACATAACAACATAAATAAACCAGTGGCATCACCAGTGGGTTGACTGGTGATAAAGCCAATGGCTTTAAGTCCGTCTACTACATTTGTAATGAAGTTATATGATCATGACATAAATATTACATTGTTGTAGAGTAGGTAACTTAAAATTAAGCACTAAAGTAAATATTGCAAACAATAACTAAAAATAAAAGCTGCAGCGCTCAAAAGCTCATCTGCCAGTGTAATGAAAGTCCATCGTCAATTCCCGCGCACGCCGCTGAATATCAAACCGCAGCTATTAAAGGAAAAGCGGATAGTCCGAGAGCCTATGTTTTACGTAAGTAGTCGTCGTAAGTAGTAGTCGTAAGTAAGTCTACAATTTGCAAAATAATTATTTAATAATTAATTTAAAAAAAATATTAAATAAAATGTTTGTAGGATTATATATATTTTTTATAATTACAACAACTAAGTTAGGAGACATGAAAAAAAGGCGCTACCTATTTGTTTAATCTGTTATGGGCGATGCCTTGTTAAAAGTTCTGATGGTGGGTATTAAAACTTATGATATAAGGTATAATTACTAATTCGGAAGTACAAGAAATCAACTTTGTAGAGAGCAATTTTGATATTCAATTATCTTTAAAACTTCAAACGTCTAATGCCACAGTTCTATGACATAAAATCTTAACGTCCTAGGCTTTATCTACACTTTACTGTTAGGTATAAAGTCATGCTTGTGTATAAGCACAGAACAGGTATTAGTACTCACGTACAGAAGTCTCACTCAGCAAAGAAATTTAAAGAAATATCTACTTAATGTGGTTAGCGATATGGTTTAATTTAGATACCTAGACATCCATTTCAGGCTAATTTCATTTTTATTACTCTGGGCAAACGATTCGTATAACTAAATTTACAACTCCGAGTGGCCGTCAATGTAGCAGTGGGCTCGCGGACTAATAGTGGTATGGTAATACAGAGATAGTGGCAAACTGAGGCTAACTGGGTAATTATGCGATCTGTGCGCGCTCAAATTGCCCACCAACAAATTGGCTTTCTACCAAATCACCTACGTTAGGTTTCGCTAGCATGCATTTAGTATTTTTCAATGGTAAAGCCTAGTTTTGTTTAGTATGGGTAAAGCCAAATAATCCCAAATTTTAACAAAAATTCAATCGAATAAATATGGCCAATAAAATATGCTTCGGAGCTTTTTCAGATACAGAGGTAGGTATTATTAGATCTTTATACCTAACAGGGTAGACATAATGTAGAGCCGCAATATGTAAAGGCCACATTCAGAGAATTAATGAAAGGATCAAAATAAATTGTAACGGGTTGCTAGTCGCATCGCCTTTTGACATGATTCAGGTTCTTTATCTCAGTGATTTGTATGTAAATGATAATGATGTTATAAAATGTTATGCGTTATTGACCGAGCGATCGGAGATAGCGAAGCGTCTAAGTTTCGAGATTGGCGAAAAAAGCTTTTGTCCGTCAGTTTGTCAATTCGTCGGTTTGTTCTCGCCTACAGGTCGCATTTCTCAACCGATTCTCGTGAAATTTTATGAGCAGGTTCGATAAATAAAAAGATTTTTTTTGCCGATTCAGTTTTTGGAAATTTTTCAAACTAGCGGAGATATGGGGATTTAAAGTTTAAAATTATCATATTTCAGCCATTTGGAAGAAAATCAAATATGTCATAAAAATTTTTTGTTACCCTTATTAGGACGCAACTTTTTTGTCTGAACAACTTTTTTATCAGATGAACTGAAGTCGCGAGGTTTACAGCTCACAGAGCCACTAGTGATTATCAGTGATACCTACATGAAATATACAGATCTCACTCACTTAAAAAACATTCAAAAACATTCAAGTTTCAAAAGAACCCCCTTTTTAGGGTTCCGTAGCCAAATGGCAAAAAAACGGAACCTTATGGATTCGTCATGTCTCACTGCCACTTTTTTCCAAAACTTTAAGAACTATACTGTTGAAAATTGGTAAGTAGATGTATTGTGGGAACCGCATTAAGATTTTCACACAAAAATAGAAAAATAAACAATAAATTTTGGGGGTTCCCCATACTTAGAACTGAAACTCAACATTTTTATTCCATTAAACCCATACGTGTGTATCTATGAATAGGTCTTCAAAAATTAAATTGAGGTTTCTAATATAATTTTTTTCCAAACTGTGTACTAAGTGGTAAAATGTGTGTCGTCGTCCCCCCCTGTAACTTCTAAAATAAGAGAATGATAAAACTAAAAAAAATATATGATGTTTATTACCATTATAACTTCCACCGAAATTTGGTTTGAATGAGATCTAGTAAGCAGTTTTTTTTAATACGTCATAAATAGTAAACGGCAATAGAATTTTTATATTATGTTACTTGCTGCTACGGAACCCTTCATGGGCGAGTCCGACTCGCACATGGCCGCATTTTTTTAATAAACTAAAAATCTTTTTTTAAATACCACTAAATATACGTTTGACATTGTCAGAAATGATTTGTAGGTAGGTACCTACATAAGTAAATCAAAATCTATACATATTTTGATACATGCAACATGTAAGTAAGTTGAGACCCCATTGGACGTGAATAATAATTATAATTTTTAAATGAATATCTTTATTTAAAAAATAAAATCAATCGCGGTAATTTAAGTCCCATAATGTGAACAGACATTGTGACCGCGAAAGTCTAAAATCAGATGAAAAATATAATTCCTTACTGTAACTGCTGTATGCCATAAATTATCGGAACCTTGTTCGAGTAATGAATTATAATTGTGAGATAGGAACACGCATTCCATGAAGACAGCTAGTTAGTCCAATGGTCCCCCCTAGGTTCCAGATTTATGTTTAATGAGCACTAGGAAACCTGCACATAAATTGTAAAGTCATTTGCTCTGACATTCATCAATCCACAGATGTAACTTTAGTTCCAGGTGTAGTAAAGGTGCAGATCTGGGAGATAAGGAAAAACTAAGAATGTACCAGCTGCTTCGATTTCCGCGCAGATTGTAATAGCCGATCGAGGAAAGGGGAAGAGATTTCTTATGAAATAAGCAGTACCTATGTACTCTATTTTCTTACTTTGTTTGTATTTTGTGTACATGAATTTTGTAAATAAATGGGCTAGAATCTGAAACAAATCAAAAGGCGATGCGACTAGCAACCCGTCACTATTTTGTTTGTATATGTATTCCCTTTTTCAATCTAACGCCCACCATCACACTAAACGTGGCCTTTGGGTCTTACGACTCTGGACTCTGTCTACCCCGTGAAGCATAAAGACATGATAATGTATCTGTATCCTCTTTTAATTTCGTTTAAAAGCTTGAGCATAACAGATTTCTTTTCGAATGTGTTATTTGTACTTTTCGATATTCTATCCATTATTAAAAAAAATATAATATATCATTAGTTTTAGGTATAAAGCTGGGAATCAGAATCACAAGTACTAGAACTCGATTTTATAGATTATTAATTACTTCATTGAGAGGCCTATTCCCAGCAGTGGAAGAGTCAAGGCTGCAAATGATGGTGATGGTTAATAACCTACTTCCTAATGTTTCAATTACCTCTAAATATTTAATAAGAACAATATATAGAAGCATGACTAGCATCGTATTGACGACACCGCTTGCTGATACATAAGCGTTATTGACACTTACCACTACATGTACCTTAGAGTCATCTATCCACTCTAACATTAAAAAATCTAAAATAAATCAAGAATCAAAATGTGACTTACATTTTCATTGTTTCGTAAACCAGGAACAAGCTCAAGAACACCAAAACGAAAATAGAAAACCGATCGTCTAGTATTTACTTAAACAACACGAGTTCATAAATACAATCGCAACAATGTCCATTACTATAATAACATAAACACTGTTGTTATATGATTATAACACTTGTAAATATAACTTATAACACGCTCGCGCTACACCGCAGACGAACTCCATAAGCTCCATCCAAGTCTGAGCTTTCAATACGGTGTTTTTGTTTGAGTGAAAGAGCGAGATGGAGCAAAAAACAACATAAGTTTCGGAAGACTTCGGCTATCTTCGGAGCGCCTGTTGAGTTCAGGGGTTATAATAACACGGAATAGCCTTAAATAGGGAACGTGACGATGCATATAGATCACCAAGTTCGTGTACCTTTAGCTTAAGTCAGTATAAAAAAATTATAACATGAAAATGTAGAAGTTACAACTTTACTTGGAATTGGAGATATAATTTAAGACCACGAGTAAGTTAAGGTAGAGCTGATGAAATGAGATACCTTGTTATTAGTCAAGTAAATTTTGAAGTAACTTTTTTTTATTTCTTAAAAAATAACTAGTATAATATTATCTTTTTCTTCTTTTCTCAGCCCACATCAACCCACTGTTGGGCATAGACCTCCCTTTTTTCGCGCCATTTTCTACGGTCGCGTATTTTTTTTTTTGCTTAAGAAATCATCATCATCCAAGCATCCTCAGCGGTAACGCTTCAGAGCCCGGGGTCCGCTACCTAACCTAGGTGATTTGACGAGGTTACTGGTTTTACACTTTTTTTTTTTTTATGGAATCAAAGCACTCCAAAGTCATTCCTAAATTAGTCAAAAACATCTTCATGGCTTGGAAGCAGCCAAACACCTTACCAGTTACAATACTAAAACCGCATCACGTCCGTAAATAAACGCCCCCGCTAATGCCCTCATTGTCATCCCCTGATTGTCCATCGCGATACCATTTATAAAGGGGTTGATATCACTATACGAAAATCTAATCTATTTACATTCAGTTATAGAGTCGACTTTTATTTGTCTATTTATACTCATAGAATGCATAATTCAAGATTAACCTCTTGAAATATTAAAGATGCTATCATGTTCATGTACTCAATTTTAGCCCATTAGTACGTACGCAGAAACCATAATAAATCGGTAACATTCTTATTGCTTTTACCATAAACCAATTTTGTTGAAACGTGTTATATTAAATTCAACACAAAATTTCTTTAAACAAAATTACACCAAAATTACATTTGGCATAGCAACATATAATATTGTAAGTTTTAGGGGCCGATTACTGATGAAAAACGCCATGCAAAACTTACAACTCTACTAAAGATCACGTTGCAAAAAAATAAATTTCGATTAAGTACTTTAAATTGTTTACATAGTATATATCAATTTTATTTTGTTAGTTCTATATTTAGAAAAAAATATCCAAAGAATATAGCGTAGCTGATCACAACAACAAACCAATGGTAATATATCACGATCATATTGATCATTGTGACTCAATATATTGATCCATATTATTCTCACGGTAGGCAGCGCATTGAATGGAGAATGGCAGCATCGGAAACAGATGGGGGCGGCGTTGTAGGGCTCGGATTGTCCCGTACGTACGCCCGTAGTGGTAGTATTTTACACTATACCGCCATAAACTTAAGAATGGATGAAAAAAGAATGGAATCTGAGCCGTTATATTTTGATGGCTGGCTGATAGATTTTTTGTTGATTTTTTTTAAACATTCTTAGAGGACTGTAAAAGAAAACTTACTTATCAAATGAGATTGTTTATTGTAACTTAGTTTTTTCATTGATGCGAATTGAAGAATGTTATTATCTATTATTTGATAGCTGAATATGACTCTTTTTTTAAGAAAAAAGCTTGCGTTTTTTCTCTCTCGGAATTTAGAATGGCTTTTTCGGGCCATTGGTTGGGTTAAAAATACGGTGTCACACACAAATGAACTTGTCTATTTTGATGACTTTTTAAAACTTTCTTATTCAGTATAGTGTTTTAACGTAATTTTTTTAGATATGTAAGATAATAATTATACAAAAATTATGCAATTTAACACGGCATTGTGAATTTATTTGCAATTAAAGTTACTGCATATTTTGTATACTTAAATACCTATTATTTCTTCTTTCTTAAACACCGTGTAATCGTTCAGTAGCTTAGTACGGTTGAAACAATTCACCGAACTTTTGGAACTCTAAAGTTGCAGTAGTTCGCATAAAAAGTATGTAATTAAAATTATAGGATAGTACTGGTTGTACCGTATGTTGTACAGATAATAAAGAAAACACTTAGAGATGCTATAAAAACACTATCAAGTGAAAAATTCCTTCTGCGAAAAAAACAAAAGCATAACACGAAGTTTATGGTTTTGATGATAATCCTGCTGCAATCCTTTTCCACGGCTACTGTGGTTGATATTATGACAGCTGCCGGTCACGTAAACAGCGTGCGCGTGCGCAGATACAGATTGTCGGAACTTCTGTCGGCGCCATCAGGAATTTCTCAGAAGCGGAAAACAACAGGTAGGTACTGAGAAAGGCATTCCAAGGTTGAGGTTAGTACTCTGGATATAACTCAAGAATTATTTTAAACATTGTGTAGTACTTGGGTTGGTCGACGTATTGAAAACACATACGATAGGTTATTTTCCTTTACGTAACCAACTCTGGTTGGATTTATGATGAATACATATAAAAATAAGTAAAAAAGTAAGTAAGTTAATTCTAAGGAAATTATGCTAAATTAGAAACTCTTCCATCAAAAAAAACGTGTCCCATCTGCTTCTCTTCCCGCGAAGATCGTAAAAGCCGATCGAGGAATGGGTGAAAGTAAAAATTATGTTAATAGGCGATGCGGCTAGCAACCAATCACGATTTGATTTCTTTTTGCACCTTTTCGCCCACCATCACGCTAAAAGTGGTCTTTGAGTCTTGCGGCCTTAGGCTCTGTCTGCTTAGAGCCGTAAGACCCAAAACGCTCTGTCTGCTCCTGGGAAAAGACTTGCTAGTGCAAGAAATTTAATGTCCACATACAGATTTTTTAAAGTTTGACTTCCTCGTCGATTGTAATATTTATGTGCGCAACATCAAACAAGTTACCAAAATAATTGAATTAAAAAAAAACCGACTTCCATTTTTTTAGGAGTTTCTTTCATATCTCCATAGTTCTTTATCATATCTTCACCAAATTAAAATGGGACCAACTTGGTAGTAAAAGCCTTAAAATAAAAAAAGAATCATCAAACAAAATCGGTTCACAGTTGGCGAAGTTAGTCGCGTTAGCAATTGAAACATACATAAAAAATAAAAATAAACATACAGTCGATTTGATAACCTCCTCCTTTTTTGAAGTCGGTTAATGAAGAGAAGCAGCATCACTTACGAAACATGTTATATCTTTATTCGGAGGACAGTTTCAAACAACGGGTTCTCGTCTCACATCAAGTTATAACTTAACGCCTTCCAGTAAACATACGTCTACAATGTGATTCTATTTTTTATTATCTGTTGTTGCTTTCGCCTAAAAATCAGACCGGTTTGCTAGAACATCGACCCGAACTTACGTTGTGCATTCCGTCTATAGCAATGGCTCGATGGATGACCGTCTGTCGGGTTTTAAATTAGGTATTTTTCGGAGTTGTTCACACCAAACGTATAGTCCGTCTCGCCGCGCGCCGACTGTGAGCTGTGAGTCGACATTACGTTCACGCTCCTTATCAACATCTGTGATACTTACTCGTAATTCCAAGATTTCGTTAGCACTTGAATATAAAAGTTTCATCAAAGAGTTTATGTTGCGCTCATATGAAAGAAACTACTCCTGATTATTTATTTAGGTATTTAAGTCTTGTTTTTGTTAACAATAAAAATATCTAATGCAAGCATATTCCTGCTAAAGAAATATATATCATGAAATTTTTTGTAAATACTAATAGATCAAAAAACGTAATGTTACTACATACTTACAATTTTTAATAAAATTGGGATGACTTGATCAAAAAAAGAAATGAAGGGCATCGCGACTCAACCAATAAATAAGCAATTATCTCCAAGCATCCCATCACCCGGAAACAGAGTTTGTTGTTATTAAATTTGTGGTAGAATGCACTGTTATCGCCCATCTATCAGTCGTTGGACGGCTGGAGTGGCTGGAAACAAGGCGATCGCCGGAAGCAAGTTCAGCGAACGCTTAATGTAATCATAACCGAGGCGTCTCTGTACGTGATAATTTAATTTGTTGATGCACTTATTCTTTGGAGGAAAAAAAGTTAAATAATATCTCCAAAAATCTTTGTACATGTTTTATTATCACGTATTCCATTCATCGTATGAACGACCTAGGTAAGAAATAAGCGTCATTGTATGATAAAAAAATCAAAAATATTTAATTGTATGTATTTTAGAATAATTGTCAATTTTAACGTTGACGACCTCCGTGGCGTAATGGTTAACACGCTAGACCGCTAATCCGGAGGTTCTGGGTTCGATCCCCAGCCAGGGCAAGTAGGAAAATGGCCTTTTTCAAATTGTACCGGGTCTTGGGTGTTTATCTATATATGTATTTATCATTAAATATAGTATCGTTGAGTTAGTATCCCATACCTAACACAAGTTTAAAATAGTTTGGAAAATCCAAAAGTGCACGCCTCATAAATATTATTGTACAAGTGCGATAGAAAATAAATAGAGACACATTTAGTTAAAAAAATCACTTGATTTTTGTAAGGCGAGAGTAGAGCACTACCTCATGCGCTTCGCTTATTAGGCGTGCAATAAAATCTTCGTAAAAATATTAAACATATAGGAACAAATCAAATCACACTGATTAAGCTAGTCCCAAAGTAAGTTGCACGCCTCATAAGCGAAGCGCATGAGGTAGTGCTCTACTCTCGCCGACACATACTTTTCTTCGTTTTAAGTTAGCAATAAAACAATCAAAATCAATTTAATTGTGAAAAATGAGATTATGAGGCGTGCACTTTTGGATTTTCCAAACTATTTTGTGAATGTATTAGATCGGTCTTAAAAGGTTGGGCCATAAAAATGTTAGACGATAAATATCTACATATAACTAGCATTTCAGACATAATTGACATCTTCACAGTGCATCTGGTGCTATATCTAACCCCCCATATGGTACTCATTACACAAATCGTAACACAGCAATAGAACAAAATGTGTGACAGACAAAACAGCATACGCATTACGCATCTCTTTTGACAACGTAACACAATTCAACCACACGATTCCACTTCCTCCTCTAAATTTGGAAGTTATTGTGCCTATATTTGGCTACTCTTCATTATCTTAGCCAGAAATAGCACTATTGCCGTGCCGTAAACGTCTTCCCCTCCATTACCCCCCCATTGCCCCCTTCCCCTACCATTGCGTGACCGCCACCAACAAAGGTGTGACTATTGCAGCTGATTGTTTACAAACTAAGAAATTGAATTAATTTTTACAAAAAAGGACGGTTAAGATTTTGCGGACTGTAAAATAGAGCAGTATGTATTTTGAACACAGCCTAACACCCCAAAGTTGCAAAGAAATTAAACCCATGAATATATGTACTATATTTTCTTTAGGACAAATCGCACTAATTGAGTTAGCCCCAAAAATAAACACCTAAGACCTCGGACAGTTTGAAAAAGACCATTTACCATCCGGCCCTTGTTGGAGATCGAACCCAGAACCTCCGGAGGGACGGACTACCGTGTTGAACATTATGCCACGGAAGTCGTCAAATAATGCAGCAAAGGCTAAATTTTACATGTATTTTTGATAAAATTTATTTTAGTTCCACAATTTGAAACTTATTATTTCATAACTTATACTTAACATAAATTGCACTGGCACTAGTGACGTGCGTGTGTCTATGGTACCTTAGACAATCGGTTATCTCGTCTATCAAAAAAAGTTATTTTCGTGTATGATTTCCATGAAAGGGCTAGCGCGTGCTAGTCGTTTGAAAACGATCCGCCTGCCGGATATTACGAAGCAAGTAACGCCCACGGACACACTACCAATATGTAACACATGGTGGGCTAAACGAAAATATAAAGAATTTATAGAAGGCAGTACTGGAATTAGCTGGATACCTTGAAATAACGACTTACTCATTGTAAGTATGTAAATAACACATCAGAAATAAAGTAAACCCCAAAGTATTCTGAACCGAAAATATTACACTACATATTTAAGGATTTGAACTATGTTATGATTGTTTTATAAGCGCTATTATATCTTATTTTTTACACCGTGTCAATAATTCGATTCTGCTTGTAACTTTTTAAAAATATGTAAATGTTTTAACATTACAAATGGCAAGTTTCTAAAACGTAATAAATCATTAATTTACTCAATAATAATTAATGTTTGCATAATACAATATAGGCTCCAGTCAACGCCAAATACACCCTAAAACCCCTTGAGAGGATAGCATCTAATAACCAATAACCCTGTATTATCGTTGATTTAGTATCCCATACTTCGTGATTATATCCCTATATATTTATTTTTAAAACAGAATAATAAAAAAGCGATAACGAAACTGGTGTAATGGAGTATTGCTCATCAAAGTTGCATAATTAAAGCAATTGGAAGGTGATCTTAGCGCATGCGAGGTGGAAGTTCGGAGGGTGCGGCAGACTGTCTGTCGCCCTCCGAGGGTGGTGGAGGTCAACGAACGCACCAAAACAATGCACGCACCACCTGTAGCCTGGAGCAGGTCCGGTGATATACCAATCGATAAAAACTATACAAGTTATAATCACAACAACTTAAATGTAGGGTAGGCATATACAAGGTGACTTTTTATCCACCAGAATTTTTTTTGGAGCAAGTTCAGTCTATGATAATGAACTACTTTTTATAAAAACAATTAAAGAAAAACAAAAAAAAAGGCTTTTTAGTTTCCCATACAGATATCCTTCCCATACAAAAGAGCGCTCAAGCAAAATGATTTTGTCTGGGTAAACGTGATTTTTTTATCGATATTTAATAAAAAAAAATTATGGAAAATAGTTCAGTATCTATCATGAACTGAACTTGTTCCAAAAATATGACTGGTAGGTAAAAAGTTATTCTGTATAATACAAGAAATTAATTGACATTGACCACACACCGCCTACATTTATATTAATCTAATACATAGACTTAAAATTTATAAAATAATGTTATCTGACACGTCAAAAAGTGTTCAGTATAGTATCTAATGATGTATTTAAGTTGGAAATTATGGAAAACTTATCCATGAGATGAGAAAACTAAAATAAGTATATTGAAAAAAAGGTTATTTCCGGTTGATTTTATTTACCTATACATATTATGACTATCTGCCTATACATGATTTTTTAAAACAATATAGAGAACAAACTAACTACTCCTAGATATTCTACGTAATGGTCGCACAAAAAGAGTCCCCGGTTACCCTAGACAGAATTAGACTTTCCCATTCAAACGTAATTTAGCTTTTATTATTATAGGTAAGGGAACTCAAAACAAATCCAAATCTTTAATCAATTACAGACTCGACGGGTAAATTGAATTGGCAAATATTTTAAAGCCAGCAATTAGTGCTTATTTATGACTTAATAATATTTTCCAAACAAACATGTCCGATACTCCACATTGCAATAGCGGCATAGCAGACGTTAATTAACGCCAGCCGAGCGGAAAGTATGTCAATATGAATGCCATTTGTCATTTACGACCACGTCTACTGAATCGATGTACAATGTGCATAATGTAATAAATTATAATAAATTACTTAGGCTCTAGACAGACGGACCGCATTTCAACTGCAATCAAGTTCAAGTGCAGTTTGAATACAGTTGACACGACTACAATAGAACTGCAAACCAAACGCGCAGTCAGATTGCAATTCAATTGCAGTCGGCGTGCAGTCGTGTAAATGCACACCGACTGCATTCAAACTGCATCCGAACTGCACCATACCAACCCGCCAGCACGCTCCGCCCTCCCGCGCATGGTGCAGTTTGGATGCAGTCGGTGTGCAATTCACACTACTGCAATCGGACTGCGCGTTTGGATTGCAGTTCTATTGCAGTCGTGTCAACTGCATTCAAACTGCACTTGGACTGCAATTTGCGGTTGGATTGCAGTCAAAATGCAGATTGCAGTCGAGACCCTAGGTTTTTTGATGTGATGGGAGAAAATTGAATCTGGTGACAAAAACTTTTCTTAAAATCAAAATAAGTATGTCGTGTCGTGACTGAAAATTTAAGTTAAAACCGGTCAAATGCGAGTCGGACTCGTACCTCCGTACAATATTTTAAAATGCTGCAAAAAACACGTACCTATCTCATATGACGACCCCCTTTTAGTTTTTAACTTTATCCTATTTTTCGTAAGTAATTGTTGTTTGAGGAGTTCAGTGCCCGGCGGGAGTGCGCGTTACTAGCGCTTTCGCAAGTAAAGCGGCACCGGGCGTGGTCCGCACTTGGATGGGTGACCACAAGTGGCACAAAAAATTCTTGAGCTCCTCCGTGCTTTGGAAGACACGTATAAGCAGTTGGTCCCGGCTGTCATCATTGTATGGCAGTCGTAAAGCTATGTCAGATGCCTTTAGGCAGCTTGAAAAATCTGACACCAGTGTTGGCCACTTGCACACACGATAAACAACAACAGTAGGTATTTGTTGTAATAGCGGCCACAGTAATACATAATTGATGACAATTTCAAGTGTCTGGTATTACGGTTCAAGAGATAGAGCCCTAAAACTATGACAGACGGAAGGACAGCCGGACAGACAGCGGAATTTCAGTAATAGGGTCCCGTTGGCACCCCCTTTGTGAACGGAACCCTAAATAAAAAAGATTACTTTAGAATTTATAGATATTTAGCTATAAATTCTATCGAATCTTACTATAAAAACATAGGTTCTCGTATCAATTTTCAAAATACTTGTTATTCCGAAAAATATCGTGTGGTGATGTCAATTTGTATAGGAGATCAAAGAGAGATTTTTCAGTCGGTTTTTATTTCGTGAAAGTTGAATGAACCTACCTACTTGGTCTTTTTTAGCATTTATTTTTATTAGCCTATAGATAAAATGACTAAAATGTGTTTGTGTAACTGAGAAAACCAAAAGCCACACGGTTCTCATATTTCTAAAACCAAATGACCATTTCCACCATGTGGATGAGATAAATTTTTCAAAGTTGATCGTTTTCTATTTAGAACAAAACAAATTGTTCTCAAGTGAACTCTCCCGACTAGGATTAATTAGATGGCTCCCCGAGATAGTCATGGTGTGATGGTGCACTTGTGTTGTGAGGGTCGCGTTCATTACTGCACCGGATTTTATAATTAAATCCTTTGAACCTGCATAAAAGTTATACATTGGTGGCTTAGGATAAATAATATTTAGCCGGATTATTGCGAGTATTCTTTAGTAAAACTGCATCTATAAGTAGTTGTAGTCTCGTTGTAGATTCCTCTATGAACTAAATAAGAATACTGAAATATGTATGGTATGTCTTACATATACACCTTTACAATACCTATTAAGGATTACATTTTATATTATCATTTACATTTTATGGAGGCAAAACTATAATGAGATCCAATTAAAGAGCCTTAATAGTCATTAAAATGCTGCTAGTGTTCAAATTTATATTAAAAGTACTTATAAAGTTAATATTGTTAAAGCAGGTGATTACATTCACCTGCGTAATATTAAAGCTTTTATCGCAGATTTTAACGAAGTCTTTATGTCATGCAACGGGCCTTGAACTCCTACGATTATGTAAATTGCAGTCTGGCCAAGGCTGCAGACGCATTTTAGCAGTTTTACTCCGAGAAGATTGCATAAATTACCGATTTACAAAATGATGTTGAAAGGCCTATTTGTTTCCGTGTTATATAGCAGCCTGTACTATTATGTATTCTGTTATAGCAGCTTAAAAATTATTCATATTAATATTTTAATAATATTTATAAAAGTACCTGGCGTCTAATCGTCATCTAGCAATAACAAACAAAATGATTTACTCTACGTACCAACACTAACCACTACCTGTCTATAAGACCCCTGAGAAAACAATTTAACAGCAATCAAATTGCAATCATCTCAAAAAAACTACTTTTAAGGCAAGATTATTTTCTCACAATATTAATAAAAGTTTCATTTTCAGACAAAAAACAAACAACTCTAATGGAGATTATCACGTCATCGAAATAGCGACAAAAAGTTTTGAATAAACATAACAATGCCTCGAATTCGACTCTTGCGCAGTGCGAAGTGGAAAATCTCCCGAAGCAAGAAGCTGCAATTAATCGTAATGTTTAATTGTGGGAACTTCAATGTTGACAATAAACACTGCCTCATACTAATTTGATGAACGAAAGAGACAAACGTATATTATAGCATGTCTTCTCGCTCTAACCCTGAATAGTCTGCAAACCTTGACCGGTCTCGGATGACTGCGACAGACATGTCATGATTGACTGCTGCATTCAAAATCACAATGCGCCATTTTTGGACTCCCAGCCTTTAAGGAATACTACAAAAAAGGTTTATTGCGCAATTTAGGAAGCTTTACATTATTGTGCTGTTGCATTGTGGTGGGCTTTACGTTTCTGTGGCTACGTAAAAAGAAATCAATAACTTTCGAAGTGCTTTAAAAGTTATTAAGTTTGGTCAAGACGTAACTTACGACTTTTGATTGTAAGTAAACTAGTAAAAATTTGCTCTTCCGTGCTGATCTGGGAGAAAAGAAAAATTGTATTAGCTGGTTCTCTTCTTGCACAGATCGTAAAAGCTGATCGAGAGAATGGGCGAAAGTGCGAATCATGTTAATCAAGCGATGCGGCTAACAATTTGTTTTCAATTCCATTTTTCCACTTTTTCGCCCACCATCACGTTAAAAGTGGCCTTTGAGTGGGCAGACTGAGCCCAGGGCCGCTATACCCAAAGCGCTCTGTTTGTCCCATTGATTGTCATTGTTCAAAAGATAAAGACGTGAAATTATATCAGTATGTTGGTACGCGTGGCCTTTGGAATTTGCGATAATCCTGAACTATTTTACTAGATATTTCAACAAAATAATGATCAAGTCATTTACGAAAAAAATCTACGGGCAAAAATCGTGAACATTACTAAAATAGAGTACCTACTTAGTAACGTAAATTAATGCGCAATTTACCCGAGAAAATATGAGACATTGTGTTCTTGTAAGGCACATATCATGCAGTTATTTACTGTGGTAAGTAGCACAGTCTGCCCGGCAACCAACCGCACAATCGGAGCCTTGAGCGATAGCCAGTCAAGTATCCCACATACGAAAACAAGTCTAGTGTTACTGTAAAGGCAAATTTTACCAATAATCAGATAGGTACTTTCCGAATATATCACTAACTAGTCTTACACTTTATAAATGATAGAAGCTATAAATAATAATAATAAATGTTTATTTATTTTTCTCCACAATTTATCTTAAAAATAAGTTAAGAACTAAGACAAGGTATAAAAAGGTAAAAATTCATACGTCAAAAGGTACCGAATATAAGTAAAAGTGGAGTGCTGTGCTGGTGCTTGTGCTAGGTTTCCCAAGAACCTGTATTACAGGTCACCAGGACTTGTCAATGGCAAATATAGTAAAGGCAGACATTACATAAACTTTTCTTCCCGCGCAGATTGTAGAAGCCGATCGAGGCAATGCGCGAAAATGCGAAACTGTTTATAGGCGACGCGGCTAGCAAGTAGCAACCCATTTTTTTTATTCCTTTTTCTACCTCTCGCCCACTATCACGCCTTCTTTTTTTTCTTCTTCTTATCGAGTGGAAATGGTTACACTATCATACTCGTAGTATGTACGCATGTATTTAGCAAACTAGAAACACAAACATGCGTATAACAATTCTCTTATGTTGAAAAATAATAAATAAGTACTTAAATAAAGTATATTTAAAGAGTCTTCGATGTTTTACTTTGTATTCGATTCTCAAGTTCCATTACACTTATTATCTTCTTAACGAGTGTAACAAAATTGTAAGAAAAAAAATCATAAATTGATTTAAATGTGTTGTATTGTATGAAAGAAGACAAGAAGGGAGGAAACCCACATAACAAGGCAGGTTCTAAAAATACAAGTAAAGGGATATCAAAATAAAGGGAGACCATAGAAACGTTGGGTGAAATGTGTAAAGGAGAATATGAGTAGGTAGCGTAGTGATGAACAAATTGACTGGAGATAAAACAAGATGGAAAAACCAAAGAGCTATTACGTAAAACTAGAGGAGACACCACATATCACTGTTTTGTCTCGTTCAATTGTAGCTATCTCCATAAACTTCACTTAGTCGCTTGCTAGCTCTTATTCGTCTAGTACTTTAAAAAGTTTATAAGCGAAAACTATTCGAAAACATGGTAAAAATAATTAAAAATACACAGTAAAGTTTAAAGAAATAACTTGCCATCTGTAAGTAACCAGATTTTGATGTTTGAAAATAACTGACATGCTGTGCTGACCCCTCATAAGTGACAAAGGATAAGTCAGAAGAAGAAGTGTTGTGATAACATACTTACATGTACTTATAAAAAACATACACAAGTGGTTAGGTAATTAAAACTTCAATCCAACGTAACATGAATTCATATTTCATAATTCTTTATTTTTGTGATCGTATTGTTGTTGGAAATAATTTCTACATTCCCCTTATTCACACCATTTTAAGTTTAAAGAGAAATAGCATATGCTGCATGCTTAGGACTTAACGTCGATCAAGATCATGGGCGTATATCTAGGCTTTATACTGTTCCCCTTAGACTAAGTTGTTATTATACAAAAATGAGACTTGTTTGTAAGCATGCGGTTGGTTTCTAGGCTTGGCTTGTTGAAAGAGTGGCCTGCTGTAATTTCTGTTTTTATGACAGCTACAAGATTGCACATAACTGCTCATGAGTAATTAATATCAAAAGCCAGTTAGAAAATCTTGACCGAACTCGAATTAAAATGTACTAACTATATTTATGCTTAGATGGTAGCTCTTGTTACTATATTTATGCTTAGATAGTAAGTAAACAATTACTTTGCAAGATTATAGACATAAATTACTTACGTTTTCATTTTCTCGTAAAGAATATTACTAGAAGAGTAGTTTTATTGTGTCCATTCAGCAATGTCCTTTTGTATACGCGCACTCACTTCACAAAAAAGTCTCAACTCTCAAAAGTCTCTTCTTTGTCAGTGTTTACCACACTTTCAAATCATTCGATGTGTACTCGATCCAGTTTTTTTTTCTGTGAAAGTCAATCTTTGATAGTTATTGTGTAGGATAAGAAAAAAAATTGCGTTCGAAATTGGAATTAGCGCGAACGCGCGTACAAGTCCAAAGCCCGGCGCCAACTCGCGGAGGCGCGCCAGTTGTTTTGCACACAACCATAGCTACACCACGGGGCCCATTGTGCCGTAGCAGACACGCTAACCCTCCTATCCTATAACTAAACCCATAGATTTTACGCCTATCGTATGTAGAAGAAAATGTTATCAACAAAAACTTCAGATGCATGAAACATAGTTACCTATTCGTTCTTGTGTCGACAATGAACGATAGGTAAATATGTTTTGAAATTTTCCAATGTATTTAATAGATACAATTTTCCTATTTCTTTTTAGTTTATTTCTCTAGTCAGGATTTTGCACATTAGTCTTTGTTAGCGTTAAATTAAATATAAAGAAATAGCTAGGTACCTACTTATTACTCAGGTACCCTTTTAAAATAGTTATGTTTACAAACATGCAATCGATGCGTAAAGTGGGTGTCAAGTGTAGGCAGTAGATTTTTAGAAAGTAAATGGTTATCTGTAGGTGTATGGCAGCTGGCAGCCCATACTAAAATTATGATGCCAAATTGTATTGTGATTGTGACAGTATTACATAACAGGTATATTCAGATATCTACTCAATCAGAATTACACCATTTTATTATTGTCCCTACACACCACATGTAGGTAAGTACTATAAGTACCGTTAACAATTACCATATGAATGTTTTCCACTTTCAATAGGCTGAATAAACCCGACTGATTAAAACGTGGCCTAGAATCGGTAGAGAAAGTGCCAATGTCATTGGCATGTGATTATTACGAGATAATCTATTCTTAATTAGGTACATTTAGTCTAAAATAAAACGGATGTCCTATATTCAATTATGTCATTAGGTTTGTTTTTCTTGTGTGTAAGTGGCCAACACTGGCGTTAGATTTTTCAAGCTTCCTGATGGCAGCTGATATAGGTTGACGACTGCCATGACAGCCAGGACCAACGGTTTAACGTGCCTTCCGAAGCACGGAGTAGCTCGTAATTTTTTTATACCATTTGTAACCCATTCAAGTGCGGACCACGCCCAGCTTCGCTTAACTTGCGAAAGCGCTGCTGGGCCACCGATCTCATGTCATATCTGGAGGCAGTAATTAAAAACAATTTCATTTCTTTCTAACTTTTACCATAAACATAGTACCTACTTCAAAAACAAAGTAAAGTTAAAATAGTAATCGAATTAGTAATTGTTGTTATTTTTATCTATGAACAGATAAATAATCTTAAATATTATTATCACGTACAATAAGTAGGTATACTACTTGTACGTGATAATAATATTTAAGATTCTCGTACGACGTAATTTTTTTAGTCTTAAATAGACTAGTATGATTTTAACTGAAAAACCTTTTTCAATGTACAAAATGCAAAATACAAGAAAAATTACCTCCCGAATTCAATCAGCTATTTAAGTATTTTTTCGTCTTATTTAGGAGCTTAGCGACTCTTGCTAGTGGAGCTGCCAGATTTGTCAATTTTTAAGGTTTTTTTTACGTATTTCTGTCAAAATATTATTGAATAAAATGCATCCTAAAAGTTGACAACCAGTGTCTGTGATAAACTGCACTAAGTTGCATGCTATCGCGTGCCTTTATAAGGGGTGTTTCGTGGCAAAACACGGAGGGGTGGCTAGAGAGCCAGGGATGAAACTGCAGCTAGGAAGAGGGATATTTGCCCATTTTTTTTTTTTGCATCTGACTGTTTGTTGAACAAATACGTGATTAAATTTTCACGTCTACGAATTTTTATTCTAAATATTTGGAAAGAAAATAGAGACAATATTATTTGATAATAAGTACAAACGTTATTATTATTATTTACGTAGGTAAGTATATTCGTTTTGGTGTAGCAAATATTGACCTGTTTTGTATCCTAAAACAATTCGAGGTTAACTCATCAGACCACCAAGTTGGGCCTACAGGTACCCGTAGTAGGTACTAATGTCAATTCTATACTAAAATTCAGGCTTATCTCAGAACTTAATTTACCTTCCTTGGTGATACCCATATTAGAACTTCGCTTTCCAAGCATTCTCTGTCTTTATATGCCACATTGCTGGACTCGGAGTTCTATAATAATTAATTTGTCGTTCAAACTTTGCATCTTTGGAACTCCTTACCAGTCAGTATCCGAAAAACTCAATCTCGTCTTGCTTTTAAGAGTGCAATGCGTGCACATTATCTCTTAAAACTTTCAGAGGCTGTAGTTTTTATGTAATTTAAGCGTGTTTTTTTAGGAATAGGTAATAATTTTAAATTTTATTTTTTGGTTCAAGTACACTTGAAAATTTACAAACAACACAAAAAAATGTATATTTTTGTTTAGTATACATTGAATATTAAATTTACTCTTTCTTTATTTTTATTTTATGTTGCACTTACCCCAAAAGACTATTTTTTCAGCATCACCTGTTGGTTGACTTGTAGAAATGGCCCATGGCCTTAAATCCGCCATTTACATGTATTGTAATGAAGTTAAGTAAATATTCGACAATCAGCATACAATGGCAAGCATTTAGGCTCACTTACATACATAGGTACAATATTATTCTTAAAAAAATCTAAAGTGGTTTCTTAATTAATTAATTAGAACTTTTTTATTACATTCAAAATAAATCAGGTACGAGGTTAACGCATTACTACTTGAGCTGAACATGACTCCACTAGTTTATTAATAAAATGCCTTATCCAAACACAATATTGTCACTTCGTGAATCACTGTCCCGTCTATGCCGCCATTGCACTTCCTTGGTACCCTCATGCCGTGTATGGATCGATACGACCGGGGCGAACACAAGAATGGAGCCTTGTATCCTCAACCACAATAGTTTTATAAAAATATTTCCTGCTTTGAAGTAAGTAGGAATCGCTAGAGATTCACCCCATCTTTGTTTTTACGGTTTGTTGTTTTTCAATTAAAATTTTACTGAGGAGTTTGAAAAACGTTGGAATGAGAAAATTTTTTCGTATTCCAATATTTCTTTCCTATACAACCTGTGAAAGTCGTGTCAAACAGCGAAGT
Source organism: Acrobasis repandana (assembly GCA_963576875.1). Classification (NCBI taxonomy): domain Eukaryota; kingdom Metazoa; phylum Arthropoda; class Insecta; order Lepidoptera; family Pyralidae; genus Acrobasis; species Acrobasis repandana. Next base: position 8,199,027 of record OY756218.1, read on the forward strand.
AGGTATAATAGCTAGCAGACGAGACAGACAAATTGAAGAGAGTGCATACTCCTTTAAAAATCAAGAATAAAATATTTATTCAGTAATTAGGGCCTTTGCAGGCACTCTTATATGTTAATAATATTAGTAACATCATTGACCGAGCAAGCGAAACGAGTTAGGTCTCTAAATCGAGTTGGGGGAGAAAACACATTGTTTATTTGTTTGTTTGTATGTATGTATGTATGTTTGTACCGCGATAACTGCCGAACCGATAATCCGATTTTGATGAAATTTGGTAGGCATGTAGGAAATATCAATAGAATTTTCAAGTTCGTTGGGCATCAATATCGGTGCAGTAGTTTTTGAAATATCAATAAAAACGCAAATAATAATTGCGTGGTCTAAGTTCGCAGCGAACTACTAGTCATTATTAGGTCGTTTTTACTCTCCACTGCAGGAAGACAACCCTCTCTGTACTACCAGATAGCCATATATTAATTAGACAGAGCAGTCAGAGGATTAAGCCTACACTTTCCACGCTGGCCTGGTAATGCAATTAGAGAGGTCTCATTGATGTTTATTTGTTTAGCTTGTGTCGCCTTCTACGACATCTACGGGAAGAATTCTAGTAGTCCTATTCTACTCTACCGGAAACACACAGGTATAAGTTTAGTATACATTATGTGTAATGTTTATTTTTATTTAAATTATTAATTCGTTCATTTCGCAAGGACCACTTGCTGAGAAGAAACGCCGAAAGAAACTTATACTGTGTAAATAAATTTCTTTCGGCGTTTCTATCTATTTATATATCTAAATAAACATTGTATGACACCGACAAAAGCCTAGCTCTTAAATGTAGTAGAAGATGTTTTACGAGTAGTAGTGTCCGGCAAAGACAAAGGACAATCAAATTATAAGTACCCGGATGTACAACATCTCCGAAAAAGGAAATAAAAAAGACAATTTTGTCTACCAACACATACGAGAAGAATGAACAAAAACTGAGTACATTCCTAAATACCTTGCATTACCCCGTAGGTACTCCAAACTTAAAAAGCCAGAATGAAGACCATGAATGACTGGATAATCCATTTACTAAGACGACCATTTACCAAAAGACGTACATTATTAACTACACTAAAGAAAATAGGAACGCAATTTACTGCACAATTTCTTTCAACAAAGGGACTACAGTTGCATGACCTAAATATCGATCTGTGCAGTTGAAGTACTTACATAATAATTGCTTGATCATTATCTTTATGATCCAACGACACGCATACACTAAATATGTAATTAGAGATATCCATAACACGGCACTATGCCGATGATAGTATGCAGTTTTCATTGTTGGAATGGATGAAATAATTAACATTCAATTAATGCAAGAATGTCGCCGTTTCTTATCTCTAGCTTGCTAGATAAATCTGCATCGTTACATGATTGTTTGAGATATTTTTATACTATACAAGTATATAAAAACTTGAATACTAGATTCTCCCTGTTACAGGGATACAGGAACGAACAAGATATATGTAGTTTTAAAAACCCGACGGAAAAATATATATATATACATTTATAATATAGAAATATATATATATATATATAAATATGTATATATGTAAATATATTTCTATATTATATATAATATATATATTATTAGCTGTTCCTCCCTGCTTTTCTTGGTGGATAAACGTACTTTTTAGTATAAATTTTTCCGTCGGGTATATATATATATATATACAGGCTGACTTTTTATCCATATGCTAAATTTTTGGAGCAAGTTCAGTCCATGGTGCTGAACTACTTTCTAAAAAATATATTAAAAATCGATAAAAAAAAATTTCAATCCCCCCCCTACAAATCAGCGCTCAGTCAATTTGAATATATATTTAAAATGTGCTTTTTAAGCCCTTTCATTTGATATCTCACACGGTATGATAAGATTTATTTTATTTTTTAGTTCATTACTTTATGGCTTACAGAGGGCGGCACAGTGAATTTACTGTAATGTCACATGGCCTATAACCAAGTCTATAGCCAAGACAATTCCGACGATTCCCTGTTTTTCACGGTATCATGGATATCTTTAAAGATAAGGGTCAGTTCACACCGAGACGCAACGCGACGCGACGTAGCACACACTTTGGAAGAAATATAGAACTTGTTTACTAGAAACAAACAGTACTCGTAAGATTTCGTTGAGAGCTCGCTGCGCCGCGCTACGCAGCGCGGCATTGGGGCTGTCGCTGAAATTAGTATATTTTTGTCTGGTAAACAAGTTTTATATTTCTTCCAAAGTGCGCGCTACGTCACGTCACGTCGCGTCGCGTCTCGGTGTGAACTGACCCGAGGGAACAGATGAACATACAATTATACATAGTGACGAAACATATAACCCTCCTTTTGGCTTAGCCGTATCCGGGTAATAATCAACCTAAAATAGACTGACATCTACCGATAGGTATGTCATTTACTTATTTGTTATTGTCGACTTTATTTGGGCGGATAATGCTTTATACCAAATTAGGTGCATACTATAGTTTAGTTCTCGTTTTCTAGTAAGCCTAAAATGTTCTAAACTTATATAATGTGTGATGGGTTTACAAACCGCATCGCCTATTGACATAATACCTGGTGATTTTCGATTTTATCAAGTTTTACGATCTGCGCGGGAAGAGAAGCAGCTGGTACATTACCTTTAGATTTTTTCTTTTCTCAGAGACCAGCATAAAAGAGATATTCTATCTAAAAAAATATGTATCTGATTTGACTAGCAGGAAACTTCCCCATTCATCAAATATGGAACAGTACCTTACGCATAACAGTAGGTGTGCCTTGTGCGTGGCTATATAGTAAGTACTGTGAGAGTGCCTGCCCATTGAATTCAAATTGAGCTGTCAATTTTGCCATCTGGAGTCTGGAGTTGAGTTACCTATGCCTTATACGGTGAGCCAGGGTATCGATGTCTCTGCTTATAAGGCAGGCCACAGATTTGTAGCAATTTCATTTGGATTTGATACAGCGGCGGTGCTAGGCGTCGGCGACCGCCGACGGCCTTGCGCCTGAGGGGGCCTTGAAAAAAAGCGTACACGTTATATGCACGGAAATATACCTCTATACGAAATAGTCTATACCTCCTCACGCATGAGCTTTGTTTTTGCTCCTCTACTTTATTTCATAGGGCCTCGCGCGTGAGCGGATGACCTTCTGATTTGGTAGTACTAATAGATTGACAGCTTATCGCTCATTCGTATCTATACTGTCAATAGCTTTCGACTGCGACTTTCTCCTTCAGGCATTTTGTAAATGCATCTAAAAATCATGTGTTAAATGCCTATTAACTTGAGCCTGTTTTAAATGCAATAACTTGTCTTTAACTTTGCGCCTCACTTGTTTTCTTCAAACATCTCCAAGTACCTCTGTTGCCTGGAAGAGATTGCAGTTGTGATAAGGCCGTCTTTGACATCTGTTCTATGTTGTTCTGTATCATAATGTTTTGTTGCAATAAAGATTTTAACTAACAAATTTTTTTCCAGCATTTTAACAAATTTTCGAAGAAGCAGTCAAAAGCTGTAAACAATATTTTCATTATTCAGGGCGGTGAAAATGTTTAATGCAGTTTTGATTGTTAATCTTTTTGTCATCTCACAAAAAACTCAAATCACAATGGATGTAGTCTCAATTGATTTTTTTGTTGATAAGAAAATAGACGACTGTCCACTCCTAAGCCATAAATTATAGCAATCTCATATTCAAAATATAGCACCAATTGATATCGGACCAGATGTACCCACAAGGCGCAGAGAAAACACATAAAAACGAAATATAGACACTCGTATCGCCATTTGCTAGTGAAAAATGTTAATGTGGCTTCCTTGGCACAGATGCATGATATTTACCAAAGATAAGTTCTTACTACTCTATAACATTAAAAAAAATGTTTGAAAATTTACAGATTTATTCGCAACAGGCTTCGTCAAAATGTTACAAAAATTTATCAGCAAATAGCTTTGTCCCTATCCGCAACATGCTTCGTCAAAATTTGCAGTCTAACTGCCCCGAATTATCCCTGGCCTAAAGGTATAATGCAACATTCCGCGATAGAAAAACATTTATTCCTAAAAGTCATAACATTAGCGGTTTCAATTAAATGTGTTTTAAAGCTTTTCCTTCAATCGTCTCACTACTAAGTATTTTAAACTTCATCTAAGATCTTCACAAATTCTTCATTGAGAAGTGACGATCTCTGTCCTGTTCTTGTAGTATTGTTTCACTGTGCAGGGCATATAGGTAATGCTAAATTAAATAATAACTAATGCTCAAATAAACATTTACTAATTATTAAGATTTCCTCTTTTATGCATATAAGTATCTAGGTACTTAGCTAGTAAGTACCTTACTCGTATGTGGCACAAGGGACTGATTGAGCTACAAACACCACTGATAAACACATCGCTGATAAATGCGGAGACATTTGAATGCACAAGTAGATTTCTCTGCCAAGGCCCTCCGGTCCAGACAACATGAATTAGGTGTGCGTCGTGGGCGCATTCAAACGCTCACGTACTGCCTTTGTATGAGACCGATAAAAGACTTATAGGGCTATCAAGAATAAAAATGTAAATACTTCGGTTTTTTAATTACATTATTCGTACAAGCTTTAATTGTGAGTTCCTTCCTACTTAATTTTTTTGGATGTACCTTATTTTTAAGACAAATCAAACAATACTTACTTGATTAGGTTGCTTCGTTTTGTTCTTGAGTTTCTATGGCCATATTCCGTATCCGTAGTATCAGCTTAATAACATCATTATACTGCATTTACATGTGTATATATTTGCAAAATATTCGATTTAATTACAAATACATAGACATACACAGACAGACATCGAGACTGGTTACCAGGACCGAGGCTAGATTTTCTAGTTGGACTACATGCACGCTGACTACTGATATTCTGAGAAACTTCCACTGGGTGCCGACCTCCCCTGGGCAGTCTGGAAATCTTTAAATAGACTCCGAACTGGTGTCGGGAGATGTCTAGAAAATCGTGTTAGGTGGCGTTACTCCAAAAACGACAAATGCGAGTGCGGTGTTGTTCAATCAATGAACCATTTATTGTCATGCCCGAAATGCCCCACATCCTGCACAATACAAGACCTAAATGAGGCAAATGACCGGGGAATCGCTGTGGCCAAATACTGGTCAATTTTGATTTAATTAAATTAATAAATAGCCTTTCGACTCGAGAAGAAGAAGACTGATACTGATAAAACTTTCATCGGTTTTTGTTGATGTACATCATACCAAGATTACTAGCAATTTTTATATTTTAGACAAACAAATTTATAGACAATGCTTTTATCTTTATAGTTTTTATCGGATCGGTAATAGCCTACATTGTCTGACTCTCAAATACTCGTTCATTGAACTTGGCCTGATGCAAGTGCCTCTAGATCAAATATTCAGATCACACTGTCGACTAAATGTTATCGATGCATTTATAAATAGAGAACTCTGGTTAGGCAACCCTGAAACAGTGACATTCAATCTCTGTAAATAAATTGAATAGAAATAGAAACTCGTTCAATGCCCGAATCTATGGAATTAAATATCGATTGTGTATTTCAAAGTCTCTACAGCTCAAGTTCACCGGACAAGGATAATTCGCAACACCGTTGTGAGCTCAAGGTAACGATGACGATGTTAGTGGAAGTCGTGATAGTGAATTCAGACACAATATGTTTTTAAATATGTATATCATCATCATCACCAGGTATTTCTAGTCTTCACTGCAGAAACACGATTCTCTGTACTGCCAGAGCCGTACTTGGCCAGGGCAGTCAGAGGATTTGGCCTACACTCTTCACGCTGGCCAGACGGGTTGGAGACGTCTCACTGAAATCGAAGCTTTGTTTAGCTCTCCTAAGTCGCCTTTTACAACATCCACGGGATGACTTGGAGTAATTCTATTCTACTCTGCCGGAAATCGCACAGATTTTTAAAATTATTGAGAATTATTTATTATTATTATTAAATTATTTAATATTTTATTGAGAAGCATATTTTTTGAAATATACGTATAGGGACAAATCACACTGAGTAGCCCCAAAGTAAGTTTTTTTTATAATAAATACATATAAGTATAGATAAACACCCAAGACCCAGGTTAATTTGCCATTTTCCAACTTGCCCTGGCTGGTGATCGAACTCAGAACCTATCACGCGTCAACGCGTGAACGGATGCCGCCGCAGTAGGGGCTGGTCAGCTCGGCACCGTTTTTTAGGACTACTCAGTGTAACTTATTTCTCTAAATTGGATTGTAATATCATTATTAATAGAGATGAGTAAAAGGAAAAAGAGGAGGCCTTTGCCCAGCAGTGGGACACTGGGTAATAATAAAAATACTGTATTAGGCATAATTTATTTGTAAACTGACAAAGCCCTTCTGGCGCGTAGGCGACCAATACTGTGTAAATGAGTTCTTTCAGTATTTCTTCTCAGCACTGGTCGTTGCGAAACACTAGTATCGGTAGCTTTTAAACAAAGAAAAAATAATTTAGGTTTAAATAAACATTACACGTGATATACACTCAAATTATTGACGTGTAAAAGTGCCTGCAAAGGCCTAATTACTGAATAAATATTTGATTTTGATTTTTGATATCTCCGTCACCTATCCTATAATATATCTCTATCTATCATAAATAAGTAAGAGTAAGTAAATTAGATTTTCATCTATTACGACGTTGCTAGATTTCAAACAGTGTACGTTAGGTACTTATGAGGTGGGTTAGGCTAGAAACGTTTAGATTATATGCAAAAAATATATATGCATATCGAAAGCAATATAAATATAGACGGTCTCTACCTTCTTCTGGACAAAATATGAACTTGAAAGGAAATATAAGGGTGTAGAAGTTTTCTATAAGTTGATATTCAAAAATTAAGATGCACTATATGTATTTTCTTTCAAGATATTTTGTCTGTGGAAATCCAGTTATATGCCTAGCTATACATATAGCTTTTTCTTTATAAGTACGAAATGCCGAAATCTGACATGTCGTTTCTAATAATACACGATTACGTTTGTATCGAAAAGTCTAAGATAAGGGCGTCCTTAAATACAGGGCCACATACCAAGGGCCTCAGAAAGCTAAATACCATACACGATAAAGAAGCATATAGATGGAATACAGGGAACAAGAATAAGTGGAAGGTTATTAGGTAATCTATATAGATAGATGACCAACCTAACGCCCATTCTTTTCTAGGATTTGCACAAGAAGAAGCAGCTGGCAAACTTCTTTTTTACTCTAAACAAAAATAAATAAGACCTGAATACTTCCAAGAAAGTTTATTTTTAACTTGAAACATCCAAGAAGACAATCAGAGCTATTCACAGTCTCGCCTAATAAATAAATAGTTCACAAATATATAGTTAAAAACATTACTCTAGTATCACTATTATTTTACAAAACTAAATCGTTTTAAAAATTATCCAAAATGCTATATAATTATAGGTATTAACAAATATTTGGTATAATGTAAAACCTTAGAAATATCTACATTAAAAACAAGTTGTTATATTTGAAGTCGTGAAATTTGGTGTCATATGTTACTATCGTAAGAATATGCGATTGCGATATGAGACAAAATGCAAAATGATTCCACATCATGACTCGAGTTTACTCTCGGTATTCATAACAACCAATCCCATGGAAAATGCCCATACTCACTCCTAAAAGAATTAATCGCTTTCGTCTCGAGAAAATGTTATTTTAGATACAGTTTTGACATGACTTAAATTGACAATTCTATGGAATTTGTCCCTGTTGTTATAACATATAACCAGAGATATGGGATTTGTCTATAACTCATACCTAAATATAAAAGTAAGCATATACATAATGAGAACAGACATGGCTAAAACTCTACTTTCAACATTTTGATGTATGAGTAAAAATTAAAAAATTAAAAATTGATAAAAACATTTTTTTCGATACTGCACAAATGCAATAAGCCTATTTATATTAATTATCAATGAAATGTTGAGCGATTAAATAACTAGTCATAAGAACATAGTTTATAAAACTGAGCCCGGAGCATGACAACGGCGGCGATTGCATGAACCTTTGACAAAATGTATACCACGCGACTGACTAACCATCCCATCGACAGACCATCTGGCTTATTCATTATCAGCGAACTATTATCGCTTATATTTATAAAGTGGAACTGTAACACTCCACACGAATCCGTTCCACAAATCTGTCAAAAGCAATGCTCTTAAAGATAATGAAAACCACATAATAACTAGTGGTTCTGTGAGAAAAGTAGACCTCGCGAGCTCTTATAACCATGCAATAACAGACACTTTCGTCTTTATCCAGGCTTTGCTAAACCATTTCAGTGAAATCCGTCCACATAATATATTGAATGAAACGCTACAGCAAAGATCCCGCTTTTCCCTGCTTTGTCAAATCAAAATTCGCGATTGACAAAAAAATAAATCATGGAACTTGTGTGCCAATATTTATCGAAATCAGTTGAAAAATGCGACCTGTAGGCGAGAACAGATAAATGGACAAAAGGCCAGAAAAATAATACTGGCCAATCTCGAAACTGATATGCTTCACTCACTCGATCAGTTATCTACTTTTCAAATAATGAAACATAATTTCAAGGGTATTAATCCAATGCATTGCTCTTTATTTATTTATTTTTTCTGACGTTCCAGCCTAAACAAGCTGTAACCAGCTACCTTCTTCTATAATAAGTACTTATAAAAAGAAAAGCGAGATGGTGCTGAAATAAGAGCATTTATAGTTATCGGTTATCGCCGTGGTCGTCATGCTGCCGGGGCTGGACTATCTAACTTCTTTTTAAGCCATTCAGTTTTTCATCTCACACTTTAAAGCTAAAATTGTCATACGTGAGTATTGGGTGTTTACTTTACCTTACACAAATAAGGTTTTTACAAATTTCATAAATATGTATATGTCGCAGTTGGATGGTATAAACCGCTAATTCACTAAACCTCTAATTGTTTGGCATTACAGCTCGGTTTTATTAAACAGCTGAATATCGTTCAGTTGGATTGTCAATGTGTCATGTTTAACAAACCAGCTAACCACGTTTAGACCGCAGGATAGGTTATTTGCTGGCATGTTGTAATCAAACAAATTTATGACGGGGCATTAAAATAAAACCTCAATTCAACTTCTTACTATGTAATCTAGTCCCCAACATCATAGAACACCAATAAAGAATGATACAAAGTTCGATGCAAGTGGATACAGAAAAGTTTGTTAATGCGACATAATCTCAATGGCGGCGTAGCGGTTTCTTTCGGCCTTCATTTAATTCACGTGATTCTCCATCTTGCCGGAAGGCAAGCGTCAAAATAATATATATGGGAACAAAACTGAAGATCTGCTTTATTTTTCCTAACCATTTGCAGTCCAAAATCATAAACGATGTCTCCGATATCTCTCGATGAAAACAGCTTACTCTCGGAACGCTGTGAAGAATTCCTAACTAAACCTACAATCTTACGTCTTGCGCCGCGGCATTGATGAATACAAATTCTTTATTATGCCATTCTGCGTATGAGGTGTCAGTCTTTTAACGCTGTTTTACGAAACCGAGCTATAATGCCAAACAGCTAGAGGTTTAGTGAATTATCTGTTTATACCATTTAAGTGCGACATATGTATAGGACTAAAGCTAGCTATCCTATATAATGTAAGTATTATAAAAACATATCAAATAATTTCGTTTTCTGAAACCTCATCTAAATTGGGACATACGAGTATTTAAATGTACTTATACTTACCAAGGTTCAGAAAAGTGTTTTCTCTTGGTTTCTTTACTCTAATAAATAGTGATTTTAGTTATTTTTCAGTTTTTTTTTTTTAAATGAGTTAGTTGAAAGATTAATATTTGAGACAATTTGAGCATAGGTAGTATAAGATCCAAGTGATCCTAGGCTTTAGAGATTGAAAGAAAGAAAAAGTTTTTAATCTATACTAATATTATAAAGCGGAAGAGTTTGTTTGTTGGTTTGTTTGTTTGTTTGTTTAAACGCGCTAATCTCAGGAACTAATGGTCCGATTTGAATAATTCTTTTTTTGTTGGGTAGTCCATTTATAGAGGAAGGCTTTAGGCTATATAACATTACGTTCCGACAACCACGCGAACGAAGTCGCGGGCACAGCTAGTAGTTTATATATATGTTTGTTACATTTACAAGCTTTGTACTTAAGACAATAATTAGCAAGCAAAGAAAAGTTGTATGTCTTATATGTATTATGTACCGTGTACGTTCCTACATTTACTAGTAGCACAATACATGCATTGATATCATATGTACTGGACGAAATAGCTAAGTCTATCATACTTCATTTTGGTGTACATTTTACCATACGCAGAATCATAAAATTTCTATGCTGGTTATTATAAATAAAAACTTTGAATATATTTTATATACTTACGTACCAAATTCTAGGCACTCGCCAACCAAAAAATCGATCGCAGATACCACTATTCGTAACATTCACCAATCATATCGATTTGTTACCATTTCTATAGATGACAGAAATGAGGGCGATGAGAACAAAAATTGCTTTTCCTCTGTCTTATTTATATGTATTCCAAGATTGTATATTTACAGTACTTACATTTGTAAAGAAGTACTACTACTAAAAAATAAGATCCAATAATTTAATTTACTTTTTTAAACTGGCGTGATTTTCCAATGACGAGTGCATAAAGTCGGTACTAGTTACTGCAGAATATAAATCTCCTGAAACAATAATAAAAAATGCAGCATACTTATATCCTTCATAAGATTTCATCTCCTACTAATATAAAACTTTGGTGTTATTTTTTCTAACTACTGGGTCCTCGGTATTGCTACAGTCAAAAATTTTTCGAAAATACGGACACTACATTTCCTTCCCAAAAATATTGCTACAAAATCTCTAAAATCCTCTCAGACTATGTCACGGACTATGTTCATCCATAAGTAGTTACAATTATTATCATTTGTAATCATGATCAAAGCTCATCGCTCAAAAAATGTTCAAAAAAATACTATTAGGTCGATTATTGTTCCCGTTGTTTGAATGAAAATGACTACGTTTTAAAAAGTAGATACTTTTAAGAGATGATGCAATGATGGGAGATGTGTCAAAAAAAATATACTGTGAAACCTAATTCAAATGGAAGACATTCATTTTGAATTGTACTCGTAAATGCTATTTCTGTTAATTAAAAATTGGTTGCATTACATAGTGGAATGTCGATACAGACTCTAACAACTAGGATACACAACTTTAACCTTAACTAAGTATATCTAGTAAAACAGAATAAGAATATGAACACAATAACTTACGTAATTTCAACAATAACACTACACTTGCAGAAAAAGTAACAGGATATTATTAAGCGATAAATGAATAAAATCCAACCCGTTTAAGTGAGAAATACTGCGATCTATATATCAATATCAACGTATTCGTACCACTATTTAGTTAAAGCATTCAATAAAGCTACAAATAAATAACACATTAAAATATTTTAATACAATAACTTAACATTAAAGCAGTCAACTTCAAAACTAATTCAGGGTGATTATTACAAATGGTCGCCCTATAGGTAAAGGGTATTACAATAGATAATACAAGTAGGTAATATTTATGTTACAAACTAATTTCTCTTCAATTCTGATATTCTGAGAGATATTTACCTCAGACATATTAACCGACATCAAATTACTGAACTAAGGTTTAATAAAATAGAGCATTAGTTCAATTAATTTGTATGATCTTCTAGACACACCTGAATAGTTGAATCTATGGCACTAACATCTAACTACACCACTGGTCTACATCATAACATCCAATGTACCATAGTTCATCTGACAAATTGCACTCAGTACCTGCGGGCCAGTCGCTACATGTAAGCTGGCTTCATCTTGTAAGCCCGTTTCCAAATCTCACATAAACAAACCGTCGAATGGAATCGGTAAAAAATTGCCAGCGGCATCGAAACATGCGTGATGATCGTCCAAGCCCAAAGACCGTAGAAGTGCAGCTGAACTGGATGCGACTCTGCACGAGACTTCTCTAGAGTGTTAATAGCCCACATTGCCAGATTTGTGACTAGAAGGAACGTTACTATCTCTCTTCCCGGTTTCTTTCGCAATTGTTCGGGAGTCTTCGCAGTTCTTCGACTTGCATCCAAAATAAACATTGTTTGACAGGTCGTTTGTATTAGTGATGTCAGAGCAGTAATCAGGATGAGAATAGTATTCTTCTCTATAGTAAAATGGCCACCGATGATAGTAAAGGTTCCATAAATGAACATGCCAGTTTGGGCGCCAACGAGAAGTATATTGTCTAGTTCGAGGTTTCGGTTGCCATCGTACTTCAGATTTCTAACGCAAACCATACCAGCCAAGCTCGCTAACGTCGTCATTGCGTACAATCCCAATTCGCACACGTTTACTTCCACGACAGCCAACGATGCATATTCCTTTTTAGATACTAAAACGAAGAATAATATTAATGAAATTATAGTTAGGACTAGGACGAGGATTCCAAAGAATAAACCTTTATGTGCTCGTGCACAGTCAACGCTGTACAAATGTGGTGATTTCTTGTACGCCAAACCCTCGAGTATTCTGGCTTTAGCTATAGCCACTGCGACATCTTTCGAGGGATACTTAGATATGTTTTTCCACATGACGTATAGTATGGCTGCGCATATTAATGAATATTCGATGGTGCACGGAAAGAGGAACGGGGAGGCGTCTTGCACCAGTGACCCCATGATGTTGGTCCGCCTGCATTCGAAGATGTGGTGTGGGCCCTTCAAGCCCCGAGGAACTCGTAAATGTGCCGCTGCAGGGTGTGATGGTGGAACTTCTGTTGCTAACGACGACGCGAAGGCTTTTTGAAAAGCTGAAATTAGAGAAAAGACAGAGTTAGGTCATTTATCATATGCCACTTCGGTAGTAGTTAGTTCTAATTTACGGACCAGCTTGAAGACCTATTTATTTTCAGATGATAGTAGTGATTTGATGTTTTTGTTAGTAAATCAAGCATTTGCATTCATCCCGAAGCCACTTTTAGCTTGATGATGGGCGAGAGAAGATGGGAAAATAAATCATGCAAATAAATGATTATATTCTATTCTATTCAAAATAGTGATGATAGGTTGCTGGTTCGTCATATTATTTATTAACCTATAAACTACCTCTACAATAATATTCGTTAATTTCAAACCTTACTTCTAAAACACATAACCCATAAGTTCAGTTTTCTCTTCTCGCTTAGCACCAATTTCAGCGCCGGAGAATTTAGGCCAAATGCCTTTCAGAGTCAACCCCCTGATCGGAATGCAATTGACATAACTTCGGGAAATCGCCCATTATGCGGTGATAAGGGCTATCTAAAATTAGTGACGGCACTGGGCTGCTACCTCTCTACGCCACCGAAGTTTATTCAAAAGTAAGTATTTCTTGATGAAATCCAAAAATTTTAGAAATATAGGTGTTTCGTTTAGCTGAGAGATAAACTTTTAAATGTAATATAAATTGACATGTTTGTGTACGATAGCGCAATAAATAAATATTGTATTCTATCACATAAATGATAGTACTTTTATACTGATAATTAAAACAATTCGTGCAAAATTATTCCCTAACCATTCCAAAATATCAAAAATGCACCACGTTAATATTCAAGTAGCGGCGAACGCCTGGTGTTTCGTTTAGCTGAGAGATAAACTTTTTAATGTAATATAAATTGACATGTTTGTGTACGATAGCGCAATAAATAAATATTGTATTCTACCACATAAATGATATTACTTTTATATTGATAATTAAAACAATTCGTGCAAAATTATCCCCTAACCATTCCAAAATATCAAAAATGCACCACGTTAATATTCAAGTTTTAACTTCTGCCGGCACTCCCGAAATGCAACCCGTCGTTTTTTTTTTATATTTTCATTTCGACGTGTTCTTGATAAAGCAACGGCATCTATTTTATTTTTATGTACGACATTAAAGTTAATATTTAGGCTATAAGATGCTTATCTTTTATTTAAGCAAGAGGTAGGCATTTAACATTTAAGGCCACTTATACAAGAAAGGGTCAAGTAAATGAGAGGACGCAGGGAGTTTTCGAGCTCACATTATGCGGGTAAGAGGGTAACACAAACAAAAAACAAGGGGAAACAAAAATTACTATTTACCATAATGATTCGGGAGGATTTTCCCCTCCAGTATTCGTACATGCATGCTAAACAACCCATTAACCTCAGAGAATTTCGAGAGAAAGGTTTAGTAAGGAACTAAAAGTAAAAAAATATATTTATCATTATTACAAAAACCAGTTTTAAAAAGACAATCAAAATTGCAAATAAAAACGGATTGCCTATTTTTTAAAAAAATCAGTGCTTATTCAAATATAGTTCTGTGTTTGAACAAGCACTGCATTTTTTTCCGCTTCTGTAACATCCCTGCGGGCTCCATGCACTAGGCTGACGACGACATTATTTAGACTTAGAATTTATAGAAAAAGAGCAGAAAGTCAGCCTACTATAGCCTAATATACCGATTTTTGAGAAATCCTAATGAATCGCATAAGCAAATTTTCAAACAAACAGACAACCTACCTTCTATTCACTTGGCGAAAGGCTTTAGAATAAAACTGAGGTACTTTCCTATACTTTATTCGTAGCAAGTTGTCTAAATTGGATTTATTAATTGTGAGTGAACATCGGTTTAAAGGAGACGATTCACTATGTCGCTTTGATTTAATTTGTATTTGCTAAGTGCGGCCCTGTTACGGGATTACGGATTCTTATATCGGATTGGGTTCTACAAATAAATATAAATTAGTCGTATGGTGTTTTTTTTATGAGTATTTTGATTTCAATTATTTATAACTCAACCACGGGATTAAGGAGCTCGGTGGTCCGATGGGAGTATGAATTATTAGCGCCTTCGCAAGTGACACTGGGCGTGGTCCGTAATAGAGTAACAGGGCATTAACAGGGACAGGGCAAAAATAAATTATATTGTAATGATAATAGAATAAACAATAAATCTTGTACTTTGAAAACACATAATCAAAGACAAAAACAACATATAGAGGAAATTGACAACGACGGACTTATCCCATAATGGGATCTCTTCCAGTCAACCGGCGAATACGAGTAAGTAGATACTTCGGTCACTCACAAGATTTATGATATATTCATATATAAATATAAAATAACCCAAGACAATTTTAATAAACGGACAAGTGCGTGTCGGACTCATACATGAAGGGTTCCGTACAATGTTTTAAAACGCTGAAGAAACACGTTTCTTGTATGACGACCCCCTTTAATTTTTAACTTTATTTTATTTTTAGTATTTTTTGTTATTGTGGTCATAGTAATACATAATTGGTGAAAATTTCAAGTATCTAGTTAATGCCATTATAAAGATCAAGTTAAAAACGCTGAAAAAAACACGTTTCTTGTATGACGACCCCCTTTAATTGTTAACTATTTTTTATTTTTAGTATTTGTTGTTATATCCGCCACAGTAATACGTAATCGGTGAAAATTTCAATTGTCTAGCTTTTACGTTTCAAGAGAGAGCCCTGTGACTGACGGACAGACAGACGGACAGACAGACAGACAGACGGACAGACGGTCAGACAGCGGAGTCTCAGTAATAGGGTCCCATTTGCACCCTTCGGGTACGGAACCCTAAAAAGGCCATTTTCCAACTTGCCCTGGCTGGGGATCGAACCCAGAACTATGAAATACTCTTACTGTCTTTTTTTATGTCATAGGACGGCAAACGAACAAGCGGGTCACCAGATGGTAAGTGATCACCGCTGCCCATGGACAACTGCAACACCAGGGGTGTAACAAGAGCGTTACCGGCCTTTCAGGGCCCTCCCCGGACGAGCCGGCCCATTCATGCTACTAGCAAAACAGAGTTTGCCGGTAGCGTGGCTCTACCACAACAAAATAAATTTAAAGAAAAATTGCAGTGCTTGTCTTCTGTGCCAGAACCTCCAAGTAGCGGATTAGCGTTCTTACCAATACGCCACGGAGATCACCAAGTTTATGATGGTAACTTTAAAACTAAATTTTACATTTTTCAACGATTAAAAAGCCGCGTGCGTTTCATAGCGGTGGGTGGTAACCACAAACAAAATACCGTCAAGTTTATTAGCAGGGCTACCGCTGTACGTTTATGGAGGCAGGAATTATCGATTGACGGGACATCGAGGCGCGAATACAGTACATATAGTTACGTATAGTAGGTATAGCATAGGCACGCGACTTCATTCAACGGGGCTACCCGACCGATACGGAACACGATTGTGGATTTGTTTGACTAAATCGCCACAACTGACCGGCCGAAGGTATTGAACTGGACACAATAGATTGTGAAGAGTAATGACTTAATACTTAGCGGAATTGGATGTTTGAAGTCGTTTCAAAAACAAATAGAAAGAAAAAGACTCTTGCCTAGATAAGTGTAGAATTTTGAGGTATTCTAAGTTTGTATTACTTTTGTCCAGGAATAAAATTTTAGTCAAAAGTGGAAGTGGAGTCCTTTTTATTCATCATTTTTAGGAAATAATTTTAGAGGAAACTGAATGAAAATACTTACATTAGTAGCTTGATATAACAATTTCTTTTTCGTTTTAAACGATATTATTTTAGATTGGCTCCATAGAAATATCAAATCCAGCTCAGTTAAAAAAATATGATAACTAAGTAATTAGTTATTATATTTTTTTCCAGTTATTTTGGTTAGTTGCATATTCATCTTTTATCTAACTATCACTGGCATCAAAGTCGTTTCTTTGTCCTGATTTCTTGGCAATCTACATATGTTGAGAAAATCTCATGGAACGATATTCGCAGTTCAATTACGCTCTCATATTTGACGGCGCACTGAAGATCCAGAAAGAAAATTCAAATAAATAACGAAGTCGCTCGCTTAGTCGATCTTAAAGACCAACCATTTTATTTTTGTGCTTGCCTTGTAATAGATTGTTTTTTAGCAAAACAAAACTCGTCACTTTCAAGACTTTCAATACTAAACTAATATAAAAAAAAATATTTTCCATGGAACTAATGCCACTTTAACGGTCAAAGTAGTGAGACTGGAACTTGTTCTCCAAATCGTAGAAGCTGACAACCTCAAATTCTGGACAAATTCGTCAACTGTTACTACTACACCATCCGGTAACATATCCGGTAAAATCGTGCAACCACGGTTGCGAGTATCCACAACGGCAAAGTGGTAGTGTAATTATGGTTGAAGATTTTGTAGACCTTGACAAATTGCATAAAAATCTGGTAAGCTACTGTATACACGTATCACCGTCATCGGTCCCTCGCGAGGGCAAGTTGAAAAATAGCCTTTTTCAAATTGTCTTGGGTTTATCTATATATGAATCTATTACAAAATACAGTATCGTTGACTTGATATCTAGTAACACAACTTTAAAACTTTAGGGCTAGTCTCAATCAGTATACTCGTAACTTGTCCCTATATATTTATATAGAAAATCATCGCCTACTAATCGTATCGATACTATAAGTGACTTACCTAGTCGATGTGAAAGCCCGATGGTTTTGTTCTCCGGATCGTAGAAGGTGAGGATCTCATGCTTGGTCTCCTGGACCAGTACGTTCAGCCACACGCTCAGGTTGGTCCCCACCATGTGCATCAGGCCGAATCGAGCCACTATCTTATGTTTGTATACTTTCATCTGTAAATATAAGGTTTCTAAAGTTATTTTTTGAGAAGTAGAGTCTACACTCAACAGCGTAGATTAAGCTGTATAAGTTTTTGTAGTGGGAGGCCTATGTCCACCAGTACCGTGAACTTTCTGAGGCTGATATGATGATGATGTAACTGTGTAATGATTTCACAAAGAAAACCAAGTTTTTAAAAGGATCAAAGCTTTATAACACATTGCAGGACATGAACTTGAGCACCCTAATAAAAATTAGAATGAGTCTACACATAACAAACTACCACTAATGCCCTGGGAATTACTCCACAGAGTATATCATGAAGATGTCACTGACCTCGTTGTTGAGAAAGATAAAGTACATCTGGATGAAGATGAAGGCCATCCTGGTGGCGGGCGTTAGCGCCAGTAACACGTTGTGGCAGTTGGTGTTTCTTTCCAGCTCCCAGTACTGTCCGAACTCTAGTCCAGAGTAGATCATGGAGCCGATGCCGAATGCTGTAAAGAAAATAAATACAAAAACTTCCTTAAATTAACAGTGTTTTATCAAGTTAACATTTATTTGAAATCTTGACCGAGTTATTTTAACATGGCTCTAAATAGCATTGCCCAAAAAGCTATCCGTGTTTGTATTTCTCTCACATGATCAGGATACTCGTATATTTTTTAAGTACCATAGATAATTAAACTACCTAGTTGGAATAACTATAAATTAAAAAATTCAAAGTTCCAGTTCCGACAAACAAATTAAAAAACTCCGCTTCCAAATTCGGTTCCTTTATAACCACTTCCGTAATATCCCTGCGGGCTCCATGCACTAGGAGCCGGCAGACTGACAACATTATTTAGACTTAGAATTTATAGGAAATAAACGGACAAATTCGAGTCGGACTCGTACATGAAGGGTTCCGTACCACCGTACAATGTTTTAAAACGCTGAAGAAACACGTTTCTTGTATGACGACCCCCTTTAATTATTATTAACTTTATCTTATTTTTTGTTATAGTGGTCATAGTAATACATAATCGGTGAAAATTTCAGGTGTCTAGCTATTACGGTTCAAGAGATAAAGCCCGATGACAGATAGAGTTAAAAACGCTAAAAGAACGTTTTTTTTATGACGATCCCCTTTAATTTTTAACTTTTTTTATTTTTAGTATTGGTTGTTATAGCGGCCACAGTAATGCATAATCGGTGAAAATTTTAGGTGTCTAGCTATTACGGTTCAAGAGATAGAGCCCTGTGATAGACGGACAGACAGCGGAGTCTCAGTAAAAGTGTCCCGTTTGCACCCTTCGGGTACGGAACCCTAGACAGCAGAAATTATTAGATTTCACAAAAAAATAAAAATCTAACAAAGATTTAATATTTTGAAGGATATTTTAAGATTTTTGAGAATATTTTAAGCTTTTGAAGGATGTAAGTTAATTGATAGTCTATGACTATCAATTAACTTACACCCTTCAAAACTTCGGAATTGGATTTCATCAGTTGGAAGTGGGATCCCGTTTAATCGAAAGCTTTGTCGAAGGTACAGATGGATTAGTGTTACTCCTCCCCTTATCTATTCTACTAATAAACTAAGTAGTTAGCGAAAGGAAAAAAGCGATGGCAAATTAATGATGGCAATCTAACAAGATTTTAATCTGATAGACCATCAATTAACTAACATCCTTAAAAGTTCGGAAATTGGATTTCATTCAATCTTAAGTAGAGTTACTCTCGAATTAATCGAAAGCTTTGTCGTAGGTACAAATGAATTACGAATGAACGTTTCTCCTCACCTAATCTTTTCTACTAATATATAACAATACGCAAGTTAGCGAAACGTCAGTTACCTTTCTGATTACAGAAAACTGTGGAACAACGTTTACAAGAATGTTCTATAGACATTGATTAATCTGATCACTGATGTTAGATTTATCGTGGCAGGAAACTGAACAGCATACCAAACTATCCCTAACTATACCTATCAATCTTTCACATACCATATAACCATTAAGATATTATGGGCATACATGAATTTTCCGGGGTCCAGTGCTGCCCCCATTTGAAATAAATTATTTTATTAATAATTAAATCTTTATTGAACACAAAGGTACAAAAGGTGGGCTTAACACTAATTATTATTTTTAATTTATTAAATTTAATGATAATTATTATTTGAAGGAAACGGAGATATAATTTAAAATTTTGTACCATACGGCTCTAGATAACAATACAATACAAATTAACTTTATACGATAATAACACATAAAAAACAAAAATAACAGATAACCCTTCAAACTATTTAATGAACTACTGTTTACAGTTTAAAGTGAGAACGTTAAGCTTTTTTTAGCATTTTTGCGGAAAACGGCAACTTTTGGCAAAAATGCTAAGAAAAGCTCCCCATATATGAAAAAATATTTCTGTAGAGATTTAATATTTCAAACGGGTTTTCATCTTGAAAATAAACTAAGAAAAGAATCAAAAATCGTATTTTAAAATTTCAAATCTATATTTCAAATGACCTTGTATAGCCATGGTGTGTCTCTGAGTTAAACCGCGGACGGACAGACAGACATATCTAAAATTATAAGAGTTCCGTCTAGGCAGTTCGGAAGACATGGGTATGTATGTAAATTAATACTACATATTAAGCCGTATTATATTTATTTTTGAATACAATTCCTTCTAATATAAAAACAAAAGTTGACACACAAACACCAAACCCATAAAAAACATAAATCATGTACAAATCATGTAAAGAAAACGGCGTATATCCCTTAGGAAAATAGTCAATATTTTTTGATAACACAAATTCATCTACTCCTACATTGCGCATACTTTTTACGAATAATCCAGTTTCTGAAAGCTTTAGTATCTGATAATTTAATTTGGGCAGAAGTGGGAAACCTCGATTAAAAAATATTCCACTACGCAATTGTTGTACCGTTATACCAGGCATGACATGTATTTTGTGTCTAATTGTATGATTAATTGTGTAAAGGTACTTGTAATACGGCATAACCGTATAGCATCGTTTGCTATTTGCGACGTACGTAATACTTCTTTCAGTTTCTTCACAATCTGCTGATTCTATTAAAGTGCCATAAATCTTTAACTTAAGAAAATCCAAGAGCCATGTTATGCTACTCGGAATACATGCTGAATAGTTTTCTGTAACTAATGTTTTCATATCATTGACATCTATTATCTTACCTGTTTTCGTAGTAAAGCTTATAAGGTTCGATTGATAAAAGCCGTTAATAAAAAATACAAACAACACCCAGATCAAAAGACCTAATCTAAATTTAAGTCGACGCTGTACAACAATTCCTGAATTGCCCCATGCCAAACCACTCATATAAAATATTGTTGAATAAATGTCGTATGACGCAATCTTATTTAATTTAGAAAATATTTTTTCCATGACAATGAGTAAAACCGAAACAATCAAAGTTACGACACATATTGTTATCCAATTTTCATACCCAAAAACGGCATAAAATATTAACCATCTTTCCAAAGAGTGGCCACGTGATAATAAAACCATAAGATAATCATCTGTGAATGTGAAAAATGAACAAATATATTCAAACATTAGACATCGAGTGGGTAATAAAACAAAACCACCCAATGCTATATCGACTGTTCTATTTTGCAACATTCCCAGGAGTGCAGTAGCTTTATAATTGTTAATCTGTCCAAATCTTTCATAACCAACATCATATGCATATGTAACTTTAAATTGCTCCATTTCAGCTAACAAATTCATGACATCTTCTTCATAGCCAGGTCCTGAGCCGGGACGTTTTCTCTCAGGTAACATTGATTGTGGTGGATAATGATGTGTGATCACACGAAAACTACAATTTTTCAAACTTGCCGCTTCAAGATCTGGAAATATATTCCGATCACTTGTCATATCTTTGCATTTACATAATCTTTTTATGTTTTTATAATTTCCGCATTCGTATTTATCGTAAGGCAGGAAAGTGTAAATTGTTCTTTCTGCTTCTTCTTTTACAATTACTATTACTTGAAATATATAGTCATCATACAACGTTTTGAAAATATCTTTTATTTTATTTTTGAGTTCTGTTTCTTTCAAAACAATAATGAACTTAGCTCGAGAATTCCAGTACATATCTTTTTTTAAATTTTCAATGTATGCTACTAAGTCATCATTATGGTCAATAAAAATCAAAAAATTTAAATGCACATTTTTGTAATTTTTGTTTAAGTCGCTTCTGTAAACCGTAGTTACATGATAGAGTTCATGGATATTGGCTAAAATACGATCTGCTTTCCTTGATACTGTCAATTGTGATCCAAAATCTAACTGTTTTGTTATTATATTTCTAATACATTCTTGTAATTGTTGCGTTTCTTCGTTTATTGGAACAACGCTTTTGTTCAAATCCAGCGACATCGCAAATATCATCATTGGTAATGTAATTTGAATGAGGATAATAAAATTGAAGTAAGCCATTCTGCACGACCACATACTCTAGAATATTTGTAAGGAATGAAATCGCATAAGAACATTCCATAAAGAGACTCACTGTAACTAATGGATTCTTGATTATGTTTACCCAAAAGACATTAATGTCATTTAAATTACCTTCAAATAACCTTTTTAAACATTAAATTATTTTTATGATTAGACCTAATGGTTTGTTGATTAATACATTCTTAGGAATAACAAAACGTTTTCCATTAGTTTCAAAAATACGAAGGTAGTCTTTTCATTTTTAAGAAGTAACCAAACTTTATGTCATCCTATCCTAATACACATGATGAAAAGTAAAAATTGTTTATGATTAAATAAATAAATGAGATAAGACGGGTTACTTATCTCATTTATTTTTTTATTCTACATATGTAAATAATAATGATTCAGAGGTAAATCAAAGAAAGGACAATATATATATTTACATTATATATATATATATATATATATATATATATATATATATATATATATATATATATATGGGTATATATAAATGTGAAAATTGTTTATGATTAAATATATGAATGACATATGTGTGCCACCTGTGTGGTTCCAGGTTAAATAGGACCACTCCGTCTCTTTCTGTGGATGTCGTACAAGGCGATTAAAGGAAAAACAGCACTTAAAGCTCGTGCTACAATAGCATTTCCAAGGAGGGTTGACGTCAGGCAGGCGGCCGGTCGTAAAACTATAGACAAATCGCTTAAATTGTTCCGGCTATTTCTTCTCCAATTCACTAGATTTTTGACATCCTTGGGTGACCATTGATATGCATATTATATTTGGAAAAGAAAAGCGGAAAAGCGCACCCCGGGCTCTGAAGCAGCATAGCTGAGGATGCAACCGGGAATGCGTTCAGATGAAGTAGAAATGAATGAGATAAGTAACCCGTAGTATAGATAATAAAGATTCAAAGGTAAATCAAACTGCAGATTAAGCAATGATATATTTATTGTTGAATATAATTATTTCTAATATAAAAACAAAAGTTGACGCACAAACACCCACACCATAAAAAACGTAAATAATGTACAAATGTCGGAAATAAAACGGCGTATATCCTTCATGAAAATATTCCATTTTTATCGGGGCCATAAATGCATCTACTCCTGAATTGCGCATACTTTATGCAAATAGTCCAGTTTCTGAAAGCTTCATTATCTGATGATTTAATTTAGGAAGAAGTGGGAAACCTCGATTAAAAAATATTCCACTACGCAATTGTTGTACCGTTATACCAGGCATGACGTGTATTTTTTGTCTAATTGTATGATTAATTGTGTAAAGGTACTTGTAATACGGCATAACCGTATAGCATCGTTTGCTATTTGCGACGTACATAATACTTTTTTCAGCTTCTTCACAATCTGGTGATTCTATTAAAGTGTCATAAATCTTTATCGATGAACCATGTTACGCTACTCGGAATACATGCTGAATAGTTTTCTTTATCTAATGTTTTCAAATCATTGACATCTATTATCTTACCTGTTTTCGTAGTAGAGCTTATTAGGTTCGATTGATAAAAGCCGTTAATAAAAAATACGAACAACACCCAGATCAAAAGACCTAATCTAAATTTTAGTCGACGCTGTACAACAATTCCTGAATTGCCCCATGCCAAACCACTCATATAAAATATTGTTGAATAAATGTCGTATGACGCAGTCCTATTTAATTTATAAAATATTCTTCCATGACAATGAGTAAAACCAAAACAATCAACGTAACGACACATATTGCTAACCAATTTTCATACCCAAAAACGGCATAAAATATTAACCATCTTTCCAAAGAATGGCCACGTGATAATAAAACCATAAGATAATCATCTGTGAATGTGAAAAATGAACAAATATATTTAAACATTAGACATCGAGTGGGTAATAACACAAAACCACCCAATGCTATATCAACTGTTCTATTTTGCAATATTCCCAGGAGTGCAGTAGCTTTATATTTGATAATCTGTCCAAATCTTTCATAACCAATATCATACGTATATGTGACGTTAAATTGCTCCATTTCAGCTAACATATTTATGACATCTTCTTCATAGCCAGGTCCGGAGCCGGGACGTTTTCTCTCAGGTAAAATTGATTGTGGTGAATAATGGTGTGTAATCACACGAAAACTAAAATTTTTCAAACTTGCCGCATTAAGATCTGGAAATATCTTGCAATCACTTGTAATATCTTTGCATTTACATACTCTTTTTATATTTTCATAATTTCCGCATTCGTTTTTATCGTAAGGCAAAAACGTGTAAATTGTAGTTTCTTCTTATTCTATCACAATGACTATAACTTCAAATATATAGTGATCATTTAATGTTTTGAAAATATATTTTATTTTATTATTGAGTTCTCTTTCTTTCAAAACAATAATGAACTTAGCTCGAGGATTCCAGTACATATCTTTTTTTAATTTTCAATGTAAGCTACTAAGTCATCATTATGGTCAATAAAAATCAAAAAAATTAAATGCACATTTTTGTAATTTTTGTTTAAGTCGCTTCTGTAAACCGTAGTTACATGATAGAGTTCATGGACATTGGCTAAAATACGGTCAGCATTCCTTGATACTGTCAATTGTGATCCAAAATCGTATTTTGGGTCCAAATTTGTTCCTGGTGTATGTGAATGATTTGTGCAATCTACTTCTTCCAAACTGTAAAGTAGTGTCCTTTGCCGATGACACTGCCCTATTGTTTACAGGTAAAACCTGGTCAGATACATTTAAATCAGCTCAGATAGGTTTTGATCATGTTAAACAGTGGTTGAATGATAATCTCCTAACACTGAATGTCAGTTAAACTAAATACATACCCTTCAGTATTAGCAAAATAAATCGCCCTGACCCCAACGAACATAAGTTTTTTGCCCATTCTCAAGCAACAACAGATTGCCCAAATGGCTCTTGCAACTGCCCTACCCTAGAGATGACAAACACCACAACTTATCTCGGAGTCTTAATTGATAACAACCTAAGCTTTGCCCCACATACAATGCAACTCTCTGGTCGAATCAGGAAACTTCTATATATTTTAAAAAAATTGCGATATGTAGCGGATGCCAATATACTTCGAATGACTTATTTTATGTCAATCAATTATAACATATTGTATTACATCCTGGGGATGAGCTGCCAAGTCTCATCTAATTATAGTCGAAAGAGCACAAAGAGCCGTTCTGAAAGTCTGTACTTTCAAGCCATACAGATACCCTACATCAGACCTTTACAAATTTTGTGAGGTACTAACGGTACGACAGCTCTTTTTTCTTGCAACAATAATGCAGCAGCATTCAAGACTCCCTTTCCTTCCGCAACTTCTCACTAGAAGTAACAGAATAATTAACCTTCCTACTCCATCCTTTAATACTGAGATTAAAAAAAAAACTGTTTTCTTGGCCCTTTTCTGTACAAGGAAATAAACAGCAAGGTGCTTATATTTACTCTGAATAGATATGATTGCAAAAGAGTTGTGAGTGAGTGGTTACAAAAATTAACATACGAGGAGACCGAACGATTTATGGAAACGGTGGTTTAACCTTATTTAAGAATACTTAATAGATTTATTATTCTAGTAATTATGTTATTTATTATATTAATTTTACTCTTCACACTTTTATTAAGATACGTTAATCATGTCCTTGTTTAAGAATTTAATTTATAACTTAAGTACTTGTTTTTCGTTTAAATGTATATGTTTTGTAATTTTGTTTAGAAATAAAATTAACTTAACATATATATATATATATATATATATATATGATGTAAATGTATTTACATTTTTCTATAGGTATGTTAAAATTGTTTATGATTAAATAAATTAATGAGATATGTGTGCCACCTGTGTGGTTTCAAATTAGAATAGGACCACTCCGTCTCTTTCTGTGGATGTCGTAAAAGGCGATTAAAGGAAAAATAGCACTTAAAGCTCGTGCTACAATAGCATTCCCAAGGAGGGTTGACGTCAGGCAGGCGGTCGGTCGTAAAACTATAGTCAAATCGCTTAAATTGTTTCGGCTATTTCTTCTCCAATTCGCATAGCTGAGGATGCAACCGGGAATGCGTTCAGATGAAGAAGAAATAAATGAGATAAGTAACCCGTAGATAGATAATAAAGATTCAGAGGTAAATCAAACTGCAGATTAAGCAATGATATATTTATTGTTGAATATAATTATTTCTAATATAAAAACAAAAGTTGACGCACAAACACCCACACCATAAATAACGTAAATAATGTACAAATGTCGGAAATAAAACGGCGTATATCCTTCATGAAAATATTCCATTTTTATCGGGGCCACAAATGCATCTACTCCTGAATTGCGCATACTTTTTGCAAATAGTCCAGTTTCTGAAAGCTTCATTATCTGATGATTTAATTTAGGAAGAAGTGGGAAACCCTTATTAAAAAAAATCCCACTGGTCAAACGTTGTATCGGTGTACCAGATAAGACATGTATTTTGGGCCTGATAGTATGATTAATTGTGTAAATGTACTTGTAATAAGGATTTATTGTATAGCATCGTTTGTTTTTTGTTACGTACATAATACTTTTTTCAGCTTCTTCACAATCTGGTGATTCTATTAAAGTGTCATAAATCTTTAACTCAGGATAATCGATGAACCATGTTACGCTACTCGGAATACATGCTGAATAGTTTTCTTTAACTAATGTTTTCAAATCATTGACATCTATTATCTTACCTGTTTTCGTAGTAAAGCTTATTAGGTTCGATTGATAAAAGCCGTTAATAAAAAATACAAACAACACCCAGATCAAAAGACCTAATCTAAATTTAAGTCGACGCTGTACAACAATTCCTGAATTGCCCCATGCCAAACCACTCATATAAAATAATGTTGAATAAATGTCGTATGACGCAGTTCTATTTAACTTAGAAAATACTTTTTCCATGACAATGAGGGAAGCCGAAACGATCAAAGTAACGACATATATTGTTATCCATGTTTTATAACCAAAAACGTCGTAAAATATTAACCATCTATCCAAAATTTGGCCACGTGATAATAAAACCAAAAGATAATCATCTGTGAATGTGAAATATGTCCAAATATATTCAAACATTAGACATCGGTGGGGTAATAAATGAAAGCCGCCCAATGCTATATCACCTGTTCTATTTTGCAACATTCCCAAAAGTGCAGTAGCTTTGTAGTTGATAATGTTTCCAAATCTTTCATACCCAACATCATATGTATATTTGACATTAAATTGCTCCATTTCACCTAACAAATTCATGACATCTTCTTCATAGCCAGGTCCTGAGCCGGGACGTTTTCTCTCAGGTAATATTGATTGTGGTGGATAATGATGTGTTATCACACGAAAACTACAATTTTTCAAACTTGCCGCTTCAAGATCCGGAAATATATTGCGATCACTTGCAATATCTTTGCATTTACATAGTCTTTGAATGTTTTCATAATTTCCGCATTCATATTTATCGTAAGGCAGGAAAGTGTAAATTGTACTTTCTGCTTCTTCTATAACAATAACTATGACTTGAAATATATAGTGATCATTTAATGTTTTGAAAATATCTTTCATTTTATTTTGGAGATCTCTTTCTTTCAAAACAATAATAAACTTGGCTCGAGGATTCCAGTACATATCTTTTTTGAGGTTTTCAATGTTAGATATTAAGTCATCGCAATCGTCAATTATAATTAAAAAATTGAAGTGCACATTCTTGTAATTTTTGTTTAAGTCACTTCTGTAAACCGTAGTTACATGATAGAGTTCATGGATATTGGCTAAAATACGATCGGCTTTTTTTGATACTGTCAATTGTGATCCAAAGTCTAACTGTTTTGTTATTATATTTTCAATACATTCTTGTAATTGTTGCGTTTCTTCATTTTGTGGAACAATGCTTATGTTCAAATTCACCGACATCGCAAATGTCATCATTGGTAATGTAATTTGAAATAAAATATAATAATGAAAGTACGAGTAAGCCATTCTGCACGACAACAATCTCTAGAATATTTGTAAGGAATGAGATCTCATAGTACTTAGCATTCGAAATAATATTAGTCGTAAGTTCTATTAAGAAGGAACTCACTAATGTATCCTTAATTATATTTACCTAAAATACATAAATGTCATTTAAGTTACGTCTGAATAAACTTTTTTAACGGTAAAATATGTTGATTGCACCTAATGGTTTGTTAAATAATACATTATTATGAATAACAAAACGATTGCCTATAGTTTAAAAAATAAACTGAATAAGTGCGAGTTAAACTAGCGTGAAGAGGGCTCTTTCTACTTCTCATAGGTTTTCCTGAAATTTATAAGTACAGAACGACAGAACGATCTATCGTTTTTTTAATAATTTAAGAAACTGGTCTTTCGGATTCGGACAAGTCAAATTTCGCATATTTTCTTAAATAACTTCAAAAATATCGCTTTAAGAAATAATAAAAAAATATATTTTTTAAATTCTTATTAAAAGCTATTTGATTTGTGAAAAAATATTGTTTACTAAACTTTTTTTATATATGTCAAATTTGACCTATACCTAAGTGGACCCCTTTTTTGAAATTCATTGATATACGTTTTACGTCCATCTTTGACTCACCAAATTTCAAATCAATCGATCCAGTAGTTTCTTAGCAAATGGCTATGACAGACGGACAGACAGACAATTGAGTGATCCTATAAGGGTTCCGTTTTTACCTTTTAAAGAAGAGAACTCTAAAAACATAGACACTCTTTTAATTTTTAAGAAGTAACCAAAATTATTTCACTATAATACACATTAGATGAAAAGTTTGAATGCTTCTATTAAAAGTATCCTCGGAGGATAACAAATTTCAATCTAGGAAGCCTTTAACTCATTCAGTCATTCACAATTACTAATCGACATTATATGCATATAAATGGTTCATGAAAACAAATCGTCTTCATCTTGCAGAATCATCTTCAGTGGCCCATTGCTAGGCTTATAAATCACCATGGAGGTCTGGGAGAAAGGAAAAAGCTTAGAATATACCAGTTCTCTTCCCCGGCCGATCGTAAAAGCTGATCGAGGGCAAAAATGCGAATCATGTAAATGATTTGATTCCTTTTTCCACCTTCTCGCCTACCATCACTCTAAAACTGGCCTTCGAGTCTACCCTGGGCTCTCTTGGAGCCGCACACCCAAAGTTCTCTGTCTGCCCCATGGGAGAAAGACGTAAAAATGTGTGATAAGCCACCTTTTGTCACTATTTTGACAATATCGCCCCACTGCTGCGCAAAGGTCTCTCCCATTTTTCTAAATGCATCCCTGTCCACAGCCATTGCCGACCAACCACCTTGAAATGCATCAATGTCGTCGCGCCATCTCTTTCTCGGCCTTCCTCTGCGACGACAACCATCCTCAGGTATCAAGGGAGTTATTTTATTCGCCCATTTCTCAGACGTTCTGCTGACATTGCCCGCCCAATTATTAAAAAGAATCTTACCAACTGCCCCCATCCGAAGATAGAAGCTTCCATAGTGGTGCACCCTAGCAGTGAGTGCAAAACCAAGTGACAACCTCTTTGCTGCGAGATGCGGTGGTAGTTGCGGGGCGGTGACTGTGCTGCGCTCCGTGCGAGACGAACAGGAGTCAGACTCCGATGGTGTCGAACTCGACTCGTCAGTTTCTGTACATAAAAATATTATTGTCAGTAGTATATAAAGAGAGATCGTAAATTAGTCAGAAGAAATATATAAGAATATTTATAAAACATGTAAAAATAATTGCAATCTTTTCATTTAGAAGATATCACCATGTATACGCCCTTTTCTCCTCCTAAATTTCTTCTATATTATAGGGTTCATATATAATTAATGTAAATGTGCTTAAAAAAGTATATTAAATGGCTTCTACTTTTACCCCCAAAAAAAAAACTCCCTGAATAAGTCACCCTGTAATGTCTGCTTTCTTCTAACAAACAAAACATTACTCAAACGATAAAATCAAAGAAACAACAAATAAATATTGTTATGTTCCCATGTTGCTTGAACAGCAACAATAATTGCGTCCCTTTGGAAATGCAGGGCTAGTTACGTATGAACACCGGGCTTTCCGCGCCAATTATATAACAATTTAAATAACAAATGCAGATTCGCGTGGGTGAATAAAATAAGTCGCTTCCTATTCCCACTTTTAAGCGCCTAACTGTGAAGGGTCTTGAGCAAAGGTAATATTATACGACGAAAACAAGGAAAACTAGGTATTATGTTACATGCCAGAGCTTTGTTTTGCTTTCCATTCTTGGTGTAAATCGGCTTTGCGTTTCCTATATTCGACTTTGGTACATACATAAACGTACTGAGGTGGGATTTTTCGTTACTTTCGTGGCATGACATTAGGTATGTTTTTTTTTTCACCTCTTTTTGACTTTCTTTTTGCGAGCAAAGCGTCTCAGTTTTTCACCTCTTTTTGACTCTCTTTTTGCGAGCAAAGCGTCTCAGTTTTTCACCTCTTTTTGACTCTCTTTTTGCGAGCAAAGCGTCTCAGTTTTTCAACTCTTTTTGACTTTGTTTTTGCGAGCAAAGCGTCTCAGTTTTTCACCTCTTTTTGACTCTCTTTTTGCGAGCAAAGCGTCTCAGTTTTTCACCTCTTTTTGACTCTCTTTTTGCGAGCAAAGCGTCTCAGTTTTTCACCTCTTTTAGACTCTCTTTATGCGAGCAAAGCGTCTCAGTTTCGGAATTTGCAAAAAATGCTTTTGTCCATCTGTCTGTTGTTCTCGCCTACAGGTCGCATTTTTTAACCGATTTTGACGAAAACTGGCACACAAGTTCCCGGATTTATCAAAAGTCGGTTATTGCATGGTTATGTATTAGGGCCACCAACCACTTATTATTTTTTACATTTTCTTCGAGATTCCCACAATTTATTTTATAAATAGCCACTCACTCGTCGGCAAAATAGAAGTACTCTTAAACTTTTCGGCATTCGTTTATACTCAATGTGAAATAAAAGGAATCCAGTTTCTGGGCGTTTCCGTAAAGTTCTCGGGGCGTCTCACAATTTTAGTTCCTTACAAGTTCAGCGAAGGAAACCAAAAAATATTTCTTTGAACAAATTGCTCGCGGCATTTTACCAACTCATTTATTCATATTGAAGCCGTCGCAATTTTAGTAAAATGCACTGCATTTTAAAATATACTTTTAAATTTTAGGACTTTAAGAAACCGGTTAGAGAACTGTTAAAAATAATAACATCACAACTGGATGTTAATCACAAAGGAGTTTGTTTTATTTCTGTCTGCCTCTTGCAAGGTGTAATTAAAAAATTTTAATTAAAAAAATATTATATGAATGAACGTTTAGCCTGTATTCGTAAGGCATCATTAATTTAATTTCTTCCAATGCTGTTCTCTTGTTGCTTCTCTTCCTACGCAAATAATACAATTATTGATATTTTTTCAAAACAAAAAACCGTCTTAATACCAAAAAAGCTAAATATTCAAACAATTGTATAGTAAGATCATACTTAGACGACAAATTATTTCTAGGTATTTTCGTTTACAAAACAAACCAATTTTGTTTGTTTGTTTGTAATAACTTTATCGTACCAAAAATTTAAGTTTTATTGATTAATTTAATTTAAGATTTTAGTACCTATTTAAAATATTTTAAAATTTCTATATGACCACCTTGAAAGTATACCCTTTCAAACTAATTTTCTAAATCAGACCAGGCGTCTTCGAGTAAACGGGAACATACATAAATAAAAGATTCCGATGAATTGATAAGCTTCCTCTTTTTTTTTAAGTCAAAGTAAAAAAATCTGAGAAATCAAGCGAATTGAAGATGCAGTTAGCAATTCGTCACTATTTTATTCCTATTTCCTTCTGCCTGCCCACCTTTTTATTTCACCACCGTAATTAAGGGTAAAGACGTGACAATATGCAAGGTATACGAGTATATGTAAGTAGGTTAAATAAATTGTATAAATAAAGGTAAATTCTACACATTCTTGAATATGTCTCCACGGCAACGAAGGGCTGGACTAATCCGCTTACAAAAAAGAGGAAAACTTTTTATGTTTTCTCCAATTCCTCTCGAATATTTTGAAGAGGCTTCGTTATGAGTTTACGTGGAAACCAACAATGGTTCTCCATTGACTTAGAATAATATAGACCTGCTATCTCAAATATTGGCACCTGTTCTAATTTTGAATATATGGCGCCGTGAATTTCACATAAGTACGTATTTAATTTTCAAACAATGAAATCTGGTTACTTACCGATGGAAAGTTAATCTTTACACTTTGCCGTGTGCTTTGAATTATTCTTATAGTATTTTAATAGATGCCAAGGAATTTTTAAATTTTTACCATATTTGCGTATGGTTTTCGTTTTTCGCTTATAAACTGTCGAAATTACTTAGCGTATAAGAGCGACTAAGTGAAGTTTATGGAGATAGCTACAATTGAACGAGACAAAATAGTAATATGTAGTGTCTTCTCTAGTTTTACAAAATAGCTCTTTGCCATGCCCATGAGAGCCACTCTCATGGTTTTTTATATATTAGTTACCTATATGCACAGTGTAAAATTGTACAATGGACACATATTTGATCAAGCGTCAACACTTTGTAGCCGGAAACGCCGACTACTTTTTACTGATTTAGTTCTTTGAGGAGAGCTTTGATTGTAGTAGTAATAATCGACTAAAACTAGTCGGCGTCTATGCCTCGTGAGTAAAACCACAGAATATTAAACCAGTACTCACGTACAGAAATCTCACTCAGCTAAGAAATTCAAAGAAATATCTACTCAATGTGGTTAGCGTTATGGTTTAATTTAGTTTACGTCAGAACTCAGCGCCTTTTCGTTTAGATACCTAGACATCCATTGCAGGCGAATTTAATTCTTATTACTCTGGACAAACGATTCGTATAACTGAATTTACCACCCCGAGGGGCCGCTGCGCGCTAAGTAATAATGTAGGTATATTTTCAATACCTAAACGGGGAGTGACACAGGCGTGGTAAAACCTATCTTAGGTTAAACCGTACTAGTTAAATTATCTCTTCATTTTTAATTATCAGTAATAGTTTAGTGTCAGTTTTTTAATACGTCAAAGGCTTGATATCCAGGTACTTCAGTTTTAACTAAAGGTCAGTTCACACCGAGACGCGACGCGACGCGACGTTGACGGGATGCGCTGCGTGAAACAGAGCGGGCTTTCACTGAAATTAGTATATTTTAGTGTAGTAAACAAATTCTATATTTCTTCGAAAGAGAACGCCATGTCACGTCGCGTTGCGTCTCGGTGTAAACTGGCCTTTATAGTGAATACTTACTTGCAACAACAGTGGTGTCAGCCGCGGACCGCGAACGGTCTCGAACAAGCGCCGCGTACATATACAGCAAGAACACCATGCTGCCGATGTACAGGTATAGGTAGAAACCCTGCACACACGTAAAAAAAGCTTCAAATCACATCTCTTCCGTAGCATGGCACCAGCGAAAGCATTAATCGAGCTCTATTATCTATCGCTATCTTGCTCTACTATAATAATAACGGGACGGGATGGCACTAGAACGTGGCGCGATATAAACGTTAGAAAGAACGACACCAACGTGACAAGAGATTTCTTAGTCTCAATTTTTTTTTATTATTTATTTGGTTCGCTAACTGGCTGAAAACAGACAGTTTTACATATAGGTACATAGAAATAATTTATAATACTATCTAGAATAACTACGAATAATAATCTCACAAAAACGACATTGAAAATTAAACTTAATGCCACGCACATAAAGCTCATATTTTCATGATGCTTATATTTAAATACCTAACGTTCCCAAAAAATGTACCTTAAGTTATAGGCGTCCCTTTCCCGCAAACTGTCAATGTAATAAAGTAGAAGGAGAGAGCTATAACTTTAGGTATAATTTTTGGGAACGGCTTTGACATTTCGTAAGCATTCTAGATTTGTATACAATTTGTTTGGGTACAAATTAGAGCATAGCCTACTTGGAGCGAACACAGCATGCACATTTGATATACTGCTCTCAGTCGTTTTAAATGGAGAACAACATAGAAATGTAGTACATTATCTTAATTGGAATAATTTTTTTTACACGGCGATCTAAATAAAAATAAAGCACTTGCACTTGTATACTTTTATGCAATTACGATTGATATTGTGACATATCACCAAGCAATAATACTCGTAAATCTAAATATAACAGCTTCGATTGTTACCGGATCCCGATCTCGACCCGAAGTAAATTAATATCCGTGCACAAACTCCTGACAGTGAGTTATGTGGGACTCGGACCGGACACTTGCCTCGTAAAACGAAGGAACGTAGGTGGATATCGCTTCAGACACAGGAACCATGATAGGTATTTTTATTTATCAAGGTAAACCTCTTACAAATTTTTGAATGGATATCGGAGAACTAATAATAGGTTCCCGCGAAAAGCAATACAATAAATAAAACTATTACACAGAACTCATAATAAAATCAGCGCTGACCTTCAAAGAAAGCATTCGCATTATTTGAACCACACCTTTGACTACACACCTATACTTGTCTCAAAGGGCCACACTAAACGATCGCACGAAAATCTACCTTAGTCTTTTAATAAATCATATAATGAAGAATTGATTAGTCAAGCTACGCCTTATCGACACAACGCGTTAAAGAGGTCCAGGATCTAAATTCATGGCCAGTCTGTTGACCAAGCCGCTCGCAAGCAGGAGATGCGTATTTGACTACACACCTATACTTGTCTCAAAGGGCCACACTAAACGATCGCACGAAAATCTACCTTAGTCTTTTAATAAATCATATAATGAAGAATTGATTAGTCAAGCTACGCCTTATCGACACAACGCGTTAAAGAGGTCCAGGATCTAAATTCATGGCCAGTCTGTTGACCAAGCCGCTCGCAAGCAGGAGATGCGTATTTGACTACACACCTATACTTGTCTCAAAGGGCCACACTAAACGATCGCACGAAAACTCTACCTTAGTCTTTTAATAAATCATATAATAAGGAATTGATTAGTCAAGCTACGCCTTATCGACACAACGCGTTAAAGAGGTCCAGGATCTAAATTCATAGCCAGTCTGTTGACCAAGCCGCTCGCAAGCAGGAGATGCGTATTTGACTACACACCTATACTTGTCTCAAAGGGCCACACTAAACGATCGCACGAAAACTCTACCTTAGTCTTTTAATAAATCATATAATAAGGAATTGATTAGTCAAGCTACTCGTACGCCTTATCGACACAACGCGTTAAAGAGGTCCAGGATCTAAATTCATGGCCAGTCTGTTGACCAAGCCGCTCGTTAGCAGGAGATGCGTATTTTCTAGATACTGGGGAGAAACAGATGGGACATGAATGGGTCCATGGGATCTATAGTTTTTATAAGGTATTTTTAAAAATAAGGGATAAGAGTTCAAGACAATCTTTAGATGATATGTTAGTTTTAAGGAAATAAATTATATAAGCTATTTTGCGTTGATGATACAGAGATCACTATATAAGATACTGTCATAGCCAGACACTTACAATACAATACAATACTTACCTCGTAGAAAGAAGGTGGAATGTAGGTGGAGATGACCTCGGCCATAGGAAACGCGACGCCCATCACTACCAGCAGCTTCCCGTACAGAGCGGACAGTGTGGTCGCTAATGCATCGCTCCTGTTGAACAACATTTAAAACTAGAATATTACAAAACGGCATACTTAATTAGTTCAATAACTAAACATAAGTAGCTAAAACTTATGATCACTAGAAAAATATAAGAAAGAAAATACAGATGCACTATCCCGTCTTTATCCGTAACGGGGCAGACAGAGCATGTTGGGTCTTGCGGCTCTAAGCAGATAGATTGGAATGTCCTGACGAAGCGAAAAAAACCTTGAACGCATTGCTATGCTCAGAATTTTACAAAATATGGATAAAACGTAAAGAAATTGTGGTTATAACAATAAGAAAAAAATTGCTTCCTCGTCACCTTTATCAATGGTAAGGTAAGTATATCAAGACATCTTATTGTATTTAAGATTGTCTCTATCTTACTGAACGGGTTTTGGGATTTGTGACCCTTGTCTCTGCCTAACTTATAGGGCCAGAGGCGTATAACCTTTCACTATTTCTGATTTCTGTTGTCCAAGTAAACTTACGCCATCAATCTTGCTAAGTGTGGCCTTTGTGGTCTTAAACTCCGTGGTTATGTTAGAAGAGGTAACTATAAAGTAAATATTGTTGGTTGTTTAAACATTCCAGAACTTAATCCAATCCTGTATACCCGCAATTGGGATTCAAATGCCACACAATATCCACATTCATGTATGTTAATCCTGTGAATAGACAATCCTATGTACCATCGGATCAACAGGAAGTGAAACGAACAATGGCCAGTGTAGATAAATAGATGCAATATTTTAACAGATATTTATTACGATCGAATGGTGGAGCCGCTGGGAAATATCGGAGCTTTGTCTCGGGATTACAACGTCCGCACGATCGACAAACAATGTTACAATAGATGCCAATAGTCCTGGCGAAATTAGAATGCGATTTTAGACACAGATACACTATCATATCTTTATCTCTAACGGGGCAGACAGAAACTGGGGCGGCAAGGCTCAGGCCACTTTTAGCGTGATAGTCGGTATGAAGGTGGAAAAAGGAAATTATAATATTGGTGAGAAGATATTTTATTTGCTAAAAATAAGGTTACACAACAAGATGAAACATTTAAGTTAAAGCACTCTGATGGGTTGCTAACCGCATCGCCTATTGATATGATTCAGATTCTTATCCATTGCTTTTAAGGTCTGCGCGAAAAGAGAAGCAGCCGGTGTTTTTTTTCTCCCAGACCAGTATGGAAGAAACAATGCGTTCATTCTCCTTATCGAGTCGAAATGGTTACACTGTAGCTTCAATGCGTTAATTACAACAATATTATTAAATAACGTAGATTATGGTAACAACGTTAAAATATTTCTTTTTATTTAAGAGCTTAGTGGCTCTTGTCGGTGGAGTATGTGCCAAACTTCTCTGCTTTACTCTTTAGTTAATACAATTATACTACATTTCCTAATATGCAAATTTATATACCTTAAAGTAGGTAGATAAGTGGGTAATATATAAGTTTCTGTTTTTTTTATTAATTACTTTTGGTTTATAAATTACAATTAATAATAAACAACTTAAGATTTGTGACCAATTAACGAGAAATATTTTGTTTACCGTGTAAATAAACAGAAACACTTGAAAAATCCTGAATTAGCAAAATATAAATTCGTACTTTATTTTCTAAGCAGAGAAAACCCTATTACATTATTGACCTATATATTACTGGCTTACATTCACAAAATTATATCTTCATAAACATGGATAGAAGGTATTCGGGGATGATGTGCATAATCTGTAGAATAAAACCCATGCAAAGCCTTCCTCTGTTTCTATTATGCCATTCGTACTCGTACTTGATCGAGTTGATGTGTTTTTAACGCTTTTAAAACCTATTTAAAATTCGAACATTTTTATTTTAAAATTTTCTTTATCCCCAAATCCAGAGGTAATCAACGGTATGAATATATTTTATCACCAAAAAGGTAATTTGCCCGGAAACATTTGGTAATTGGGGAAATCCTATTCAATGAATTCAATTCGCTGCATAAAAATGGATGGAAGTAACTTGGTAAGGGTGTCAGTAGGATAGTACTGTTAATCTGTGGAATAATGCCCAGGCAAAGCCTTCCTTTGTTTCCGAGCTACTTTGATGCTCGACCATGCCGAGATTTTCGTTTGACTTGTATTTCCGTTTTCAATTTCACAGCTCAACCATTGAAATGCTCTTGGATTTTCATTTGTAGAACGTTTTTATGAAGGAAAATTATTCTGGTCTCGCTTTCGTGAAATTTTTAGTTAGTCCACAAATTGCAAAAGAATATTTCATGTTTGCTTAATGATTTGTTTGTACCAAGATAACGTTTGTGGTATAAATACCTACTTTAAATATTATTTTAACGCTCAGCGGGCTGTGTGAAATACAATTTAGCAAAAAGTTAATGTTGATCCAGTTTGTCGCTAATTACAGAATCGCCTAAAACTGCCAAAACAGAGCCCGCTCATTACGTTATAATTAAAACGTAATCCATCTTGAAAATTCCACTTTCATTTACAACGCGGCCATTTCTCTTCCCAGCACATTTACCTCTGGTTGCCAAAGAGTTATTTTATATGAAGATGACGCATTACAAACCAATTAGATTTTTTTTTATTTCGTAGATGATTTTAATGATATTTGGACGCCTAGGCCTTTCATTAAAAGGCATTTAATAAAATTACTTAAGGAAAACTAGCCAATTCATTGAACTCAACCTTTAACTAGATGACTGAACGTTGTGTAGTCATTTAGACAAATACGAAGTTGATAAATTTATAATGCTTGGTCAAGGTAAAAATTACTTATGAACGACTACTTTTTAGAGTTCTATACCCAAAGAGTGCAAACGGGACCCTATTACTGAGACTTTGCTGTCTGTCCGTCTGTCTGTCTGTCTGTTTGTCTTTCTGTCTGTCTGTCCGTCTGTCACAGCGCTCTATCTCTTGAACCGTAATAGCTAGACACTTGAAATTTTCACCGATTATGTTTTACTGTGGCTGCTATAACAACAAATACTAAAAGTAAGAAAAAGTAAAAAATTTAAGGAAGTTGTCATACAAAAAACGTCTTTTTCAGCGTTTTTTACTAGATCTTTATAATGGCATTAACAAGATACTTGAAATTTTCACTGATTATGTATTTATATAGCCGCTATAACAACAAATACTAAAAATATAATAAGATAAAGGGGGTCGTCATACAAGAAAACGTCGTACAAGACGTCATACGTCATACAAGAAACGTGTTTCTTCAGCGTTTTAAAACATTGTACGGAGGTGCGGATCCCTTCATGTACGAGTACGACTCGCACTTGCCTTTTTATTAGATATCAAAATACTACAAAGTAACTGGTAATAGCAAAATATTTTTAAATAAAAAAATACATTTTGTGAAAGTTTTGGTACCAGCAAGTTGTGGTTGGCTACCAGCACCACAGTGGAAAAAACTAAACTAAATTTGAATCACTTGGCTGAGTTGGTCGGTCAACTTCGAAGGGCTGACTTCCAGTTGTTAAACATGATGAGTGATTCTAGTTCAATTAACTATCAGCCAGCGTTTAACAAACCGCCTTAACGTCCAATCAGCTGGCTAATTTAACCAGATAGCTGCGACTTACCTATGTTTGGTTTTAAGTTCGTATACATATTCCAAATTGTTCAAGAACTTGAAAAGATATCAGGTTGTAAAGGGTTCGCGATGTAACAGTTCAGAGCAAATGTATTTTAAACGCCATTCTCTGAGTTCGTTAACCTTTCATCTGATAACAGCAGAATATACACCCAAATCAATTATTTCACTATTGTTTTTAATTTATTCACAGATTTATTGTTTACTAGCTTTCGTCTGCGGCTTCGCTCGCGTATCCCATGGGAACATTACATTTTTCCGGGATGAAAGGTACCCTATGTCCTTCTCAGTACTCCTAACTATGTGTATGCGAATTTTCAAGAAGATTGGTTCAGAAGATAAAGCGTGAAGGGTAACAAACAAACAAACAAATATACAAACTCACTTTCGCATTAATAATATTAGTTAGGAAGTTAGGATTAGGATTGTTTGTACATCGGTAAAGGAAAAGGTGAAGTAGTAGCTTAATTACACCCATTATG
Source organism: Acrobasis repandana (assembly GCA_963576875.1). Taxonomy (NCBI): domain Eukaryota; kingdom Metazoa; phylum Arthropoda; class Insecta; order Lepidoptera; family Pyralidae; genus Acrobasis; species Acrobasis repandana. Next base: position 8,239,094 of record OY756218.1, read on the forward strand.
ATCAAGTGGTTTCCCATAGTAAATACACGTCAAGATATTTTTGAGCGCGTGCTACATCTACAGATTATTTATCAAAGTCTGTGTATATTTTTACATCCCTGGGTAAACCGTAAGCCCCTGCTTTCGCTTTACTTCACTTCCTCCGATTTCCCAATTTGAAGTAAAAATTACTGTAATATGCAGAGCGTTTGACGCGTTTAAGATTGAAAGTTGTGTTCCTATTTTTTATAAGTAAATACCGGTATGCAACCGTTATGTTGCATACCGGTATTTACTTATAAAAAATAGGTAGATTTTAGTTAGACCCATAGGTGAGATAATAAATACAAGTTTAACTAACTTTGACAATTTATAAATTTTGACATTGTAAATAAATCTCGATTAAAGTTTTTGGGAATAATAAATTGAAAATATAATTGAATAAGCAGTAATTAAGCCTCTAACAGCGAATTTTAACTGGTGAAATAATAAAATATTATTTTATCTAGTTCCGAGTAAAGTGACTGTCTGGCAATAAGTACTATCTTCTATTAGATACATATCCATACGTATATAGTCATATTTAAAACGACAAAATTATTTAATTTGATTATTAATTTAAAATTTAATTTAATAATTAAATTTTAAATAATTATTAAATTTCGTAAAAGCCGATCGAGGGAATGGGCGAGAATCTGAATCATATGAATAGGCGATGCGGTTAGCAACCCATCACTATTATGATTTCCCTTTTCCACCTTCATGCCCACCATTACGCTAAAAGTGGCCTGGGCTTTACCGCCCTTGGCTCTGTCTACCCCGTTAGGGATAAAGACGTGATAGTGTATCTGTATCTGTAAAATTATTTTAATTACGTGCCTAAAATTATCCGGAATCCGGTTTAATTTAGCCCCATACCGCAGTTCATTTATTATTAATTTAATTCGACCTGGACCTCACTACCGTGTCGAAATTGCTGATCCTCAATGATTAATAAGGTATTCCCAATTTATGATTCCACTCCACCAAGTTACCATTTTAGCTTAGTTATGCTAGTGCTACAACTTTATAACTAAATATTTCTTAGTGGGCTGAAAGATTCAGCTAAATTATACAACTAAAATACCCTATTTTTGTAATATAATTTTATTCTTATACTAGCTATACCTGTGACTTCACCCACGTGGACTAAGATCTGGGTTTTCATTTTGTTGCCCGAAACCCCAATTCCTTTTTTGATCTGTCAGTAAAAGTATTTTTAGTCCCGTCAAAATCGGTCCATACATTTTGAAGATTAGCTCAAGCAAACAGACAGACTTACATACAGCCAATTTTTTTTATTTATTTTTTAAATTAAGTATATTATTATTTTGACATTACAATAAGACTATGCTCTTGTGGGAGGAGTATAAATTCTCTCCCATTTGTCTCTTTTAATCTATCTACAAACAATCAGACACTTACATTTTATTTATTTATACGAGTATTGTATGTATTGTATTGATGTAATACTTAAATGAAGATATAAATATGTATTTGACTTGTTTATGAATATCTTCTAAACTTTGTGATCCAAAAAGGGATCCGGAATTTAAATATCTACTGTACTTGTCAAAACATAGATCGTTAAATAGACTATTTAATTAAATCAAACGAGTTTAATAAACCTACATCACTGTCACAAGTTTCTGAAGAAGCAACAATCGAACAGTCGGATATCAGTAACCAATTTCACAGTCGATTCAAGATTTTTCTTCGGTAGTTTCTCCTTTTATGGATGAATGTGTCCATTGTTTCAGTAAAATGTTGTGATTATGGACAATAAAGCCGTAAAGATATTGGTGCAAGTTATTTTTAATGCAAGTAATTTATTTCGGTATTGCCTACTTTTGACTGCACCACTTGTTATCTAGCCGTAGTCATTGCGATTGGACTGGTGGTGGCACGTGGGTCGGGTCACTAGATTCCATCTAATATAGTTGAGTTCAGTGATGGCTGATCCATGCGTCAACTCGTGAACGGGTGCCGCCAGCAGGGACTGGTCAGCTCCGTTTTCTTAAAACTACTCAGCGTTACTTATTTCTGTTAATTGGATTTGGCACTCGTTCGCAAGCTTTACATATTATATTGTAATAACATTGTATTAGGCATAATATCCTTGTAAACTGACAGCCCTTCTGGCGCGTAGGCGACCAATACTGTGCAAATGAGTTTCTTTCGGCGTTCCTTCTCAGCAGTGGTCGTTGCGAAACGATAGTATCGTTAGCTTTTTTAAAAAAATAGCAATTTTAATATTATAAATAAACATTACACGTAATGTCCACTAAAATTATTGACTTGTAAAAGTGCCTGTAAAGGCCTAATTTGATTTTGATTAAAATATAAACCAATTACCAAATTCGCCCCATATAACGTTTAAAACAGTACAGCACCCTTTTAAATACTCGATCTTACGAGTATCATGAACATTTACACAACAAAGATTTACTCCTAACAACTGTAAAACGTATTTTAAACGTTCTATTGCTGAGCGGCATGGGTTCAACCCTTCTTGCATCGCAATATCCCTTTAAAGTTCAAGAATCTCTCATCGAATGACGTCATAATTTGAGCTTGCTGCGAACGGGAGGCGTATCATTGTCAAAGTACGAGTCTGCAACTGTGCCAGGAACTGTTTCCTTCGCTGTGGGGAGCCAATAACACGCCGTTGCCATGGCAACTGCGCGTGCCGAGGGGACCCTTCCCTCTGAGGGAACCCAGGGGCTTACAGGAACCAACCCAAGCAGATATCTTTACATTTCAAACATCTTATTGACCGAAACAGTATGCCTGACTTTAAGAGGTCAAAGTGTATTGGTTATGTATTATTTAGTGCTATTTGGTTCATGTCGTTGCAAGGTATTGGATATTTATGGAAGCCTATTTGTCAAAGATAGATTATGTTGGAGAGGAATAAAGTCAGTGTTGTTTCAGTGCTGATTGCAGATATCAATTAAGGCCCTGGTTTCTACCGTCCTTTTGAACGTCAAAGTCTAATTATTAGGGTAGGTTTGTTAAATTGAATTGGATTTTCCTAAAATTACCAATTCCGAGAAGCTTTAAAATTATTTAAAAATATATAAAACCGTTTAAAAGACTTAGGTACCTAACAGAACAATTGAATGAGAAAACTTTGAACATTGACTTTTTCAAGCTTGAATAAAAACCATGCTATTTGTTTTCGTTTTGCAATTTTTTTAATTAATTAATTTATTTAATTTTTTTTGTCAGTATTTTTTTTATCAGTCAATTCTTTATTTATTACATTGCATTACATATAAACAACACAGCAACAAAATATAGTTAATTCCAATTCCAAAAAAAATGTACTTTTATGTAACGCACATTTAAAAACAACGAGATCTATGTACTTACGTACTAGAGAAGACGCCACATACAACAGTAGTGTTCTATTCATCATAGGCTATCACTGTTTACCTCACATTAGTCACTCGCTAGCAATACGCGCATAATACACTCCACGATTCATTAAAGAAAACACTGTCAACTTGGTCAAAAATGCCATGGTGTGTGTTGAGATACTGCACTAGTAATTCAAAGAATAAAGCAAAATATAAAGGAATAACTTTCCATCGGTAAGTAACTAGATTTCATTGATTGAAAATTAAATACGGACTGCCAAATTTCGGCTGCCATGATGTATGAAGTGAGTGAATGATCTGTCAACCGATTGAATAATTCGTCATAGACTAACAAAACAGAAGTGAAATGTAGACATCATAAATATGCCTACATTTCACTTTCTTCATGGATGCATCGAAAAACTATTTGTTTGCTACTCAGTTATTAATGTTTGTAAAACGTTTAAAAATGTTTATATTTATAATTTTTATCTACATATGCTATAAATGCTTTACAAAAGTTTCCTAAAATCCTATAAATCCTTTATAAAATTAAGTCACATCTCGTAACGTCTCACTAGAACCTCCGAGGGCTCAAAAGTTTTGTATGTGGGGGCTGTACCCCTACATTCTGTTACAAAAACCTACAAAATTTCTGAGCCCTTTGAGGTGCCCCGCGCAACTTGAAACTACTATCAGATTTTGGATCCAAGATGGCTGCTTCCACATTTTTGATGTTTTATTATGTTTGTCCCTATGATTCTGTTTCCTCGTAACTACTACACGGCTAAATAGATTTTGATAAATTATATGTGGTTAGATTCATCTTAATCACTTGAGTGTCATAGCACAGAATAAATACCAGTAGTAGTCATAGGCTATATTAAAATTTTTGGAAAGCATAATGGCGGATTTTTGGCGCCCAATTGCGCAGCATACGTGTATGATTATATAATACATTAAATACATAGATAGCTAACAAAGAAAAAAAACTAATAGGTATACAAGTGCAATAAATCACTTTTTTGAAGAAAAAAAAAACAAAGAAAAAACACATTAAGAATGTAGCCGCCTCCCCTTCCGTGAAGATCGTAAAAGCTAGTCGTGGGTCTACAATCTAAAAATCTATATAACCATACAACCATCCATACACCCATCCGTACATCCAGCCATACTTACCAACATTCGCGTTTGTTAAAATATATGTAGGATTTAATTTGAACCACGTACTCGTAGGTAGGTAAAAATATATTGACCTTTCTGTACTACTCTCGTGTTTAGTCTATGAGAATGAAGAATGAATGAATAATCGAATCTGGGACATGGCCGTGTAGGAAGACGCCGAGTCTATATATTCATGTCGATGTTTAAAAAGTTACTAATATTTTTAATTGAACATATGCGATTCGTAAATATATTTATGATTAGTACGTAAGTTACTACTACATACATATATATTTTTAGATAACTAACTTGATAATATTTAAGAAAATAAAATTTTGTAGGGTTCCGTACAAAAAATGAAAAAACGGAACCCTTATAGGATCACTCGTGCGTCTGTCTGTCCGTCCGTCTGTCACAGCCAATTTGCTCCAAATGTACTGGACCGAATCAGGTGAAATTTGGTAGAATGTTGTAATCCTATGACCCAAACACATATGTGCAAAGTAAATAAATGTTTTTTTTTTTTAATAAGGGTCGTTTTCGGGGGTCAAATTAGGAAATTAAAACAAAAAGTTTAGCATACCTTACTGTGTCATATATCAAATAAAAGGGCTCGTCATGAAGATTTCAAATATATTTTTGTTATTATTTTAAAATGAATAGTTTTGATTTTATTTATGAAAGAAGACGAAAATTGACCATTTCCCCTCCCCCCCCCCCCCTGATCTCCGAAACTAATGAGCCTAAAATTTAAAAAAAAATAAAAAATATAGTTCATTACGTGAAGATTACAGGAAAACCTATAAGAAGTCAATCAATTGTACGGAACCCTTTCCACGCGAGTTTAACTCGCACTTGGCCGGTTTATTTATATTAGGTATACGTATCTGGCAAAACCACGTTAGGCATCGTATATACAAACAATCTTCTACAAACAAAGTGAAGGCATTACGAAAACCAAAATCATATTGCGGCCAAGTTCCGCCTCCACCAAATTCTGCACAAGGCATAATTACTGAAGTTCTGCTCGGAGCCCAGTGCCAGCCGCGCGAGCAGTTGTCCCCAAATCTTTGTCTTTGTACGCTGCACGGATTCCGGGTCGGGTATAGGAACTTTAAATGAATATTCAAAGGCCTAAAGTTATCAAGGGTGGATCCAGGGGGGGTTATGGGGGTCATGACCCCCCCCCCCCCCTGGGCTGGGTCCAGATCCTAGGTGGACCACTAATTCAAATTGTTAAACATAATGTTTTTAAATACATTTTAAACACAATTTTTTCTCTTATAATCTATGATTATAAAAATTAAATTATAACTTCTTGTGACGTGATCACGACTCTGTGCCCCTCCTGGCACCAAAGCTGGATCCGCCCTTGAAAGTTATTAGTGGTTTTTGTAGGGATTTCAGCTAACACAAAGAGAATAAACAACTATACAAACCGAATAAGAAAAGATACAAAGAGAATAGACAACTTTAAAAACCGATTAAGGAAACTTTTTGTACAGTAATCCACATTGTAAATACTTAATTCTCAACTCTAAATGAAAATTCTATATCAATAACACATTTTATAAATTGAAATTCTCCGGCGTGTAGAGTATTTTCCAGGGAAAGTTTTCATGCTCGACTGCTAGCTTTTTTTTTATAAAATAGACCTTATGCTTATTATTCTCATAATTATATGGTATAGCTTCTTCTTCTTATCAAGTCGAAATGGTTACACTGTAGCTATGGTATAGCTGAGAGTCAACGGTCAACGGGATTAGCTTCTTCTCACGACAAATCTTTTCAAAAAGCGTGGTATGACACCTAGAGGTGAAAACTACCTCATCATTTTACTCTCCCTAAAGTTTACGAATACCTACCTTTTGTTCTAAAATTTTACACTCTTTCTTCCAAAACAAAGTTTGATATTCTGCTACATCCTCTTGGTGGTAAAACTCACGTTGAAAACGAAACAAGGATAAGTAGTTGTCACTGCGACTTATTCAGAAGTTTCTAAGCATGTACTAACAAACCATGGCATTAACACCAAACAAAGGGTGACATAATTCTATTATCCGCTGAATCCTCCCTCTACAAGTCAACACATAACGACTAAACTTCCTGTAGTCTGCTACAGCCTTTACGGCGCCAGTCGTTTGCAAATCATTTGACTTTGAAATAAATCTACATGCTAATAATGTGAAATGTTGGGAAAACTATTTTAGTACTTTTTGTAAGTACGTACCTACTATAAGAACGACGTGTATATTAGAATGAAAAAGTACCTACATGCACATACGATACGACACGTCATATGCGTGTTGTTTGTGGCACCCGCTACTAGCAAAAAAAGAACCTGGGGCTTTATTTTTTAATATGGGAGTCAGCGAAGCAAGACACGTGCCCTACCAAGTCTCAAAATGACATTTTACCGTAATTTTAAATCGTCACTAGAAATTTAGTGCAGCCAATAACCAGTAAACAAACATGTTCTTTTACGCAATAAGTTTTCTATTAGTTTCACCAAATTTAATCTTCAATCTTCTTGTTAAATGTGAAAAGCAGCGATAAACTGAAAGGAATTTTTAAAACAAGAGTAAAACTTTTTTGTGTTATTTGTAGCGGCAAAAAGATGAAAATCGCCCGATACGAAACCTTCGACTATAGCTACTCACAAATGAGGCACTTGGGAAAAGGACCCAAAAATCATTATGACTCCGCGTTTCAACAATATGGCCCCGGAATGCTCTACGCCAGCTTTTCGAATATTTGTATTAGTTACATTACACATTATTGTTACACAGTCAAGCAAATAACAAAATAGGTACCTTCGTACTTTCCTTTTACACAATGACGTGTCAATACAATAACCAAGGTAGCCGAATACACTCCGTAATAGCAATAAAAAACCAGCAACCTACGCGATATACAGAAGTCAGGGATAACGCAATTATGTAGTTCCCCAATAAAATCACTTCTCCAAGGTCCTTGCTCCGTAGTCTGTAGTACCTTATTTACTGTGTCTTGTTTAGTTCCACCTCGTTTCTACTCAATCATTGTTTTGTAGAACTCCTTCGAGATACTTCACAAATCTTTAGACAAACAATTAAGTACGAGTACCTGCCTATCTAAGTATTTATGAGGAGTTTTTCGACCTTATTTTGTGGATCGTTACCCATTCTTCAAAAACTTATTACTTAATTCAAAACTGTAAGATTTATAAAAGACTTTATAAGTATACCTAGGTATCTTTAGATAAAAACCATGTTTAAATGGTTTACATAAAACCAATTTTACATGGATCACATAGATACAATTTCTTCTTCGTCAATTGATTCTACCACTAGATTCCTACTGACAAAATCTCGATGAACGCTGGACCGACAGTTCATTTACTTTTCGTGCATTAGGGCGACAGAAGACAGAATCGAAGTAGTTAATCCCGACTAGACTCTATTTGAACTGTTATACTCGTACTGTTATACTCGGGCGACTTATTTGCATTGTAACTCATTGGAGATCACGCTGGGCATAACAGTAGTTAGTCAGGTCTGAGGTGACCTTTCTAGTTAGTCACCTATATTAGTTTTTGAAGATATTAATCATGATTATGCAGATAATGCTGAAGCGAAATCTTCAAGACGACCCTTTCACTTGAAAAACATCAATAATTTTCAGATAAACTAAAAAATAGTTTTATCGTAAAAAATTAAATCTGTATGTAAAGTGTCAAAAATGTTAAATAACACTTCATACTTCACTACTGCAGAACTCTGAAACGTTGAATAAACATGAAATTTGCATCGGCATAACGAACTCAAGCCACGCTAGCGTTTCCCACGCGTCCGCTAAAAAGGAAAACACAAAATTTCCATCATGGCATCATAACACATTCGCGTTCCAACCCCGTCGTTTCGTTTGACATCATCCCCATGGCTCATAAGCGCTACACGCAAACAACAGCGTCTTCTCAAGATGTTGTGAGGCTGTATACAATACAGTCGGCACCAGATCAAGCATAACAGTGTGATATATGCTAAGACCTTATTACGTTGTATTAAAGTTCTTTTTACTCTGCGTGATGTGCGGCGGTTTGTGGGAACTATGCAAATGTATACCGCTGTTAATTTCCAAGCACTAGACTACATTGTGTCACTGCCGTGAGAGCTTTTCATTAGAGTGCACAGTCAGTGGGGAAAATGCAATTTCCTTGTGAGTGCGAATTGTGACGCGGCTAGGGAGGGGATCAGATCTTGGGGAGATATCGAGGTGTTTTCAGAAAAATGCGTCGCTGCTCTATCTCGAGATCTCGGCTGACCACTGGAGAATGGACAGCGGGAGTCCGCAGCGATTGAATATCGAGACGTTATCAGTAATAAAATAAAATAATAGCTTGAAGATTTATAAGTAATGTGCAGAAACATACTTTATACTTTATGCGGGTAATCACGTCAAAAGTCAGCTACTGGCCAACATGTGCAAAAACGTAAAAATATATAAATACACACACTTTATAAATTTACAATATATATAAAGCTATTTTATATAAATAAGTTAATGGCTCACAATATCTTAATCTAATGTTACCTACCTGTAACTAAACCATAGAACAGAACCCATACTATATTCCATTGGAATAATCGTATAATGTAAAGAAAAATGTATCGTTTCTTCCATGCTGGTCTGAGAGAAAACAAAAAAATTGGAATTTACAAAATACGATGCAACTATATAGCAACCCATCAAACACCATTTTGATCCATTTTTCCACCTTCTCGCCCACCATCACGCTAGAAGTGGCCTTTAGGCTGTGACTGTGAGTCTTGCGGGCCTCGGCTCTGTCTTCTTAGAACCGCAAGAACCAAAATGCTATGTCTGCCCCATTAGGGATAAAGACGTAATAGTGTATGTCTGTATGTATCCAACGAAAAACTTCGAAACTTTATCTTAATATTTTTACGTTTTAATGAACTTCAGTTTTAACGTGTAATTACGCTAGAAAAGAATTGAGTGAGCAGAGTAGTTTTGGCAAGTCGGGGCAAATGTAATCTTTGCTGAATGTAGGTAACCTAAAACCTAATAAATCACGTCTGCTACCCGTTTGTTCCAACTCGCAAGTTTATATGAAATATATATGAAAGTTGCGTTGTGCTGGTGACACAGGCCCAGAGAGCGCTTCTACATTATGCCAATTAGGTGAAATGAAGCATTATGTACCGGGCTCACAGAACATTAACTAGTATATTAAGCCTTTATGGCCTATGAAACCTTTTAGTATAATTGCGCGTTGAATTCATAATTAAACTATACTGCCACATTTCAAGTAAATTATCAGCAAGGTTCTACACGCAAAAACAAAGTTAGGAAAACTTACTAAAGAAAATAATCATCAAAGTACGTGGCTGGAAAATGTCAGTAAATCGATTATTATATTACCTGAGTTTTCCCTGCACTTTATTCTCAAGAGGGGAGGCTGCAGAATACTCGCCTGTAAGCTTTTACGTATTCATGTAATTTATTACAGATCCGTGGTGTGAGCGCCAACATTTTTCACTGTGGCAATTTTGCCACCCGCCCAATGATTGGCTAGAGTGTATTTTTTTATTCGAGCTCTCTTATTCCAATGGCCATTTATAATGCGTCGGACGTTGGATAAAACAACGTAATGTACTATAGTGGGTTAGCAGTGCCAAGCTCCTACTTTATGACCCTTTTATAACATACGTCTTTGGCACGAAATATCTGGGCAGAGGATGGATTTCTAACGCTATTAGTTATTATCGTTCCACGTTTGATATTCCGACTAACCCCCTTATTCATAAAAAAAAATTTAAAGTTTGCTTAACCTATTTTAGCATTGTATTTTTTTATAAGGTAACGTTGTACTTACTAGGAATTTACTGGAATCATACAATACAATACAATTATAGCCGTGGCCGTAGGCGGGACACATAGCGGGACGAACAGATGGCCGATGAGGCAGAAAGGTTCTCGAATGGCGACCACGTAATGGCAAGCGAAGCGTTGGGTACCCACCCACAAGGTGGTCAGACGATCTGACCAAGATCGCTGGAAAGCGCTGGACGCAGGCAGCTCTAGATCGCTCCTTTTGAAAATTCTTGGGAGAGGAGGCCTATGTTCAGCAGTGGTCGTAATGCGGCTGAAATGATGATGATGATGATTGGTATAGCCAGCAAAACTTTTCTCACAGATTGAGAAAGAAAAAGATATTATTTACTTATAGGAAATTAATTTTTCCGTTTTAACCCATTTTAAATTCCATTTTTAAATTTTAAATTTTAAGAAATCACTGCCTCACACAGGCCATAAAACTAAAATTAGATCGAATAAATTTTGGCAAACTCAGATGAATCTTATTCCGTTAGACGAGCGAATGTATCGCGAGGGAGGAAAATTTAAAGCCGCAAAATTACTGCTATAAATTCGACACTCGACGTCATATTTCGCGGAAAAAGTGGGATATGGAAATTCTGCCGCAACTATTACTACGGCACAAGTTTTATTATGAAATTTAGCTCCACGCTTTGCATAATTTAGTACGCACTCCGATGTTTGAGTGTAATGCTTTGTTTTGTGTTTTATTTTAGTTAGGGCGTACCTAAACTGTAGTCTCCTTACCTTAGATACTTTATAATTACAAACTGTAAAACTATATACGAATTTTTAAGATCAAAATCGGTATTATCTCCAGAATCAGGAGCCTGGCTTCATGCGTTGCCGTCGCCGCAACTAGGCACTATCCTGGACGACAACTCTATACGTATAGTGGCAGCTCTCAGGACAGGGTGTAAATTTGTAAGCAGCATCAATGTACCTGTGGTGCCCTTGTAGATGCTAAAGGTCATCACGGTTTAAGTTGCATTAGACGTGCTGGCAGGTTTTCTAGACATCATGCGCTTAATGATGTCATTCGTAGGGCTATGGTAATTGCCAACATCCCATGTGTATCGGAACCTCCTGGGTTAAGTCGTACAGATGGCAAAAGACCTGATAGGTTGACCTTAATACCATGGAACAGAGGTCACTGCTTATTGTCCGACGCAACCTGCATCAGTACCTTTGCCGCCTCCCACCTCAAGGACACTGTCAGGAATGCACGATCAGCTGCCGAGAATGCTGCTAAACATAAAAATGCAAAATATGCTCCTCTTGAATCAGCCTATATTTTTGTGCCCGTAACTTTTGAGACCCCGGGTGCTTGGGGGACTGAGGCTCAGACATTTATTCGGGAGCTGGGCCGACGCGTATTTTATAAATCAAAAATTAGCTATTTTTATAACGGACAAAAATACTAACTAGCATGATATGAATTATCATTAATATATATTATAATTTTCATAGGAAAAGACGAAGGATAATCGCTCCTTGTCGTTTTCGTTCAAAGGATTTCTATCGCTATACAACGCGGATATGCTGCTAGCATTATGGGAACCTTTGGGCCAGGGACGATTCGGGGCGGATTATTAGACCGACTATTTTGACGAAGCATGTTGCGGATATTTATTTGTAACTATGTAAGTAACTCTTTTGACGAAGCATGTTGTGAATACTTTTTGTACACTTTTTGACGAAACTTGTTGCTGACGAAACTTTGCCCAAGCCCAATTTTGAACTAAAAATTTATACATCTGTTTCTTTCTTCATTATATATAAATTGTACCTTAATATATCAATTGTCAAAATACCTATAGGTACTACTTATAAAGCTAATTGGTTTTCGTATTCAAAAAGAAACCTAGTACCTATAATAAACTCAATAAACAACTTAGAACATGGTACCTACAAGTTATCATATGAAAAAAGTGCTCGAATATCAGGGTGAATTATGTCAATCCGGTTCTCTCATCGTCCTGAAAATGGATAGGTTTCACATTTTCTCTGCGAAACGAACGCAATATTCATGTGTACAGAGTACAGCTATTGACATTTAATTTCCTTTCGTTTACGAGATTCCACCTGCTAATGGTCCGGGATTCTGTTGTAAACATACAGCAGTATTAGGCTGTTTTTCCACAAAGGTGCGGCGATCCATTAAGTTCAAATTGCAATTTTTTAGGCAAATTGTAATTTTTCCGTAGTCCACAAGGAACCCTTATAGTTTCGTCGTGTCCGTCCGTCTGTCTGTCCATCCGAGCTCGTACTCCGCCGCTACTGCACAGATTGTCACGAAAATTGGTGGAGGGATAGATATTGAAGGTCCAAAAGTTGGTTTTAAAATTATGAAAAATATTTTTTTTCAGCCGCCGAGATAAAACGAAAAGTGAATTTAAAAAATTAAATTGGACAAACCCCAACGTGTGGGGTATCGTTAATAAGGTCTTTTAAAATGGAACAAAAACTGCTTTGAAACTATGTAGATCAAACCCTCCAGTCTTGGGATAATCTAATACAAAGTTAAAATTGAGGTCCACCCCCCCCCCCCCCCACACACCGAAACTTTTAAAATATTACTAAAATAATTGTGAAAGAAATGTGGTATATACCTCAAAGTATGTCCTTTCATTAAAACTATAGCGGTCTCGGTATCATAGATAGTTATTTTTTAATACGTCACAAATCGTAACCGCATCACCTTTAGAACTTTTATATATTATTATGTTACTTGCTGCTACGGAACCCTTCATGGACGAGACCATCTCGCACTTGGCTGCTTTTTTATATTATTTATACACTTCAAGAGCACTCATGAGCACTGTATATACATATCAAACATAATTATATATAACTGTTGCTATAATTTCCGTTCATGTATTGATAATTCATATCATGCTAGTTAGTATTTTTGTCCGTTATAAAAATAGCAAATTTTTGATTTATAAAATATAACAATGCTGGGAATAATATTTTAATGAAAAATAGTGATCAAAAATTTTGCTACGAGTGAGATTAGAACTCACACCCCCACATCTGTACTGTGAGTAAACTTCCGATTGTGCTACCGTGATTACGAATCACCCTGACGAATTTCATCATCACTTAGGTAAGCATTGTATTTCTTCATTACTACCCACTATTTTAATTTAGATAAAAAACCTAAATTAACGATAGATAGACACATTTAGGGACCAGATTCAACGAGTCAAACTTACAGGTCTTAAATAACACACGGTGCATTGTTTTACATGAAAGTATTTATGCCGTTTTCTCGTTCACCCCGTCTCACCAATAGAAATTCATGATTATCCATCCGGTCTTATTCAATACACTTCCCAAACAAAATCGTCTACTACAAAAAACGTCTACTACGTCATAACAAGAGTTATGAAATAGTGATAAGTAGTTAGTTACTTAGTAATAAATAATGAAATAAGAAATAGTGTAAAAATAACACGTGAGCAGGACTTGAACCCGCGATCTTAGTCTCAAAACGACTATGGTCTTACCAACTGAGTCATCATGTGTTCAACCCGGCACGCCGAATTTCGCCACCATTTGATATTCCCACACGCATTAGGCTTGCGTCTATTTTTTCACCATTTCTTAGTTCATTATTTAATTTGAGTACTTTAGTAGTACATCTTGAATGCCTTAAACCCTATGATAATTAAATTTAAAAAAAAAACAACTGACTTAAATTTTTCTTCCATATCTCCAAAGTTCTTCATTATATCTTCACCAAATTAAATTGGGACTAACTTGGAAGCTTTGGCTTTCAAATAAAAAAATAATCATTAAAATCGGTTCACAATTGGCGAAGATATCGCGTAACAAACATAATTTAAAAAAATTAAAAAAAATATACAGTCAAATTGATAACCTTCTCCTTTTTTGAAGTCGGTTAAAAATAGTAATATTCTATTGTAAAGAGAAAAAGAAACGTTATTTTATATATTTACTTACGCGCTGATCACGTGCATAGGATGTGAAGCTGATGGTCTCGAGGCTCTTCTGGCTGGTGGCAGCGGCGGAGGTGGTCCTCCAGGCCCGTACAGCACCGGCTGGAGGGACAGCGATCCTCCCAGGGATAGAGAAGGAGGACTTGATATCCTGGGAAACAAAAATACTTTGTTCACACATGTTTTATGTACAACTGTACATAGTATTAATATTACTGTTATTCTATGTTTTATCTTGATTTTATTTTTAGTCAGATGGCTAAAATTATATAAATCGCGGTAAGTCCCGTAATATTCATAATAGTAATTGTGACCGCAATATGTGTACAAGTACGAGAACCTATGTATGGAATGGAAGTCCTCTTACCCTAGACTACAGAGGTATATTTTATACAAACCTACTGCCGAAAAAACGTATAATTAAAGAAAGTATATTATATGTTTCAAAATAAAAGCTAGACTTAGTTTATATGGAAACGTCTGTCAATAATAATAAATAAATTCTGATTCTTAAATGTGACAAATATTTTTTGTTAAATATTGCTTGTTAATATTTAGTGATAAATCATTATAAAAGTAGTCTCCTATAAATAGTAAACAGTTATTTTTAGGTACCTATTTCCTTTGTTTTAAGCCCATTCATTCATTTGTAAATAAATTATCGGAGTAATATAAAATAAGTGCCTTCTTTACGTTCATTAAATACAATGCTCAAGAAGTGAGCCGACAATTTATAGCCTTACGAACGTCATCCAAATCGGATTGTAATTTAAAGTGACTCTAAATTATGTTCATAAGTCAAAAAAAGCAAAACTGTGTATAGAGCTCAATAAGAAGCGAGAATTTAATGAATCATAAAGTATGTATCTTCCAGCCACATCAGCGGATCCTGGACTGGATGTAATGAACATGTTGGGAAGAATCAAGCGAACCCAAACTCGATGAGGTTGCATCGTTTCATTTTCTTAGTTTCTTCATCACAGAGTTCATCGTATGTGGTGTGGGTGAGTGTCATACTGAACTCCGACTTTTAAAATAAGAATGTACTATACAAATATTCATAATATACAGAAAGTAGATTTACATGATTTAGAAAGTATGCAGAGGCGTATTACTTAAATGAGAATGTTCATCATTGCGATGTACGGAACTTCGAAAGTTTGCTATGACGAATAACTGAATCGAGAAACTACACCATCGCGATTGGGTGTGACGCTGCTTAATGAAACAATGGGAGAAGCTAATTTCAGGAGATTTAGCAAATTTTAGGAGATACAAGAGCAGCCCTTCAGAACAAAGCCTTACTGTCGGTCAAGTGTCGAGATGCGAAATGTTAAATCGGTGGATGATTCGCTTGACAAATAAATGTCGGAAAACTATTCTACAATCGGTAAAAACCTCATGTTTATACCATAGGGGAGATTCCATAAGAACTCTATGTGAAGGATAAAGATGGCGCGGATGGCTAATGAAATGGGGCAGGCAGTGGTAGGGGCTGCTTTCCTGGCTCAAAGGTTTTGGGGACACTAGCCAGCCCTGGCTCAGCGCTTTCAGAGAAAGCAGCCCCAGCGGGATCTGGAGTAATAATAACATCACATTCAAACCTCAGAGGAGATTCCATGTGAACTCTATGTGACGAACAAGATGGCGCTGGCTGCTGATATGATGGGTGCGCCGGCAGTGGTGGGGGACTGCTATGCCGGCTCAGTGTTTCCGGGGACACCAGCGCAGCCCCCGCGGACGCCGGGCTGGGCAGTGGGGGAGCACTTCCACTTGAGATCTCGGACTCCGCCCCGCCGAATGTCCCTCGCGAAACGTGGGACCCACCCGACATGTTGTTGGAGGGGATGGAGTAGCAACTGTAACAAAAAAAAAATTATGGAATTAATAAAAAATCGTTGTTGTAGACTTACAGCAGGTACGACGTACTTATTTAATACAAGAGTGAGTTGCATTAGTGATAATAGATAGATATCTACTTTTGTGTTTCATATGTGAACGCATACAGATCACGGGACACGGGACACGGGACACGGGACACGGGACACGGGACACGGGACACGGGACACGGGACACGGGACACGGGACACGGGACAGGGACACGGGACACGGGACACGGGACACGGGACACGGGACACGGGACACGGGACAGCTGATATACAGGGTCTAACAAAATATACTGAAACTATTTTAATGGTGAATTCAATCCATGATACTGAACAACTCTCCTCAAGGAACATACTTATATCGAAATATGGAAAAAAAATTCTGGCCTCCCATACAAGTTGACCGATCAGCTGATCCGAGTTTCTATGAAAAGCAAAAAATATTATTGATATTTCGATATACATTCCTTGGGGAAAGTTGTTCATTATCATGGACTGAATTCACCCTTAAAATAGTTTTAGTATCTTTTGTTAGAAGTTATATATGCAGCCGGCCCCCATATAAAAAGGAGTGGTGGTCTAAGCATATAAGTATATTTATTAATAACTTTATAACTAAATATTTATTTGATGTACCTAACTATGTATGTATGTCACGCAAAATTTAGGACGATTGCTATTTAGGAAATGTATACTTTCAACAAATGAACACGTTGCAAAGGTAACCTATGCAATTTAATACATTTCTGATGTACATACCTATATAGGAAATGTATACCATACAGTCCTGAATTTAACACATTTCCGGTAACATATATGAATATCGATAGGTACCTTATATTAGGAAGCAATTTGCATAGAATCATGCTGACTTGAGGTTTAAATGATAGCATTTAGTTTGAGGAGCTGTCAAGAGATCCGCAAACGCCGCAGCCTAAGTGAGTTATTACGACGGGTCCAATGGCCGCCGCTTCTAATGCAAAATTTGAATATATTTTACGGTAAAAGTGCTTCATTTTACTGAAAAGTGCTTCGCTTTTTTTAAGTTTATGAAAATCGGAAATTCAAATTCAAAATATCTTTATTATGATATGATATTTATAATATCTCCTAATAATCACTTTGTTTTGTTTTGCACAAATGTTGACGTCAAATCAAATAAAAATAAAGAAGAAAAATAAGTTTTAGTAATTTTTCCTAATGTAGGTACTAAATTTCTTTCGTAGGTATTATTAGTACGTGGTGTAGTTCGTCCCGATCCCTTATAACGTGGGATAAGGTAAGGAAAAAAAGTAAGACGAGTTCAATCTCTGAAATGTCCATTCCACAGCGAAAGACTGAGAGAGAAACCAATCAAAGCATATATGTCAAAGCATAGGTAATTCTCTAAATCTTCTCATATACTAAGAGACATAGAGAGCTATAACTCTTTACCTCGCTAGTTTCATTGAATTCTACTTCATCACCAGGTCTCTTTTAGTCTCCACTGCAGAAGCACAAACCTCTCTGTACTACCAGAGCCATATGTTAGCCAGAGCTGTCAGAGGATTTGACCTACACTCTCCACGCTGGCCTGACGGATTGGAGAAGTCTCATTGATGTTTATAAGCTTTGTTTTGCTTGTATATCCTAAGTCGTCCTCTACGACATCCTTGTGAAGACTTGGAATGGTCCTATTCTACTGTCCTGGGAACCACACGGCTAAATTCTACTTAAGTATCATTAAACTCTACTTACAAGACAATAACAGTCGTAACGATTGGATTATAGTATAATTGTATTTAGCGTACGACGTCAACAATTTTACTCTATTCATTATTTCATTCATTACTTCACTCAATTCGCAACAATCCAATAACAGCGCCGCGCGTACTCATTGTATTATACTCGTAAGTTGGCTTTCCAATTAAGTATTAAACACAGTATCGAACAGTAATCATTATCATTTTAGCTTCGGCAATCCCCGAACAATAATTTTCTCTTCGTTAGTGCCACACACAACTCATACAAGTACAAATTTCAGAACCCATAGGTATTAAAATCGTTCAATCCGATATGGAAATGTACAAATTTGAATCAAGCGACGATCCCTGTCCTGTATTTATGTGGCACGTGACAGTTCTGTAAAAGGCGCAAATTACAGACATTCCATACAGTATTGAATCGTAATCGTTACGAACTACTTTGAAACGACCGGCGAAGTACGTGAACGAAATCCCGGAGCAAGCCGAGACAGGCGGTGCTAATAGTTTACGAAGTTGCAGTGAGTCTCGCCCCTTTCAACAGTTGATAATAATTTTCTCAGTTAGACAAATTAACGATGGCAAGGAGTCTCTATGCTAGGAATTCGTAAAAAGCCTTCGAAATTCTATCGAATGCTCAAGACCCTAGGAAGTGGAGAAGAAAAAGCCGAAAAGCGGAGCGACGGCTTTAAAACATTACAATTACAACTTAGAATGCAACTTGGAATAGCTAAGAGCTAAAGTTTCATGCAAGTATGTAGTAGTAAATGAAAATTATGCAATGCATCCGAAATAATTGCTTGCACTATGGATTAATAATTATAACAATTTCTATGTGTCAAGTTCAGCCACCTATGAGAAAGCATTTAATAAATACTACTAACGTATAAAAGTCACACTTAGCAAAGAAATTCAAAGAAATATCTACTCAATGTGGCTAGCGATATGGTTTAATTTAGCTCACATCAGAACTCAGCTCCTTTTCGTATTGATACCTATACATCCATTGCAAGCTAATTTCATTCGTATTACTCTAGACAAACGATTCGTATAACTGAATTTACCACCCGGAGGGGCCGCCTGCGCGCATAGTAATAATATAGGTACATTTTCGATACCTAAATGGGGAGTGACACAGGCCTGATAGCAGCCAGAAAGCAAACTGACAAAGGTTCCAGTCCTTTATATCAGTTATTTTAGAAATGAATTTCATTTAAAGCGTTAATTATGTATGACTTATAAAGTTATGACTATAAACTTAACTATCCGTCTTATTATAAAAACAGGACTAACTTTGTTACCAGGTTTAAACCATTACCCGCCCAAATCAACTTCACATCTAGTAATATCACACTATTTCACCTGTTAATGTCATCTTGATTTTGGCGGATAATGGTTTAAACCTAGTAACAAAGAAAGTCCTGTTTTTATAATGAACGGAATATCTAATATTAAATCTTTATGACTGATACATATTTTTTTATTCAATATAAAAAAAACTTTATTGACCGCAAAGGTACAAAAGGTTGACTTAATGCTAATTCATTCTCTACAGTCAGCCTTTAGGAAAAACAGAAATAAATTAGGTATTTGTATTCTAAAAAAACATTTTTTTTTTCTAAAAGATAACTGATATATATTTTTTAATTTTGTTTGTTTATAAAAACTTTATTGTACACATAAATATAAACAAATACAAATCACAACAAGGGATACAAAGGCGGACTTATCCCAGATAGAGATCTCTTCCAGTAAAACAATACAAAGAGAACAGAAAACAACAATCGAGTATGAGTATGTGTGAGTAGCATTCCAAAGAGGAAACTTTGATCCAAAACTCTGATTCAGTTGAAGTTTATTGTTTCATCTATAAAAATCTTTCTAATATAGCGATTTCCAAAATAAAATAAAAAAAAGATAGGCTTGTGTGGGTGTGTGTGGGAGGGAGAGAGCCATTCAAACGGGAAAGTTAGACCTAAAACTCTGATTAGTTAGTTCGTTCTCCAATAAAAATCTCCGTAAGTAAATTTCAATCAAGGATCGATTTGTGTATGAATCGGCACATCGGTAATCGCTTTACTGGCCGGCGAGCACCCAAATCGTGATTAAAATAAACGTTGCATGTAATCCGACTAAACCGTTTACGTGTACGACCGGAGATCGACGCCATATTGGAAGCGGAAATGGTGTGCGGCGACAGACGATCATTCGATTTGCCCAGATTCAGACATACGAGTATCGGCAAACATTGTATTTGTTACAAATGCTACCTATTTTCTAATAATAATATTTTTTTGTTAGTTGCATAATTTAGTTTATCGTAAGTTGGTATAACGCTGACCAATACTTTCCGGCCACCAGCTTTCATTTACAATTGATACAGCTGTTGGGTCTATTATAAGAAAACCCATAATTAAAATTAACTAGTTATCACTCAATGCAAAAAACAACTTTTCATACAACTTACCTTGCCTATATCTACTAAGAAGATATAAATACCAATTAATACTTCTGTGCCAAAACTCTTTTACCTTCATACTTACAACTTCATCTTTAACGCATTTTCTTAATTTTCTTTATTTATTTATTTAATATTTATTGCACAATAATCTAACGATTATAATACAAAAGGTAAAACTTAATGCTAAGCATTGTCTACCAGTTCACCTTAGGGACGTAGCAGAAAAGGTAATAATGGGGTGCAAGATTAACTACTTAAAATAAAGAAAGAAGAGTGTTATATACAAATCATAAGACATATATAATTCGTATAATTACATAAGTAAGATATATACACTATAAATATATTCATATAATATAAATTCCATTAATCCATACATACATATTTACATACTTAAAATAAACTTACATAAATATGAATAAATAAGCATAAAATAAATATACTTATCGAGATAGTGTCGAATTACCGGAATTTTGAAGTGATCCCGCGTCTGTGCTCTCATGATGTTATCGGGAAGGGCATTCCAAAGTCGTACAGCCGTAGATGTAGGTACTTACAAAAATACATATAGCTAACTTAGAAGCGACAAAAATACAGTGAGTTAGGACTAGCTAACTAAATGTTATCTGCTTTAAAATAGTTAATTGTTGCTTCACATTTTAATTGTGTGCTTGATAAGGTACTTTTTTAAGCTACAGCATAAAAGGTAAAGAACGCGCTATTTCCAGAATGGATGTTGAAGGCTGCGGCAGACTTAGCGGCAGACTTTGAGTTTTAAAAACTTTATAAAGTCAATATAAAGTAGATCTCCTAAAAAGATTAAAACCTCGTTGAACCTCGTGGTGCTAGCATATACGAGTAGCAATAAAATTAATTTATTTTTTTATTCCTATCGGTACAATTTTAGCAGAAAAAATTGGTTGACTGTAAAGTCGGTATACGGGCGAAAGTTTTACGTGACAACGACTTCACTCCACTTCACTCCAAACTTGACTTCCACTCGGGCATGGTTAGCCCGCCTAAGAGCGAGAGAGACAGACATAAAAAGCGAAAGGCACGCGTGCCTCTCACTCGCTCTCATTGTGAGCGCATAACGTGAGCGGAGCGTAACGCAGTTTCTTGAAGTGTCACCCGGCTAACCAATTTATAAGACGTTGTCACGTCAAAACTTAGAAAACATTTTTCCTCATGTTACTTGTCTTTCACTTGCCTAAACGTGTTTGTCGTGACAGCCCTGTGATGCACTCAGACACTTGACGCTTGATTCCCAAGTGGTTCTTTTCCTTCTGTTTTGATTTACGAACGAGCACTGATTTCTTTTTCGCTTCACATCTGTGACACGTTTCCTTCATTTTCCTCAGATGTTTATATTTTATTTACTTAAAATATTTCTACCTTTATCCTTTTCTTGACATCAAACCGTCTTAAAATTAACTGAACCGTCACATTCGGGCTGGTGACTCCGATTCGGGTAACCTTTCTTCGAGACGTTGGGCATCGTTAAGTGTATGATTGAAGGAAAAATATTGTTATTTTCAGTTCTATCGTGCTTCATAAGCATAATTAACGTAATTACAATTTCATATCTGGCAACTTGTTTTTTTTTTTTAATATTTATTGTCCATCAAATACAAATTGTACAGAACAATAGGCGAACTTAACGCTAAAAGCGTTGTCTACCAGTCAACCTTTGGGTCATACAGAAAGTTGCAAGATAAAGTGTAGTATAATATACATAAAATACACAATATACATTGTTACATAAATATATATATACATATACCTACATACATATATATACGCTACATATACTATACATATAAATAAATAGATAAATGATTCTCTGACCCTGGATTACTAATAACGTATAAATTATAATTAAGCTTTGTCAGATACCTTCAAATACCTATTCACATAAATATAATCTATTTATATACCTCTAAATGTATGTACAACGTACATATGCATTTGATATAAAGCAAAATACCCATAATTTTCTTCTTATGTCTTCGTTCATACCTGTTTAAAAGTATCTGATAATTCATGTTATTAAAGATAAAATTATTGCATGTTCTGAGCTTTCGCCCAGCCTTTGGAATATAATCGTTCATTAACATATCGTAATTATTTTATGAATATTCAATTGCTAGGCTCAGTATCGTTCCCTTTACATGTTAATTCAGTTCCAGACGCTATCAGAGAGCGGAGAAATTTGATTCAGGATGTTTCATATTCATCCTATGAGCAACTTATTCATCATATTAGTTTTAAATTATTTAGTTAGCTAGTCATTCTAAACCTATCAAAGTATCTTGTCTTTTTTCTCTTTCTGCAGCTATTAGCAGCCAGCAGGCTTAATTGTATGTGGGTAAAATATAGGTATGATCCTAAGCTTATGTAACTATTATAATTTAGGAAACATTGTAAGCGAATCTTGGTAAATTCGTATTCTAAAATATTCGATGAAGACTTCTAGCCAGAAACCTATGACTTAACTAAAAAAACTGGTCAAGTGCGAGTCAGGCTCGTACATGGAGGATTCCGTAAAAAATTCAAGTATCTAGTTAATGCCATTATAAAGATCGAGTTGAAAATGCTGAATGATCACGTTTTTTGTGTGACGACCCCATCCCCCTTTCATTTTTAACTTTTATTATTTTTACCTTTATTTATTTTTTCACTCACCTTCGATTTGCCGACGATATCGTTGTCATGGCAGAATCGATGGAGGACTTAAATACGATGCTTGAAGACCTAAATCGAGTTTCCCAACAGGTTGGCCTGAAAATGAACATTGACAAGACGAAGGTCATGTCGAACATGCACGTAACGCCTTTACCTGTTTCTGTTGGGAGTTCCACCCTCGAAGTTGTAGACCAGTATATCTACCTGGGTCAATTGATCCAGGCAGGAAGTTTCAGCTTCGAGGAAGAGGTCTTTTGACGAATCCGACTCGGCTGGGCAGCGTTCGGGAAGTTACGCAGTGTCTTTTCGTCCAAAATACCTCAGTGCCTCAAGACGAAAGTGCTTAATCAATGTGTGTTACCAGTGATGACTTATGGCTCTGAAATGGATCTCATAAGAAGGCTCAAGGTCGCTCAACGGGCTATGGAGAGGGCTATGCTAGGTGTTTCTTTACGTGATCGAATCCGAAATGAGGAGATTCGTAGAAGAACTAAGGTCACAGACATAGCCCAGCGGATTAGCACCTGCTAGGTGGTCAGACGACCTGAGCAAGGTTGCAGGAAAACGCTGGATGCAGGCCACTTTCGATCGATCGTTTTGGAAATCCTTGGGGGAGGCCTATGGCCTATAGTGGGCTTCCTGTGGCTGATATGATGATGATGATGATGATTATTTTTAGTTTTTGTTGTTATAAAAATTTCAAGCTATTACGGTTCAAGAGATATAGCCCTGTGACAGACGGACAGACAGCGGAATCTCAGTAATAGGGTCTCGTTACTCTTTGGGTACGGAACCCTAAAAAATTATGTAGAATAACAATAATGTGTTTAGAAAGCAAAAATATTCCATAACATAACAACAAATACTGAACCACTCTTTCGATTCGTGTTGTACGAGCATACAATTAATAATACTGCGAATTTCCCCGTTAATGAATTCAGGTTATTTACATAATTATGAGTTTAACTTTAGTTTCAAAATTTTGGAGGAAAAGCGCTTTTGGCTACGATAATTAGTTATTATTGTCCTTTCAAGTAATGAAGGTAATTATTGGAAACCTAGCGATAAGGAGACATTAATGTTACGTTATTGCGTTAATTCAAAATCTTTTTTTAAATTCAAATTCAAATTCAAAATATCTTTATTATCATAGGATATTTATAATATCTCTTAATAATAGTCACTTTGTTTTGTTTTGCACAAATGTTGACGTCAAATCGTTACTTAAAGCTAAGTTTACGCCGCTTCCTAGGCGCAAGTGCAGAAGAAGCGGCAACAAACTGCACTGCACTTTTTCTCCAAAGACGTCAACTAACAAACTAAAAACTTAAAATTAGTTATATAGATGGAAAGAGATTACATTGTTTATTATGTCATAATTAAATTGAATTATAAGAATTACGAAATTTAAAATAATGTCAATTTGTAAATTTAGTATGTACCAATGTACATGACATGTCTAAGTATACAAACCTTTAAGAGGGAGCGCCAAGCTCAAGCCAGACCTTTTTGTCTTTAAGATAGTCATCGGTCCTATAATAAGCCTTCTCACAAAGTACTTTCTTTACATAAGCTTTGAATTTTCTGTCTGGCATATCAAGGACCGATTCTGACAATTTATTATAAAAAAGTATACACTTCCCCATAAAAGACTTACTGACTGTATTCAGCCTGTAATACGGGCTAACTAAGTCATTCTTATTACGTAAATTTCTATCTGTAAAATCACTTACTTTATTGAACATGGAAATATTTTTCCTTACATACATTATATTTTCAAATATGAATTGTGATGCAAAAGTAAGTATACCTATTTCCTTGAATAATTCCCTCAGTGAGTCTCTCGATCCTAAACCGTAAATAGCACGAATTGCTCTTTTTGTAAAAGAAAAATAGTCTGAATGTCCGCTGCACTCCCCCATAGAAGTATCCCGTAAGACATTAGACTGTGAAAGTAACTAAAGTACACTTGTCTAGCAGTTGCTACATCTGTCAATTGTCTTATTCCCCTAACAGCGTAAGCCGCAGAGCTAAGCCTATTAGAAAGTTTAGTTATATGAGCGCCCCATTGAAGTTTCGAATCAATTGTGATTCCTAAAAAGGTAGTACTTTCAACCAGATCGGGTTTCTGACCATTAATTAGTATGTCAACACAGGCTTGATTCACATTAGGAAGAGAGAATCGAATGCATTGGGTCTTGTTCGCATTTAACATGAGGTTATTGGCCGAAAACCAATCAGAAATTAAAGATAAGGTGCTGTTCACCGCGCTAGCATCACTGTTATGTCGATCTATTTTAAATATTAGCGAGGTGTCATCAGCAAACAGCACCATGTCAGCCTCTTTCTCAACCATGTAAGGCAAGTCATTGACATAAACTAAGAAAAGGAACGGTCCTAGAATTGAACCTTGGGGTACGCCCATTTTCACATTAGACCCGTGTGATTTTACGCCGTTTATATCAACAGTTTGAAGCCTATCAGTTAAGTAAGATTCTATTAATTTAATTGACTTATTATCAAAACCGTATTGACGAAATTTGAGCAAAAGTGTTGGATGATCAACGCAATCAAATGCTTTAGAAAGATCGCTAAATGATCCAATTGCATCATTTCTGTTTTCCCACGCGTCGTAGATATTAGTAATAAGTGCTACTCCTGCATCGGTGGTCGATTTTCCAGCAGTAAAGCCGTATTGTTGGCTATGGAAAAGATTATTGGTCTTAAAGTGAAGTAGCATTTGATTGAGCATTATCTTTTCGAACACCTTACTCAAAACTGGCAGAATAGAGATAGGTCTGTAGTTGCCAGGGTCTGTTTTTTTCCTTTTTAAAGTAGCTCTCAAACGATTTAGATTTCAATGCGGTTGTTTTATTTAAAAGTCTTGTTCGTCGAAATGGTTCTAAACTATGTTTGATGAAAATCAGTTCAGTCGTTTAAAAGTTATTGGGGGTGAACGCTTAAAAGTCGGTATTTTTTAATTTGTCTGGCAAATAAAGTTGTTGTAATACATACATCTTAGATCAGATATACAAGGGTAAGGAACCCTTCACGCATCTCAATAGTCGTAAAATTAATGTAAGTAGTTAATGCCATTTTACTAAGATAAAATATTTTTTAAATTTAAAAAAAACAACCGTCCTAATTTTTCTAGGAGTTTCTTCCATATCTTCAAAGTTCTTCATCATATTTTCACCAAATGGAAATGGGACCAACTTGGTAGTAAATGCTTTCAAATAAAAAAAAGAATCATCCAAAAAGTACACTTATAGGTACCCTCTTGTCACGCTTACCAACTATTCAAAATATTTTACAGGTAAAGCTTCATTTTAAACAATAAACCTTTTAAACTAATGGTATTATGTTACGAGTTTCCTGAAATTCTCGTTTTCCATTGAACTCGCGCAGAACAATTCTGTGTAGTTAACTCAATTAAATTGGAAGGCTCGGAATAAACAGCAAGTAAATTTATCAAGGGCCCTTCCTGCCCTGCTCACGTGTCGCCAACTTTAGCCATTCACGTTTCAACACAATCCTCATGAAAATGTTTGATGTATTTTTTCGTGAACTGCTATGGACAAAAGGCATCCAAACACTTCAATATTCATTGGGTAATTAGGCCTTTGCATGCACTTTTCACGTCAATAATTTTAGTGTACATTTCGTGTAATGTTTATTTATATTTAAGTTATTATTATACTAGCGTTTTGCAACGACCGCTGCTGAGAAGAAATACCGAAAGAAACTTATTTAGATACACAGGATTGGTCATCTACGCGCCATACATAGGGGTTTTGTCAGTTCACAAAGATATTATGCCAAATACAATGTTGTCACAATATAAAATGTAAAGCTTGCGAACCAGTTCCAAATCGAATTTACAAAAATAAGTAACATTGATTAGTCTTAAAAAATGGATCCGAGCTGACCAGTCCCTACCGGCGGCACCCATTCACGAGAATGAGGATCTGAAATCATGGAATGTACGAATTGAGAGAGAATAAGTATTACAAAATAGTCATTAATTAAACCAAAAAAAGTATATGATAAAATCACATTGTTTAAAAATGTGAACATGTACCTAATATTCCTATTAGGTACATGTTCACATTTTTATTTATGTTCGTCGTATGAACTAAATAATCCAGAATTCTAAATGTTTTCGCCATTTTTCTCATCAAAAATGCCGGCCACCTACTGACTCTTTGTACGGATTTTTTGTATTTTTTAGCCGTTTAAGTCCCATAGTTGGGCATAAACCTCCCCTTTTTATGTCCAATCACATCCAGATGATTCCTATTATTCGTCGGTCGCTTATTAGGTTTTCTTCTGGACTGGGCCATCTTTCGGACATCATGCGGCAAACATGACCCGCCCAGTTCCAGATCTAGCAGACTTCTTTCCAACGTAAACCACTTACGTAATGGATCGCAATTATTTAAACTATACCACATAATATGATGTGATTTAATCTACAATAGTATACTATATATATAATAAGTACATTAACAGCTTTTTGTTTTAAAAGCTAAAAACTACCTTCAGTAAAGGAGAGGTGCTTATAGGATACAGCACAGATAGGTTACAATTATATACCACCATATTTTATAGAGTTTAATAGTCAAATCACCAAAAAACAAGGGCGTCTGCAATCCACGCTCACTACTTAATGCAGGGTAGGTATATGACACGGTAATTCCGTCCTGAAAGCCGTAATGGGCTACCCCATTAGTGCTGAATTTCACACGCCGCGACATTGCGACCAAATACTCCAGCATTTTGCATCTCATTTAATTTGCACGTAAAAAGTTTTCAGACACACTTAAAGTTGTTTTGCTGTTGATTAATTAAATTAATCACTTAAATGCAGTTTGGTTGTTGAAAGCGACACTACCAAATTTAACTTTCTTAAGAGACAAGGTAATGTTTGTATAAGTATATAAAATATATTCTGCATAATTTAGTTTCACGAGATTTAAGAGTCCCGTTACCCTAGACATTTCCGTACAAATGTAGTCTAAAATTTTGAAATGACATGTCAGATTTAGGCAGTATTTTGTAATTTCAAAGAAATTGCATATATTTAGGCGTATAACTAGTTTTCGAAAATATGAACTTGAATGAAATATGTAGAAGTTTTCCATCAAATATGATATGACACACTATTTTCTCTTTCAAGTTCATATTTTGTTTGACAGTAAAAATCTGTTATATTATATGACTAGATATATGTACGTAATTTCGAAATCTGGCATGTCGGTTTAAAATAAAAGCTAGACTATGTTTGTATGGGAAAGTCTGATTCTGTCTAGGGTAAGGATTCTTTTAAGTTGCTAAAAGTAATTTTATGACCATAACCATTTTATTTTTTAGTATTTAAAGACAAAGTAGTCTCCAATCGACACTAACTTCTTCATGCCCAGCCAGCATATAACACGGTAATATAGCTACTTCAGTGCGTCCTAAAAGCCTTAATGGGCTACGCTACCCCATTAGGCTGAATTTCACACACTGTGACATTGTGACCAAATACCAGCGTTTCGCAGTTAATTTAATTTGCACGTCCAAAGTTCGTAGACAGATGTAAACTTATAATGTTGTTCATTGATTACCTAGATGCTGTTTCGCTCTTCAATATTACCAAATTCAACTCAATAATTTGTCAATAAAGTGGTTATAAATGAACTTTATTCAGTATAATTATCATTTCGAACGCCGCGATATCGTGATCAAACACTCCAGCGTTTGCAACTCATTTAATTTGCACGTTTAAAGTTTTCAGACACATCTAAAGTTGTTTTGCTCTTGATTAATTTAATTAATAACTTAAGTGCGGTTTGGTTGTTGAAAGCGACATTACCAAACCCAACTTTTTAATTTGACATGAATACTCGTAGTGTTGTGAATAAGATTTATTCCGCATAATTTAATTTCACGTGATTTACATCTTTTGTAGCCAATTAACCCTAGTCAAAGGGATCTGCAATCCACTATAATTAGGTATGTTCAGTATATGATACGGGACTGATTGAAGTGTATTACCGTAACTACCCTCATTGATAGCACAGATAAGCTATAATTTCAAACCATAATAGTTTATAGAGTTGAGTAGCCAAGATACAGATACAATCACGTCTTTATCCTAAACTAGGCAAACAGAGCCTAGCGTGGTAAGGCCCAGGCCTCTTTTAGCTTTATGGTGGGTATGAAGGTGGAAAAGGGAAATCATAATAGTGATGGGTTGCTAACCACACCGTCTATTCATATGATTCAGATTCTCGCCCATCCCCTTGATCGGCTTTTATGATCTGCACGGGAAGAGAAGCAGCTGGTACATTCTATGTTTTTTCGTTCTCTCATACCAGCAAAAAAGAAAGTAGTTGAATAGCCAAATCACCAAAAAACAAGGGCGTCTACAATCCACGCTAACTGCTTCATGCAGAGTAAGTATATGACACGGTAATACAGACTCCTATACGAGTCCAGAAAGTGGTAATGGGCTACCCCATTAGAGCTGAATTTCACACGCCGCGACAATGCGACCAAATACTTTAGTATTTTGCATTTCCATATTTCATTTTCACAGATTTAAGGTGAAGCTATAGGCAAATGGCCTTGAAGTGGCGCCCTCATTTGAAATAAATTGTTAACTCGTAAATATGGAGATAATTTCCATATTGCTCTTCGTCATGCACTAGATAGCCCTTTAAATTATTTTATGAACCACCGTTGAAAATATTTACATTAGTCCGTCTAGCATTAAAACTTGCCTCCGCCAAAAGTGGCCACGGCAAGTTTTAAAGCTAGACGGATCACCAATAATAGTTTCAACGGCAGTTCATAAAATAATTTAAAGGGCTATCTAGTGCATGACGAAGAGCAATATGGAAATTATCACCATATTTACGAGTTAACAATTTTTTTCACACTTCAAGGCCATTTGAAAGGCAAAATAGGTTTAAGGTGAAGATATAGGATCTTCACCTTAAACCTATTTTGCTGCTAATTAATTATTTTAATAAAACTAACGTGAGATAAATCCATAATTGATTAATTTAAAACGGTTGACTCACGTGATATAGTCGGAAAAGGCCGACCAGGTTTCGATCGATTTAGACATAAGTAGACATCCGAACTTCAATCGCGATGGTGGATGGGGATTACCGGCTGCCTGGAAACCCGTGCTGCAAGCTCAAAATTTGGGTGGTACATCAACAAGAGGTATTGACACAGTCAGATCAGTACACACAAGTGCTTTAGTTACACCAGACGCGGAAAGCTGCGAAGATACACCGCATACAAGAATGAGAACCTCGCCGGTATCGGCGGAACTACCAGCAGTCATCTGAGGCGCGGGCGGTGACGCGCGAGGCAGCCCTCAGTGCTGAGCGGACAGGGACATCGTCGGGTCGCCGCTGACACTCGCCCTGAAGATGATCGTCTAAATCGATCGAATCCTGGTCTGCCTGGTCTAACTATATCACGTGAGTCAACCGTTTTAAATTAATCAGCTAATTAATTTCTTACTTAGATGCAGTTTGGTTGTTGAAAGCAACATTCAAATTCAACTCAACTTTATAATTTGTCTAGAAAGTTGTTATGAATAAGGTCCATTCCTCATTATTATCATTTTACGTGATTTATTTTATTTAACATATTTTTAATGATTCATCCTTTATAAAAAACTAGCAGTTCACCCCGGCTTCGCCCGTGGTACACACATAGCCTATGTCACTCGGGAATAGTGTAGCTTTCTAACGGTGAAAGAATTTTTTAAATCGGCCCAGTACTTTTTGAGCCTATTCATTACAAACATACAAAAATAGGTACAAATCTTTCCTCTTTATAATATTAGTGTAGATGTAGATTACCAAAGACTTTTAGATAAGTATATTTTTAGCATTATTTGTTAAGTAGGTACTTATATTATATTTAGTTTACTTATTCATGAATTTTATCACGCCAGCCACACATTTTGTCTTCTTGGTCTAATGGTTGACCGGGAGAGAATGGCATATGGCATTAGACCCGACACTTGTACTTTTATTTTAATTATGCAATAAAAATCAAATAAGTAAAGACAAATGGTCCACAATAACTCTTCTTTTGGTGTGTTCAGCTTTATGCAGTCTTGGGCTACCCATGATAAATGGAGCTACCAAACAGCAGCATTTTGCAGCTCATTTAATTCGCACGTTTAAAGTTTTTAGACACATTTAAAATTGCTTGTTTAGTACCTAATTCATTTATATTAATTACATGCGCTTTTAGTCTTCAATAGCATAATCATCTAAAATTGTTTACGACAAGAAATAGGGTGCAAAATATATACCAAATTAGGTATCTACCTAGGTATTTCTCATTTGTTCTAAAACAAAATGAAATCTAAATCTTATTCGAGATGGATTAATTTATAATCCTTTAGAGCTTATAGTGTAAGAATATTTATAAGGTACAATATTTTCAAACTAAACAGTGTTGCAAAAACCAGGTTTGGTTTTTCCAAACATCGGTTTTCGCTTAAATATTTATTGTCTTTTGAAACAAAGTTTATATAACCAATTCCTTAAAAACGTCAAAAGCTACAACATATTCAATAAAATGATTCACACAAAAATATTAACTCACAACAATTCTAAGCTTACAAAAATTGCTATCAAAAACGTACCTAATCTTCGAGCGCCGGGTTACAAATACTATGTAGTATGTAGTTACTATTTGTACACAGCGAACTATCTCATAGAAAGTGGTAACAAGCACAAAGCGATTTGCTTATCAATATCCAACTTTATATGTCAAGGATTAGATTTAATCTAGTTTGTAGTGCCAAGTTGAGCAGTGTTGGTTGAATTCGCTTTCGTTGGCACCCCGCCGGGCGCGCCGCCCGCCCTGATCAATGGGCGTCTGAAAACCAGACTACTTTCACACCGCTAGTATTTTTATACTTCTAGTAGGGTACGTCGTACTCGTAGGTTTGTTTACAAGCTTTTAGATGCCGCTTTCAGCTCAAAGAGATGATAGTTGTAACACTTTGCTTTATTGTTTAGAGACCGGTTGACTGGACGGGATTCTTTTATGGGATAAGTACGCCTTTGTCAATTTACTCTATATGTTATTTTTATCTTTAATTATGTTTTTTCCATAGTACAATAAAGTTATTACAAACAAACAATACTAAAGCTTATTTAACCATACGAGGACTAAATCTGATTGTTGAAAATAAAACCTTCAAGAAGATAAGTACATTTGCGAAGAGTAATTTGCATCTATGTTTGTATAGGAGAAGAGCAAAGAAAACCGTAGAATACTTATATCAGCTGTTTTTGCTTCCATAAAAGCCGATCGAGGGAATAGGCGAAAATGGGAATCATGATAATTAGGCGATGCGGCTAGCAAACCATCACTACTTCAATTACTTTTGCACGCCTCATAAGCGAAGCGCATGAGGTAGTGCTCTACTCTCGCCTTACAAAAATCAAGTGATTTAAGCACTTGTACAATAATATTTACACATAAAAGTCAAGGAAAAACACTAGTTTCAACACTTATGACTTTTTTAAAAGACATTTTGCCTTTTAAATAAATAAAAACAATGTTTAATAAAATCATTTTGTGGACTTCCGTGTGTCTGTATGTATGGAAACTGGCGTGGTCACGATAACTCCCGAAAAACTTATCTGATCAAGTCCATTTTTTTTTATACGCTTCAGTATTATCCCAAACTAAGTCCTTTCGAAGATCACGGTCTAATTCAATGTAGTTTAATCGTAATTTCAATTTAATTGTGAAATTTTAGTTTTTTGCCTTAATCAAAGCGCGGCAAGCGGCATTCTCCACAATGACAAAATTTACAGTTGACATTTCACAGCTTGGCCGGTGTTGCACTTGCAAATTATCTTACATTAAAACACATTTTGGGACTGCCAGTATAAATAAAAATGAGATTATGAGGCGTGCACTTTTGGATTTTCCAAACTTATTTTTACCTTATCGCCCACCATAACGCTAAAAATAGCCTTTGGGTCTTGCGGCCCTGAAATACTCTTATTAATTCTGTGGCCCTGGGCTCTGTCTGCTTAGAGCCGCAAGGCTTAAAATCTCTGCCCCATTAGGGATAAAGACGTGGTAATATGTATGTGTGTAATTTGTTGTGTAGGTACTTAATTATCACCTTTTTTTCCATATGAGGCTAAATCTGAATCTAGATGTAGATTTACTACCACCACACATATTTTGAGGTACCAAACCAAACATATTTTGCTTGATAATAGATAATGCTACACATAATTCAGAAACAATACAATAGTTCAGATTATAGAAAAAATTACAGCTTGGGATTTGTGACCATAAACAAGGCGGTAAAAGTGATTATTATCTAAATCTTTATAAAACTCTAATAGAAAACAAATAGAATCTCGACTTGAAACCACACAGATATTAAATCCATGGCAACATATACGAAAATCTGGTAATGTGATTTCACGTCGCGCATAAAAACAGGATCCCTAACGAATGATGTATGAATAGATTGTTAACGCCACGGCTAAGGTACCTATTGTGCAGTTTTCCCAAGCACAAAAACCCACGTTAAAATCACAGCGGGAATATTTCACACATTGCGCCAGCTCTAACAGCCACAACAACACAAATAAGGGAGAAAACAGATACGACGAAACGTTCAGAGTTTGCGCTCGCAATGTACTTACAAGGGCATCGTATGACAAAGAAGTTTTATGGATTGTCGGATCAGTCGGAATTACAAAAGCCTACGAAACATAAATAAAGACCGGTGGATTTGACTCCCTTGTGGTTCTATGCTTTATTTACAGTATCCACAAACCTACACTGAACTGAATGACCCCAGCGCTTTGTCAGATACTTAGCAGTGTATATCGATAGCACATTAGCGCTTCTATATTTGACGACCTCCGTGGCGTAATGGTTAACACGCTAGACCGCTAATCCGGAGGTTCTGGGTTCGATTCCCAGCCAGGGCAAGTTGGAAAATGGCCTTTTTCATATTTTCCTGGGTCTGGGTGTTTATCTATATAATTGTATTTATCATAAAATATAGTGTCGTTGAGTTAGTATCCCATAACACAAGTTTAAAAAACTTACTTTGGGGCTAGCTTAATCAGTGTGATGTCATTATACATTTATTTATTTATTTATATTGTTTCATTATTCCTATATTATTTCTATATTACATAGGTTTTATATTTCTTTTCTGGAAACGGCATAGGGTTACTTCAAAAGCGGTACGTAAGACGTACTGTAAAATTGCATATCCACATTTCCCAAAATCACAGTTATGCTAGTTTTGGGAAATTTGCGCACAACCTGTGAACGCATTTGCCAATAATGTTGGGCCAACAATAAAATTATGAAATCCATTCCGGAGACAGGTTGTCTCCGAGATACAGACCCCTGTCTAGTTCGGAGATGGCCTGTAGCTGGTTGGATGGAATAAAATATAACTACTCTATGTATCTATAAATGTACGAGTTTTTTTTTTTTGTAAATATGTCTATGTCTTTTTGGCTAAATAAAAGATTAAAGATTATTATTATTAAAAAAAAGTGTCAAGCAATATTAAGTCTAATATCGTATGAGTATAACATACAAAGAGACGTCACTATCGGACGGCTATCGTATTATTTTATAGAGTAACTCCTAATTAAGGGTTAATAATATACACATAATCTAGGAATAATGAAACAACACCGAAGTGCATTCAAACGAGTTCTTCACAGGAACATAAACATAACACAGGAGAAATTGTGTTTGATATTGAAGATTTGGAATTGTATCTTTAATAAGTTTACTATTGAGTTAATGGGTCTTGGGTGTTTATCTATATACTTATGTGATTATTAAAAAATATACTTGTATTATCGTTAAGTTAGTATCCCATAATAAGTTTAAACTTACTTTGGGGCTAGCTGAATCCTTGTGATTATTATGTTTATTTATTTATGTGCGTTGCGGCGGCAAAGTAAGGACGTTGTGGCTCATCTGTGTGCTTTTTAATTCGTGATATAGCCTACGACGAACACAGACATTTTCTTTTAGAAATTCCGCTGTCTGTTTGTTCTCAAGAAGCTAGACAAGGAAACTGTTTGGTCCTTGAAAAATAGTCGTCAAAAGAATTCCTGTGTTGTTCTCGGTGTAAAATGTCCAGCCTTTTATTAAAAATTTAAAGGAATAAATGACGTTGCGTGACAAAGGCTTCTAGGTACTTGTATGAAAATAAACACCAGCTGATTATAATAATATGTCACTATTTACATATATATTATGCTACTATCTATATATATAAAAGCGAAAATCACTCACTTACTCATCACGAAATCTCGAAAACTACTGAGCCAATGAAGATGACATTTTGCAGGACAGTAGATTGTGACTAGAAGAAGTGAGCCACATGACATTTTTAATGTATTTTAGTAGTTAGTAGAAAATAATAATGGATTTATTAGATTTTGAAAATTACATCCCTATAGAGGTAAAATAGGGGTTGCAAATTTGTATGAATCTTCGTCATTTTTGAAGCGAAATACATGACATTTTTGAATAGTGGTTAGTAAAAAATAATAATCCATTAATTGGGTTTTAATAAATTGCAACCCCAGTTTAAAAAAAAAACAACCTAATTTGTGTAGTCTTCGCGGGCGAAGCCACGAGCAAAAGCTAGTATTGTATATTCTCGAATGTCATTTACTACTGTATTTATTTATTTATCTCCATTACAATACATGTAAATGGCGGACTTAAGGCCAGGGACCAGTCAACCAACAAGTTATACTGAGAAAGTAATCTGTATATGATCTATTGAAACGTAGAGTACGTTTCATTACCTACAATCACCATTACATACCAGCACTTTTTATTTATTTTATACGAACTTAGAGAAAAACTTTAACCAAATCCGGCACACTTATAAAAAATACGGGTATTTTTCTATCTATTAATATAAAACAGGTTTAAAAAAGCTTCGAAGCTATTTTACTAAAATTTTGAAAGAAACCTTTTGTTCGTTAAATCCTCGCCGATGAAAATGCTTGAACGTGATTTTGTAAAATGCGAACCAATCAACCTGCAGATCTTTAGGTCCGAAGCCCACTCAAATATTATTAATTTTCTATACAAAACCTTTGAGATGATTTTTGA
This sequence comes from Acrobasis repandana, assembly GCA_963576875.1. Taxonomy (NCBI): domain Eukaryota; kingdom Metazoa; phylum Arthropoda; class Insecta; order Lepidoptera; family Pyralidae; genus Acrobasis; species Acrobasis repandana. The sequence continues at coordinate 8,275,424 of OY756218.1, forward strand.
TAAAACCTTCGCTGTATTCAATGAATATCAAGCGAAACACGAGATAAAATCTAATTATTTATTGGGGAAAATCCTCTTCCCTTGTTGCTTGGTTGAATTCGTTTGGGTTCAAAATTAGGTTGTAATATGTACGTAAATTGCTTACAAGAAATATGCCGTGGGGGCACATGAAATGTGAATGGGCCTCGTCGTGACACCCTGTAATAAAAGTCCCGAAGCGTGCACTTCCACCCCGAATTCATAATTTTTAATTAATTATGCACGTGCTTATATTTTGTTTACACGTATGTAGTAAGCTCTCTACCATGCCAGACATACTTTTAAAGTATATAAGTTAGTTACCGACATTTTTATCCGAAAAAAAAATATTATTTAAAAAGAAAGCTTTTATCTGAAACAATGAAATAAAAAGTTTCAAGTGCTCCTAAAGACGAATCAATTGAGTCCCCAAACTCGATGGTGTTATGTTGTTTTATCACAGAGATGCCGTGGCCACCTTCCAGCTTCGTCATAAGATCAGGTCATTGGTACCATAATATTTTATTGTCACCCAGCTAATATGATATGAAGTTTCAACTCGATCCATTAATGGGAAGTGGATCTAATTTAGCTTGATAGATTTGATTACGGACACACAGACAACGGGACAGGTGAAAAACTTTTAAAAATGTATACATATGTTTATTTGCATGCAGCGAATTACCTATCTATACTATACCTAGTAGTTTGGAAAAATTGGTTTGAATAGCAGTACTAAAGGCTTTTAAAATTTTCTCTTTCAGTCAGAGTACAAAGGGTGCCTAAAGAAGTTACCAACTCAATAAAATTGCATGACAGTGTTAATTTGGGTTCTCTTGCCTTTTGTAGCGCCTCTAATTGATTTTCTCGGAAATGTTACATTCAATTATACTTATCTTTTTTTTTATTGCGCATTTTTTTCTAGCAAGTTTGTCCCAACCTATACTGATAAAAAATCTGATGATAGGGTAAACAAAATTGGGAATAAAAACTGGGTAGTGGTGTGTGGGTGAAAAATAAATTATTGTGTACTGTGATAAAATAATAAAAAGTCACAAAGTAATGGCATTTATTATTGATCATATCCATTTTGTACGTGATTTTAATAGTACATTACAAGTGCGTTATGGTGGTTATAACACACGAAGCGGAATTTCAGCCCGAGCGAATGCGAGGGCGTAAGGAGCTGAGTGTGTTTAACCAATATACGCACGTATATCGTACGACGTTTTTCAACAAACAAAGAAAAACAATTTGAAGCGTATGTAAGATACACGAATAAATATTGAAACGACGATGACGTTCGATGTCAGATTTATTCTTTTTCTTTGTCTAACCTTCGCCTTATGTTATCTAACTATCTCGCTCACACACAACTGTCAAACTTTTTTACTCTCTCATTCATACTGGATTTACCATTAATTCTGTCCCTTTCTTTTGCAATAGCAAATCGTGAGATATAAAAAATATAACTTCACTATTTGCGTTTCTAACGCACGCGTGTTTTATAGGCTGCTTTATATATCTAAAACCAGTGAAATTAGATTGATTTTATAAGCAAGGGTGTTGAAAATTAAATAATGTAAATGAAAAACCAATATTAAGAGCGCTATTTGACTCCAAGAAACTAGGACGTTACGGTTAGGTATTACATTCAAATCATACAGAAAATTATTGTTTTGTATCTGATTTGACTTGTTGGAAACTAACGAAGAACAAAATTAATCTTCTTCACCATGTTTAAGGATTAAGTACTTAATACAACTTACCAGAAGGCTTAACAGTTATTTGAGAATGGGAAAACTGGTGTTAACCTAATCCAGTTATGACGGCTGTGGCTTATCGGTTGTAGCGAAGTACCCAAGGTAATCCCTTGTGTTTAGTTTCATTTATAGGACCCCTTTCAGAGTAAGGTATACCAGTCTTTTATATCAATTGTACTTTCGTGCTCAGCAATAATCTATATTGCATATTTTTTAGACTTTTGTAGACTACATTGTGGAGTCTGCTATACGGTGCTACATGCATACAAAAATGATATTACTAGTTTTAACATTCGTCATCATTAGTAAAATAATAGTTTACACTTGGCTTCTACTACTACATGCTTGAACAAACGTAATTACTGCGTGAGGTTAATTAAATAGATACTCGTAAGTTAATTCTCCATTCCCAATTGCTTCAACCCTTATATTTCAATTAGGCGCCATTTCAAGCAGAATGACCAGGGTTACGATTACTAGGCGCTGAAAAATAATCGTACAGTCCATTGTTTCGCGGCTCGCGTGCCGTATCCACATTCCGCTGCATTTTAAAATTAATCGCTGCCCACCCTTGTCAACGAGCGGTCGACGACCCCGGGTATTTAGGACGACCCAGTGTTTATTACATCAGAGGAAAACACAACAGGAAGTACAGCGAGGGCAGTGCCGAAACGCGAATGGCTTCGTCCCTATCCGTCACTTTTGAACGATTATACCTTGTCGTACACTCGCTAATGTCTGCTTCAGAGGGTTGAGTGGCAACAAGTGTGTACACGACCTTGTTTGCATGTTGGAAACATCGGAACAGAGATATCAAAGGCGATATGAAAACAAATTGACGGTGAAACGGCGAAATAAATTGTGATTTGTGAACACATTAATTTCACGGCACATTAAATACAATTCTTATTTTCTGCCTTGTCGTGAACGAAATTCAATTGCCTCTCTTTGTCTCTAGCGGCTGTGGAAGACAATTTTGTTTCATTTCCTTATTTGTTTCACTCGTTGAACATTAAACGTTCATTTCCGATGACAACAAGATTTGTAATTTGAGGGTGCTACGAGAAGAAAAAGAAATTAAAGAATACAATTTAAAAACATACCTTTCCTGAGGATGGATGATTTCCGAAGTCGGTTCATTTCCATTTACTATTGGTTCTGTGATTTTCATGATTGACATTTATATTGTCCGGGAAACTAAACTATTTTTAATTAATGTTCGTTTGTCTGTGTTCACCACTGGGGGGCCATTTCCGAAACCTTATAGCATTTCGCGGAAGAGCGTCGCAGGCGCAACGCGTTACACTGAGTTAGCCGGAGCCCAACGATCCGGTGTATTAACTGGCCTAACTCGGCTGGATTGCAGCAATTTCAAACTGCTATTATTGCAGCATGAGGGCGAGACAGGAGACTGGCTCTCGACGAAATTGCTAAATAAGCTTTTGACAGAATCAATAGACGGAACGAAACAATAAGCATGCTGGGGGCCGTCTTTCATTTGTAAGTACGTTTACATTCATATTTGTAGAGCAGATTCATTCATAAAATAAGAAAAGTGATGCGCAATTTTAAGAACAAATATGCGTAGGTATACGAGTAAAATGTACAGAGAAGACTTGTAGGTGGATACTTAGCAAAGTAAAGTAACTTGGAGAAACATACATAGGTATTTATCACAAGGGTCACTTATGTAGAAAGTTTACCAAAACCTATTGACTCACACAAAGACTCTCGTCTCCGAATGAATAGAAACGAAGACAACCAATTTTCACAAGTTACAAAAGTCAAACTTTTAAGAGATAGATTGTATCTAAACAGGATTTACAAATAGAAACAACGGCGTAGGTATTAAGAAAAACTCCGATAACGCATAGTTCCTTAAATGGCTTCTACGATCAGTGCGGAAGAAGCAGCTGGTACCTTCTTTGTTTTCCTTGCTTCTAAACCAGCAAGGAAGACCTCAAAGGCACAGACCGTAGTAAAAATAGTATTAATTAAATCAAATGTAGATTTGAATCAATTTCCCGAAGCTCTAGGTCCTGCATATTTAATACCTCATCTCCAAAATGCATACACGAGACACTCTACAACATAAATACAGTACTCCAGACAGTTTAGAGTAATGGGTGACATTTAAACAATATCGAAGGACATAGGGGGATTCTGCAGGGAAGTGAGGAGAGGATATTGACGATCACTGCACAGATACTGCGCAGTCGGCCATGAGATAACCCCCACACCTCGACACTTACACGACTATTTTTTATAATCATAGAAACAACATACACATGACTTCACGCCTCAGTTCCTGCATCACATCACATCTAAATTCCCGTCGACAGGTCTTTTACAATACAAAAACACTCTTTTTTTGAAGTCGTTGGAGTTTGACATGAAGTATTCTATCCATATTTATTTGATAGTTATCAAAACTTTTAAGAGGTTAAACTAAGCACTGAGCTATGACCTTTTTGGATTGCTGTAGCACAAATATATTGATATATGTTTCCGTGTTTTCTTGTGTTTTTTTATTATGTTCTTATGTTGTGTATTTTCTGTATGTGTGTGACTTTAGCTACAAATAAACATCTTATCTATCTATCTATCTTAAAAAGTTGAAAATAGTAGGAAAGATATGGTTTAAAAATAAATTTCAGTTTGTAGTCGTTTGCTCTAAGTATATTAATTTGTTTAACAAATGAGTCTTTAACTATTTTGTAAAAATAATTACGTGAATTAAATCCATAATTGATTAGTTAAAACGGTTGACCCACGTAGGTAATGTAGTCAGAAAAGGCCGACCAGGTTTCGATCGATTTCTGACACTCGCCCTAAAGATGACCGTCTAAATCGATCGAAACCTGATATATATAGTTACCTGTTGCATCCTCAGTACAGCCTCGAAGCCCGAGGTGCGATTTTCAGCTTTTTCTTCTCCAGACATAATACGCATGTCAATGGTCACCCAAGGATGCAAAAGACCTTGCGAAGTGGAAAAGAAATAGCTGTAACAGCTTAAATGATTTAGCAATAGTTTTACGACCGGCCGCCTGCCTGACGTCAACCCTCTTTGGGAATGCATTTTTGCGAAAAGATTTACAGCCGCCCGACGTTAACTCTCCGTGGGAATGCAGTTGAAGCTCGAGATGTTTATGCTTATTCCTTTAGTCGCCTCTTAATCCTCTTACGACATCCACAGGAAGAGATGGAGTGGGCCTTTTCTCGGCCGGAAGCCGAATTTATGATTATTTTAAATTTATTTACAAGCTTGCCAGATGCATTACAAAAATAAGTTTGGAAAATCCAAAAGTGCACGCCTCATAGCGGTCACTCAATTTTCACAAAAAAAAAAACAGAACTTGAATATTGCATATTTATCGGTGTATTATGAACAAAATAAAAAAATTACTTTTAAATCTTCGCGCTATTGCCCACACAGAAAAGAAAGGTACTGCGCATGTATTGTCAATGTCAAGAAGAAAAGAAAAATGAAAAGATTAACATTGTATCCAGAAAAAGAATGGAAATTAAGAATGGCTAAAAGGCAGATGCTAAACGCCGTAAAATAAAAAAATAATTGTCAATGTCAACGAACCTTATTTACATAGATTTAGATATACCAACGATAGGTGGATTTCAGTTTATTGCTAATTATAATTAAACTACATTGAATTAGACCGTGATCTTCGAAAGGACTTAGTTTTGGATAATACTGAAGCGTATAAAAAAAATGGACTTGATCAGATAAGTTTTTCGGAAGTTATCGTGACCACGCCAGTTTCCATACGTCCCGACACACGGACGTCCACAAAATGATTTTATTAAACATTGTTTTTATTTACTTAAAAGGCAAAATGTCTTTTAAAAATATCATAAGTGTTGAAACTAGTGTTTTTCCTTGACATTTTTGTGTAAATATTATTGTACAAGTGCGATAGAAAATAAATAGAGACACATTTAGTTAAAAAAATCACTTGATTTTTGTAAGGCGAGAGTAGAGCACTACCTCATATGCGCTTCGCTAATGAGGCGTGCAATAGTTTGGAAAATCCAAAAGTGCACGCCTCATACTCTCATTTTTCACAATTAAATTGATTTTGATTGTTTTATTGCTAACTTAAAACGAAGAAAAGTATGTGTCGGCTTTAACACACGACTGGAGATTATTTTTAACTTTTATTTTTAACTTCCCGCTGAGAAAATTGAAAGTTTTCAAAATTCGGGACGTTATTAGTTTCACCCCGTTTTTGAAAAGTCGAGTTTTCATCAGATCTCGACGTTTAAAGGTCTCAGGAATCTTCCCTGACCACTCTCGAGCAAGTGTCATGCACCCTATCCGTATGTGTGTGTGGGTGTGTATGTGACCTGCTTATAACTCTTGAACAACTAAACCGATCGGAACCAAACAAGTAGCTTTCCAAAGAGTTCTATACAACTCAGATTTCCTGTGAATTTAAACCGATTCGGACCGGTAGATTTTGAGAAATCTCAAAAAAACTAAGCAAAAACAAGAAAAAGACACAAGACTACGTCACGAATGTCAAGAAAAGTGTTACCACTGATTGTTAAATAAAATATTAACTAACTTATCGCTTCTTTTACATTTATTCGTCTTTCATATTTAATTAAACAAACAAAATCACAACATTCTTTATTCAAATTTCTTTTTACTTCTTTTCTTACTTGCCAGTTACACATTCGTACTCATCATACACAGGTATTAACTCTTTCAACAAACCTCACATCCAAAATTATTTTTAATATGTTACCTGTATTTTTATAATAATAATTACGATTAAACTACATTGAATTAGACCGTGATCTTCGAAAGGACTTAGTTTTGGATAATACTGAAGCGTATAAAAAAAATGGACTTGATCAGATAAGTTTTTCGGGAGTTATCGTGACCACGCCAGTTTCCATACATATAGACACACGGACGTCCACAAAATGATTTTATTAAACATTGTTTTTATTTAATTAAAAGGCAAAATGTCTTTTAAAAATGTCATAAGTGTTGAAACTAGTGTTTTTCCTTGACATTTATGTGTAAATATTATTGTACAGTGCGATAGAAAATAAATAGAGACACATTTAGTTAAAAAAATCACTTGTTTTTTGTAAGGCGAGAGTAGAGCACTACCTCATGCGCTTCGCTTATGAGGCGTGCAATAACCTGACTAAATAATTCTTCGCACGATTAAAACTTTACTCCTTACAAGATAAACAAAGTCTCGGGTCGGAGAACCCTTAGGGATTATAGGTGCAAACAAAGAAAAACACAAAAAGAAAAAGTTTTACGTAACAAGATTTTTTAGATTTAGCTACGTAATTAGTTACTTAACAAAGTACTTGTAAATATTTCACTAGCCGGTCACATGTTTTAACACATTCACAGTCCACCGGACGTAATAGAAAAGCAATCATTTCTGACCCCACATGTGGTACACGGACTGTTGACGTGTTAATCCTTATTTCATCTACGATGTCATCATCATAATCGGAAGTAAATCACAGTCTTCCTGTCGGTCTCTTTGCAGTATTGAATTTGATTCGTCAAGGCAAATCTAGTGGTTCTGAATGGACGCTGCAGATGTCAATTTGTATTTATTGCCTCACAGCCAGTAGCCGTCTCACGTGGCTGACACTAAAAAAGGATAGTACAGATGTATAGAAGATATATCACATGATATTCGCTGGTGGTCTTGGCCTAAAGAATCAGCCTAGCCAGGGTATAAGTTAATCGTAGTCTTCCTATCAGACTCTCGATTATATAATCGTTCTAAATGGACGCTGTAAATGTAAATTTTTATTTATTGCTTCACAGCCAGGAGCTGTGTTACGTAGCTGAACCATTAAATATAGAAGGCAGAAAAAGATAGAAGATATAAATTATAATACAACCTAAGAAGCGTTGCCAGATTTGAAGACAGACAGTCTTACCTGAGACAGTATCGCGTTCCTCCTTGACCTCGTTGGTATCGTAAAATAATCTGGCTAATATTAACTTATTATCAACTACGAGTGTTTGCCTGTATAAAATGAAGAGGGGCAGAACATTCTACTGTCTTGTAAAAGACACGGTTTCACACATTGACACGACTAAGGCTTGAAACTACGTCAAGCGGACGCCCGCGACGGGATCAGTCCGTCTCCGTCACCACCTCTATGTGCGACAGAAACACGTAGCCCGCGACGGTTTCAGCTATCTCTATCGATCGTAGGGTTAGTGGCCGAGACGAACTGAACCCATCGCGTGTCTTCACTTAAGAGCCCGTACTACCCTAAAGTTCTTAGAGCGATATTAAATATTATTGTATTAAACATAAGGCAGTCATACATAATATGTCTTACTTTTTATTTTTTACCCCGCATGGTCTCGCTGTCTCGTTTCGGCTAGAGTAAATTTGTGTGCGTGAATGCGGGAGCAAAACTTAAATTATTCACATCAGGCCCAACCTTAACGCAATTTCAAGCCTAAGACCATTCAGATACATGCCCAGTTTGCAAAGGAGCCGATTGTGCTACTTGAGCGCACTTGAAACAAAGTGTCAATTCTCTCGCACATTTTAATTTGTGCATGTGCTATTATACCATTAGCTATGTTTAGCTGTCCCCTGCAAGAGGATGTATTATAACCGGCGGACACGTCAAAACCAACAGTTTTATTCCCTAAAGTGGAATAACATTGAATAATATGTTTATTTCGTAAATTGCCTTTTTTATGATCAAACGCAATGTTTTTCGAGCTTTTATTACCTCGTCCAAAAGTCTCGATAGCTTTTTAATATGGCATGGTGGTAGTAATGGGTTTTTGTATTTAGGTATAGGTACAATACTTTCGTATTAAAATGTTAATAAATCTTCACTTTGAATGATAAGTCTTAAAACATTATTGAATAGGTATATTATAGAACTACCGCCAATACACACATTTTGGCCTGAAATTTTAACTAAGGCTTACTTTGACAGATTGATGGATTTGATTGGACACTTACACAAAAACATCTGGGTTTGCTGCGCTTACACGTGTTTTAGCAAAGTGCAAGAATAATGTTTTTTTGTATTTCCAATAAATTGCTTTTCCCATCAAAACAAACGTCAAAATGGTCCTCAGAGTATACCTTCGTCTCCCATAATTAGAAAATCAAATATTTAATAGAATTGACAAACCTCACAGCTCCTCCGCCTTCCGATAATTGAGTTTTCCTATTTTCCAGACCTCATCTCCGTGCTGTAAAACGGGAACTGTACAATGTGAACTTTATTGCGCGGGAATGATATATTTCATCGTATTTATTGCCTCAGTTGAGACCAGAGGCGTCGCGCAGTCTCCTTCCGAGCTATATGGGGGATCCATGTAATGCATATAATGTCCATATAGTATATTATATTCTCAACCTTATTGCAACACCCTAGAATTCAGAATAAAAGGTCTTATATTAGCTTGGTAATCGCATCGTTTACTGAAGGCGAGGATAAACGGATGCAATCGTTAACAATAAGCGGCTATTTGCATAATATCCCATCTGCTGGAGCACGCCCCGGCTATATGCCGAAATTGTGCAATTTACGCCTAGTTCTGACTTCTTCAAGATGTAGGTGTAGATATCTACCTACTAAAGCTTTATTTAAGTATTTATTTATTTATCAAACTTTAACATCTAACAAAATATACTGAAACCATTTTAAGGGTGTAATTTCAGTCCATAATACTGAACAACTTTCTCCAAGCAACAAAAAATTTAATTTTTAGCCTCCCAAGTTAACCGATCAGCTGATTATAGTTTGTATGGATTTGTATTCGATATAAGTTTCTTGGGGAAAGTTGTTCAGTATCATGGACTGAATATACCCTTCGAATAGTTTCAGTATATTTCGTTAGACCCTGTATAAGTAGGTAAACATTTATTGATGACAATTCCTCTTCTTTATACCTATGTGTTGGTGGCAAACACGGTGTCAGATTTTCGTACAAGTCGCTCATTACTCGGCCCAGAGGAATATTTAAGTATGTCATCGACCATCGTATATACATCGACCCGCGAAGAAGACTGCCTGCCCGTGCCTCAGGCTGGGAAGCTGGGAAGCACCGATCTCGAGCTTCAGCCACTCACCCAGCGATGAAATAATTTCTGATTAATAAATTAGATATTATCTATGGCACTCGTTCTCTATCATAAAAAATAGCTCTATCTTTGTTTTCTGCGTGTTTTCCAATTTATAAATAAATAATAAATAAGAACAAATCAAAATGATTGAGCTACTCTCTTAAGACGATACACGGTGTCCAGTGCTGCCCCCATTCGTCATTGTATATGCCCCTATTCCCATGTGTCAATAGTAATTGGGATACTAACTATTTTAGAGGTATAATAAATACATATATTTATCTAATAGATAAACACCCAAGACTCATAGGACAATTTGAAAAAGGCCATTTTCCAACTTACTTTCGGAGTGCGGACAGGCGTGTTAACCACTACGCCACGGAGGTGATCAATGTAAGTAAGATGTTTTAGACTACTTTCTACTACTAGGATTAAACTATATGACAGTCTGTCAATGTTAAGCTGCGCCGCCACAAGTGGCTCCGGCAACATTTCCAGGGCCCTCCATCCCCGCACACGCACAATACCGGAGCCCTACGAAGGGGAGCCCTTCTCGCTGCAGCGCTAATTAGCAATAAGCACTACCTAAATATCTTTGATACAGGCAAAGGTGGTGGGATTAGCGGCTCGAAACCCTTGGGATTGCATGAACTTGTTCCATTGAATGAGTAAGAAATGCAAGTACCTAGTTGGGATATATACATCGCTCTCTTTTGTATTTGAGACACCAAATCAAAGTTTAATGCCTTTTACTATGTTTGAAGAAATTACTATGATGACCCAAGTCAATGCTGTACCTGTAATCCTCGTATATACAGGGTCTAACAAAATATACTGAAACTATTTTAAGGGTACATTGAGTCCATGATACTGAACAACTTTCCCCAAGAAACATATATCGAAATAAGAAAAAATATTTTTGGTCTCCCATAAAAGTTGACCGATCAGCTGTCCTGAGTGTGTATGAAAACCAAAAAAAATATTTTCCATATTTCGATATATGTTCTTTGGGGAAAGTTGTTCAGTATCATAGACTGAATTCGCCCGTAAAATAGTTTCAGTATATTTTGTTAGACGTTATATATCTACGTTGTCTTTGTAATTTGTGAGTTAGTAGGTACTTGATTTTATCCACACCTTTGTCTCAAAATATTTTTTTTTTGTTTAATAAACATTTTTTGAAAGTTAATTTATTAAATATTCAGTAGATACATTCTTCATTATCTATTTAAGTAAGTAATTAGGTAGAGTCAGATAACTTAGTGTAAATATTGAAGAAAAGTAAATTTAACTTTTAATTTTATTTGGTTTTAAATTTAGTTTTAAATAAAGCATGTAACACTCAAGCAAAATATAAGGGGAGACACCTACTTTCATTAACATTCCAGCGCCAAATGGATATTGTTTTAAGTGTCGATCCCAAAATAGAATCGTAGTAAACACGTCTTTCCTCGCCTTCGCGTTATCTCTACCCAAAGTACGAACAATCAGCAAGCTACCCAAATCCGTTGCAATTTGGCCTCTATTACCGATACATAAAGTTGCGTAAAGATAACTTATAGTTGTTCACTGTAAGTCCCGTATTTTCTCATGCAATGCCGGCTGAAGCCTGTCACATCTGGGCCCAATTAATCAGAACCCTAGAGGAAGCGATAAATAAAAGTGTCCGTTAAATTCCGTCAAGAGTTTGTCCAACTGTCGATATCTGGAATTGTTAAAATTGATACTTACATAAGTTTCATTACCGGAAACTATAAAGTAATAAAACTGCACAAGACTTTTCAGAAATTAAACTTTTATTTCTATTATGGATTTTACTTACGTCAATAATAATTTAATTCCGAATAATTAAGCTGTCTTAATGAATCAAATTTATTCAGTTATTAGGCCTTTGCTGAATTAGGCCTTTGGCCTTAATGATCAGAGTTTAAACATTTTATAATTAAGTTGGCAAGGGCAAAATAAATATGTATAAATGTTTTGGAGAAAGATAGTTACCTAAAGTTATGTTGCATCACTTATCTACTTCGTATAGTTTAGGTACGTAATGCACATGCGCAGGTCGCAATCTCGCAATACTTAAATAGGTTTAATTTTATTATGTACGAAAAAGCCAATACTCGTAAATAAAGAAAGAGCTCCCAAGCCAGTTCGATGAGTGAAGGAGACTTTTTAGTATTTGAGAAGCATACGTTGATTTTAAATACTGTTTCTCACGTTGTTTATTATTTGTGGTTCATAAAATCCATTAGCTGGCTCTATTACATTATTTTTCGGCACTGATTCAACGAAATAGATATAGTTACTTATTTATTTCCGTGAAATTTAAACACCTTTTTTAATAAAAGCATTTATTAGAACGCATGTGGGAATGCTCGATTGAAATGCCTCTTTTGATGGTATCTACATATTTTTACACTTCTCAAAAGCTATTATAAAACGTGGATAAACTTATAAATGCTAAAGAAATAAAACAAAAACACATTCACATTTTGTTTAAATACATTACAATATTATCCTTGCTAACAGTTTTTTTTTTTATTTCTTTTTCCGTCTAATACCATTTAGGAATTTAATGATGAAGGTTTGAAGCCCATCTTACTTACGGCCTGGTATTTACTTAATTACATTCCGCGCATGTCATCAATTTTGGCACTTGAGCTTTTTAAGCTCCCTTGTTAAAATATAACGTACTTATAATATACGCAATATGCTAGTATCATATAGGTTTTTTTTTTGTTGACATAATAATGAAAAATAAGAAGGGGGCAATAACCCGAAACAGCATTGGCTAAAAATAGAAATAAAATAGAATTAAGTAAAACTATTGGTTACTTACTTTATTGTTTTTTTGTTTATCGTGTGTGTAAGTGGCCAACACTGGTGTCAGGTTTTTCAAGCTGCCTAAAGGCTTCTGACATAGCTAAACGACTGCCATACAATGATGACAGCCGGGACCAATGGCTTATACGTGCCTTCCGAAGCACGGAGGAGCTCAAGATATTTTTATGCCACTTGTGGTCACCCATCCAAATGCGGACCATGCCCGGTGCCGCTTTACTTGCGAAAGCGCTAGTAATACGCACTCCCGCCGGGCCACTTTATTAAGTTAGGCAGATGAGAGCCCTAAAGGGATGAGTGTTACTTCCAAGATTGTTTAAGTTTTTGTACTCGCTGTCTTTGAATATATTATTAGCATTTTTAGAGTTCCGTACCCAAAGGGTGCAAACGGGACCCTATTACTGAGACTCCGCTGTCTGTCCGTCTGTCACGGGGCTCTATCTCTTGAACCGTAATAGCTAGACACTTGAAATTTTCACCGATTATGTATTACTGTGGCCGCTATAACAACAAATACTACAAATAAAAAAAAGTTAAAAATTAAAGGGGGTCGTCATACAAGAAACGTGTCTTTTTCAGCGTTTTTAACTTGATCTTTATAATGGCATTTACTAGATACTAGAAATTTTCACCGATTATGTATTACAATTACCGCTATAACAACAAATACTGAAAATAAGATAAAGTTATAAATTAAAGGGGGTCGTCATACAAGAAACGTGTTTGTTCAGCGTTATACAACATTGTACGTGGTACGGAACCCTTCATGTACGAGTCCGACTCGCACTTGCCCGTTTATTTTATTATCACTTTCATGCAAGTCAGGGAAAAAGAAAAAACTTAGAATGTACCAGCTGCTTCTCTTCCCGAGCACATCGTAGAAAATGCAAATCATGTTATTAGGCGATCAATGTAGCAAAGCAACCCATTACCTGTGCCATTACTATTTTGATTCCTTTTTCCACCTTCGTGCCCACTCAAAGTGGCCTGTGAGTCTTGCAGCCCGGCTCTGTCTGCTATAGCCGTAAGACCCAAAATGCTCTATGCCACATTAGGGATAAAGAGGTGATAGTTGTATGTATTTTTAAATTATCCAAGCTTTTTCTGAAACCATATTTTTTAGACATTATGTAGAGATATCATCTTCATTAGGTATAACCAGGCCTGTGTCACTCCCCGTTTATGTATCAAAAATGTACCTACATAATTACTATGCGCGCAGGCGGCCCCTACGGGTGGTAAATTCAGTTATACGAATCTTTTGTCCAGAGTAATAAGAATGAAATTGGCTTGCAATGGATGTCTAGGTATCTATGCGAAAAGGTGGTGAGTTCTGACGTGAGAGAAATTAAACCATATCGCTAGCCACATTGAGTAGATATTTCTTTGAATTTCTTTGCTGAGTGAGACTTCTGTACGTTAGTATTATTTATTCTGTGGTATAACATATAAAACCGTCTGAAGCTAAAGGTACTAACTAATTGCTTATCATCCGTCCTGCCCTTTCCATGTCACCTCCAAATTAATATAAATTCGCTCCCAAAGTTTCAGATTGTGCTGTTTCAGAGCATGAGCTTTCTAAACTAAATCAATTCAGGCAGCTCAGGTGGAAAGCGAAGATAAGAAAATGAGTAACAACAATATTGGCTCTGCTTTGGTTATGCGGACGGTCGGTTGGGTTCGTCACCTTTGGTTGGGTGTAGTTACGTCTTATATTTTAACAATTTCTTCTTAGTGGTTCTGTCTTAGTTTATTTCATAATGGTCTGGGAGATCAGACTTAAAAACTTAAAATGTACGAGCTGCTTCTCTTAAAACTGATTTAGGGAATGGGCGAAAATGTGAATCATGTTAATAAAGGCGATGCGGCTAGCAACCCATCTCTGTTTTGACTTCTTTGTCCATTTTCTTGCCCACCATCACGCTAAACGTGGTCTTTGGGTCTTACGGCTCTGTCTTCTTAGAGCCGCAAGGCCCAAAATACTCTGTCTACCCCATTAAGGATAAAGAGGTGATAGTGTGAAATAGTCTTAGTGATAACAAAAATACATACGAGTATATAATGGAAGGCTATGAAGTTAAGTTGAGTTCACACCAACTTCATAGCTTCGAGAACAGCGCACTAAACTTTCTAAAGTTTCGTTAAAACCAATGTTGGCGACTAACACGGAAAACAAGAAACAGCAGTGCTGAGCTTTACTTTTGAAATAAATCTGAAAGTATGTAATTTGTTTTGTTCTAATAACTAGACATAGGTACGTGTCATAGACATAGGTATAGACAGATAGAAATGCCAGATAGCGGAAGTCAGCTTGCAGGAAGCAATTTGACGGAACTCGTAAAAGAGGGGCGATGCTTTGGTTCAGAGGCGAAAGTATCGAGTTTTGTTAACTTCGTCTACCTTTGTACCCCTGGCCAAAAAGTGTGCAAAAGTCGAGACATGAAATCGAGTCGACGAGGTTCCGATGTCTTTGGTAACTTTTTATTTGATTTAGTTTTCTGGAGTTAGATGTGAATGACTGCAGATAAAGACGTACTTTGATAGGTACATACCTGTCTAGTGTCTAAGTTCTTATCATATATTAAATACATAAATACTTGACGACTTCCATGGTCTAATGGTTAACACGCTAGTCCGCCACTCCTGAGGTTCTGAGGGCCAGGGCAAGATGGAAAACAGTCTTTTTCAAACTGTCCTGGGTCTTGGGTGTTTATCTATATATGGATTTATTATAAAATATAGTATCGTGAAGTTAGAATCCCGTAATACAAGTTTAAACTTATTTTGGGGCTAGCTCAATCAGTGTGATTTGTCCTTTTATATATATTATATATAAAAGGACAAATCACACTGATTGTCCGTCTGTCCGTCTGTCCGTCTGTCCGTCTGTCTGTCTGTCCGTCAGTCACAGGGCTCTATCTTTTGAACCGTAATAGCTAGACACTTGAAATTTTCACCGATTATGTATTACTGTGGCGGATATAACAACAAATACTAAAAATAAAAAATAGATTAAGTACCGAGCATTAAATCAGATTTTTCTGTAGGTAAATTAGCTATTCAGGAAATATGTTCGTGCCAGATGTTTCGACATTATTTGTGCCTGCCTACCTATTCTGAAAGCTTGTTATCGAAATTGGAACTTTGAAAATACTAATATCAATACTATAAAAGCAACTGCGAGCCAGCAAACTTATTGCACCTGGTTAAAAGGATTTAAATTGAACGATGAACAGAGTTCGTGCATCCATTATGTGCAGACTCCTTCAGTTAAATTTAGCTACACAGCGAATATCAAACTCTAATATTTTCACAGCGAATTTATGATAGATATTTACCGCAAGGATTGAACTTCATATCTTTCTTCCACATAAAGTACTTTCGGAAACTTCAGCTGGCAGTTCAGAAGTTCAGGGACCTGTCCAAATAGATATATTACTTTCATTTCTCGTGAGTGTGGATACCCCTATGTTCCTGTGGCAAAACAAAGCGGCAAAGTCATGAGGCGACCAACTTTCCGGTACATAAAGTTCGCAAGGGGACGTAGCTACTTACATCGATCCACCATAGGTAAGTACCGCGGAAAACGAGAAGATATGACAAAAAAATAAACATGATAAAATTCGTAAGATGAGATTTTGTCTCATTTCATACGACGTTTATACATTTCGCCTCGATGATGACGTTTTTTATTTACTTATACGAGTTTGTGAAATGCGGCTGTTTCAGAAGCTTTTAGACTTCTTAGATAAAATGTATTCTTTTATTTTTTCTGTATATTCGCTTAGTGTTTTTTACTGTTTTAGTATAACTAAGTATAGGTCTTTACTGGCCTCGAAGCTATCTACTAGCACTAAATCTCATATGAATGTCTAAAAAGTTCAGAGTCACAAGTAGACGATCCAAAAGGTATTCAGTTGCGATCCCCCGTCGGTGCTGTCTTGAATAAACACTAGCAAGTTGTAGAAAGCGTTAATCTCTTAACAAAATATTAGCTGAAGGCTAGCAAAGCTCAGCATCGCTACAAATTAGAGAGGGTTACCAATATGAAACTTATACAGGGACAAGAGACTTGCGCCTGTAGGTTACTGTAAACCTTGTAACAAGCAAGGTAGAGTTACAAGTATTGGAGTTATAAAACAGCCATGTGTGTAAAACTGTTCTTGGAATGGCACTCATTACTTTTTTTTTAAATACGGATAGTAAAAAAAAATAGATTTATTGGCAATTATAAAGGAACTTTATTAATTACCGCCTATTCCTTTTTTTAAAACCATTACATAATAATAAGGAAGTATTAGAAATAGTAGGAGAGAAAAGAAGACTGCTGGGCGAAATAGAAAATAGGAGAGGGAAAATGATTGGTCACTTAATACGACATGACTCCTTATTTAAAAACATACTAGAAGGGAAGATAAAAGGTAGAAGTGGTCCAGTACGACCAAGAAAGAGCTATGTAGATCAACTAAAAAAAAACAGGGGTTATGTCGTATCAAGCACTAAAAAGTAAGGCAGAGAACCGAGTAGTTTGGCGCATACTCGACCGACAAGAGCCACTAAATTCTTAAATAAGAAGAAGAAGAAGACATAATAATAATAATACACTGCTGGTAAAGGATTCATTTCTGGACCTCTTCAACACCAGCGTTACGTCGATAAGGCGTAGCTTAACTAATAAATTCTTTTTAAAATGATTAATTTATTAGTAAGAGTGATAAGAGTCTTCGTGCGATCGTTTAGCGTAGCCTATATAATGCAAATTGCAATTAAAATGCGGATGTATTTAGTCTACCTATTGCTATCCATGGGAACCTTTTATTGGCTCTCCGATATCCATTTAAATTTTTGTTTTGTATTGTAAAAGCTATTGGCTCCCCTTGAAAATCAATAAATTAAAAAAATATATATGTATTAATGAGTAATGCTGTATACTTGCGGCGTTAGCATTGTCACCTTCTATCTCGCTCAGTCTCCGACCCCCGTTCGGCAAGATGTTTTTATCGATAAAGTTCCTACACAATTTTCTGGTTTCTACACAATCATGAGTTATAGTTCTGTGCCTGTATATTGTGTAGTTGCATCAACGTTTAGCACGAACGGCGCTCAAAGAGGAGACGGCGAGACGCCGAGGCGCAATAAAACAGCACAAAATGTAAACAACCCCCATCCCGTATATTGTGAATCCGTACAATATAGACGTTTATCAATTTAGCCAATTCGAAGTTCAATTTATTTGGATAAAACATAATATTTTCATCATGTTACATACATATATAATATCTTGTATCATCATCATCCGATCGTATTTCCGGTTGCATCCTCAGCGGTAACGCTTCAGAGCCTGGGGTCCGCTACCTAACCTAGGTGATTTGATGAGATTACTAGTTTTTACTTGGAGGTTGTCGCTGCACGCGCATTATTGTTCTATGATTCGTCGTAAATGAACCTCCGTTACAACTCCGGTATCTTCGCTTCTTGCGGAACTTCCGCAGTAACGGAGGCGAAGGCGAAGCTCCGTTGCAACCCTAATATAAACCTACCCTGGACTGCTACAAATATTTTAAAACTAAAATTAGACAAATCGGTCCAGCCGTTCTAGCGTTTTAGTGAGACTGACGAACAACAATTCATTTTGATATTACTATAGAAAGGATTGTATTATCGACTAAACTTTGTAACATTTTGCGTGAAAATTTAAAATTACTTTAAAATGAAAGTTAACTGACACTTTTTCACCAGACGACGGAAAAGCCAAAAAAAAGCAATGTATAGACTTGATTTTAAAAAAGTCCAATTGTTAGCAGATGTAGCTCAGTCATTATGGAGGGTGTCAAAGTACGTAGGACGTTACAATTCCGTCGAATCATGCTGTATAAATAGATGGTTTCCCCGCTTTAAATAGAACTCATGTTACAATGTTTGATTTATGATCGGTACTACGCGGACATAGAGTATGATTACGAAGATATGGCGGAGGTGGTCGCTTAGGGGCGGTATGTTTGTGGAATAAAATCACGTTTTGTATTTATTGGTCTTTATTCAGCTAGAATTTGCCTGCAATTCGTCATCCGATGTCCCGCGTGTAAGCATCAGAACATTAGCGCCTCAGTATTTTTTTATTAAAAGTGGGACACATTTAGGCCTGTACGAGCTTCGACCGAAGCGTACGAGTATATCTGATCAAAGGTATTATTAACTAGATTACGCAAGATATATAAGCTGCCTACTAGTGTTTTATGATAAAGCTGCTTAAAAGTTACGCCAAAATAAATTGTCTATAACGCATGAAGTTGATAAATTCTAGGTATCTTTGAGGCTGTTTCATCACCTAAGTATCTGTTTTTTTTTTTCTATATAGAGTACTTGTAGGCGACGCACTTAGGGATTTATTTTGATTTGTTTTTGCATTTAATTGCTTTTATATGTTTAGTTTTGTGTATCTCATTTTAAATTTGAAACCACTACCGCCATCTATTGTGTAATAGTAGAACCGATGTGTGGCGATAGCGAGTAATAATTTTGTATTTATATATGAAGGTAATTGATAATTTCAAGTCGATTCTATGTACGCGATACGGCCACACCTTGTACTGTGCAAAATTTCGATTTTCTCTTGTATTTCCTGCGTCTTGGAATATACGCAATTCAAGTCTACAAGTGTTTTTCATTTGCGTCGACTACAGTACCTACTTAAGTATGTTATGCATACTTGCAAGAATCTAAAATATTCAATTACTTTACAAACACTATACAGTTTAGCTTATTTTCATAAATTTTCAAGATACATTAACTGTATTCAATTTAAGTAGAGCTACTTTGTAACAGCCAGTTTTAACCGACCACCCTCGACGCCGTGATTTATGTGGTCTATAACCCAAACATTATCATAACCTCCGCCACAGCTGCTGAGCGGCCATTAGAAGCCGGAGACACTTCGTGTCAAGATTGAGAAGGGCTAGGTTAGATATCTGTAGGATGTAGCTCAATGTCTGTAGGACTGTCGTCTAGACGAGCTGCTACATATATTTGATCTATTAAAAGTTAGCAGGTCATAACCTAAACGATATCATAACCTCCACCACAGCTGCTGAGCAGCCATTAGAAGCCGGAGACACTTCGTGTCAAGATTGAGAAGGGCTAGGTTAGATATCTGTAGGATGTAGCTCAATGTCCGTAGGACTGTCGTCTAGACGAGCTGCTACATATATTTGATCTATTAAAAGATAGCAGGTCATAACCTAAACGATATCATAACCTCCACCACAGCTGCTGAGCAGCCATTAGAAGCCGGAGACACTTCGTGTCAAGATTGAGAAGGGCTAGGTTAGATATCTGTAGGATGTAGCTCAATGTCCGTAGGACTGTCGTCTAGACGAGCTGCTACATATATTTGATCTATTAAAAGATAGCAGGTCATAACCTAAACGATATCATAACCTCCACCACAGCTGCTGAGCAGCCATTAGAAGCCGGAGACACTTCGTGTCAAGATTGAGAAGGGCTAGGTTAGATATCTGTAGGATGTAGCTCAATGTCCGTAGGACTGTCGTCTAGACGAGCTGCTACATATATTTGATCTATTAAAAGATAGCAGGTCATAACCTAAACGATATCATAACCTCCACCACAGCTGCTGAGCAGCCATTAGAAGCCGGAGACACTTCGTGTCAAGATTGAGAAGGGCTAGGTTAGATATCTGTAGGATGTAGCTCAATGTCCGTAGGACTGTCGTCTAGACGAGCTGCTACATATATTTGATCTATTAAAAGATAGCAGGTCATAACCTAAACGATATCATAACCTCCACCACAGCTGCTGAGCAGCCATTAGAAGCCGGAGACACTTCGTGTCAAGATTGAGAAGGGCTAGGTTAGATATCTGTAGGATGTAGCTCAATGTCTGTAGGACTATCGTCTAGACGAGCTGCTATATATATTTGATCTATTAAAAGATAGCAGGTCATAACCTAAACGATATCATAACCTCCACCACGGCTGCTGAGCAGCCATTAGAAGCCGGAGACACTTCGTGTCAAAATTGAGAAGGGCTAGGTTAGATATCTGTAGGATGTAGCTCAATGTCTGTAGGACTGTCGTCTAGACGAGCTGCTATATATATTTGATCTATTAACCCTTTCACCGCGATACTTTATATCATAGTTTTTGGTCGGATAAATCCGACGCTCGCGAAATGGGCACGAAAATGTTTGTCGGATCAGTCCGACGTTCTCGGTTAAAGGGATAGCAGGTCATAACCTAAACGATATCATAACCTCCACCACAGCTGCTGAGAAGCAAGGATCAAGTCAGTCAAGGGCTACGTTACCATAGGGCCGTCGCCTAGACGAGTTGATTTATAAAACAACAGTTGTCAATCGGCCTAAAAGTGCTTCGTCACGTACATATAAACATACCAACAGAGATACATACAATATATGTATCTCTGTTAGTTTAAAGTAGTTAAGAGTAGGATAGGAACGGACTCAGACATTATTGACTGAGCGAGCGAAGCGCCTCAGTTTCGAGATTGGCCAAAAATGCTTTTGTCTGTCAGTTTGTTCATATGTTCTCGCCTACAGGTCACATTTATCAACTGATTCCGTAAAATTTTATAAGCAGGTTCGATAATTTTTTTTTTTCTTTTGTTTATTCCGTCTTTGAAAATTTTCAAAATTGCGGAGATATGAGCGTTTAAAAATGTTTAAGAAAATTATTTCAACCATTTCGAAAAATTTTCAAATACATATGTCATAAAAGTTTTTTGTTACCCTTATTAAGACGCAAGATTTTTGTCTGAACAACTTTTTTATCCGATAAACTTCAACGGGTTGGGGGTGAGTCGCAAGGTTTACAGCTCACAGAAGAGCCGCTAGTCAAAATCAAAATCTATGCCACAGCTGCTGAACGGTCATTAGATAGTCGCAATCGGAGACAGCCTGGTCCACGTCAAGGCCTACGTTACACGGTTACTCAGCCGTAGACGTCGACCGTGTGGTCTAGACGGGCTGCATTACTTCACTACGAGTAAATTTGTAGGTAGATAGATATTTGCTGAGTTAGACTGCAGGATACTTTTACTTAATTTATTAAAAAACTTTATCTTTACATTGTTCAAACGCTATAAGACCGTCTACACATTATGCCGCCACTACAGCGGTTTATCGCTGCTGCGGCGCCGCGCGCGTTGGCCGGCACCGCAGTGGCTGCGGTGAAATCCGGTATCTACCGCAGCAGCGTGACAATTACTAACACTAGTGGCTCTGTGAGCTGTAAACCTCGCAACTCACCCGCATCTGTTGAAGTTTATCGGATAAAAAAGTTGTTTAGTCAAAAAAGTTGCGTCTAAGGGTAACAAAGAAGTTTTATGGCATATTTGAAAATTTTTAGAAATGGCTGAAATATGATTTTCTTAAACCAATATCTGCGCCAATTTGAAAAATACCCAAAAACTGAATCGACAAAAAAAAATCTTTAAAATGTAACGAGAATCGGTTGAGAAATGCTACCTGTAGGCGAGAACAAACTGACGGACAATAGCATTTTTGCTAAACTAAGACGCTAAACTAAAACGCTTCGCTCGCTCCGTCAAAAATCCAACGCGCACCCGAAAGCGGCGAAAGCCGCTATTGCGGTGTCGTGTCGTCTAGACAAGTTGCATTACTTTACTAAGAATGAATTTATGTTGGTAGATGCAACTAACTTCGACCGCAGGCTACTTAACTATATTATCTTTATATGTACTGGTACTACTCTGGCGATAAAGAAGTTGAAGACCAATGTAAGTTTATTAAACTAGTAATATTGTAATGTACGATATCTTGGAGACACTCAAACGTTAGGGTATCACTACTCTTGGTAATATAAAAACTTGATTACTCTATAGTTACTTGATACCTATTATCTACTTATTTGTAGTTTATCGTTCTTACTCATATTCAGTTTCAGCGTAAACATAAAACAAAATCTTACAGCTATTTATTAATGTTCTAAAAAAATTGGCTTTCCGATTCACATTACAAGCCCTTCAGACCATGCTTATAAGCTTATATGTAGTCGTATTACATGGAAAGTGACACTCAAACACTCAATATATTCCCCGTCCCCGGTCACAGCTGTTTCCCTCATATCACCCTGCCTGTGGCCATTAGATGCCCCGGAGCACCCAAGAGACGCTGCGGTTATTCCAATGAAGTGTATAGCTTATTATTCCACCTACAAGACGGTAGTCTGAAACTGCAAGTTTACACGTAGACGCCGTGGACGTATGTAGAGACTATTTTATGCTAATATTGGTAAGTTAATAGGGGGTTACTCCATAAAATAATACAGCAGTCGTACGATAGGGACGTCCTATTTATAATTCAAACCAAATTAAACTTTATCATTATGCACTAAAGTCAATGTTGCTTGACACTGAAATGCGGATACGCAGTAACGTACGTCTTGCGTACCGCTTTTGGAGTAACCCTACTGATAAAGCAGAATCTGTACAGATACATTACCACGTCTTTATCACTAACGGGGCAAACAGAGCATATTAGATTTTGCGGCTCTAAGCAAACAGCCCAGAGACGCAAGATCCAAAGGCCATTTTTAGCGTGATGGTGGGCGAGAAGATGGAAAAGGAATCAAAATAGTGATGAGTTGCTAGCCGCAATGCCTATTAACATGATTAGCATTTACACCCATTCCCTCAATCGGCTTTACGATTTGCGCGGGGAGAGAAGCAGCTGGTAAGTACATTCTAAGTTTATTCTTTTCTTCCAGACCAGCATGGAAGGATACTCAACGAACATTTGCGGAATCAAATCACAATTTTAGTATAGAGACAAATATATTACACCGTGTAAATATACTAGAAGAGCCGACTTAGCCTGATAATATTAATAAATTTTACTATGTCCGGACAAAGTAAAGGAATGTCAAGAAAATTTTAGGATCCCATCATTAGTCGCACACGTATAACGCATGCCTAGGCATAAGTTGTTTTCAAGCCATACCTGAATCCGCTAGATGACAAAAAGTAAAATCAGACACTTTTTTCTAAACGTCAAAACAAACATTTTCTATGGGATTTGTATGAAATACAAAATCGCGACGTCATAGATTTTTCGAGTCAAATAGCGCTCTTAATATCAGTTTTTCTGCATTTATAAATCTAAAATCATGTTGAAATTACATATGATCAAGGACAAGTGACACTATTTTGTGACGTTTTATTCTCTTATCAGTACCAAATAATTTATTTTTGACCCAGTCATCTACCCAATTTTCCGGGATTCAGTGCTGCCCCCATTTAAAAAAGAAAATTTCAAAGGAAACGGAGATATCATTTAAAATTTTGTTTCTACCAAGCCCTAGATGACCCTTCAAACTATTTTATGAACTACTGTTTATAGTTTAAAGTGAGAATGTGAAGATTTTCTACGCACATTTGCCAAAAGTTGCCGTTTTTCGCAAATGTGTGTAAACTGTAAACAGTAGTTCATAATTTAGTTTGAAGGGTTATCTAGGGCTTGGTAGAAACAAAATTATAAATATTGTTTTCGTTTCCTTGGAAATGATTTATTTCAAATGGGGACAGCACTGAACCCCGGAAAATTTCGGTACCTGATAAAATATTTTGAAGGGTTCTCTAGGATTTGGTAGTTGCAAAATTTTAAATGATGCCTCCGTTTTCTTTGAAATGATTTATTTAAAATGGGGGCAAGAGTCGCCTCTATAAGTACGCGTCGACCGTATATTTTTCTACTGCCTGTATATTTAAATAAATATATTTTCTTGTTTATCCTACAAACAATCTTGCTAACAAGAATCTCAGCAAAGAAAGTCTGCCCTTTGTGTCGCCTCCCGAAGGAGGTGTAACAAGAGATATTAAAAAACGTATAAAAGGAAAACTGAACGGTTTCGAGGTGGCTCAAGTGGCAGACTGCAATAAAACACCTGCGATGTCCCCTTTTCTTGTAAGGGAAATTCTGACAAAGGAACTACGGAATATGGGAATGGAACGCAACGACAACAGATAAAATATCCCTAAACTACTTAGAGCTTGTATTATTTTCTAGGGTTCCGTACCCAAAGGGTGCCAACGGGACCCTATTACGGAGGTTCCGCTGTCTGTCTATCTGTCTGTCTGTCTATCTGTCTGTTCGTCACAGGGCTCTACCTCTTGAACCGTAATAGCAAACTTGAACAGCAAGGAATCGAAATTCCTCGTCGTCCTACATGTCGGAAAACGTTGTCGAACCACGTGGCCGGAGGGGAAATTTTCACCGATTATGTATAACTGTGGTCGCTATAACAACAAATACTAAAAATTAGATAAGTTAAAAATTAAAGGGGTTGTCATACAAGAAACGAGTTTTTTTTTACTGTATGTTACTTTATTTTATTTTTGCCACAGTAATAATTAGTGTAAATTTCGAGTGTCTAGCTTCAAACTAGCAGCTGAGTCTCAGTAATAGGGTCCCGTTGGCACCCTGTGGGTACGGTACCCTAACAAACGTTCAAGCTTTGCTTATTTCTAACGAAATATCTTCCTACAGAATGCTTACTCTTACACTTTATAAAAGAAAGGTTTTCGTTGTATGTTTTTCATATCATCAATTTGTCAGAGACGTTTCAAATTGGGGAGGAATACATAATCAAAGGATCATCTACGAATAACTTATACACGTTTGAAACCCCAATTTCGAGTACACAAAGGACCGAACCCCTGAAAAGGCCCTGAAACCAATATCAGGAAATGAACAAGCCATTGTCAAAGAAAAGATAATTTATAAATTTATTAACAAAAATAGGTACTTACATATTTCTTTGTTTTATTACCTAGGATTGTTCTACACATGGTATTTTTTTATGACTTTTCTCAAAATATTAATATTAAAACGTTTGTTCAAGTGAGAAATGAGTACCTACTTACTCCTAGTAATAAACAGCACACTGAAAAAAATCTATAAGTATCGGTCGGTACTTTTATAAAACTGCGTTCACATTTGTTTACAATATTTACATCTAAAATCACTTTACATTTGTTAACTGTTTGCAGGTATTCTTGTGTTAATAAATACCCCTAAACACTTTGATAAATCAAGATGGCACACAAGTTTGCGAGATGTTTACATTTGTACTGAAATGCCTTTGTTGAATCAAATTGTCTTTGCTACCATCGAATGAGTAAAGTGTACTAGACAAATAGTGTTTTATGTATATTACAACACGAGCAAGAGTTGTGATACAAAACCACGTCACATTCAAAATAATTCTTGGTAAAAGTAAGGTACGTACATGTTGTAGAGTTAGGTGTATGTGGGTGTGTAGTGTAAGTTCCTAACCTAGGTACAAACAAACAAAGAGATAAGTAACCACCTCACACCACTATACTTTTTGTGTGCATAATGACACTGTGTAGCATGAATTATTGCTAACCTATCAACACTAAGTTTTACATGTGTAAGAATTACTTCTTCATATAATACACACCTGCACACTACTGTTACTTTGCAAAGCCTGTGAATCATAAGTCATAACAATAGGAAGCAGGAACTAGTATTCGTTATTTTACACATTTGGTTTCAACTGTCTGTAGCTCAGTGGTCAAGGCATGCCAGTGCAATGATGTCTTAAGCTTAAGTGATCGAGTTCGATCCTCGCCCCCATGACCTTAAACGATTTTGTTATTTTGTCATTTCGTTTATAATAACGTAAAAAATATTAAGTTTTAGAGTTGCCTGCTTGTCGGGATAGAAATAATAGTTAGTTAAAATATTGGTTTAGCTGCCTATACTACCCACAATTACATATATATTTAGACTTGGTAAAAAGTGTAAAGTTGAGGGTAACTAAGATGCTCTGTATGATGTATGCGTGTATTAAACTTGTTCCATTCGCCTTTGAATAGTATCTCACTATAGCCACTAGCTCATTGCGATTTGGCATTTCTCATTCTTAGATTTCGTTCTCTGAGTGCATTATTTTGTGAGCAAGATGGATACTTTTCACTTAAGTGTTTTAAAAAGGGCTGAGATCATAATTTTATATGAACAAAATATTCCTATTAGTGAAATCGCTAGACGTTTAATGATATCGGTAAGTGTTATTTAATATTTACTTACGCAATGAATGTATCTCATTTTTTGTGAAGAATACTTTGTTTTAATGCTTATAATAACGATAATCTTTATTATAAGCATAAAATTAGCAATCAAGCGTCCTTGGTTATAATAGCTACCTTATTAAAATTGAAATGCCTTGTCGATGTTGGTTGTTATCAACTGTGTCATTGAAATGTTTCAGATTAAGTAAGAAATAAATGAAAGTAAAAATTAAAATAATAATCCCAATTAAAATTATTATTAATTTAATTATTAATTAAAATTACTATCTATTTAGTTATATTATACAGAGTCTAACAAAATATACTGAAATTATTTTAAGGGTGAATTTAGTCCATGATACTAAACAACTTTCCCCAAGGAACATACATCGAAATATAAAAGAGGATTTTTGTTGTTTTGTTGATCCGAGTTTGCATGGAAAGCAAAAAATATTTTTCATATTTCGATAAATGTTCCTTGGGGAAAGTTGTTCAGTATCATGGACTGAATTTAACCTTAAAATAGTATCAGTATATTTTGTTAGACGTTATACATAATTATTAATGACTTCTAAAATCATAAACAATATAAATTTAAAAAATTTAATATATATTTTTTATTTTAAAGCTTAATCTCTTAACGTATTATATTTAAATTGATTAAAAATTAATTTAAAGATCTATTTAAATAGGAAATTCTGACTAGGAAATATATGAGCTTACAAATTTTTTATCTGTTGTTATCTATTAGCATAGGCTAAATTAGTATACTTACATAAGGCTTACACGCACTTACGCTGCGCGGCGCGACAAATATAGTTTATATGAGTTTGTATGGAGATGGAGCAAGACGCTAGAGCGACGCGGCAGGCAACTGCGCGATGCGACGCACTCCATACAAACTCATATACACTATATTTGTCACTTTGTCACTCAGCATAAGTGAGTGTAGGCCTTTAATCGTAAAATAACAATAATATAATAACACTTATTTATGATTTTTTTTTACAGAGACGAACCGTTAAATTATGGGTGCATCGATATGCAGACTCAGGTAGCATAGATCGTCATCGGCCTGGCCCAAAAGGCGTATGCTACACCGATGCCTCCCGCCGTCATCGAGACATAGTCGCTGCGCATTTACAAGATCCGTTCAAGACCACGCGCTCAACGGCCACCGCGGAAGGAGTTTCTCTCCAAACAGTGCGAAACCATTTGCGTGCCGAGGGATTACGATGTCGTAGACCAGCAAAAAAAATTTTTCTGAATGATACTCACAAGCGCGAGAGAGTAAAATTCGCAAAAGATTTTGAAAACTTCGACTGGTTAAACAATGTTGTTATATTTACGGACGAAAAAACTTTTAAATCGGACAAGGATGGACGAAAAATATTGTGGAGGAAAACCGGTGAACGCTACAATGAAGCTAACGTTCTTCCATGCCGAGCCAGCGGTCGCATCACTTTAGGTTACTGGGGCTGGATGTCGTCAATGGGTCCGGGTGAAATAGTGGAAGTAGGGGGTCGTAATACAAGTCAAGGTTATTTAGATATTTTACAAAACGTAATGTTGCCAACTGTGCGTGTCGTATATCCACATGAACATATATATTTTGTTCAAGATAACTGGTCAATTCACCGCGCAAAAATCGTTCGTGATTGGCTTAATACCCAAGAAAACTTAACTGTTATTGATTGGCCTGCTAAAAGTCCCGACATAAACCCCATTGAAAATTTATGGGGTCAAATGGTGTTAAATTGGGATTCAGCTGATGTTAAGACTAAGGCTAATTTACAAGAATTAGTTTATTCAACATGGGAGTTAATGCGGGGCATTGATATGTGTTGGAATATGGTTGCTGGCATGGGAGATCGTCTACAGGAAATTTTAAGAAGAAATGGATCACCAATAAGTTATTGAAACCTTAACAGGGTCTTTTGGCCTTCTGGCCTGGCCTCTGTCTACCCGTAAGGGATAAAGACGAGATTAACGTGTGTATGAGTATATCACCTACTTACTAATTTTTATCAACTTATCTGTTTTTGAATGTAGCAAAAAAGGATTGATTCATATTGAGAGATGTTTATTGTTATATAAGTTTTACCGTGCGTGACTTTAGGTAACATGTTTATTCTCTCACTAAAATCTGACCTTTGTAAAACATTCTTTCATTATTTCGTCCATTCTTGTCTGACTTTGAAGATAGGTGAAAAATATGGTTAATAGCATCTCTATTATATCGTTTAATAAACAATTGGGTCAAACATTTTTTAGTTATCTGCCTATCAATTTTACAAATGTGTATGATTGATAAAAAAAAGTTACACTACCTACATTATTCATTTGTTATTATTTTATGACTGTGCGTGCCTACTTACACATCATTTCATACATATGTTTCATTGTAACATAATATGTTTAGATAGTTATGAAAGTTGTAAATTGTGCATTTTTCTTTGAATAAATAATAGTTTGTTTAAAATAAACTTTTTACATTTCCTCGGTTTGTTTTTCTAAAACTATACCAAATATACCTTAATTTATAACGAAATCTAAATAGAAGAGAAAATAAAAAAAAAATAACAAATATAAAATTAACTCTCATAGGTGACCAGAATCGAACCAGTCGACATTTCATATTATATCGTCTTCGTTAACTGTTTCGCCACTCGAGCTTCATACTTAAATTGCGAAATTATTGCTTATACTGAAACACTAAATGTATAGTGTTGACAGACGTTATAGTGTGCGTTATACAAAATATAATTACCTACACGTGTATTAAATGAAGTTCATTGGTTGTAATGATCCTGTGTGAGTGATCATGACAAGCACACATAGAAAAGGGGTGGATACTTAATTTTAAGTTTATTTGTACAATACAATACCCTTTATTGCACAAAAGAAAAATACAGGACATAATAATCTTTAAAACTAGGAAACGCGCAAAAGGCGGCCTTATCGCTAAGTAAGTTCTTGTAGGCAACCTCGTTTAAATAGAAAACAATATGGGAAATTAGGTAGTGCGGGGTGGTCAATATCATAAACATACTTATATACAATACAATAGGTAATAGGTACTTATTCACAAAATGCTACTAAATCGCTGTTGCAGGCATTCAGCGCTGTCAAATGCGTCAGTCTGCTCTGGGTTTAATTTAGGGAGCGCTCTCACAGGCCCGAGTGGCGTGAAATTAACGTCGCATCCTGCTTGCAATGTTTGCAGTGCTATGTATGCGCATTTGTACCTACATAATGTACTAGAATGATAACCAGAAGGCCTATTGTCGGGCGGTCGTAAAACTACAGATAAATAATTTTATTACATACATACATACTACATCACGTCTTTATCCCTAATGGGGCAGACAGAGCATATTGGGTCTTGCGGCTCTAAGCCGACGAGCCCAGGGCAGACCCAAAGGCCAATTTTAGCGTGATGGTGGGCGAGAAGGTGGATAAAGGAATCAAAATGGTGATGTGTTAGCCGCATCGCCTATTAACATGATTAGTAGTTTCGCCCAATCCCTCGATCGGCTTTTTCGATCTGCACAGGAAGAGAAGCAGCTGATTCATTTTAAGTTTTTTCTTTTCTCCCAGACCAGCATGCAAGAAGAGATCATTTTCTTGGTGCTGGATTTTACTTTTCCACTTATCCCTGAAAAGAAAAGCGAAGCCAGGGCTCGACATCAGCGCTGGCATAGGTATATGCGAATCAATCAGTAAACTTAATAATTAAATTTTTAACAAAAAAAAACAATCGACTTCCTTTATTTGGGAATTTTTTCCATATCTTCAAAGCTCTTCATCATATCTTCACCAAATTAAAATGGGACCAACTTGGTAGTAAAGGTTTACAAATAAAATCGGTCCACAATTGGCGAAGATATCGTGTAACAAACATACATAAAAAATATTAAAAAAAACATACAGTCGAATTGATAACCTCCTCCTTTTTGAAGTCGGTTAAAAACTATGTTCTTGTCGTTAGAGTAGCTTCCATTTCTCGGAAGTTCGTAAGATGTTAGTGTAACCGAAAATGCGCTTAGATGAAAGGGATAAGTAGACAGCCTCTACTGACTGATGGTAAAACGTAATTTTCTGAAGATTTGTCGGAACTCTCAGATAAGAGAAACGAGCCCATTTTGACTTAGAAGAAAATTTTAGCGATAATTAATAATTAAAGTCACGTGGTCCGATGAAGGGAGCCCTGTGCTCAGCAGTGGGTGGAAGAAAAGCTGAGATGATTGATTGACGATTGACGTGGTCAGATTACGATGCAAGCTACGAGTAATTTTAATCCTTCCCCTTTTCGCTTCGCCTGTAGTCTAGACGGCAATTTTTTTAATAACTTCTCCACTCGTTATATCCTAGAGCCGGCGCTCTACGTAGCTTATAGTCTATAGTATATTAACATTTTTTCAATCTAGCCTCATGTTTTCGACGTTCAATCAAAAATGGAAAATACGCTAATTGGGTGCTTCCAGTCGAAACTCGAAACTGCTAAATTGGGTGTTGGGATTTCACCTAACGTGACGTCTGGGTAATTACTTGTACTTGCCACTACCAAATCAAATGTTTTTTTTTGCCGTCAGTACCTACAGGTTTTTATTCCATAAGTACTATATATACTAGAAAAAGATTTGACTATTAGAAAATGCTTTGACACCATTAAGGTGCCTGTTGTACTTGTTACATTTGTATATATGTGTACAATAAAGGATACATAAATAAATAAATACTATTTTTCTTCGTCATATCGCATATCTACTACTCTACAGACAAAGAACCATTAAACGTCCCTCAACTAAAATAAAATAGCTTTTCTAGATTAGAAATAAAACAACAGACAAAATTAACGGCAAAAGAAACTGCTATTCCGTCAATCAAAACCCGCTTAAATTATAAAGCAGAACTCTCGAGGTTTCATTAAATTTTCACCTTTCCTGTGAAATATCTAAGTCTCCGCAGTTTATTGAGTGAATAAAGCTGCGGTAAACTTGTAGGTCCATCCAGATTTAGCGACTATTCTACGAATATCCTTCATCCTAGATTAATGAGTTACAGACGAAGAAACTATTAGTGAAGGTTCAAACGCGACCGCAAATAGCAACAAACCCGTTGGTAACAACTATCCGTTAGGCCGAATATAAAATAGTTTCCGACTAGTCGAAAGTTTGTATGCGTTGTCGGCAACACAAACAATGTTTGCGGCTACGACTGGCATGGAAAATAAACCGCTAATAAAAACAATTCTGAACATAGCCATAGATAAGGATTAGAAGAGTTAGATCTTACAGATAAATAAAGTACCTTTCCGTAAATGTCCAGTTTTTGTAGATGGCATATAGAAAGTATTTGCACAGAGGACTTATTGTTTATACCTCCCGAATTTCCTTTACCTATTCTGAGATTTTATAAATAGATGGACTTTACTACAGATGTCGATCTCCGTGGCGTAATGGTTTACAAGCTAGTCTGGGTTTGTGCCCAGGCAAGGCAAGTTGAAATGGCCTTTTTAGGGTTCCGTAGTCCACAAGGAACCCTTATAGTTTCGTCATGTCCGTCCGTCTGTCTGTCCGTCCGGGCTCGTACTCCGCCGCTACTGCACCGATTGTCACGAAAATTGGTGGAGAGATAGATATTAGAGTTCCAAAAGTTGATTTTTAAAATTATGAAAAAATGATTTTTTTTCAGCCCTCCATACAACGAAAATTGAATTTAAAAAATTAAATTGGACTAACCCCAACGTGTGGGGTAT
This sequence comes from Acrobasis repandana, assembly GCA_963576875.1. Classification (NCBI taxonomy): domain Eukaryota; kingdom Metazoa; phylum Arthropoda; class Insecta; order Lepidoptera; family Pyralidae; genus Acrobasis; species Acrobasis repandana. Next base: position 8,308,012 of record OY756218.1, read on the forward strand.
TGTTGAAAAGATCTTTTAAAATGCAACAAAAACTAATTTGAAACTATGTAGATCAAACAGCCCAGTCTTGAGCTAATCTAATACAAAGTTAAAATTTGAGGTGTACCGTAACTTTTAAATAATAAAAAAATTAAAACTAAAAAACTACTAAAATAATTCTGAAAAAAATGTTGTATATCCTCAAAGTATGTACTTTCAATTAAAACTATAGCGGTCTCGGTATCATAGAAAGTTATTTTTTAATACGTCATAAATCGTAAACCACAATTTACCTTTAGAACTTTTATATTATGTTACTTGCTGCTACGGAACCCTTCATGGGCGAGTCCGACTCGCACTTGGCCGCTTTTTTGTATCCTATATGTATTCATTAAAAAAATAGTATCGTCGAGTTATTATCCTATAACACAAGTTTAAAACTTTGGGACTAGCTCAATCTGTATGATTTTTCCCTGTGTGATACTGATAATAAATAAATTTATTATTTTATTTATATTTTAGATATATTTGTTAGCACTATGGAGTTTTCATAAAATCAAAAAATAAAATATTAGGGCATACTTACCTACTAAGGCATTCTGCGCCTGCATATGCTGTACTAAAGCAGATAGTGACGTCATTTAACAATCATATTGCCTTACTTCCTACCCTCGAAATATACGAGATCCAATTTATTTCAAGTCATTTTGTTGTATACCATTGACATCTAATTTATTATTAGAGGGAGATGAAATTGTAGGGGGAAGACGACTAGTACCTATTACGAAGATAAGAATGTCACTAATTCCTATTGCATCCGTTTCTTTGTATGTAATAGTGTACATAATTTCTGATTAATATGACAATAAATTACAATGCTAGGAACAATAGGTAGGTACTCGGATCTCCTCACATTAAATATTTGATCCGCCTGTTTTTTAATTCATCACCAGATTTTTCATCGCAAACTCAGTTAATACCTACTTTCTTACGTACTAATCTTCTTATCACTAACGGGGCACATAGAGCCTGGGGCCAAAAGAGCCCACGAGCACTCAGCGTATTAGTGGGCTGGGTGGGCATGGATGGAGAAGGAAATGGAAATAGTGACGCGTTGCCCGCTTAATAAAATGATTCCTCGTAAATTCCGTCCATTTCCTTGTTCGGTTTTTAGAATCTGTACGGGAAAAGAAACTCATCATTCGATTCCCGGTTGCATCCTCAGCGGTAACGCTTCACGAGGTTTGACGAGGTTACTGGTTTTTACACAGAGCGACTGCAGGCCGTCTGACCTTCGCATCCTAAAGGGTAGACCAGAACCAATCCTAGGGTAGGTTTAAACTAACGCAAGATGGCGTTCAGGACCCACAGCTTAACGTGCCTTCCGAATCACAGAATCATCTTCTTTTAGAATAATCAGGTGATTCAAGCCTGCAAAATACTAACCAGACTGTAAACAAATTAACTTTTTACAAAGTATGCTTCCCAGTGGGATTTAAACTTTCGATGTCCGGATCACAAGGCAAACGCCTTGACCACAGGACCACGGAGACAGTCACGTCACGGCACGGGAAAATAAACTGGTAGATACCTACTTATGAAAATGTAGAGATTTTATCGTAATTAAAACGCCTTTTCTGTTTGCCTGTTAGTTGCCATGTCGCATTTGTATACTAGGTACTCGCATATACACCACTATACTCGCGTCAATATACTCGTATGCATCACGTTTTGCATCGTCATCCACGCTAAACAGCATTTCCCTGTTTAAAATACAACCCTCGGGTTTGCTTCTGATTTATATCCGTCGCATAGACAGTGTTAGGTATGGATTGGATAGGGTACGTACACACGAATTATACAAACACGAGTAGGTACTTAGCTGACTTAGTAATTCAAAAGTTTAAACCAATTCCTGATGCCTACACTCAGAGTCAGAGCTACATAAACAACCAATCAATCAATGTATACTTTATTTGCTAGAATTCTATATGTACCTATTACTTGTCAAATTAAATCAAATCAGTTTATTTTCAAATAATTAAATTTTTAACAAAAAAGAACAACCGACTTCAATTATTTTTTTTGGAGTTTCTTCCATATCTCCAAAGTTCTTCATCATATCCTCACCAAATTAAAATGGGACCAACTTGGTAGTAAAGGCTTTCAAATAAAAAAAGAATTATCAAATTCGGTATACAATTGGCGAAGATGTCGCGTAACAAATAAACATAAAAAAAAAATTTAAAAATCATACAGTCGAATTGATAATCTCCTCCTTTTTTGAAGTCGGTTAAAAAGTGGTTCAACAAGGGTTGTTATAAAAATATATCACAAGCACTTTTCACTAGGATGGCATGGTGGCATGCAAAATTTGTTTTCAATTTAATCTCCTAAATAAAAAATAAAAGTAAAACCGTTAAATTTCAGTTTTATTTTGCTGATTCCAAGTGAAAAATAGATTTGCAATATATAAGATCGAAAGTAAAAAGAAAGTTCCTAAATCAGAAATAAAATCTGGGCATTCCGAGAAATAAAATGAAACAACTTTGTGATAAAAGCCTTCACGGATGATTGAAATAGGCGTTAAAGTCAAGGGATTTACGGTACCCGCTGCGTGTACCTAGTTTTCTTCTACGTCGATGACTAAAACTTATAGGTACGTGTTAAATTAAATTGCTCTCGTCCAGAAGGAGGATACAGCAACAGCACTTTTCGTGCACTGCATCAAGTCGCCCATCGAACATGAAGCAGGACATGAGGGATAGCGGAGGAGGTGTGGCATCGTAAGAAAAGAAAGAAATATTCATAAAACAACATACAATGTCTATCTGACTAAGCAATTAGCAGTGGTGGAATATGCAAGGAAAATTTTAATTGACGTATTACCCCGACGTTTCACCAGTTCTTCGATCAATGCTACTTAGAGCTTAGCTACACTCCAAACAACGTTTTGTAAAGGTACGTGAATCCGAAAAAAACATGATTTATCTCGGCTACAAACTTGTCTAAAACATTTAGGAAGATTATAAATCTCACACAATATTTTCTTCCCCTAAAAATAATGAATCATCGCGTCAGTCATCATTGGTAACTACGTATATCTATGAGACAAAAATATATTTCTTAGATTAAAAGCCAGCACGTGTGGTGACGGTGATTGGGGACTCATTCATTATTAAGAAAAAAATTACAAAAATACCAGATGGTATACGTACTTTACTCGTACATACGAAAACAATTGTGCGACAGATTTTGCCTTTATATGGGAGAAGTAGAGTTCCTCTTTGATATTTGGCCATACGACGTATTTTTCTTGGAGAACGTAATCACTAATTTATCTAAAAAAATGTTCGACTAAGAGACTGTATCAGTCAGTTGTAGTCTAGTCCTACATAAAAACAAGTCAATATAACTGAGGTTAACCTAAGGTAGAGCAAGAAACAATAAAATTCCTGGCCTCAAGAAACAATAAAATCCCTAGCAGTCAATCTGCACCAAATGGACGTAGTGCGGTGGCACGACATGTGGTCTGTTATCTGACCTCAGGAAGGAGAAAGCCGCTGAATATACCCGTCTGACGGGTGCGAACGAGTGCCCGACTCTGGCGTTCATGCGAGAGCTTGTGCTCTATTAGTTCGGGACGAAACTTGACACTGAGGTCTATATGCATCTATTACTCAACTGATTTAGTATTTACCTAAATACTATCATAAAGGTACTACGATCAATAGTAAATATTGCATCGATACCGATACCGATGCAAGTTGCAACCATTTTCCTTACGTAGTTTAATGCCGACACTTCTGTACGAATTTCGGTATTAAATAAATAAAAAAATATATATGAACAAAATAACACTGATTGAGCTAGCCCCAAAGTTATTAAGTTGAAACTTGTATTATGGGATACTAACTCAACGATAGATACTATATTTTATAATAAATACATACATAGATAAACAGCCTAGACAGCTTTCAGGTAGCCACTGTTGAACATAAGCCTCCTTTTGTCTGTTTTATTGGTATTATTTTTAAGTTTAATCGTGGATTAATATAGCGACGTTAACAAACTACAAAACTGACCTATTTAGAGAGCTTTTAGAAATATTTCTTTACGTAATACTTGTCAACATAAATAAATAAATATATAGGGACAAATCACGCTGATTGAGCCCCAAAGAAAGTTTTAACTTGTATTATGGTACTAGCTCAAACATACTACGTATATTTTATAATAAATACATTAAGTATATGATAAACACCCAAGACCATTAGGTCTTGGTTAAAATTATTTAAAAAGGCCATTTTCCAACTTTCCAGAACCTCCGGAGTGGCGGACTGGTGACTTAACCACTACGCCACGGAGGTCGCCTGATCTTCAAAGATACCATCTTACTTAATGAGATGATAATCAAGTTAGGTCTGAGCAAAATATAAACAAAGTCGCAAGAATTAAGTGTCCCGGTTTTAATTAGGGACGCAAACTGCGGACGTGAGCCGGGTGCCGGCTATTTAATTACCTTTTTAGGGTTCCGTACCCAAAGGGTGCAAACGGGACCCTATTACTGTGACTCCGCTGTCTGTCCGTCTGTCTGTCCGTCTGTCTGTCTGTCCGTCTGTCTGTCTGTCCGTCAGTCACAGGGCTCTATCTCTTGAACCGTAATAGCTAGACACTTGAAATTTTTACCGATTATGTATTACTGTGGCGGCTATAACAATAAATATTAAAAATAAAAAAATGTTAAAAATTAAAGGGGGTCGTCATACAAGAAACGTGTTTTTTTCAGCGTTTTTAACTTGATCTTTATAATGGCATTAACTAGATACTTGAAATTTTCACCAATTATGTATTACTATGACCACAATAACAACAAATACCTACTAAAAATAAAATAAAGTTAAAAATTAAAGGGGGTTGTCATACAAGAAACGTGTTTCTTCAGCGTTTTAAAACATTGTACGGTGGTACGGAACCCTTCATCTACGAGTCTGACTCGCACTTGCCCGTTTATTTTAGTAAAGAACATTTATCACAGCATCTTGAGCGTCTAGTTTGTCTCCTCTTAGCTGTTATTCAAAACATCTATATTAAATACTTATAAAATTCTTCTAATAGTTTTTACTCCAGTTCTACTAATGTTCGAGTAAAGCATTGATTACGAGCTCGTACCTACAGCTACTCTGAAATTTCCCTTCTTTGATGGACAAGAAAATCTGATCCTCTTCAAATTTCATATTAACTTACAAGCATTCCAGGCTATTCGCGTAAGCTAGTCAAACCTGCGTTTTCAGACACTTTGTTTAGCATGTCTAGGTAGGTACTTACTAGTAGGCACCTACTTATATAGGGTCTAACAAAATATACTGAGAGTATTTTATGGGTGGATTCAATCCATGATACTTACCTAACAACTTTCCTCAAGGAACATGACGTATCGAAATATTTCGATACATGATCCTTCAGGAAAGTTGTTCAACTGAACCTACCCTTAAAATAGTTTCAGTATATTTTGTTCGAAGTTATATTAATTCTGTAGCATACCTATCCTAAACAAAACATTGTAAGACAGTAAGCAACGGGGCATTGAATATATAAAACGCTGCTACTACCGCTGGTAGGTATAGACCCCCGGCAAATAAAATAAGCGAAAATATACTTTTTTTTGCGCAATTAAAAACGACGCGATGTCCTGAACCACACGTGTGGTTATACTAATATAATACTCAAAAAAATAAAATTCTTATCTTACTTGATTAAGTATTAGTATCTATTTAAGTAAGTATTTATATTTATTGTATAACTCACCACGGCACCAATTCCTTATTTTCTTCAAGTCCAGACGGCGTCGCCAAAGTGTCTGCATCACCCTCGGTCCTGCCTCCAGGATGCTCAGGGATGACTCGCTCGATCGTGGTCACCTCCTCGATGTCCGAATCGATGCCCTGAGCGAAGTCCATGTAAAAGGACTCGCGGGAGTCGCTGGAGCCCCGCCGGAGCTTCAGCGACAGGTCGGGAGAACTGTCATCCATTTTTGCCACCAAATTATCACTGTTTTAATACATCGTTCATCGTTTCGTTTTCGAATTTAAATCATTATTTCCCTTTAAGAGGCATTTTGAAATTTCAATCGTTTTACCCCATTGTAGCAATATGCAATTGGTATTTCTAGACAAGATTTTATATAAGGTCTAGTTTTAGTTAGTAATAGTGCTTGTTCATGGACATTATTTAAGAATATGTGATGCAAGTATTTAGATGTCTTATTTATTTTTAGATAGAGTCGCTTTTCGCGTTTGTCTAAGTCTGTTGCTTCAAAAACTACCTACTTCTGAACCACTAAACGGATTTGAATGCGGTGTCCTGTATCGTTTAGTGCATTTCTTCCGAAAGATCTTAGTGTAAAAACGTGTATCATACGGCGCTTAAATGAAACCAGGCGGCTGGTAAAAAAAAAATCCTGTTCTACTTATTGACTTATATATAATATATATGTCGTAGTTGGATGGTATAAACCGCTAATTCACGAAACCTCTAGTTGTTTGGCATTACAGCTCGGTTTTGTTAAACACCCGAATATTGTTCAGCTGGATTGACTAAGATTGCGCAACGTGTTACGTTCATTTAAACCGCTAACCACGTTTCCAAACGGCTAGCGGTTTTGTGAAACAGTAGCGGTAATCCGCTGTTTGACGAAACCGTTAAACAATCTAACTGCGACACATGCATGATAAGGATATGGTGTAGTTTCCATAATGAAATATAACTGGGTGTCTATTAGAATACAGATTTTTTCGACATCGAATTTTATTTCCCAGACAACTATTCAACGATTTTTAAGGTTCCGTACCTCAAAAGGAAAAAACGGAACCCTTATAGGATCACTTTGTTGTCCGTCTGTCCGTCCGTCCGTCCGTCTTTCAAGACCCTTTTTCTCAGGAACGCGTGGAGGTATTAAGCTGAAATTTATATCAATTACTCAGGTCTACTGTCCCTTGAAGCTGTGAAAAAATCAAACTTCTAAGCCAACGCAATCAAAAGATACAGCCGTTTATGCCGCAAATTTTCGACACTTGCAAGGGAATCAAAACCTACAGGGTGCTTCCCGTGAACTCAGAATCTTGAAATTTGGTACGAAGCAACGTCTTATAGCATAGATAAAGGAAAAATTACGAAAACCATAAATTTTTAGTTACATCACATAATATATATTTTTTTAATAATTTTAAACTTACTACCCATTTCCTCATAAACGCGTAGAGGTATTAAATTGAAATTCATACCAAATACTAAACCTTGCAGGTTTGTACGGAACCCTCGGTGCGCGAGTCCGACTCGCACTTGGCCGGTTTTTTATTGCTATAAGTTTGCCCTTACCTAGTAAAAATGTAATGTACCTAGTAAAATGGATAGAAGTTTTCTAGCGTGTGTTGGTCGCAGTTCTAACCTAACCTATAGGTTTGTGCTAACCTAGTAAAATAAATAGAACATTCCTAGCACTCGCCGGCCGCTGCCGTGCACGCTCGCCATTGCCACTTCGTAGACATTCTACATTGTATATAATTTCTTTAGATAGAATTGTTCCACAACTTCTCTAGCCGCATGGATACAGGTCGTTCATTCCATCCCGCGTATTAGGGTTCGCTGTTTTACAAAACCGAGCTGTAATGCCAAACAGCTAGAGGTTTAGTGAATTAGCGGATTATACCATTCAACTGCGACATATACATAAATCTATTTCAGTCCAGTACCTTCCTTTGTAGCAGGAAAGTAATTTCGAACTCTTCATTCGATAGAACAAAAGTTGCTGCAAACTTGTCAAAAGAAGTAATCTGGCATGAATATTGGAAACTGCGTACAAAGTATTTTTATTTTATTTCTTTCCTTTTCCTTCAAACTTGTGCCAATCCACTTTCGTGGTAAATAGGAAATTATATTGAAATTGGTAATTTAATAATATGTAGTCAGTATTTACTTGATTAAGTATTTAGTGTACCTAATATGAGTAGAGGGTTGGTGTACAAAGTTGTCGATTAATAAATTTAATAATAGGTCAAGATCAAACAAACTTAACAAAGTCAAATATAGTCGATATTAGGTATGTAAGAAGCTTAGGTAATTATTCTAAGTTATAGATATAGGTCCCAGTTTACTAATGTGATATTTCACCACATGGCAAGTAGCTAAATGAAGCCTTATTTGTTGGTTCGAAATATTCTACATTTATTTTAGAAACCAAATAACTACCTACCCAATATATCCAACTTCTGATGATTGTGATGATTATCTACTCATTTGAAAGATAAGTAAAACCTTTAACTAAATTAAGTACCATCCGTCTATCTTTTCCCGCCTATAGATCGCATTTCTCAACCGTTTCTCGTAAAATATTTTGTCGATTCAGTTTTTCGAAATTTTCCAAAATGGCGGAAATTTAAGGTGAAGATAAAGGCAAATGGCCTTGAAGTGTGAAATAAATTGTTAACTCGTAAATATGGTGATAATTTCCATATTGCTCTTCGTCATGCACTAGAAAGCCCTTCAAACTATTTTATGAACTGTCGTTGAAACTATTATTGGTTATCCGTCTAGCTTTAAAACTTGCCGTGGCCACTTTTGGCGGAGGCAAGTTTTAAAGCTAGAAGGACTACTCGTAATGTAAATACTTTCAACGGTGGTTCATAAAATAATGTAAAGGGCTATCTAGTGCATGACGAAGAGCAATATGAAAATTATCTCCATATTTACGAGTTAACAATTTATTTCAAATGAGGGCGCCACTTCAAGGCCATTTGCCTATACCTTCACCTTAAGGATAAAAACTGAAAAAATCATATTTAATCAATTTTAAAAAATGTTACCCTTACGCAATACGCAACTTTTTTGTCTAAACAACTTTTTTATCCGATAAACTTCAACTACCAGCCACTAGCCACTAGGTTCTAGTATTGACAAGCGAACAAAAAATTTTTTATTTTAAAACAAACTTAAAATTTTCCTACCGAGGCTACCTTCTATTGATTTAGTAATTACCGTCACGCATATCAACTGTGACTGTGAACAGTCCGTAACAGTCATAACACATGTGAGCAACAAAAAGTGGCACTCTCGAACAATAGTGATTTATCTTGTCTCACAAAAAGCGCTTTGAAGTAAAAAAAAGAACAATGACCCGTGAACCGCTCGTAGTGCAACCTTCCCCAAAATCGACACGCTTCCTGTGGCGTTAATAACTGGACGGACACGCACACACGTGTAGGTGAACTATAGCTACAAATAGTCTGGGAGCTAACACAGGATACTTACTGGTTTCTTTCCTATTTGCCTAGATCTATAATTGGGTAGTGTCCTGTGTTGGTATACACATAAGCAGGCCGGCATTAATCGGCACAGCCGGGCGGTAAAATCGAATATACGAGTATGTAGATGAATGTCTGGGCTTTGTTGTTCGAGTAGTGTAGTTTGTGCCATCAGTAAAATATCGTCCATAGCAGATTCCCTTTAGAATCCGCTACAACATTAGTATTATTTTTGTATTGTTAATACCTAATAACGTAAATTAGGTAAAATAATTAATAGTTTTATTCGCGTCGGGTAGACAAAACTTGCCGACTGTTTTAGTCAATTAAAACAGCCATAACGACTGCAGTTTCGCTTTCCATAAAGCCAGTGTTGTCGGCGTTTCCGACTACTCTAATTAGGTTAGTAAAACCGTCTATTAATTTCATAATGTATAATTCTAAAGTTGACAGTTTGCTCCCTCTCTAGTTGATGATTAACATTTATGCACCATTAATATTTATCCTTTAAAAAGTGCAATGTGATTATGTTACTTAGTAATGAGGCATAGGTCTACCTATGCCTCATTACTAAGAGTTTACTTTAACAGAGTTTAAGAGAGTACTTGAACAGGAAATGAAGTTGAGAATCAATACGGCTTTCTGTTTATTTATTCATGAAGCCTACACACATGTACAGGTAAATCTTTCGTAGTATTCAAATGTAGTCGTAAATATTGTAAAGGTAATGATATTAAATGACGACGTATGACCAAAACTATCTGATAAGTTTGAACAAAGACAACGCCGGATAAATTAGTATGTATCTCATGTTTAAATAAATCAAAATGGGCTTTCAAAGTTGCCGATATCCATACAGCATTCTATAAAAATATTATAATCTATCTTTGTATTTTGAACGTACCTACCTTAATAATTTGTATTCATTAAGTAATTTTAATTAATACTTAACGTTTTTTGGTCCTTCGAGCCGTGTTTTCGTAATAACAAATAAGTAGGTACTTATTTGAGAGACAAAAATTATATTTATGAATGATTCAATTAAACAGAAAAAAATCTAGTATAATAGTGCTAAATTACTATTCTATATCAAGCAACAATAAGTAAAGTTAATAAGTTGTAAGTTCATCGCATTACCTACGGCACGCTACATTACCGATAATGGCACGTAAGAACAACATTAATATTAATACCACATCCAGGAGCGATATTAATCGCCGCCGATCCCTCGGGAACAACAATAATGCCCATGAACAAACATATACATTTGCACACGACTGACAATCGGGATATTCCCATGCCAGGCACGCTTCGCACCGGGCGAAGACGTATTGACACGGAATAATTCAACGGAGTCTCACTCACACACCGATACGTTTGTAGTAGAGTAAGCACGTGCGCGGAGGAACGCGGCGGGCGACAGTGGCGCCCTCACGCGGCGAAGGTTGGCGCGCGATTGCCGCGAGAGTCGAATGGTAACGCAGCGGCGGGAAGGGATCAAGGGACGGGGGATGCACCCTCGGACTGGTCGGGAGTTGGGATCAATCTGACGACACCCGGACACGACAACGGAGGGCCACCATACAATGCCATTGACATTGCACTCCTAACCGAAGCTAAATAAAACACTGGTTAGTAATAATCTATAGAGGTTTATATAACATTATTTCCGACCATAAACAAATCAAGGTATTCTTACGATAACTTTAACATACGTTCAATATCACAATACTTGCTATACTTTACTTAAATAAAATCTACTTTGTTATTTTAACATAAAATATAAAATATTAAGTATATTTTTAACGAATCAAAACATATATGGACGTAAAAATTTTGACATTTCGTTAAATAGCAAACACTAGATTATTCTTCAAGCAAATACTTACATATCATTGTCCAATTTTACGAAGGCAAAATAATACAAAAAAAGAAACTACGTAAAAAATATAATGAACAATTTATCATCACAGTATACAACGTGGAAGGGACATAGGTAGTATAATAAATCGAACTACGGGCTATACTAGATAACTAAAAACCAAAAAAAATCGACATTCCCATACAAATCGCCCGGGCGGCTTCACACTGTATGGTAATGCCAAATTTTTTAATTTGTTTTTTGGCTGTTATTTTAATTTTATTATATAATACTATAATGATCTAGTATAGACCGGGTTCGATTTATTACGAGTATGTCCCTTACACTTTGTAGATAAAGAATAGAATAAATTATGTATTACACGCCATATTTACATATGCAATATTATTACATGGATAACAAGGTGTTACATCGTTCTAAATAAAATATGGAAACTTTGATACTACTTTTCACAAGTTAATTAAATTATTGAAAGAACTTCTGAACGATCTACTGGAATGATCTCAAAATGATAGATTTAAATAATTAGAAAATTATTAAATATTTTTTGAGAAGATGCGCGACGGCAACCAGGCTGCAGGATGTTTGCTAAGTTATATCCATTGAGATAGTCCGTAGTAGTCTACGAGTATGATAAAATTTAAATAGAAGCATCCAGCTTCTATTTAAATTTTATCATACTCGTAGAGAGCCTAAAGTCCTGGATACAAAGTTGCGCGGTGAGCGCTTAGCAGTTTGCTTTTAACTGCACGATAAGTATACAAAGAAAACTCACACCGCCGCGCTCACCGTACTAACTCGAGTCTGTGGCGTAACACGAGGGCCGACTATGTCGAAGTCTGAAAAGTAAATACTAGTGGAGCTTGAGTGTATCTAGGTGACTATATCCGCTACAAAGGTTTTTTTAACAGCTGGCTGAACCACCAATAGGTGTGTTGCGACCGAGGGCATGCATGTTATCATATGAGTAACTTTTATTACGGGACAACTCCAACATAGAGTTATAGAAAACTCGAGTCCTAGAATCCATTTTTAAATACTCGACCCAATTTTACATGATTCGGTATGCTAAAAACTCGTGAGTCCAGAGTCGAGTCAACCGCGTGTCTCGAGTTGTATCTCGACTCTCAAAAAGAACACGAGTCATAAGTCTAACTTGAGTTTATAACGAAAGTCGAGTTTGAAGACTAGTCGTTAAGACAAGCAGTCTCCAACCGGTTTGAAGGTTTTTACAGGGATATTGCCGAGGCTATTACCACGCTTGATAGTGGCAGGCGGTGTTTGCATTAATATATAATTATGTAGGAAGCAGTTGACTGATCTGATACCCACGTGTGTGACGTGTATTTTACGGATGAATACATAAGCGCCACATGTTTTATGTGGGACTTATGTATTCATCCGTAAACTACACGTCACACACGTGGGTATTAAATCAGTCAATTGCTTCCTATATTATATATTAATGCAAACACCGCCTGCCAACAATACAACAACAATTATACAATACGACTCGTTTATTACAAGGAGACTCGAGATCACAAGAAAACTCGCTCGCACTAATGTTGAACTCGAGTTTAAAGGGAAACTCGCTAAGCTCGCAACGCATTGAACAAGAGCGTGTGTCTTTATAAGTCGAGTATTGTGATCAAGAGTCTGAGCTCTAAAATGTGGACTCGAGGACTCGAGTTTTCTACAACACTACTCCGACAACGGGTTTATTTCACTTTTCTATACACACCAATCAGCCCAAATAGTTTTCTTGATACCCACAAGATCAGGTCACAGAAAAAGTTGAAGACCATACAGTTTCCATCTAGTAAGCACACACTAAGTCATAGTGTACTATTACACTGTACTGTACTAGTACATAGTAAACCTTCAATTTGATCTTAAACACAATTTATAACAAAATAATTTAGACATATTTTAGATATCATTGATGCTAAACACTTTATAATTTATTTATAGTATTGCTCAAAGTAATCTAACAACATAAATGTGTAGATAATTTTAATGATTTATTTTCAGTATACTAAAATAATATAAAAATAAAATTGAGGTTATAACATAAATCTTATCTAATGTCATAATTGCATTTGGTGATACATTTTTATATAAAAGTTGTTATAGAATATTAAGTAACAATGATGCAATATGTGGGAAAATCGTTTGTTTTTGACAGATTTTTTTTTTTTTGAGATTTTAAAGCAGTGGAAGTGTGAATAAAAATACTATGTCAGTTGTTTTAAATGCTACGCTCTTAGAAGGGAAATATTTTTCAAGCATACGTATGTCTATTTGGAAATTGTCATTTCCCTTTTGTTTGTCAAAAGTTCCCGCGCAATACTAGAGTCAGTAAGAAAAATAATTAACTAGGCGTGGTAACCTATTAATAGAAATTGTAAAATAAAAATATGAGCCGGATTGGTATTACATGCATATTCCTTATTGCCTCTAGGCAGGATCTGAGTTGAGCAGTTTACCTATACGCATATAGGGATTTTATTCTCTATCCCATCGTCCTGATTCGTCGTCTGGACCACGACCCTCTCTGTACTACCAGAACCATATATTAGCCAAAGCAGTCAGAGGATTTGGCCTACACTCTCCACGCTGGCCAGACGGGTTGGAAAGGTCTCACAGATGTTTAAAGGCTTTGTTCAGCTTGTGTTCCCTAAGTCGCCTTCTACGGCATCCACGGGAAGACTTGGAGTGGTCCTATTCTACTCTGGGACCACTCCAAGTCTTCCCGTTTCAAAGTCATCGTCCTAATTATAAAGTGTTATTAGACTTGCCAGTCGCACGGGCGTGCGCTGCGTCAAGCGGAACCACCCGACTTGTTCAGTCTCTGTCACAAATCCGCTAGATGACAACAAGTCAAATCAGACACTTTTTTCTAAACGTCAAAACAAACATTTTCTATGGAATTTGTATGAAATACAAAACGGTGACGTCATAGATTTTTCGAGTCAAATAGCGCTCATAATATCAGTTTTTCTGCATTAATAAGCCTAAAATCATGTTGAAAATGGATATGATCAATGACAAGTGACACTATTTAGTGACGTTTTATTCTCTTAACAGTACCAAATAATTTATTTGACTACCCAATTCTGCGTGCGAATGAGACACGGCATCACGCGACATATTCTGCTATCTCTTTCGCAGGGTTTGTGACAGAGATGGACTGAACACGTCGCGTGGTCCCGCTTGACGCATCGCATTTCCTCTATATTTGACTGACAACACAAGTAACATGCAGTTTAACTGCGCATTTTTTCACCCCACAATAAAGACTAAAACTCAAATTTTGTAAAAGAAATATTGCATTACAGCTACTTATTATTCTATAACAATACTGGAAAGTAAGGGCCGACATTATGATGTTATATCTACTTGATGTTTAGCCGACGCAGGACTTCCACGCGAGGCCGCCGCACGCCATCGAACCTATCAAGTACACCGCCGCTCCAGCTGACACCACCACCACAACGTACATCTTGATGTTCTTCCAAAACAGCGACCTTTGGAGTGTCCTCGAAGTAGTACGGTATGAGACAGACTGAAACAACAAGTCATTATTTAATACATTTATTAAAAAGAAGCTTTTATCTAAAACAATGAACTAAAAAGTTTGAAGTGATCCTCACGACAAATTAATTGAGCCCAAACTCGAGCTAAAGTTGTTCTTTTATCACAGAGATGCCGGGGCCACCTTACAGTTGTATCATGAGATCAGGTTATTGGTAAGTACTATAATATTGTATTGTCACCCAACTTACAAAAGTATGTGAAGCTTCAACTTGATCAAATAATGGCAAGTGGGTCTTATTAATTTAGCTTGCAAGATTTTAATACGGACACAGACGACCGAAACAGGTGCAACTAAATAAAATCTTGCAAAATAAACATTTTACTTTTATTTCCATTATTCGCCCGTACATTTATACACACCGGTTGTGCCGTAACTAGGGCGGTGACAGCGATGTTGGGCACAGGGCGTAGACCTTGGAGGTGCGCAGAAATGACCAGACCAGGGCCACAAACAATGCCTATTATATATAGCAGCAGGGTGGCTAACTAAAAAACACAGAGCACTGAGCGCTCAGAAAGCAAGTAACGGCACTGAACACCGGATATATTCGCTCAATACTTTCGATACCCGATAAGACTTTCGATACATAAGCAGCACAATTAATTCGACCGAATAAATTTTTGTTTCCCATAGAAACTCGGATCGGCTGATCAGTCAACTTGTACCAATAAGTAAGTAGTAGTCGCATATCATTATAATATATATTTCATGTACCATTTAGCCGTACAAATTACGTCCAAAACTCCCCTATTATCAGAATGAGTACAACTTATAATGATCTTTTCTCGGATGTTGATATCTTTTCCAATTCTAAAACCTCATTCAAAAATAAAATTTTACAATATTATATGGGATAGCAGATTCAAACAATCACATAGAAATAAACACTCATACTTCTTTGTTACAATTACACCACAGACACACACACACACCGTCTCTCTCACACCCACACACACACACTACACACATACACACGCACTTGTGCTTGGGTCAATACGTCCTACGTTTAAAAAAAAAAAAAAAAACCTTTTATTGGCTAAAAAATGTCATTTATATGTAACTTAACATACTGTTTGTAAAAAGCTGTTGGTTTTTTTGAATAAATAGAAAAAAAAAAAAAAAAAAAAAAATATGTTCGACGAATCCGACTAAGTTGGGCAGCGTTCGGGAAATTACGAAGTGTCTTCTCGTCAAAAAAACCTAGTGGCTTAAAACGAAAGCTTTTAATCAATGTGTGTTACCCGTGATGACTTATGGCTCTGAAACGTGGTCCCTTACCACAGGCCGGAATCTCCTAAGGTACGCGCAATATGCGTCCCCGTTTCCCGTCCCCGCACCTCTCCGCCGTTTTCGCCTCGATGACTCACGTTGGTCGTCAAGAACCGGGGGAGAGGTGCGGATGCGGGGAACGGGGACGCATATTGCGCGTACCTTAGGAGATTCCGTTCTGTTTACTCTTACTGTATTCTGTGCCCTTACTGTGGGTCTCATAAGTCGGCTCGAGGTCGCCCAACGGGCTATGGAGAGGGCTATGCTCGGTGTTTCTCTACGTAAACGAATCAGAAATGCGCAAATTCGTAGAAGAACTAAGGTCATTGCACGGCCTGGCGGATCAGCTCATTGAAAGTGGCAGTTGGCAGGGCACATAGCAAGTAGAACCGATTGCCGATGGGGCAGAAGCATCTCGAATGGCAGCCACGTACCGGCAATCTCAGCGTAGGAAGGTTGCATAAAACGCTGGATTGCTTCCAATCGGTCGTTTTGGAATACCTTGGAGGCCTATGTCCAGCAGTGGTCTTCCTGTGGCTGATATGATGATAATGTTTCTTGGGTAAAGAGTTGATAAAAATATAGGACTGAATCTGCCATTAAATAGTTTCAATATGTTTGCTACAATTTACTGATAAAGTAAATATTACAGGATAACTGATATCTTGTTTAACACATTATAGACCATGCAAACAAACAAAATTAGTATTAACGACATTAGTATTGTTTTTTCCTCTATTAGTATTTTGTATAATAAGGACAAATTATTTTTAGACTTTAGTTAAAAGTAAATTGCAGCTGTCCAAGACACATTCTTCTTCTTTAACTTAAGAGCTTGCTCTTGTCGAAGGAGTTAAGTGGAGATGCCTCCATTCCTCACTTCTCTCTGCCATCTTTTTAATGTCTTGGTAAGACCTTACTCCTAACCCTTCGTTAATTTGTTGAAAAAACTTCATACTTGGTCTTCCCCTTCCTCCTCACCCTTTTATTTTTTCTTCTACTATTATCAGTAGTCAATAATAAATATATTCAGTGCCTGCACCTTATTCATTTTTGAGTATTCATACAATATAAATATATACTTACACTGGTTTGCAAATTTTCTGCTTTATCTACTAGCAACTCCAATTTCTCACCACGCATCGCCATTGTGTCTGTAAATTAAAGGAAAAAATAAGAAACCCCTATATTGTTATAGATAAATAAATAGGAATGCTGGTAATAAAATCAAAGTAAGAAGAGTAGAATATACCAGCGGCTTCTCCTCCCGCGCATATCGTAAAAGCCAATCGACAGAATGGGCGAGAATCTGAATCACGGCTAACATCACTATTTTGATTTTTTTCTGCCTTAACATCCATCATCATCACGCTAAACATTGATTTTGGGTCTTATGGCCCTAGGCTCTGTCTAACCCCATTAGGGACAAATACAGGATCAGTACATACATACATACATACTATCACGCCTGTTTCCACAGGATCAGTATACATCTAAAAATTTATGTGTATGGTAGATCGGCCATTTACATGTTTGTAATAAAGTTGAATGAATGTGTTCTTATTGAAAGAAACATCGTAATTTTTTTTTAATAATCGTCTTAATTTATAACTATGATTGTAGTACCTAGTCAGTATCTTGTGTCAAACGCACATGATAAGTACATGACATGTAACATCAATTCAAATGCCTTGATGCATTATGATCAGAGGCGGATTATCCTTAAGGCAAACTAGGCACATGCCTATTGGTGCGAGGTAACAAAGGGGCGCGCGGAATTTTTAAACGGTGGTTTAAAACTACCAGCCATGCAAAGTGACAAATAAAAACCTCTACCACACAAATGTACCTAGTAACGCTAACTATATTCAGTCATGAATGTTTACTTTTACCAGTACTACTTAGTTACAATTTATAACATGGCCGCTACAGGGGCGCCCATAAGGTGCTTGCCTAGGGCGCTCTTGACATTTAATCCACCCTTGATTATGATCATGAGTAAGAAATTTAGCATAAACATATATAGGAAGCATGCTCCGCAAGAATTCTACTGAATATTGCAACTATCTAGTTCTTCATATCGTTAAATTGCATAAGAATTATCCTCATTTCTGATTCAACTCAGCAATTTAAATGTAGTGACTATGGAAACCAGTTAATTAAAAATAGAAAACAATTCAAGGCCAAACCAAATCAATGGCAGTTAGGCAGGATTGCAATCATTAAATTTAAATGCCTGATAATGTTATGCAATCAATTGTTTTATATGTTTGATGAGAGTTCAACATTGTTTTTTAAATTTATGTTAGATAAATTAAACTTTGTCGTTTTGTCGTATTTTGTATAATAAGGACAAATTATTTTTATAGACATTAGTTAAAAGTAAATTGCAGCTGTCCAAGACATGAGTTAAGTGAAGATGCCTCCATTCCTCGATTCTCTCTGCCATCTTTTTAATGTCTTGATAGGACCTTACTCCTAACCCTTCCTTAATTTGTTGGAAAAACTTCATCCTTAGTCTTCCCCTTCCTCGTCTCCCTTTTATTTTTTTGTTTTTGATATTTATGTTAGATAAATTAAACTTCATTAAAAAATAAATGATAAGGGACCATTCCCGCAGCAATCTGCTACTTTTTATTTTGTTTGCCTGTCTGAATGTTTTGTTTTCATTTGAAAACTAAAAAATTGTGATTTCATAAATGAGAAATAGGGGTATTTATGATAGGAGTGAATTTGAGTGAATAAAACCATATCAGTTATAAGAATATTTTTTCCACTGAAAATGGTAATATAACTAGATAGAGAAAAGAAAAAACTTAGAATGTTCCAGCTGCTTCTCTTCCTGCTTAGATCGTACTGTTACGCGGATATAAACTAAAAGCTTTTTAAAAAAAACTAATTTTAACCGCTTGAATAAAAAGGAGGTTTATTCACTTTATTACAGCACTTATAATAACCTTGAACTACACTCGGAATAAACTTAGAGAAATAATATTTAGGCAACCGCTCTGTTCGGAGATGAAATACGGACTGAGGAGCAGGAGCCCTCACTTGGTTTAGGTCCAGAGACCACCCAGGCGCTAGACATACCGTCAGCATCAGGATTGCTGACAGAGGCAAAAGGCCTAACAAAGCCAGGATGTAACACCTCCCCCTTTAAGAAGAGACTTTGGGGTTGATTCAAAGTCTCTGTTAAACTTTAGTTCTAAGAGGAGCAATGGGACTTATCATTTCTATGTCATCGTCTTGTATGTCTGTTGTGTTTACAACCTTAGGGGTAGGCTGTGGTGTTTTCTTTATTTTAAATTTAAGTTGGAATGGGCGGTTGCTGCCATATTTACATTTCTTAATAATATAGTATACAATAAATGAAGAAATTAGAACTAAGAGTATAATAGTAATTACAGAGTAATGTGTCCCATATTTAACAATATGTGGGCTTTGGTGTTCAATAGCCTCTAAGTCATTTAGAAGGGACTTTATCCTAGCATTACTCTTGGAGTTAATATCGTCTAGGTCTATATCGTGCAGATGTACAGAAGGTACATTATTTACTGCATGATTTATCTTATCTAGATTACAACAAGTGTCGTCGATTAGACTAAAATCTGGGAAGTGGTTAATAGGGGAGGTTATATTTAATACATTATATTTTGGTATTAGTGTGGTACTCTTGCAGTACCCTATACAATTCTTTGGAATAGTGATTAAACCTGTGCCTATTATAGTTGTTTCATATAATTTAGAATTTATACAATCAATTGATATTTTGTTAGGTTCCGATTGAATATAAATCCACTTATTGTTCATTAATGGTTTCCAAATATCTAGTGTTCCTAATATTGTCCTTGTATCGCACTGTATTGGTTTTTCACTGATCACTTTCGATAGTAATTCACTTTCACAGATTGGTTTTGCGTCAACGGAGTACACATTTTCAATGTCACAAATATAGGTCCCTGTGTTTACCTTTTTACAAACATCTAGGTTATTGAGGCTACAATAGTATGTTTTGTCTTTGGTCATTGCTATGTATTTGTCATTTGGTACAATTAGGCTGAAGGAATTTGGTTCCTTAGGATTATGTGGTGTAGGCAGTGCTACATTATGAAACAGTACATATTCTTTTGTAGTTACCAACGGCACTTGTAAAACAAATACAATTTTATTATTAACATAATAACATACTAACTTAGATATACTTAAAATAACATGCACAGAACTAATATCTAAGGTTACAGGCAGCTCAAGGTCACTGGGCAAATGTCTGTAGTTATCAACGAGCTCCTGATGCAGTTGATTAGGTGTTATAATTGCAGGATGTAAGGTGTTTTGACTGCTAAATAGTATACTATTGGTAATATCTTCTAATTGAAATGATAGGGTGAGTATTGATGTTTCCAGAATATCAAAAACTCTATTAAGATTAGTAATTAACTGCAATTCATTAGTAATATCAGTAATATTTGCAATGTTTAATGAGAGCTCGTTAATAGCTTTATTTAGGTTTTCTTCGTTTTCTCTTATTTCATATAAAGTTTTATTATAACGTGACAATGTTGAAGTAGTGACCAAAATGTTTTCTTTTACGAGTGAAGCTAATTGTTTTTGGTTGTTTTGTAAGGCAGTTATCGCTTCTTCGTAATTTAAACCATCATTTTCATCTAAGGTGCCAAAAATATGTTTAAATATTGTACCTATACCTCCTATCCATGCTCTTTTAGATCTTTTATCTATCAGGTGTGAAATGGATTCGAATTCCCTGCACATATCTTGGAATTGAGCCATTAAGGGTTGTATCAGACTATCACATTCCGCAATAGTTTGCGATGTGTGTGTTTCATAGCACAACCGTGATGTATCTCCTAGAGCAAGTTTAATATTTTGTATGTGCGGTTGAAAGTGTGAGATGTCTACCGGTATTACAATTTTTAACTGAACATTATTAATTTTTAGTTTTCCTAAGTAGTCATAGTACAGGCCCGAACTGGAGGTGATTGGTTGGATGAAATCTCCATGAGATTGCCCTCGAGTTGAGCTGCAAATAACAATTATAATCAATATAAGTTAAAGGTAAGTTAATCTTATTTACTTATTTAACTATATTTTCTTTTAATATTATTAATGATGTTTCTATTTACAGGTCTGCCCCGACGTTAGCAGGTTTCACTTGATCGAAGTGATGAGTAATATGACGCCGGTTTATTAATAGAGTAAGTGTGTTGTTACCATTTATTTTTACTACCTTGTAAGGCCCTTTCCAAAGGGGCGAGAGTGCTTTACGCATTCTTAGATGATTTTTAAGATATACATAATCACCTGCTTTGTACTTAGCAGAGCGAGTGCGAGAATCGTAATAAGTTTTTGAGGATTCCTTAGAACTCCTTATAGCATCTAAAGCTTTTTCTCGAGAATACTTTAGTCTATTTTGGAGCATGCGCACATAATCAGGGTATGTGGCTGCTGAAGATTCTTCATATACGGAAGTGGGGATCACGGGCTTGCATCCAAACATTAATTCGTAGGGTGTGAAATGAGTTGTTGAGTGAACGGTGGTATTGTATGTGAGCATGGCGGTGTATACATAGCGAGGCCAATTTGTTTGCTCTTCATTCGTGAAAGATCTAAGGTATTCCTTGAGAGTTGAATGGCTTCTCTCAAGGGCACCCTGAGTTTGTGGGTGATAGGGAGAAGCCCATAGATTTTTAATTTTAAGGAATTCGCATGTTTTCTTAAACAACTCGGAAGTGAAGTTTGTCCCTTGATCTGTGAGAATCATTTTAGGGATACCAAATATAGATATATAGTGTAGTAAACATTCACTGGTTTCT
This sequence comes from Acrobasis repandana, assembly GCA_963576875.1. Classification (NCBI taxonomy): domain Eukaryota; kingdom Metazoa; phylum Arthropoda; class Insecta; order Lepidoptera; family Pyralidae; genus Acrobasis; species Acrobasis repandana. The sequence continues at coordinate 8,329,870 of OY756218.1, forward strand.
TCTGCGGTTATACTTCGAATTGGATATGCAGAAGAGAATTTTGTGAGGTCATCTTGTATGGTTAATATATATTTGAGTTTGGCAGGTCCAGCCTCAGGCAAGGGCCCAACAATATCAAGAGATATTCGCTGACAAGGTTCAGTCGAAGTACTTGTAATCTGCATAGGGGCGCGATTTGTTTGCCTAAGTGCTTTATTTGTTTGGCATTGTGGACACTTCTTTACATAGTTCTCTATATCAGTTCGCATGTTTTTCCAATAAAACGTTTCCTGGATACGTTTGAGCATACGATTCATTCCCAAGTGTCCAGCTATAGGAATGTTATGATTTTCCTTTAGGATCTTCGGGATTTCTGACAGAGAGGGGAATATAATTTTGTCTTTGTAAATATGGATTTTAATTCCTGTATTATTAAATAGGTAGAGTAACATGTTGTATATTTTAATAAACTGATGTGTATCAAAGGGGTTTCTGAATTCTGTTAATGCTATATCTGGAATAGTATTCTTATCATATTTTGTAAGTAGATCATTTCTAAGAGATTTAAGGCTTTCATAAATATCCTTGTAACAAGATTTATCGAAATGATATACTTTAAAGAAAAGGAAGTAGTATGATTTATTGAGATGGGTAAAGGATATGTGTGAATTTAGAGTCCTTTCTTTTTCTAGAATCTCAGAGTTTTCAGGTATATTTTCCAAAATAGATTGTACAAAGGGATTAGACTCATCGAGGTCGATGGAGGTAGGTATAATAATGACCTTGCATTCAGATTTAGTTATACTTTGGTTGTGTTCTTGGATATTAGTATTACAGGTGTTATTTTTATTTGTCGTGAATTTTAGGAATGTAGAATAATCTCCATCAGTTATATCTGTGTGACTACTGGTAGATGGTATTTGGGTGATATCATCCTGGATATTTTCGGATGGTATTTCTTCTAAGCTTTGCTCAGCCAAGACAATTGGATCAGGGTCTGATAGCTGTTCTGGAAGGACTTCAGGTAAATTTCTGATAGGCTCATTTTCTATCTCTTCTCTAAGGGCATCAGGGATATTATGCGGTAGAGTTTCAGGTAATGAGGGTAAACTCTCATTATTGTCGAGAAGGTCTAGCGGTAAGTTAATGTCAGGTAAGGATAGTGGATCTTCATTGAGATTAGAATGAGAAGGTTGGTTTGCCTCAGGTAAGATTGGGATAGCTACATCATCCAAATTTAGAGGATCTGAGAGGTGTGGTTCCATCTCATCTGGATTGAATGATGCAGGGGATATTAATAAATCCATGAGATCTTTATCCAGCTCTGGGGCAGGTTCTTCAGTTACACTGGGTTCCAAAGTGGGAGTAGTTTCAGGTTGGACAGGATTAACTGGGTATCTAGAAAGTGCATCAGCATTTGAATTTATCTTACCCTTTTTATATTTTATATCATATTCGAACTCTTCTAGTTTTAGACGCCAACGGATTAGGCGTGATCCTGGATCTTTGCATTTGAATAACCACTCTAGGGGTTTGTGGTCGGTAACGACCGTGAAGCGGTGACCATAAAGGTATGGCCTAAAGGTTTTAGTTCCAAAAATTACAGCTAAACATTCCTTCTCAGTTACACTGTAATTACACTCTGCTTTGTTGAGTGTGCGAGAAGCATAGGCAATAGGACGATCTTGTCCGATAGGACCTTGGGATAGTATGGCTGATATAGCATAATTAGAAGCATCACAGGTTAAGAGGAAAGGTTGTGTGAAATCTGGATATGCCAGGATTGGAGCGGATGTGAGTTTATCTTTTAAAGATTCGAATGCTAGCTGCTGTTCATTCTGCCACCTGAATGTGGAGTCTTTCTTTAAGAGGGATGTTAAGGGCTTAGCTAATTATGCAAATTCAGGAATGAATCTTCGGTAATAGGATACTAATCCGAGAAATGATTTGATGTCTTTTGGAGATTGGGGTTTTGGGAAATCGGAAACAGCTTTTATTTTGTCTGGATTTGGTTTTACACCATTTTCACTGATTAAATGCCCCAGATAGGCTACTTCCTTCCTGAGAAACTCACATTTTTCAGGTTGTAGCTTCAAATTAAAATCACGGATTCTTTCGAATACTGCTTTTATATTGGCAATATGAGAAGACAAATCGTGACTGTATATCACGATATCGTCAAGATAAACAAAGCAGCGGGTGCCTTGGAGGCCAGATAAGCACGTATTCATGAGTTTTTGGAAGGTAGATGGCCCGTTTTTGAGCCCAAAAGCCATACGATTAAATTGGAAGTGTCCTTGGGGAACTGAAAATGCGGTTTTAGGGGCGTCCTCAGGAGACATAAGGATTTGATGGAACCCGGAAGTCAGGTCCAGAGTAGTAAAGTATTTGCTATTTCCTAATTGGTCAAGTATCTCAGATATTTGTGGCATAGGATATATTTCTCCAATTGTGATGTCATTTAGTTTACGATAGTCTATGACGATACGCCATTTGCGATGGCCTTGAGAGTCGGATTTCTTAGGTACTATCCAGATAGGAGAGCTCCAAGGAGAAGATGAAGGTTCTATTATGTTGTCGTCAAGCATTTTATTGATTTGGGTTTCCACCTCCTTCTTGTGGCATTCTGGGAATCTATAGGATTTAGTGTGTATAGGGACATCAGTATTTGTTTTAATCTGGTGGTGGATTGCAGGGGTATATGTTAACTGATCATCAGGTAAATGAAATATATCGGAGTACTGGGAACAGAGTTCTGTAATAGCATCTTCTTCTTCTTGATTTAGATGATCAGTTCTTAATAATTTAATTACTTCATTAGTTCTTTTAGTTGTTTCTTTGGAGTTCATATAAGATGAGTTCGGGTTATAATATAGAGGTTCGACTTTAAGGTTTAGGTTGGTTTTAATATTGGCGAAGTTTTCGGAAGTGTTGGCCACGGTTAAGTTTACCCGATTGTTGTCTTTGATCTTGACTATACAATTAGCTATTAATAGGTTGTTGGACAGGTGCTGATCTGCAATAATACCTTCCTTCAGGTTGGTTTTGCGAATCGAACACTCAATGACTACTTCAGAGCGGGGTGGAATGACGAAAAAGGGTTCAGAGAAGTGCAATTTAATGTCTAGTTTACCCACTCTGAGAGTGTCGCGTGTGTAATCGATTTTACAACCGAATGTAGTTAGCAGATCAGTACCTATAATACCATCATATGGTAGATTAATGTTTTTTACAACATGAAATCTGAAGGATAGGGATTTATTGTCTTGTAGGTTTAATTTGAGTTTGAAATGGCCTTCAGTTTGGGTCGTATCGTCGCTAGGATCTATTCCCTTTAATTTAATTGGTTCTTTAATTAATTGGTTGTTTTGTCTGATGCTGGTTTCTTTTATAAGACATATGCTTGAACCTGAGTCCACGAGCAGGGATAAGGGAATATCAGAATCAGGTGAGGTTAATAGGACGTGAGGTAACAATCTTTTGGTAGTATCTATATTTATTTCATAGATAGGGTTTTGAATTGGATGTGATTGGGTTTTTTTATCTTTGTGACCCTTGGATACAGTGGATATTAGAGGTTGAGCACTTGTTTGGGGCTGGTTACCCTTGTGACTCGGATTTGAAAGGTGAGCACTTGCTTGGGGCTGGTTACCCTTGTGGCTCGGATTTAGAAAGTGAGCACTTGCTTGGGGCTGGTTACCCTTGTGGCTCGGATTTAGAAAGTGAGCACTTGCTTGGGGCTGGTTACCCTTGTGGCTCGGATTTAGAAAGTGAGCACTTGCTTGGGGCTGGATACCCTTGTGGCTCGGGTTTAGAAGATGAGCGCTTGCTTGGGGCTGGTTACCCGTGTGGCTCGGATTTAGAAGATGAGCGCTTGCTTGGGGCTGGTTACCCGTGTGGCTCGGATTTGAGGTGTCATTATTATCTATCTGGGAAATTAATGTTGGAGACGTATTGGGTCTCACGAGACACCGCCGTGAGCCCATTATTCGTTTAAATCTTCGTGGGAGTCTAACTCTTCCTGACTATTTTCTTCTTCAGGTTGTTCTAGGAAATTCACCCGTGGTTTATAAGTATTAGGTGATTGATTTTGTGAGATTTTAAAACGATTATTATTATATTCTCGTTTTTTACATGTGGAAATTTCGTGTCCTGTGGCCTTGCAATAACGGCAGTACAGGCTAGAAGACCCTTGTACTACTGGGTTGAATGGCTTTTGTGTAGAGGACACATTATTAAAATTTTGTTTTGAAGTGCCAGCCCTGAATTTATTATTATTACTAGAATTGGGTTTGAGCTCGGGTTGAGTGCGTTTGTAAATGGTTTGTTGTATGCGCTCTTCCGATATAGCGAAATTAATTGCTTCGTTGAGTGATCTAGGTGACTTACACCTTACGATGTTAGATATGCGTGGGTGCAAGCCCATAATGAAGTGGTGAAGGGCGAGGTCCTCCATAGAAGCAGTTCGGCCTGGCAATTCTTTAGCCTTAGTATTAGACAGGGATATTTCAGTTAGAAGTTGAGATAAGCATGTCTCCATCTTAAGGGAGTACTGGCTCACTGATTCCTGGGGACCCTGTTTGGTTTCTTGCAGGTCAGTGAGTAGGTGAGAATAATGTTTTCTTTCACTGAATTGCGTTTTGAGGAAGTCTTTCAGTTGGTCCCACGATAAAAACTCTTTTATAGAACATGCCACTTCGGCCTTACCGTTAAGTTGGCTTAGAATGTATTTGAAAAGAATAGGTTTTTGAATTTCGGTTGCGAGGTTTAAAGCGTTATCGCAATTAACTAAGAATGAATTAATGGTCTCCCGGCTCCCATCGTATGGTTTTATAAACTTGAAAAGTACATTTAACTCAAGGCTCGACATTGTGAGAGCGGTTGTGGTTCTTCTTGTGACACGAGGGGAGCTAAGAACAGATTTAGACCCTTCTTCTGTATCGCTAGTAGAACGGTCAGGGATGTTGACAGATAACTGGTCTTGCTCAGCCTGAGACACTTTTGGCATTATAAACTAAAATAATTTATTAATTAATTCGTTACGAGTTACTAAAATAGGTTAAGGTATGTCACAAATAGTTAACAGAACCCTAATTTAGTATAAGCAGCCTAGACACAACAATGACCAAAGACTCACATTACGTGGGCGACTGATAAGAGCGCGACGACGGCGGCCGGGAACATTCCGATGTAGGTCACGCACGGTCGCGACGCACGGCGTCTCGCTCGAAGGATGCAGGAGATTCAAGGTCGTGCAGTAGTGGTGCTGCACAGTGCACAGGCTGCTGGCAGGATGTGATGCAGTGGATGCGATGCAAAGGAGGCGTCCCGTATTTTCTCGAGACGTCCGATGGATTTAGAACACCCCTTGCACAAGGGTGGGGGTTGTGGTTCAGGATACAACCTCGTAGGATGCAGATCCTTTCCAGGATCTATTTATGAAGATAACGATGAATACACAGTGAGGGTTTTACACTTTCACTACACTGCACTGGATTTGGGTTTTGTTTATTTATGTTTATTTATAGAGTTTTGTAGGATCCGGGATGAGTCCGTGAGCGGGCCTAGGCTTTTGGTTTTGTTTTCCGGATCCCACCGCTGCCACCAATGTTACGCGGATATAAACTAAAAGCTTTTTAAAAAAAACTAATTTTAACCGCTTGAATAAAAAGGAGGTTTATTCACTTTATTACAGCACTTATAATAACCTTGAACTACACTCGGAATAAACTTAGAGAAATAATATTTAGGCAACCGCTCTGTTCGGAGATGAAATACGGACTGAGGAGCAGGAGCCCTCACTTGGTTTAGGTCCAGAGACCACCCAGGCGCTAGACATACCGTCAGCATCAGGATTGCTGACAGAGGCAAAAGGCCTAACAAAGCCAGGATGTAACAGTACGATCGAGGGAATGGGCGAAAATGCGAATCATGTTAATAGGCGTTGTCCCAGCACTATTTTGATTCATTTTTTCACCTTCTGCCCATCATAATGCTAAAAGTGGCATATGAGTCTTGCCGCCCTGGGCTTTGTCTGCTTAGAGCCGCAAGGCCCAAAGTGCTCTGTCTGCCCATTAGGGATAAAGACGTGGTAGTGCATGCATGCATGAAAATGGGCAATGCGTCAAATAAGTAATGTGTAAAAAACACCTTTCAATTAGGAAGTTAGTTTCTGTAATCGGAAGTTATTTCTCTATGAAATGTTTTTATTGGTCAATAAAACATACATATTAAGGTACCTTGCACTCAATGCGCACAAACAATAAAGATAAGAAGATAGATAAACAGTGTTTACTCATAAATCAGTTATCAAGACGAGAAAAACACAATGAGTCAATTCATTACAATGCATGCATAAAAGTCCCGTTTTTGAGTTTCTGGGAGAGAAGAAAAAACATATAAATGTACTAGCTCACTTCGCACACAATAATAAAAAATAAAGCAAATTCTATCTGCTATGGGTATCTGTATTTTTCTACTGCGATGCAAATCGCCTCAACTTCAGAGTGATCTAGAAGTTTGGCGCGACCTGTACACAATAGTGAACCTGAATAAATAAAATCCTAATCGCATCAGCATAATAAGCTGCAGATAGCTGTGTTTAATAATAAATAATAATAATCCTAACTTCCTAATCCTAACCCTATCCTAACTAATATTATAAATGCGAAAGTGAGTTTGTATATTTGTTTGTTGTTTGTTACCTCTTCACGCTTATATCTACTGAACCAATCTTCTTGGAATTTCGCATACACATAGTTAGGAGTCCTGAGAAGGACATAGGGTACCTTTCATCCCAGAAAAATGTATTCTTCCCGTAGGATTTGAGACACGCGAGCAAAGCCGCGGGTAAAAGCTAGTATATAATAAAATTGGAATTCTCCTTTCCAGTGGAAGAAGCCTTTCAACTACCTTGAAAAGTCTGACTCTAGCAGCAGCGAATTACAAACAAAGTTATAGAAAACTCACCAATATTCTTAACCATGATGTCTTTTAATTCATCCAGTTCTCCGTAAACTTTTGACATAGGATCAATGTCTGTTGACTCAGTGTAGTGTTTCATCTCGGTAGCAAGCACCCTAGCAAACTCACTATTCATTGCATAGGGAATAGCAGTATGGGCTGTATCCCCAAACGCTGCCACAAACCTTCTCTTGATCTCATTAAGGAAAAGGAATGCTCTAGAACGTTGGAATTTCTGTAATAAAAACACAGTGATTACACCATACACTGAAATAGTACTAATATTAACAAATACAAAATACAAATTTACTCACATCATCTGTGATACAAAAGTAAACCAATTTATTCTCTGAAATATAGTGAAACAGGTAATTTCCATGGGAATACGTCAGTTTATCGTCATGAGGCGGAATCTTCGAAAGTATTTGTTCTGTAACTTCGGTGAAGTTTCCCGCACAGCTGGCATATTTAGCCAAAACGACAGTACCACGGGCTACAACGCTGAATAATAACGGCATGTTGGAATGAAGACTGGAACTACACAAAGAATAGGTACAATGTGCTAACAATACAAGTGGTACGCCGTTTATATTACTGTCAAAGAACGATTAGTAAAACACGAAGTTCATAGATTTGTCACGAAACTAATGACTGTATCAAATTAGTTGCAATGGTTTTTAAATTGTAATGAATGATAAACACTGAACTTGGGATAAAGACATATAAAATTGGAAATGTATGTAATGTAAATTCTTCCTTCTTCACAAGAACAAAACAATGAATAGGGATCCGCAAAAAGTATCGATACTTGAGTAGTATCGATACTTGCGTTGCGATACCTAGTATTTTCGTACTCGATACTTTTGTTCCGATACCTTACTAGGTATCGATACTTTCCGATGTACTCGATACCTCTTGCCCTTCACTATTTAGAGGAATCCCCGAATCTCCTAATCAGCGGTTATGTGTGACCAGTTGCGTACTTTAATTGGATTTTGGTATTTTGAAATAAGATGATTTCATGAATGATATCTTATTAATTATTTTGGAAAACATTGCTTATTGTTTACTGTTTGAACGTACCTATTATCATGATAATAACTTGTACGTGCATATTATAACGTATGAATTTGAATAAACTTTAGGCAATTTCGTTACAAATTAAATTAATATTCTGGTAACATTAATTTAAAATACGATACGACTCTGAGTCTCTGACTGTAGGCAGCAGTAGATTAGCTCTAGGCTCTAGCTCGGAAGAGAAATTTTTGTCAGAACTGTGTTGGTGCTAAAGTGAAAGACCTGAAACCAAAATGCCGCCTCCTAGTGGGAGCAGTGATGTCTGGCTCAGTTTTAGAAAGATGGACAAAAATACTGCAGCCTGTAAGATCTGTTTTAAAGTGCTTAAAACGAGTGGGAACACGTCAAATTTAAAGAAACATTTAAACACTCACAGCCAACAGAGGTAAGTACTACTACCAACAATAATTTTAAGTGGGGAACCTAGGAATAAAAATTTATTTATTTGTCTGTATCACCAGCACCCGCGGCATGATGGCGCGATACATACATATCTATCGCACCCTACCTCTCTTTCCTTTTGCGTGCAGGCGCGATAAAACGTTTATCGAGGCATCATGCCGCGGGCGCAGGAATGTATGTGATGTTAAGGGGAAATATCTTTATCTCGAAAACTATTGGACCGATTCAGTTGCGGTTTTCTGTAAACGGTTTGGAGTTCATCTCCAATGGATCTTAGATAATTGTTACGGTCGAAACGCGCCCCCTGCGCGGTCGTTCGTTGCAGTATGAAAGAAAAAGATTCAGTTGTGGTTTTCAGTTAACGATTTGGAATTCATCTATACGTGTCTTGTAAGAAACCTTTAAAAAGTTAAAATAATACAGAATTAAATATCTATTTTGAAAAAACCCACGCCGGATAAAATTGTTTAAGTGAAAAAAGGACAAAATAATATTTTAAAGCCCCCTGATTAAAAGGACTTCAGTAACCGAAGAAAATCTGTTCTCTGGCTGGCTGTCATTCCCTGACCGAAAAAAACAAAATAGAACTGGAAACTTTATTTTCTCCTATTCTTAATTCAGGACAGAGAATGGCAGCTCCGACAGATTTCCTTCGGTTATCGAGGTGCTTTTAGTCGGGGGGCTTTGAAATATTATTTTGTACTTTTTTCCACTTAAACATTTTTACCCGCCTAGGGTTTTTTTTTTTTTATAAACTTTATTGACATAATTTATTAAAACAAAGCTTTGTTTTTTTTCAGTTTAAAAAAGAAAGCTACAACATCAAGTAAAGGTCTGATCCAGTCCAAGCTAAGAAGCGGTGGTGATAGTGCAAGTACGTCCAAGGCAGATAAACAAGATGGCATAGAGTCTGAAACAGATGCAGAAATAAAAATTATAACAAATGCTCAGAAACCAGATGACAATGTAGCAATTACAGATGCAAGTACTAGTAGTAAAACCATGGCTGAAGGTGAGCAAATACTTACATCTCGATCATCATCATTTCAGTTAACTCTAGCTGAAACTTTACAAAGGGCTGCATCATATTCAGATGGAGGCATTCATTATGAAGGATTGATTAAGCATCTGCTATATTTTATTGCTGTAGACAATCGGCCATTTCATATAATACAAGGTGAAGGATTTCGGCATTTATTCAAAATGCTATCACCAAATATGAAGCTACCTTCCGAAGACACTCTGAAAAGAAGACTGGACGACATTTACGATGTTACATTGCAGAAGTATATAAAAAGATTTATTGGAATCACTGAAAAAAACTACTATGCGTTGACATTCGATATCTGGTCCGAAATGATGAGCACGCGAAGCTTTCTAGGAGTAACAATTCATTTTTTAGAAAACGATGCAATTCAGTCAAAAATTCTAATGACGAAACCACTGCATGAGCGTCACACAGCACAAAATATTGTACAACATTTAGAAGATTGTATCGTCACATTCCACTTAAAAAAAGAAAATATTGCAGCTGCCGTTACTGACAATGGTGCAAATGTAGTTGCCGCCGTCAACTCATTCCTAGAACCAGCAAAACACCTACCGTGCTTTGCACACACGATAAACAGAGTGGTTGAAAATATGCTTAAATTAGAAAGTATCGACAAACTTGTTTCAAAAATCCGTGAAATTGTCAAATTTTTTAAAGGCAGCGTCGTCAACAGCGACTTGTTAAGAAAGAAGCAAGGTCCTAATCCCAAAAAACTAATATTGGACGTAAAAACCCGTTGGAACTCCACATTCTACATGATTGAGCGCTATATACAAATGAGAAGTGTTATAAATGAAATTTTGTTGGAAAATCAAAATGCGCCTGACATTTTGACTGCTTTTGAAAACAATGTTCTTCAAAAAATAATGATGGTTTTGCAACCATTTGAATATGTTACCAAAGATATTTGTGGAGATAAATATGCAACAACTAGCAAAATAATACCTACAGTAAACTGTTTAAGAGCACAAATCAGCGACATTAGATCACAAGGCGACGAAAATGATATTATTGTCCCACTGAAGGATTTAGCTATAAAGGAACTGAATAGCCGATTTGGCCAAATTGAAAATAACCTTATATTGGCAGTCTCGACCTTATTAGATCCAAGGTTCAAGAACATTCATTTCACTGACGCAAATGCCTGTGCTAGATCTATATCATTTATTAGAAGAACAGTAAATGCTGATGATGCTTCCCCGCCCACGGTCCCGTCTTCTGAGTCTGAAAATGAATCGGAGAAGTATGACTTTTGGAGTCTTCATAAAAAATTAGCTCATAGTCGAACCAATAGGCGCCGCGACATTGATAGAGATCATCATCATCATCATCATTTCAGCCGCATAACGTCCACTGCTGGACATAGGCCTCTCCCAAGGTTTTCCAAAATGACCGATCTAGAGCGGCCTGCATCCAGCGCTTTCCAGCGACCTTGGTCAGGTCGTCTGACCACCTTGTGGGTGGGTGTCCTACGCTTCGCTTGCCAGTACGTGGTCGCCATTCGAGAACCTTTTTGCCCCATCGGCCATCGGTTCGTCGCGCTATGTGTCCCGCCCACTGCCACTTCAACGAGCTAATCCGCTGGGCTATGTCCGTGACTTTTGTTCTCCTACGAATTTCCTCATTTCTGATTCGATCACGTAGAGAAACACCAAGCATAGCCCTCTCCATAGCGCGTTGAGCTACCTTGAGCCTTCTTATGAGACCCATAGTAAGGGACCACGTTTCGGAGCCATAAGTCATCACTGGTAACACACATTGATTATAAACTTTCGTCTTAAGGCACTGAGGTATTTTGGACGAGAAGACACTGCGTAACTTCCCGAACGTTGCCCAGCCGAGTCGGATTCGTCGAAAGACCTCTTCCTCGAAGCTGGAACTTCCTGCCTGGATCGATTGACCCAGGTAGGTATACTGGTCTACAACTTCGAGGGTGGAGCTCCCAACAGAAACAGGTATGGGCACAACATTGACATTCGACATTAATTTCGTTTTGTCCATGTTCATTTTAAGGCCCACCTGTTGGGAAACTCTATTAAGGTCTCCGAGCATAGTACTTAAGTCCTCCATGGATTCTGCCATAACAACTATATCGTCGGCGAATCGAAGGTGAGTGATATACTCGCCATTGATGTTGATGCCAAGTCCTTTCCATTCCAGGAGCTTGAAGGCATCTTCCAGTGCAGCGGTGAACAGTTTCGGAGATATAACGTCTCCCTGTCTCACACCTCTTTGCAGTGGAATAGCCCTCGTGCACTGCTCCTGTACTCCGACTGACATAGTGGCGTTACTGTATAAACACTTCAACACTTCGATATACCGATAGTCAATACGGCATCGCTGGAGAGACTGAAGCACGGCCCATGTTTCGATCGATAGATATCATTGATAGAGATGAAATTGGACTATACCTTGCAAGTCCGGTGTCTTCTTTAAAGTCGGACCCATTCACGCAATGGAGCGAGATGAAAACGGTGTACCCTAAATTATATACCATGGCCACCAAATACCTAATAATACCCGGAACATCAGTGCCATCTGAAAGACTTTTTTCAAAGGCTGGGGCCTTGATAACGTCTGCAAGAAACCGTCTCACCGGTTCACGCGTCAATAAACTATTATTTATGTCCGATTGTAACGAAAAAGACTGGGGGTTCACAAAATAAATTACTTTTCATTCAGTATTTAGTTGTTAAGTATTTTGTTAGTATTAATATTCTTAGTACGGAATGTAGTCTACATTATGTAGATTTTTTAATATTTTGAATAAAGAGATTTTAATTAAGAATGTACTTTTTTTTAAATTTTTAACACGTTTCCCGAGGCAAAGGAAAAGTACTCGATACTGAGTAGTATCGATACTTTTGATTCGATACTTTCATCGGTATCGATACTTTTGATACGATACTTGGTATCGAGTAGGTATCGATACTTTTAATAATTTGCGGAACCCTAACAATGAATCGCTGTCAGGTCAGTTAGTATCATATCATGTCAGTCATCAAACGTCAATGTCATTGCCAGACAGAAAATTCAAAGCTTATGTAAAGAAAGTACTTTGTGGGAAGGCTTATTATAGGACCGAAGACTATCTTAAAGACAAAAAGGTCTGGCTTGAGCTTGGCGCGGTTTCTCCCTCCTCTTTTCTGACCCTCTTAAAGGTTTGTATACTTAGACATGTCATAATTTAGGTACATTGGTACATACTAAATTTACAAATTGACATTATTTTAAATTTCGTAATTCTTATAATTCAATTTAATTATGACATAATAAACAATGTAATCTCTGTCCATCTATATAACTAATTTTAAGTTTTTAGTTTGTTAGTTGACGTCTTTGGAGAAAACGTGCAGTGCAGTTTGTTGCCGCTTCTTTGCACTTGCGCCTAGGAAGCGGTGTAAACTTAGCTTTAAGTAACGATTTGACGTCAACATTTGTGCAAAACAAAACAAAGTGACTATTATTAAGAGATATTATAAATATCCTATGATAATAAAGATATTTTGAATTGAATTGAATTGTCAAAAATAAGTTTTTTTTTATGATAGCGCGATTATTTTTGATGATACTCTGTGATACTTTAACACTTTATATGCTCAACTGTCAATCGCGTTTTGTTTTACTGTCTGTCACCAAACCTCTTGGCTGCAAATCACTTTATATAAATGCATCCAGTTTTTCGGTTTATAAGATGTGCAGTTGTTGATTTGTTTTTATTATATATTTATGATTTTTTATATCATAAATTTTTTATCGTATTGTAAAAAAATATTTTTCATTAAACAATTGTAGTGAACAAAACGCTCCGTCAAAGATGCATTACCCATCGTGTTGCCATTGTTGCCAGATAGCGTCACTGCTATTTCCCAATATAGAAAAAGTAAAATACTTTTTTATATAGTGTGTTTTTGGTCAGGGGTGCCATTCCTTAACTACCTGTCCAGTAGTTTAATGGATATGTCATACGGGTACGCGGACCCGGCCTCCCGAGCTGCTATGGACTCACTCCTTATGTATCCCATAACCTCTTGTCCTATCCCAATCTTAATCAATCCTGTCCTTATCTATTTATATATCTCTCTATATGTTACTTTCTCCCTGCCTTCTTTTTCTTTGCCAATCCAAGGTCTGCCGTGCCGAGGGATGCGTGGCTAGGGGCGAGGGGGGAGGGGAGGGCGTTGGGCGCCCTAAGAACAAGGCTAGCCTTCACCTGACAAGGGGCTCTGTCAGGTGCGACCGTCTAAATCCCCATTATTCGTGGGAACGCAATGATTCCAAAAAAATTAAGAAATCAGTATGGCGGCGACGCGTATCGCAATCCGTCACGTCCCGTTTCCCGCAGGTGCGAAAAGCGGTCTTTGGACAGCCACTTGGCTACTTTGAATATTAGAGGAGGATTGAATGGTAAAATAGATGAGGTGTATCAGATGATGAGTGAAAGAAAGATTGATATCCTGTGTGTGAATGAGACGAAACGGAAAGGATGCGGGACCACTAAGTGTGGTTCTTTCACGGCATATTGGTAAGGAGTACCAGAAACCGCTAAAGGCTGTCAAGGAGTTGGCCTCATTCTTTCTTAAAGAATGGCAGTGTGTGAATGAGTACAAATTTGTAAGTTCAAGACTTGTCTGGATTAGAATGAAAGTTGGGTTGAATCGGATTTTTATATTGGGAGTGTATGCACCTATAGAAGGTAAATCTAAAATAAATAAAGAAGAAAGAATGGAATTTTGGGATAGTGTAAATGATGTTTTGAGTGGTTGCAAAGGCAATGAGAAGATAATTATGCTAGGTGATTTTAATGGATGGGTTGGTATTAGATTGAGAATGAAAATGGAAAAAGTTTGCTTGAGGTATGTCTGGAGAAGAATCTTTGTGTGACAAACACTATGTTTCATCACAAAAAGATTCACATGTACACCAGGGAGGAAAACGGAGTGAAGAATATGATTGATTTTATAATAGTGGATGAAAGAATGAAAAATAATGTGTTTGATACAAGGTCTTTCCGTGGAGTAGGGATTTCTACAGACCATTATTTGGTAATCTGTAAATTGAGAAACCTTTTTAGAAAGTCGCGAAACTGATCTAAGGCTGGAAAGGATAAAAGTTGAGAAGTTACAAGATGAAGATGCAAGAAAGGAATATAAATCATTACTAACAGAAACATTTAAAGAAGTAGAGGATCAATGTGAGGTAGAAAACGTGTTGACAGTATTAAAAGAAGGAATGATTGACGCTGCTGTTGAAGTATGTGGTTCAACCAAAAGAAGAAAAGGCAACGATGTGGTAAATGTATGGTGGGACAAGAAAGTAGGTACAAGACGCAGTACAAAGAAAGAAGAAAGCATGGAAGGATTGGTTGTCAGTACGAGCTGATCAGAGTAAACAAAATGCGAGGGATAAAAATGTTTTTGCAGCGAAACAAGAATATAAGAGGATGAATGTACTTGTGAAAGAGATAGTAAGAAAGAAGAACAAAAGTATGATTTTGATGTAGGATTGTCTCGAGATTTCCAAAGTAATATTAAATACTTTTGGAAGAGCATTTAAACAGCTAGAGGGAAAAATACGACTTCTTCGCTAAATAATATCAGAGACAAGAATGGAAGATTATTAGTCGGGTTACAAAATGTAGTAGATGGATGGAAGGAATATTTTGAAGGACTGTTTGAAAAAAATTAAATGAGAGTGCCAGAGCCGGAAAATGAAGTACTTACCTACAGGGGAGTGATGTGCAAAATTATGATGAAGAAATAAGTATAGAAGAAGTAGTGACTGCATTAAATGGTATGAAAATGGGAGCAGCGGGAGGGTATGATAGGATTACTGTCTTAATGCTGAAGGCTGGACAGGGCATTGTAGCTAATCAGTTGTGTGACCTTTTCAATCTGTGTTTTAAAAAATGTGTGGTACCAAAGGATTGGTGCAGGGCGCCGCCTTGGTAGCTTGAAAAATCTGACACCAGTGTTGGCCACTTACATACACGAAAATGAATTAGCGATATGGTTTAATTTAGCTCACGTCAGAATAGGCATATTTTCGATACCTAAACGGGGAGTGCCACAGGCCTGGTTTTACTTGTAGAACGTTGCTTTGACTATTTCAAGAACAGTTCATGAGCATGGACGACACTAGTCCACTAAAATCAATCAGCAAAATAATTTAAAGCTGAACCCAAGCCTTCTGCAGCTCTTCTGACTTTACGCCAAGCCAAAAACTCCTAAAAATAAGATTAGCACGTTAGCAAAAAAAATTTAGACTTGCTGGAAACAGGATTCACACTGATATAGAAAACTAGATTATAGCCAGCACAGCATACAGACAAGTAATTTGTAAATTGATTGTCTTAAATTTTAATTACGTTACTTTGGAAATTGCCATTCTACAGATGTTGGTAGAGGGAGGTGATCCTAAGTAGTTGAGGGGTCGGACCAGGGTACCAGCATGTAGCTTAAGCGTATCATAGATACATACATTATAGTAATAGTACACAGATGCAGTAGGTATTTATTCAATACCTTGAAAGATACTTAGTAGTAAGTACCTAGGTACTAGCTTATTAAATACCTTTCTTGACAATCTTGACTCTTGACTAAGCAGTGTACATTAACTGTGATGTGCTAGCAAACAGGAAAACAAATTGTCATCAATCATCATCATTATTTCTAGCAATGCCAGCTTTTCACATCCCACTGCTGCTGCCGACTGAGTGGGGCAACTCTTCCATGTAAATATGAAGCTTATGAAGTAATACGCTCTGAGGTTTATTTAACCACAGAGAATATACAAAGAAGAATTTAACCTGAGAGAGTAGACAAGGCCTTCTCTTCATTGTAAGTAATGCTTTGTGGGTAATGTGGGTATACAATCAGAGATTCTCAAACTTATTTCTTTTACCGCCCCCTTTGAAAATCATTATTTTTTAGCGCCCCCAATTTTTTATACACTCCTTAAACTTAAAAACCACAATTTAAATAATATAAAAAATAGAAAATACAAGAAATATTACGAACTCTTTTATATTGTAAAAATACAGCACGTACCGACAGGAATAAAATAAACACGCACAAACTCGTTTATCTCTTTCGACGCTCAATCATACTGAGCAAGTTAGGACAAGTATCGCTGAACCAGCCGACAGCCGATTGCTACCGCATTGCACCAATAGCGTTATTTAACAAAAACTTATTACAACTTGATTGCGTACGGGCTATCCTACGAAATCTATATTAAGTATTTTTAGTTATTATACCATAATACAAGGCAAAAATATAAATTAATTATTCGTTATTGAGTAGTAGGTAGGTTTTAATTTTAGTGAATTTTAAAATATAAAGTAAATCCCTCCCTGCGTCGATGTTTCCCCATACATATGATTTAGGGATTTTTAAGGCAAGAGTGAATAGGCATTTTTTGAGTCTGCGTGTAACACCTTAGACCTCATCTTTGCTTCCCATCAGGCTAGATAGAGGTCAAACACACTCAAATCTCTAATAAAAAAAAATATATTACAAATCAACCATCGCCCCCCTAAACCACGCCAACGCCCCAATTTTTGCCTGCGCCCCTTAACGCCCCCTTCTAAGTCCCTAACAAGGGGGCGTTATCGCCCACTTTGAGAAAGACTGGTATACATAGTTAAATTTTGCCTTACATACATAGGTACATTGATATGAAAAGAATAGGTACCTATCTTTAAAATGATATACATTTTAATAAGTATTTCAATTTATTAATTAATAAGCCTCTTATGTAAAATAAAAACTTTTTACAATAAATGTTATCACCACTAAACTAATTATACATAGATACTTTTATGTAGAGTTGACATACAGAGCCAACCCTAGGAAGAAGGTGAGGAAGATGATAATTCTTACTTGAATCTACTTAATTAAAAATAAATACTTACATAATAGCATTTATCTACATACTGACAAATATTACAATAATATTACATAAATAAATTAAACTTAATATACAAGTTAAATAAATAAATATCTACATAACTTGCACCTCCTTCTAAAATTTTCTTCTTCTCGGCATCACCAGTGGGTTGACTGGTAGATAAAGCCTATGGCTTTAAGTCCGCCTATTACGTTTGTAATAAAGTTAAATAAATAAAATAAATAAATAGAAAACTATAGACTAAAATTATAACTAACAAAATAAAAGTAAAACATACTATCAGTAGCATAGATCCCTAAATCTAATCAAAGTAATCATCAATATCTATGTCTGGATTTAAAATATCATCACCAAATGGTGATAAATCAATTTGGTCAAGAATCAAATTTTCACACATTTCTTCTAAATCTGTTTCTCCTATCAAAATAGCTCCTTGAAGTTTTCCATTCTGCAGAACAAGTTTTATGTATTCAAGCCCAGGGGTGGTGCGTAACAGAATTTCATAGTTCTTACCTAGCCCTTGCCCATTGTATTTTCCCAATAGCACTACTCTATACCCAAATAAAGTAGTGCAATGTGTGAATAACTCAAAGCAAAAGTCTTGTAATACTTCTTGGTTGGTGACTCGACCGTGCATGGCTTTTGCTGCCATCGCACCCATCTGTCTGGCTTGTGTCCATAATTTTAGCTGGAACCAGTGAGGGGAATATTCCCAGGCAGCATGAACAACATCTCCAGCTGCAAAAACATCCCTAATAGAAGTCTCTTGTAATTCATTCACAGATAGTCCACCATCAGAGGCCTTTACTGGATTCATATCCCAACTATAGTTGACAGCAGGTTCCACTCCTGTTGCAGATATCACAAAATCACATTGTATTTTCCTCCCATTAGTAAGTTCAATCTCCAATGGGAAGTCTTTATTTACCTCATTAACTGATTTTACTTCTACTTTGTAAATAATTTCTAGTTCCTGCTCTCCTGTCTCACTCTTCATCCCTTCCAATATTTTAAACCAATCAGGGCCTAGAGCTGCAGACTTTAAATCTTTATTTAAAGACACCAGAGTGTCTTCTTCTGTAAAGACATGCCGTCTCAATACAGTGTTTTTCTTTTCAGTATTCTGATCACAGGGCTTATTTTTAAAAGTATTCTGAAAAAAATCAGCTGCACCAGGATCAATAAATGTTGCTGATATATAATCATCTCGGATAACCCACACTTTCTGTATGCCTCTAGTTGCATTAACTATTTCTGATGCAATACCTCCATTGCCAACGATTAGCATTCGGCGACCTGTCTTCAATTTATTTTGAAATTCTTGAACTGACTCAGTGTCTCTTATTCCAAGAATCCTATTGCATTTTTTTGAGTCTGATATAAGTCTTGGAATCCCTCCAGTGCAAATACAAAGGGCTTTGTAATGTATAGTTACCCCACCATCAGTTTTAGCAATTTTATTAGCGCTATCTATGTGGTTTAAAGAATCATATACAATTTTAAGGTTAGGATGTATTCTCTGGAGGGAACTGGCTTCAGTTTCGTGAACATCAAATTTGATAATGGTCTTCGCAAAAAAACTAATATTGCTGACATTTTTCACCAGGGAAGATGCAGTGACGATCACAAGGCTCTCTTCCGGATGAAGTATCGCCAAAGTCTCAACACAAGTAACGCCAGCAATCCCACCACCAATCACCAAGTAAGTTGTTTGTACATTAGACATATTTATGCTCGTTTATTTATTTATTTTTATAAAAGTAAAATCGTTTCATTATTTTTGATCGATTTTCAATACACAAAACAATTTTCAAATCAGATCAGCCAGCTGATCGCTGACATCGTTGTTTACTTTTTTGACAATTGACTGACTAACTGAACTGACTGACAGTGACAAATGGGTGTAGTCCTCAGAGGAAGGACGTTTTTCTTTGGTCTTGAGTCTAGTCTAGTAAAAAATATTTTGTCTGTGGAACAGTCAATCATATTTACATCTGGCAACTCTAAAAAAACTACTATCCAAATCTGTCGGATTTAAATTATTTGTCTATGGTCTTGATGGTCCACTAGTAGTATAGTATCTGCTCCGTAGTCTGTGGTCCACTAGGTAGTTGAAAATCGATGGATGGTGTTTGAGGTGTGTGATTTTTTGTAAATAAATAGTAAAAAAATAATAGAAAGAGTAGGTAGGTACGTAAAAGGATCGAAAATGTGAATCTAATTGTTATCAATATTCTTTTGTTGATGCGTAATTCTACGGAAGTTTTGATTGTTGAATAAAATGGTTCGAACTTGAAAACTTACAATCTTGGGTTTCAAATCATGTTATTGTGGGTCATAATATGTACAGCCCCTTGGCTAGCAGTATCATGGTATTTCCCTATTCTTTGGGGCTTATTCTACATCCAGCTATTCGCGGTATTAGTAGGAATAGCTGTACTTGCACTTACTTTGTGGGGTCATATTGCTCTATCATCTCCCCATCAAACCTCATTAATCTTGATTGAAAAGGTTGAAAAGGAAGTGCGACAACTTGAAGAAGTGTTAAAGGTCAGTATGATTGTGTTAAAAAAATGAGTTCATACAAATATATTTTTAAAATGTTATTTTCCTTATAAATTGTGGATTTAATTTTAGGAGGATATAGGAAACTGGCCAAACTCGACCAAAAAAACTCATTTACCAATTATATTTGGAAGGACAGTAGATAGCCAGCTGCAGATATTAATTGACTACATTCTAAGGGACTTTGTGACAAAATGGTTAAAAGAATTCTCTCATAAGCCTGAGCCAGTGGTTGACAAATTTAAAGAAAATATTTGGGGTGCTATACAAAAATTATATGAGAGATTGCTCAAGGTGGATGCGGAGAAACTCCTAGCAAGTGACATGGTCACAAAAATTACTCAGCACTTTGAAAGGATAAGGATTGCTCGTAGTTGTGCGTAAGTTCTGTTTGTCGTATGCTCCTAATGAAAGTAACATCTTCATATTCACCATTTTATGTTTTAAGTGGTGGGATTAATGTGGTAAACTAAAAGAATGAAAATTCTATGGTTAAATCTAAAGATGTGGTGTAGTGTAACAAATGGAGTTCTTGTGTTTATAATTACTACTCGCATTGTGTTTTTTCATTATTTCTAAATAATCTGGGAAATTAGATAGTTTACTGAGATTACTTTTTCTATAACTGAATAGATTTAGGATAGGTTATAATATTTTTTGTTATATTTTTATATTCTCTATGCTTATAAATAGTGGTTTAGAAATAGTGAGTAAATTTTAATAAAATTTATTGGGATTTGTTATATCTTTATTTACTTCTTTTCTTTTTCGGCTTTGGGCTCTGTCGGCCCCAATAGGGATAAAGATACTATATATAATACGGATGTATTTCTTGTTATAGATTGGAACTAAACCAAGCACCAGTGTTTGCTCTGTCACCGCACCTAATGTCATGTGAAACAGAATTGCATTATTTGCGGCAAATCAGTGAACTGATCATAATGTTCTTGATGCCTCGGTGCTACTCTCTTGCACCTGCTTCACATTTAATGAGGGAGATATTGGCATGCAAAGGTAGGAAAGTTGACTTAA
The DNA here is from genome assembly GCA_963576875.1 of Acrobasis repandana. Taxonomy (NCBI): domain Eukaryota; kingdom Metazoa; phylum Arthropoda; class Insecta; order Lepidoptera; family Pyralidae; genus Acrobasis; species Acrobasis repandana. Next base: position 8,350,853 of record OY756218.1, read on the forward strand.
TACACAAATGGATCCATTTTCTTGTTTTATTGACTTTCCCAAGCAGGCTACAAAACTCTAATATTTGTGTCCAAAGCTTACAAACACATTGCATAAAAAAATTGGCACATTATCGTTAGATTTAGCATAACTATTATAAAAATGAGCCAAATATTTTCTGTCCAAAGAGGGATTCTATTTTTGTCAGAAAAATATTGTATAAATTAACCAGCTTTTTCTGTCCAAAGTTGAATTAGTTCTCGTCAGAAAAAAAGGCCTATAAATTATTCTGACGAAAGCAGTATCTGACTAAATTGGCCCAAATTCATAGATATATTGTACTTTAAAGAAGTAATAGCAACAGCATCATTATTAATTTGTCTTCACTCCTCAGTTTCTGTGACTGAAATTACATGTTGCTTGATTTCAATGCTTCTTATACAAATGGACTGTAAAACACAATTTTAAATTATAAAATCGTTTTTGTTTCCATATATAGATGTGCTAATTAAGCACTAATTAACAGATTCTCCTTTAAAACATTTACTTTCTACATACACTTTTAATTACCTTCATAAATGATTGTATAAATATCACATAATTTAAAAAGATTTACGTTAAAAGTTTGTTTAACTGCATTTTCAGTTTTACAACCTGCAATAGATTTAATCACAGAGCCAGATTATATAAATCAGAAGATTATACAATACTTGGAGGCTCAGAAAGAGGTGAACGCCATGCACATCAGAACCCACGAGTATGCCAAAACGTTTGAGGATTACATAAGACTAATTAACAATTGCAATAATGTCGACACACTGAAACGGTTACGGTGAGTGACCATTGGTATTCAGCTTACTTTACTGTTTCCATTCTCATATGAAAAGTATCTTTTGTTGAACAGTTGAACAAACTTTGGTACATTGGTTTAATCATCTACAAGTAGCGTCACAGTCTTGTAGATGAGCTCTTGATAATAGGCAATAGCTACAGATGTTGGATGGAATAGGTCTACTCATGCTAAAAATTAGTTTATAATAATTATTATGAATTAATGGATCTGACATATGTTGATATCATATCATAAGGAAAAAAAGACAGAAATGGACAAAGATAATTACAGAATGGTATCCAAATCCAACAAACGGTAAAAGGAGTCAGGGGTGACAAACAATGAGTTGGGATGGCGACTTCAAGGAAACTGCAGGGCGACATCAAGGATAGCAAAGAACAGAGGGGCATGGAAGTCATTGGAGGAGGCCTTTGTCGAAGGATAAGATGTCATAAATGTCTCGGTGTCATTAAATAGTGGTTCACTATAATTATTTGTTATTGTCAAACTTGTATGTACGTACAGCAATAAAGGCTTATTTTATATTTTATTTAATTATAATCAGGTCTTTTTTAGTCTCCACTGCAGGAGCATGCACCCTCTGTACTACCGACTCCATATATTAGCCGGAGCAGACAGAGGATTTGATCTGCACTCTCCACACTGGCCAGACGGGTTGGAGAGGTCTCATTGATGTATACAACGTGGAAGGGACATACCCGTAATAAATCAAAACACGGTCTACTAGACCATTATAGTATAATAAAATTAAAATAACAGCCAACAAACAAAAATAATTTTTGGCATTTCCATACAAAAGTGTGCGGCCGCATGTATGGGAATGTCGAATTTTTTTTTTTTACTTTAATTTCATTATACTTTAGTGCTCTAGTATAGCCCGTGGTTTGATTTGTTATGGGTATTTCCCTTCCACTTTGTATAAGCTTTGTTTAGCTTGTGTTTCTTAAGTCGCCTTCTACGACTTCCACAGGAAGACTTGGAGGATATTTTATTTAATAATTATGAATTGGTCTCCAATTTCTAGTTGCACCTCCAAGTGGTTCTCCCCAATAAACTAGGACGCAAGTTACATTAAGCTTTATATTTTGTCTTGCGTACTAGAGGCCAACTTAACAGGAAGCAAAATAACTCGCCAAGTCATCTAGCCAGCGCGGCGTTTTATCGGCTAAAACCCCTTTTTCGTATGAATTGCGCAAATAAGTTAAAAAATATAGCAGTTTGTCTAGAGTTCATAGACATAAAACATGAAATAATATTCTTTGTAGCTATGATATTGTAACTCAAATTATGCAAGCAACAACCCTCCAAAACGTGAAGCGAGCGAAAGGGATAGACATAGAAGAGATAGAGAAAAGCAGTGGCACTCAGCACAACATCAGTCGGCAACAGATTCAGGATGCCAGGAAACTCAAGAGATATATCAATCAGCTAACTATAGCTAAGGATGAGTGTGAAGCGGCGTTGAGGAAACTGGGGTGGGATGGCGCTTTCCCCACTGTGGAGTCTGGTAATAATAAGGTATGGACACCATGTCTTAAAAATCAATACTTAGAAATCATGGTCTAGCTAAAAAATAAAATTGCTACGAGTTGAGGAATATTAGGTCCTTACATATAAAATTACCGTTCAGTATCAAAAAAGTGAAACAAGTTTTTTTTAATGAAATTATTATTTAATCAATCGAAGTATGCGCCGTTGTTATCGATACACTTCCGCCATTTTATAGGCAGATCATTGATACCTTTGGAAAAAAAATCCTGGGAGCGAGATTCTTTGAACTGTTTGAAGGCGGTTTTGACTGCCTCATCAGATTTGAAATTTTTTCCTTGTAAAAAGTTATCCAAATTTTGAAAAAAGTGGTAATCGGTTGGGGCAAGATCTGGAGAGTTTGGTGGGTGACGCAGAGGTTCCAGTCGCAGCTCCTCTAACTTGGCGATCGTTTGATGTGCAGTGTGTGGTCTAGCGTTATCCTGAAGGAGCTGTGGGCTAGTGCAATTCATCAGTTTCGGTTGTTTAATGGCGAGCTTTTCCATCATTGTTTGCAATTGTTGGCAATACAAGTCTGCAGTAATCGTCTGGCCTGATCTCAAGAACCTGTAGTGAATAACACCAGCACTGGTCCACCCAACACTAACCAGAATCTTCTTTTTGGTCAGTTTTCGCTTAGGGCAAGGTTTTGCCGGTTCTCCAGGGTCAAGCCATTGTGATGATCGCTTCCGATTGTCGTACAGGATCCATTTCTCATCACAAGTCACGATACGGTTCAAAATTCCCTCATTGTTGTGGCCATTAGGCAAAGAAACGCAGCAAGCAACGCGTGTTTGTTGGTTTGCTTCAGTCAATTCGTGCGGTACCCACTTTTCGAGTTTTTTAATTTTTCCGATTTGGCGCAAGTGGATAAGTATCGTTTTGTCACTTACGCCGAAGGCTGCTGCTAATTCAGAAGTGGTTTGAGATGGATCCGCTTCCACTATCGCCTTCAATTCTTCGTTATTCACTTGAGTATCAGGTCGTCCACGAGGCTCATTGTGTAAATCTAAATTTCCAGAACGGAAACGTTGAAACCAAAAACGCACCGTTCGTTCGTTAGCGGTGCCTGGTCCATACACGTCGTTAATTCTTCGAGTCGTTTCTGCAGCACTGGTGCCACGGTGGAACTCGTATTCGTAAATACCGCGAATTTTCAATTTGTCCATAGTTGTTGTTATAGCAATGTTGAAACTCAAACAAATGATGTTAAAACAAATGAAATACGAATTTTAAAACAATATTTTTCTGGCTTTATTTCGAAATAAATTTGAATTTGGAACTACCTAATCAAACGCAAGATATTTGATTTTAAAGTTGCCAGTATTGAAAATCGGCAATTTCATATGTAAGGACCTAATATTTAATAGAGACCTTTGACTCATAAGGACCACTTCCCAAAACGTCCATTTTTTAGGGTTCCGTACCCAAAGGGTGCAAACGAGACCCTATTACTGAACCTCCGCTGTCTGTCCGTCTGTCTGTCTGTCCGTCTGTCTGTCCGTCCGTCTGCCTGTCTGTCTGTCTGTCACAGGGCTCTATCTCTTGAACTGTAATAGCTAGACACTTGAAATTTTCATCGATTATGTATTACTGTGGCCGCTATATTAAGAAATACGAAAAATAAAAAAAGTTAAAAATTAAAGGGGGTCGTCATACAAGAAACGTGTTTCTTCAGCGCTTTAAAACATTGCACGGAGGTACGGAATCCTTCATGTACGAGTCCGACTCGCACTTGCCCGTTTATTCGTTTTTCGTGTGTGTAAGTGGCCAGCACTGGTGTTAAAGTTGTTCAAACTGCCTAAAGGCTTTAACATAGCTTGACGACTGCCATACAATGATGAGACTGTGAGAGGACAATGACTAAAATACGCGCAATCGTCGAACGTCACGCGACATTTGAATTAGCTTTTCTCTGCTGCTTGGAATGTATGCTTCACATACATGTAAAGATGATTTGTTGGCTTGCCGACATAAGAACATATTTTGCCAGCCAAATGCAGAAATTGGTAAAATATGTTGAAATCACTTTAAAATATTTTCCGTTTTATTTATTTGTTTATTTCAATTTCAGACTCTACCACTACACAAAGTCATGGAGAGTGTGACGGGCCGCAGATACCTCTCGATGTTTCTAGAAACCATGTGCTCACAAGGTCTGGTCGGCTTCTGGACGGCGGTCGAAGAGCTGAGGCACAGTCCAAGGAGTAGTTGGCATCAGCTTGGTGCTGAAATTTTTTACACTTACATTAGATCCCCTAGTGCGGAAATTAAAGTTGATAAGGTAAGTAAAATACACTTATAAAATAGTTATATTAAAAATACTAAATGTATAACATTACCTGTGCCTATATGACCTAAAAAAATTCAAACTACCAAGTAGGTAAATTACCATCTGGTAAAAAGTTGTTACATAAATACTATCACGCCTTTTTCTTACAAGAGTAGGAGAGAATATGGAGCTCTACTTGCTACGATCCTGACAGACCTCTCTTGCTTCATCTACACTCATCCATCACTCACTTCAGGCATGCCCGCCGCTTATGAGTACTTCTGACCGCTCTTTTTTAGGGTTCCGTAGCCAAATAGCAAAAAACGGAACCCTTATGGATTCGTCATGTCTGTCTGTCTGTCCGTCCGTATGTCACAGCCACTTTTTTCTGAAACTACAAGGACTATACTGTTGAAACTTGGTAAATAGATGTATTCTGTGAACCACATTAAGATTTTCACACAAAAATAGAAAAAAAAAACAATAAATTTTGGTGGTAAAATGTTGGTCCCCCCCCCCTGTAACTTCTAAAATAAGAGAATAACAAAACTAAAAAAAATATATGGTGTACATTATCATGCAAACTTCCACCGAAAATTGGTTTGAATGAGATCTAGTAAGTAGTTTTTTTTAATACGTCTTAAATCGTAAAATGTTACTTGCTGCTACGGAACCCTTGATGGGCGAGTCCGACTCGCACTTGGCCGCTTTTTTTAAAGAATGTTTGTAATCTGGAAAATTATTGGCTACCATATTTGTGCAATAGAAAAACTAAATCTTTGAGTGCTGTAGAGATTCAATCCGTTGATAAGTGTGGTGGTAACCAAGCAAATATTTATTATTCTGTGTTATCAATGTATGCCATTCAATCAAGAATCTCACTTAAAAATAAACAATTATAAAAAATATTGATAACCTTTGTATCATCGGATGTAGAATATTATTTTCACGTTGTATGTATTGTAGTTGGTGCTTATTTATTATTATCTAGGTGCATTGAACTATTAAATGGTCTACCTATCCCAGTAATACATAAGTATTTCCATTGTATTTTCACTCTACAATTGCTTGGACCAGCTAACAAGTCTATTTTCATTACCAAGTCGAAACGAATAGCAAAAATATTTACATGTTTTGCCGAAAGTGAGCAAGGCTTAAAATAAATAAAGATGTCATCATCATCCGAGCGTATTCCCGGTTGCATCCTTATCGGTAACGCTTCAAAGCCCGGGGTCCGCTACCTAACCTAGGTGATTTAACGAGGTTACAAAGTTTTTACACAGAACGACTGTCGTCTGACCTCCGCAAACTAATGGGTAGACCAGAACCAGTCCTAGGATAGGTTTTAACAAACGCTATATGGTGTTTGGGACCCACAGCTTTACCTGCCTTCCGAAGCACGGAATCATATCCTACCAGACTGGAAACAAGTTTTCACAAAGTATGCTTCCTAGTTGGATTTGAACCCACGACCTCTGAATCACAAGGCAAACGCCTTGACCACTAGACCTTGGAGGCAGTCAGTTATGCGTTTCTAATGTTTGCCATTCAAATTATGTTTTAGGATACAAGAAAAAGAATGGAGGGATTCCTTCTAGGAGACAAAGGGCCAGAAGTTTTCTACGAGGTGCAAGATACAGTGGTTGATACGATACAAGACAAATACTACTCTTCGTTTCTTTTGAGCGACCAGTACACCGCGTTGGTAGCTGAGCTGGCATCCGAGGAGGCTAACAAAGGTAAAGAAAATCTTTACCAACCTTTATTATTCCACTGTAACCTGCTAAACACTGCTAAAGGCTTCTCCCAATAAAGGGAGGATTCCCCATGGTCACCACGCTGGGCAGTTGGGTTGGTGATCGCTGTAGATGATAAAGTTATTGGACATAGGACCCTGCGGCCTGTTCTTTGTTATCTAACTAAACCTCCCTTATTCGAATCTTACGACACTCGTAGAAAGTATAGGGGTAAAACAAAGTCAACCCATAACAAATTGGACGTTATATATACAGGTATAAAATACCTAAAGCGTAATGAAAAACGTGATCAGAAATAAAATGTTTTTGTGTGACTTTAAAAGGGTTGTACCTTCTTCACGAACAATTCGTAATGCAGCACGATAACATCTTTCCAAGGTAAGATAACAATAAATTAACACAGTTTAGAATTTAAAAAATTCCAATTTTCGTAACGATGTTTGTGCCTGGCAGACAGAGGCAGACACGTCTTGTATCAAGACTCGTCACATGTCACTTTGATCGCTATTGTATATTCTTGTTCGGGTGACCATCGTAATATTAGGTCCTTACATATGAAATTGCCGTTCAGTATCAAAAAAGTGTAACAAATTTTTTTTAATGAAATTATTATTTAATCAATCGTAGTATGCGCCGTTGTTATCGATACACTTCCGCCATTTTATAGGCAGATCATTGATACCTTTGGAAAAAAAATCCTGGGAGCGAGAGTCTATGAACTGTTTGAAGGCGGTTTTGACTGCCTCATCAGATTTGAAATTTTTTCCTTATAAAAAGTTATCAAAATTTTGAAAAAAGTGGTAATCGGTTGGGGCAAGATCTGGAGAGTATGGTGGGTGACGCAGAGGTTCCAGTCACAGCTCCTCTAACTTGGCGATCGTTTGATGTGCAGTGTATGGTCTAGCGTTATCCTGAAGGAGCAGTGGGCTAGAGCAATTCATCAGTAGCGGTTGTTTAATGGCGAGCTTTTCCATCATTGTTTGCAATTGTTGGCAATACAAGCCTGCAGTAATCGTCTGGCCTGATCTCAAGAACCTGTAGTGGATAACACCAGCACTGGTCCACCAACCACTAACCAGAATCTTCTTTTTGGTCAGTTTTCGCTTAGGGCAAGGTTTTGCCGGTTCTCCAGGGTCAAGCCATTGTGATGATCGCTTCCGATTGTCATATAGGATCCATTTCTCATCACAAGTCACGATACAGTTCAAAATCCCCTTATTATTGTGGCGATTAAGCAAAGAAACGCAGCAAGCAACGCGTGTTTGTTGGTTTGCTTCAGTCAATTCGTGCGGTACCCACTTTTCGAGTTTTTTAATTTTTCCGATTTGGCGCAAGTTGATAAGTATCGTTTTGTCACTTACGCCGAAGGCTGCTGCTAATTCAGAAGTGGTTTGAGATGGATCCGCTTCCACTATCGCCTTCAATTCTTCGTTATTCACTTGAGTATCAGGTCGTCCACAAGGCTTGTAGCTTATAGATGCTAACGATGGTGTGTGTAGTAGGGTACGTGTACCTAGCTGGAGGTAAATAATAATGCGTGTTCTATGCTCCTGAGTCGATAGTCGAATGAATAATTTATTTACAAAATTCGGGTTTATATACAGTGGTTAGGGACAAACAGATAGCCAAATAAGGTAATGTTCTCGTTCCTGTGTTTTGATTGGCTGGCGCGGTGCGACACTGCTCCCGTGTCCCGATATGTTTCCTAATTTGGAGTTGTAGACGAATAGCGCGTGCGATGTAAGTTGATGACCAAATATGGTGATGAATTTTCAGCGCGACGTATTCTGTAGTGGCTACAGTACTCCCTCCTTAGCGAAAGCGTACCGGTAACTTGATGTTCCTTCCGGAGCGAGTTTGTCTTGTGGCGGGAAGAAGCGCTGTATCAGGCGCGGCCGGGATGCGTAAACTGGATCGCGCGGGCGGTGTGTGCGATGCGGGCGGCTCGCTGCTGGCACGCGGCGGCGGGTCATTGACGTTATTTAACGCGCGGGCGATTGCGGTTGGAATGGGATTGCAGTGCTGTGTGATGATGATTTGTGATGACGAATCCGGGAGTAAAGTGTCTTGATGTGAACTATCTTGAAAATCTTCTATAATGTAGGCGGGCTTCAGTCGGTCGATCGAAATAGTAGATTGTCGGTTCGGTAATTGAAGTTTGAATAGCTTGTCGGTTCGTGAAAGTATTTTGTATGGGCCTTCATATGGAGTTTGGAGTGGTTTTCGAACTGCATCAGTCCTGATGAAGGCGTGACTACATGTTTTCAAATCCTTGTGAACGAAAATACGCCTGCTGTTTCGATGTGACGTCGTTGCGTTTCGTGGCTTGTTGTCGTCTATTATTTTTCGTAGTTTTTCGACGAAGTTGTAGTCCAGGGTGTTTTCTGGTGATGGCGAGGTGATGAAGAAGTCTCCAGGAAGTCGTAGGTTGCAGCCATAGGTCAGTTGCGCGGGCGTAACTCCATTTTCGCGTAGGGCGGTTCTAAGTCCCAATAGTACTGTTCCGAGTTCGTTGACCCAATTGGTACTTGCGCTGGTGGGCTTGGCACGGAGTGCAGCTTTCAGACAACGGTGGAAACGTTCCAGGATCCCGTTCGATTGAGCATGATAGGACGAAGTTCGATTCCGTTGACAGCCCATGAGGTTCATAAGTTTGGTGAAAAGTTCACTTTCGAACTGGCGGCCTTGATCGGTAGTTACGGTGATCGGACATCCAAATCTTGTGATCCAGTGGTCGTACACTGCTTTTGCGACGTTTTCGGCTGTTATATGGTCTGTTGGTACACATTCTATCCATTTCGTAGTTCGGTCGATCATGGTGATGAGATAGCGATGTCCTTGAGCGGTGGTTTCGAGAGGTCCGACTATGTCGACGTGCAAATGCTCGAATCTGTCCGTAGGCGGGAATTCGGCTAGTTTGCTTTGAGTATGTCGATGTATCTTGCTTTTCTGGCAGGGAATACAAGTTTTCGCCCATAATCCAATGTCCGTGTTCATTGACGGCCAAAAGTACTTCTGTGCTATTATTTTTCTCGTACTGCGAATTCCGGGATGGCTTACGTTGTGAATTGCGTCGAAGACTTTTCGGCGAAAGTTCGCTGGTACATAAGGGCGAATTTGCGATGTCGACGTTTCGCAGTAGGTAGCGATGTTTGTACCGGGAATCGTGAGTTTCTTGATCGCGAGATTTGGCTGTTGTAGTAATGATGGAATAGTGCTATCTTGATCTTGTGCGCGTGACAGTTCTTCAAAGTTGATGGTAGACGGACAGGTAATTGTTTCAATTCGGCTAAGTGCGTCGGCAACGGTATTTTCTTCTCCATGGATGTGTCGTATGTCTGAAGTGAATTCGCTAATGAAGGCTAATTGTCGCGTTCGCCGTGGTGTCTCGGTCGCGGATTGTACCTTGCCCATTGCGTATGTCAGTGGCTTGTGATCAGTGAAAATAATAAGTTGTCGTCCTTCGAATGTTTTTCGGAAATGTTTCATAGACATGTAGATTGCGAGTAGTTCTCGGTCGTACGTCGAATATTTCTTCTGTGCGTCGCTGAATTTTTTCGAAAAGTAGCCAAGTGGTTGCCATGTGTTGTTTATGTTTTGTTGAAGTACTGCGCCGGCGGCGGTGTCCGACCCGTCGGTGAAAATAGCGAGAGTGGCTTCGTGCGATGGGTGGGCGAGCAGAGCAGCGTTGGTGATGCTTGCTTTGCATGCCTCGAATGCTTTCGTAGCTTCGTCGTTCCAAGTGATTGGTGTTTTGTCACGTTTCTTCGAATTGTGTAGAAATGAATTAAGCGGTGCTTGTATGACGGCGGCGTTCGGTATGTGCTCACGGTAGAAGTTAACCATACCGAGAAATCTTCTAAGTTTTTCTATTGTTTTTGGTCGTGGATATTCTGTGATGACCTTGACCTTTTCTTCGGGTGGTTTGATGCCGTTTTGTGAAACTGTGTAGCCAAGGAATTTAACTTCTGTCTTGCCGAGGTTGCATTTGGCGGGATTTATAGTGAGGCCATTTTCTTCAAGTCGTCGGAGAACTTGTCGTAGATGGTCGCGATGTTGAGTTTCTGACGAGGAAGCTACCAGTAGGTCGTCGAGGAATGGGAAGACGAAATCGAGTCCTCTGAGTACTTCGTGGATGTACCGTTGAAAAGTTTGACCGGCATTCTTCAAACCTGGAACCATTTTTGGGAATTCCCATAATCCCATCGGTGTTATTATCGCAGTTTTCTGAACATCTTCTTCACGAACTGATAGTTGGTGGTAGGCACGATTTAGGTCGATGGTAGAGAATATTTTCTTGCCGGAGAGTTGGTATGTGAAATCTTTAACACGTGGTACGGGATATCGGTCTGGTTTCGTGATGGCGTTTAGTCGTCGGTAGTCGCCACAGATACGGATGTCGCCATTCTTCTTAGGTACGATGTGGAGTGGTGATGACCAAGGGCTTTTGCTTGGGCGGCATATTCCTTGTTGCATCATATCTTCGAATAGTTTTCGTACTTGTTCATAGCGATGAGGCGCGATCGGGCGAGCGCGGCAGAAGACTGGTGGGCCTTGAGTTTCGATGTAGTGTTCAACAGCTGTTTTCGGGTTAACTTTTGTCGGTGTTAGGCGAGTGATGCCGGGAAATTCAGCTAGTATGTCGTGGTATGACTGTTGAACGTCGATACTTCGTATAGTCGGGAGTGCTTGAGGCGCAGACTGGAGCGTGAATTTGGAGATTCGTGATTCCATCAACAAGTCTTCGATTTGTGAGGTCTACGACGAGCTGGTGGTGTTTGAGGAAGTCGGCTCCGATGATAGGCTTCGAGACGTCGGCGACTATGAATTTCCATTTGTATGGACGGCGTAGGCTGAGGTCGAGTTCGAGCGTTTTTTCTCCGTAGGTATTTATCGTAGTGTTGTTCGCGGCGTACAGCTTGAAAGGTAGAGGCGTCGATTGCTGGCCTGCTCTGCGTGGTAGGACGGAAATATTTGCACCGGTATCGACGAGGAATGATAAGCCTGTCTTCTTATCAGTGACGAATAGGCGGTATGTTCCGGCGGCGTCGCTGTTGTCTGTCGATGCGAGAGTTCTAGCTTCCTTGTGGCAGGTCGTCGTAGAACGGGCAGGTGACGTGGGACGCGGTAGAGGGATTCGTGAGCGGTGATGAAAATGTGCCGGACGGTGATGACTCGACTGACGATGTTGATGGCTGTACCCGGTGTTTGACAAAGTGGCGGATCTGACTTTCTTGAGGTGCGCGATTTCTTGTGATAGTTTTCGAAGACTCTGGACGAGCTCTTGATATTCTTGAACGGTCGTGGACATCGTAGTGCTTGGTACATACAGTGCCGGTGAAATGAAGTGCACGATAAAAGTAACGCTGGTTGCGTAGAGATGAGCTGGAGTTCCTGGTGCACGGCGCGCTGCCGGGCAGAATTTTCTTCCGGTGGCAGCTGGACGTGGGTGCGGAGGATGTGGGCTCGATGAGTGCTTCTACATCACTTGCTTAGGACGTCGCGTTGGTTGACGCTGGAGCTGGTGGTCCGCGTGTCGCGTGACACGCGGAGTCGTCGGCGGTCACCACTGTATCACGTCGGGGTCACCACTGTAGCTTATGAATGCTAACGATGGTGTGTGTAGTAGGGTACGTGTACCTAGCTGGAGGTAAATAATAATGCGTGTTCTATGCTCCTGAGTCGATAGTCGAATGAATAATTTATTTACAAAATTCGGGTTTAGGATTACTGGTAATTGAATGCTATCATCTCAGGGGGTTGTAGGTACTGTTATTTGGAATTGATTTAACCCTATAATGTATTATCCAAAAGTTAACCGTTTAAGAGATATTAAATATTTTAATTTTTTTTCAATTATTTTTTTATTTCGGGATCAATGTTTTTTTTTAAAAAAAGTTACCATCCAAGTCACTTTCTTTTTACAGTTTATCAAGGGTGACTATGTAGCATTCATTATTAGCTCTAATATCAGAGAAATTGTTATCCGTTTCGGAATAGGAGTTCTAAACATAACATAATTGTCAATTTTTTTGAAAAAATGTTTCAAAAGAAGTAAATTATGTCATAAAAATTGCTAGTGTTTGATTGTGCAGATTATTAGAAAAACTTCTACATTTTATTAGCTTTCTAACGAGGTATAAAAAACTAAACTGAATTTGAAATTGACTGGAAAATCGTAATGACAAAGAGAGAATGTGGGGTCATGTTAAAATACTATTAGTGAAAAAACATGCATCTCTTTGATGAAGTAATAATAAAACTATTGTTTCAACCAAAGCACTTTAATAAAACACTAAACATTTTTTATAATTCATGTTCTACATGGCTACCACCATTGCGTACGCAAGTACGCATTCTTTTGCGCAAATGGGTTTTCACTATGCGGCTTGTCAAACTATTTCTAATTTTCTCTGCTGCGCTGCATATCCGCTGTCTCAATTCTTCTACTGTTTGCACAGGACCCAATAACTCATCGTAAACGAGGCTCTTCATGTGACCCCACACGTAAAAATCCATAGGGGTGATATCAGGGCTCCTTGCGGGCCACGGAATGGGTCCTCCTCTGCCAATCCATCTGTTGGGATAGTTTCTATCTAGCCAATCCCGTACACACCGAGTATAATGAGCAGGACAGCCATCATGTTGAAATGTCATGTTTCGCCTTGTTTCTAATGGTACATCCAGAAGTAAGCCAGCCATTTCTTCTTCTAAAAAGTTGTAATAGCTTTCGCCATTTAAATTTTGTGGCAGGAAATAAGGGCCAATTAAATTATTATCAATTATCCCTATCCACACGTTGAGAGATATACGCCGTTGACTTTTGCCTTCTTTTTTTTTATTTGGGTTTTTGTCGGCTTTTGGAGCCCAAAAATGAATATTATGGTAGTTAGTAATACCGTCTTGGTCAAATTTAGACTCATCAGTCCACATAATTTTCTTTAAATAGGAGGGATTCTCTATGTCTGCATTCAATAAAAATCTACAAAAATCTAACCTCCTTACAGGATCGCCTTCCTCTATCTTTTGCACAGGGGTATAATGGTAGGGGTACAATCTTGCGCTATGCAATGTGTACCAAACTTTCCATTGGGAAATTCCAAGACGCGCTGCCACAACCGTCGTCGAAGTAGTCGGGTTTTCTTGGAAGTGGCGAAGGATTTCTTCTTCATCTTCAGGGTGATAAATGCGGGGTCTGCCAACATCACTCACTCGTCTATGGACACTTCCTGTCTCACGTAAACGCCGATATACGCTGTCGAAGACTCGAGCATCGGGCAATCGTCGACGAGGATATCGCGATTGATACTCTACGCGAGCATGTGTTGCAACGCAGTTACAAGCGCCATAGCATAACAGCATGTCTGCATACTCTTCATTTGAAAATTCACGAGCCATATCGATCAGTCCTTTTTCACGCCAAGTTCACGTTGGGAAAAATCACAGAGTCCAGTTCACTTGCCAAGTCACAGATTATTTATCAGGTCAGGTCCGTGTAACAAAAGCCGGGTCAAAGTTTAGTAGATGGAAAATGTAAAAGTAGCATAAGTTAACTGTACGAATCGCACAAGCTGACTAGCAGTGGCACAGTAGCAATTACCTACCTGACTGAACCAAGACAACTTCCCATGGGATAATTTGGAGGTTACTTTTGTTAAGCGCTGATCACACCGCCCTACTTATCGTGTCCGATTTTATGTACAATGCGTGTTTTGAAAGATTACATTAAAATTGTTCATTACAAGACAGGCAATGTACATCAAATCGGACACGATTAGTAGGGTGGTGTAATTAGCGCTTTAATGCTATCTCACTCACACATAGGGCAAGTGCGAGCGAGATAACAAGATAATGTGTCGCACGTGCAGGACCGATATGGCAGGCAGGTAGAGACACCCGACCCTATTGATATTGTTCATTGCATTCTTAGAACTGTCCACCAGGTTCGTTTCTTATCGTAAATTTTTAAGAATAATACAACTTAAATAAAATCTTTATACCTTGTTAGAAAGCTAATGAAATGTAGAAGTTTTTCTAATAATCTGCACAATCAAACACTAGCATTTTTATGAGATAATTTACTTTTTTTGAAGCATTTTTTCAAAAAAATGGACAATTATGTTATGTTTAGAACTCCTATTCCGAAACGGTTAACAATTTCTCTGATATTAGAGCTAATAATGAATGCTACATAGTCACCCTTGATAAACTGTAAAAAAAAACTGATTTGGATGGTAACTTTTTTTAAAAAAAAAAGATTGGTCACTAAATAAAAAAATAATTGAAAAAAACTAAAATATTAAATATCTCTTAAACGGTTAACTTTTGGATAATACATTATAGGGTTAAATCAATTCCAAATAACAGTACCTACAACCCCCTGAGAGGATAGCATTCAATTACCAGTAATCCTGTATACAGTGGTTAGGGACAAACAGATAGCCAAATAAGGTAATGTTCTCGTTCCTGTGTTTTGATTGGCTGGCGCGGTGCGACACTGCTCCCGTGTCCCGATATGTTTCCTAATTTGGAGTTGTAGACGAATAGCGCGTGCGATGTAAGTTGATGACCAAATATGGTGATGAATTTTCAGCGCGACGTATTCTGTAGTGGCTACAGGCTCATTGTGTAAATCGAAATTTCCAGAACGGAAACGTTGAAACCAAAAACGCACCGTTCGTTTGTTAGCGGTGCCGCCATACACGTCGTTAATTCTTCGAGTCGTTTCTGCAGCACTGGTGTCACGGTGGAACTCGTATTCGTAAATACCGCGAATTTTCAATTTGTCCATAGTTGTTGTTATAGCAATGTTGAAACTCAAAAAAATGATGTTAAAACAAATGAAATACGAATTTTAAAACAATATTTTTCTGGCTTTATTTCGAAATAAATTTGAATTTGGAATTCCTAATGAAACGCAAGATATTTGATTTTAAAGTTGCCAGTATTGAAAATCGGCAATTTCATATGTAAGGACCTAATATTATATTTGTCGTACTCGGCTATGGTAGTCCTTTTACACAGTAAAAAAATCTAGGTCTATGATCTTGCCAGTTGACAACTGGCAAGATCATAGACCTAGATTTTTATGTTTACTTTCATTTATATACGTAGGTATCATTTTATAGGGTGCCGTGTGGTTCCCGGCAGAGTAGAATAGGACCACTTCAAGTCATCCCGTGGATGTCGTAGGAGGCGACTTAGGAAACACAAGCTAAACAAAGCTTATAGACATCAATAAGACCTCTCCAACTCGTCTGGCCAGCGTGGAGAGTGTAGGCCAAATTCTCATACTGCTCTGGCTAATATTTGGCTCTGGTATCTGGTAGTACAGAGAGAGTCGTGCTCCTGCTTTAGAGACTAAAAAAGACCTGATGATGATGATGATGATGACGTAAGTAGGTAAAAAGTACTGATAGAGCCTATCTCTGTCTCATTCCGTTACTCATAACATTTAACTTTTTACTACTAATGCTGAGAATGTTTTTATCCGTTATTGTTGCGCATATTCGCTAAATGCAGTTTATTTAGTCCAAGCAATGAATAAAATGAATTAGGAAATACAAGCTAAACAAAGCTTGGACATCAGTGAGAATTCTCCAACTCGTCTGGCCAGCGTGGAGAATGTAAGCCAAATCCTCGTGCCTGCCCTGGCCAAGTATGGCTCTGGTAGTACAAAGAGGGTCGTGTTCCTACAGTGGAGACTAAAAAAGACCTGATGTTGATGATGATGAGTGAATTAAAAGCCTATTCCAGAGATAAATTCGGAGCGCTCGCCCATAGAAGACCGGCAGTTGTCTAACGAGTCTGTGTCGTCCGCGGAGAGCGTGACCGGCACTCTGCACCTCACCGAGCACTCCACGTACGCCCGCCGGAAGCTGGACCAGCTGCAGGAGAGGCACAACAACAAGATTCAGGTCACTACTTATAATCTTTATTAAGCCATAATAAACATCAATTACAGTTTATGATAAACAGTTTAATTTTAAGCTCCTTCCTCCATCTGTCAACAGACCATCTGTGAACAAGACGCAAGTCTACATGCTATGTTAAGGGGATACATGTGGCCAGTCCAGTCCATGTGTTCAAAGGAGACGGAAATATTTAAAATTTTGTTTTTGTGAAGCCCTAGATAACTCTTTAAACTATTTTATGAACTACTGTTTACAGTTTAAAATGAGAACGTTAAGATTTTCTTAGCTTATTTGCGGAAAATGGCCTTTTTTTGGCAAACGCTAAGAAAAGCTTATCATTCTTACTTACAACATTATACTAATTATGCAGAGATAATTTAAAAAAAAATTCATTGACAGGCTTTAGCAGCCCTCCGAGCGTCTCTCAAACCCAACTCTCCAGCACTGTCGATGTTGGAGAACGAAGTGGAAAAGTTGGCGGGAGAGCAGATGCGACTGGAGGCGCACCTGGCGCGTACCGACACCTGGGCAGAACACCTGGGGCGGTGGCGCGCTTCTGTGCACAGTGCCGAGGTGAGGTGTTGTCGGAGATTATTAATTTAACGTGGAAGGGTCATACGCGTAATAAATCGAACCACAGGCTATACTAGATCACTATATTATAATAAAATTAAAATAACAGCCAAAGAACAAAAAAAATTTTTGGCATTTCCATAGAAAAGTGTACGGCCGGCCGGACGTTTTGTATGGAAACGCCAAATTTTTTTTTGTTTTTACGGGATATTCTAGAGTATAGCCCGTGGTTTGATTTATTACGGGCACGAGTATGTCCCTTCCGCTTTGTATAACATTACAATGTCAAGAAAAATATCTAAATTAGTAATGTGAAGAAAATTTTTTCACCACGAGTGAGATTCGAACTCACGCCTCTCAAGTCTTAATAGTTCTTAAGTCTTAGTAGCCTTAAGGCTACTAGGTGGTGTTTAAAAACAGATTATAAAAACTGAAAAATTTAAATTAAATTTGAAAATTTATTTTGTTATTTTAAAACAAAAACAATTTTTTTATTTTATATTATAGTTATTTATGCAACTGTGGTATAATAAGAGGTGTTAAAACACAAATGTAGGTTTATCACACGAGGCGAAGCCAGTGTGATAACAATAGTATCATATGAGTGTTTTAATACCTAATTATTAACAGTTGCATACAATACTTTATCTACACCCATGATATTAATCCTGTATAAAAGGTTCTGAAACCATAGGGTAGGTTCAGTGTTGTAAGAACTGTATGTAAATTCATTGTAAGTTTCATTACTGTATATCTAATACAAACAAGCCATGTATAAGTAATAATAGAATTATTTATTGTAATAATTTATTTACATTTTGGATCTTACAAATAACACATCTTCAGAAAATGATGTACTACTCTTTGATATTTTCCAATTAATTAAATCTTAGTACGCCTTTTCATATTGTTTTCTCGACTTTTCTGGTAATAATTGGTTAGAAATGTCCTTTGCTGCATTAGAAATATCTGGTGGTGTATTCTCAAAGCTTGTATCACTCATTTTGTTACACAACAAAGTAATAATATTTTGAAATGATATTAACGAACAAAAATGGCAGGATACGACGTAAATTCAAATAATGTGGTAGTGAAACGCGCGTGCAAGACAATGGTGCCATTTTTCAAACGCGGTGTCACTAATCGAACGTTTTTTTGTAAGGAATAATCAATCGTTTACGTGAATCCGCGTTTCAAAAATGGCACTTAGGTTCTTATTTTTAAATTCATACGACTAAAGATAGAGGGATCGAGTTTGCGTTGCATAATGAAATTTAGTACAACATTATATCACGCTTTTGGATGATAACATAGGTACTTCATTTCTCTTTGGGATGATATTATGGTTACTATGACACTGGTTGTTATAATGTTGGCAATAAGCTAAATGTTTCAGAAACTTTTATAGAGGATTTATAGAATGATGGGTGTAGATAAAATTTGTTACAATTACAGGGCCCATCCTAAATAGCAAATTCAATAGAGACTTCTGGTCTTATAGGTATGTTATAGTGGGCATTAATTAAGGCCAATCCGTTCAGTCTTTCCTTATATATGGTGTTCCTCAGATTTAGAGGGAGGTTTGAACCCCCAGATCCAAACGTCCCAAGGTTTTCCAATACGACGTAGCGTGTATAATGTTTTAAAATTACTAATAATTGAGCACTATTACAGATCGTGGAAGAATCAAAGCCGCCCCAGTTCGTGATAGTGGTGCACATGGCCGAGCAGGAGGCGGGCGACGACGACCAACCGGAGCAGATCTCCACTGGCTGGGTGCTTCTCAAAACGCTGCACGAGTTTCAGGTGCGTACTCCATATGTCCTGCAGCTGCTCCTTTATGTCACTATCGTTGTACGTAACTTTCGTTTTTGAAACGTTTCGTTTTTAAACGTTTTGTTTTCATCGTTTATATGGGAACTTTCTCCTCGCATGACGGCAATGATCATATGTTTATGTTATATGTATTTTTTTACAGGAATTACATCGAAAACTTAGGCCTATGTGTTCAGAACTAAAAAACGTGGAGTTACCATCCAATTCGTTCAAATTTCTGTTTGGAAAAAACGATAAAAATACGTTGGAGAAGGCGAAACTGTTGATCCAGAAATATTTAGAGGTAAGCGTATTTTTTTTCTTTTTATCAGCTAAGGCTGGGTGTCAACTATGTTGAAGTTAAGATCCTAATTTTAAATACATTGCCTGATTTGAAGGAAAGATGAAGTTTTGCCTATAATCACCACACTGGGCAGATGGATCGCAGTAGATGGTATAAATTCGTTAGACAGAGGGACGCTATTCCCAGTTTTACTTTTAGTCGCCTCTTATGACAACCGAAGGAGAGGAAAGGAGTGATGACAAATTGTATTTTACTCTGCCGTCACCACACGGCTAATCCGTAAAAAATAACAAGCTTATACTTCAATTTTAAATTCTACAAAAATGTGCTTGTTGCATACTCAATTGTTGAGAGTGACAAATAAATTCCATCTTATATTAGACTATGTCGCAGTTATATTATAAGGTTCTTACAAATCCAATGACTTTGAACGAATTGTCTACTTCTTCTATCGTGTCAATGGCAATGGATTTAAAGTGTTTTGGCCCAGAAATTCGCCACATCTAAAGCCCTTTGGTTCGCCTCCATTAGATCCTCTCTAGAACAAGGGGCATGACAGCAGATGTTCCATGGACTGGATGCATTCAGTCTACAATCTGTACGGATAGTTTTATTGAATAATCCATAATCTACATATTTTAATATTGTTTTCAGTTTGTTTTAGAAGACGACAGACTGAATCAAAGCGAGGCTCTATATACGTTCCTTAACCCAAGTACTGAGTACCTGAAGCAGGGAGACTTACCAAAGAAAAATAAGTTCTCTTTTTCAACTTTATTTAAAAGGTATATAAAATGAAGTATCATTAGAGTTGCTACACACTTATTCGAATAGAATAGAATTATTCCCCAAATACAAGACAACGCAATAAATGTAAACGATTGTTATTCCTACACACTTATTTATTTATTTATTTATCAAACTTTATTGTCCAAAGTAAAAATATACTTTTAACAAATGGCGGACTTAATGCTAAAAGCATTTTCTCTCAGTCAACCATAGGGATAATCTTATTCGGGCCGGCTTTGTCGGTTCAGCAGTATATGACGAACAAAGCCGACCCGAATCAATTAAATATATCGCCTTTTTTTTTACAAATATTCATCTACATATTTCGATTCTACCGCCAGGCTTTGACGATTAATGCCGGCCCGAATAAGTGTGTAGGAACTCTTATAATTTTTTTATTATCATTTTATATGAATAAGGGGGTAAAAAATTGGTTGTTATTTGTATGATGATTTCTACAGCACGAGTAGCGAAGTAACTAATAGATCGTCACAAGAAAAAGACACGTCCTTCACCCATCTGTCTGCCGACGAAGACGAAATCTCGCTGTTACTGGAAGGCAACGGCGACCCCGCTAAGATGACCAATTCTATGCGAGGTTAGTTATATTATCAAGGAAATCTTGAAAAAAGTCGTTAAAATATCACATTTTTATTCTATGAATACGTAAAGAAAAACAGTAAAATAAATTTAAATTATTAAATGAGTTTTCCCAAATGCGCAACACCTGGTGGTAGCACAAAATATGTAGTCCAATGAACTGTTTATGTTGGACAGTATTTTGGCAGTTATTTCTGTTGTCTGAAAAGCTTGTTAATCAAATAGATATGGATATTGTGAATATTTGGCGCATACTCCACCGACAAGAGCCACTAAGCTCTTAAATAAGAAGAAGAAGAATTATGAATATTATTAAACGGTATACTTACGTAATATAGTAGGAAAAGCCAACCAGGTTTCGATTTAGACGATCATCATCAGGCTGACGACGGTTTCGGTGCCATCCCTGCACTATTTACGTGAATAAACCGTTTAGTAATTGTTCACACCTTAGTTTAACCCCTCTATCGGGGTATCGTAGGTATAATTTTTTCATTGGTTATGAACTTAATAGGTTATGAACATAACGACAAAGTTAATGGATTCAGGCGTTACCTTGGGTAAGTTAAAGTTACATGTCACTTGATTACACAAAATAATCGAAATCAAGTGCTATTTGATTTGTTCGTGTTTGTGAAAAATTTCATGAACTTTGGTTCATGAATTTTTTTCTATTTAATGTGATAACTATTCTAGAATTGCCCTGTTAATCTATATCTATACTTCTATACTAATATTATAAAGAGGAAAGATTTGTACCTATTTTTTATGTTTGTATGTTTATAATGAATAGGCTCAAAAAGTACTGGGCCGATTTAAAAAATTCTTTCACCGTTGGAAAGCTACACTATTCCCGAGTGACATAGGCTATGTGTGTACCACGGGCGAAGCCGGGGTGGACTGCTAGTGGTCAAATAAAATGAAAAATAAGAATATTTGTTGACTCAAGTTTGACCACTGACTCTAACACCCTGTTAGGTGGTCAGACAAGCAATTTTGCTAGATCCTGGATAAAGGTCGTATCCTTTAATTTTGGAAATCCTTGCAGGAGGCCTACCCCAGCTCCGGATCTAGGGGAGGGAGGGGGGGGGGGCATGCCCCAGGCTGAAAGGTCGCAGGGGCGGCAAAATCGAATATCCGATTCTTTGCCCCTCCTAAAAAAGGGGGTAGATCCGGGGCTGCTATACCCAGTTGGCTTCTTGCGAATGCAATGATGATTTGTTGATTGTCAGGGGCGGCAGTTATGGGCGAGGAGCGAGACAGTATAGCGGAGCCGCTGTACGCGCTGCTGAGTGAAGTGTTCGACATGCGCGGCGTGTTCCGCTGGCTCAGGAAGACGCTCGTCACCTTCGTGCAGATCACGTACGGCAGGACCATCAACAGGTCGGTATATATACGTACAGGACGACTTCATTCATTGTACAATAGCGGCGCCGCTGGGCGAGCTGCTAAGTCTAGTTTGAAACTTGGTTGCGATGACGGCCGGAGGGGACTCGACTCTACATGTATATAATGTCATTTTACTATTGTGAATTTAATAGGTATTTACTTAGTCTGGCCATAAATACTGTTACAATTAAAAATAAACAAAATATTACATTTGAATTTGGAATCCGTTATTTTTATATGATTTTTCATTGTCTTTTCTTATTTTGGCGCCAATACATTGTACAATATTTTGCGATATTAAAATGGAGTGGGGTGATAAAGAGAACCGAATCGCCGTGATTGCATTACACAAAGTAGGTATGGAGCCAAATGCAATTTTTAAAACTCTCCATACGCTTGGTATTTGTCAAATGTTTGTGTGCCGGGCTATTAATAGGTTATATTATATAACCTAATATATAGGTATATTAATAGGACCTCCTCTGTTTGTGACAGAAAGAGATCTGGCCGTCCACGTAGTGTTCGTACGAAGAAGGTGGTCAAAGCAGTTAGAAAAAGAATTAGAAAAAATCCTGTCCGAAAGCAAAAGATTTCATCACGGGAGATGAAGATAGCACCTAGAACCATGTCGCGTATTTTAAAAGATGACTTAGGACTTGCAGCCTATAAGAGACGTACTGGTCATTTCTTAATTGATAAATTTAAAAAGAATAGGGTGGTAAAATCGAAACAACTACTGAAGCGGTATGCAAAGGGAGGTCACTGAAAGTGAAAGAAAATGAAGAAAATTTTTACAATTGAGCAACATTTTAACAAACAAAATGACCGTATTTATGCTTAAAGCTCTAAGAAAGCTTCCCAATTAGTCAACAGAGTGCAACGTGGTCATTATCCGACTTCAGTGATGGTTTGGTGGGGTGTTAGCTATGAAGGAGTGTCTGAGCCATACTTTTGTGAAAAAGGTATCAAAACATCGGCACAAGTGTGTCAAGATACCATTTTTGAGAAGGTAGTTAAGCCCCTTTACAACACCATATTCAATAACCAAGAATGGTCCTTCCAGCAAGACTCGGCACCGGGTCACAAAGCTCGGTCCACGCAGTCTTAGTTGGAATCGAACGTTTCCGACTTCATCAGAGCTGAAGACTGGCCGTCGTCTAGTCCCGATCTTAATCCGCTGGATTATGATTTATGGTCAGTTTTAGAGAGTACGGCTTGCTCTAAACGTCATGATAATTTAGAGTCCCTAAAACAATCCATATAATTGGCAGTGAAGAATTTTCCCATGGAAAGAGTGCGTGCTTCTATTGATAACTGGCCTCAACGTTTAAAGGACTGTATTGCAGCCAATGGAGATCAAAGTGGTCTCCATAATAAGCTTTTTTTATATTTTAAATTGTTTTATATTTATGTATTAATTTAACGCATTGTAAAAGTAATAAATGTTATCTGCAATAGAAAAAATTTATCTGCAATAGAAATTTTCTTTTCCTTTTTTACAATATTTATGGCTAGACTAAGTATATGAGAATCACAAATTGAGTCAAAAACGAACCTACCTTTGTTCGGTTTTCGGCATCAACGGTTGACCATTATCAAGCATTTAATCTTTAGCTTAAACCCCAAAGCGCACCCGGGCTCCGAAGCAGCACAGCTGCAGATGCAATAGAAAACGCGCTAACAACAGAAACAGATGCACTAGCTACGTATTGAATGCATTACACATTTAAATTGCGCGTGTCTGTCCTTGCACTTCACTGATAAATGTGTAATAAATATATAGGGACAAATTACACTGATTGAGCTAGCCCCAAAGCACAGAATTAATAAGAGTATTACATACAGTACGGAATCTCCTGATGTCCACGCAATATGCGTCCCCGTTCCCCGTCCCCGCACCTCTCCCCCGTTCTCGCTTTGTCGAGGGGCGAGAGCGGGCGAACACACGCATTGACGTATGCACGGATGTATAGTTTCGTTTGTAGTAATATTAGGCATAAATATATAGATAAACACCCAAGACCCAGGACATATTGAAAAAGGCCATTTCCCAACTTGCCCTGGCTAGGGATCGAACCCAAACCTTCGGAGTGGCGGACTGGCGTGTTAACACTACGCCACGGAGGTTGTAAAGATGGTAACTGATGCTTCATAGCACTGCGTAATTGCGTATATCGCCCAATCTTACCTTGTTTTTTTTTCTGGTCATGACAGGCAAATCAAGGAGACAGTGTCGTGGTTGTTCTCGGAGCAGATGCTGCACTACTACATCAGCGTGCTGCTCAAGTCGTGGTGGGGCGGCGGCGTGCTCAGCGAGACTGTACCCAACCGGAACTTACAGGACAGAGGTGCGGGTTTGTCTCACTATCATCTTAGCGTGTTCCCAGTTGCATCATTTAACTCTGCTGCTACAGAAACCGCGGCCTGCTTTGCACCTTTTTGTACTACACTTTGCACGGTTTACATTATATTATATTATCTTTGTAGTCCGGGCAATTATCTTCAAATTACAGAGGTGGGTAATCTTACATAAACTCTCATAAAAAAAAAATTGTAACCACAAATATACAACTGGTTGTTGGAGTAAATGTTCTTTTTATTTATATATAAAAGCGTGGAAGTGTGAAATGAATGTAACGTGCCCGTAAAATTAACAGGAACATAGCGCGATAGTCGACACTGTTGCCAAAATCATGATTAGATTACCTTCCTGTTCTAGAAGGTGAAGATGTCATTTTATAGTAAATTTCCTACAAATTGTTTCCTCAAATATCAACTTGTTACACGTTGACTTTTATCCTCATAACAGTGATAATTTTGAAATGAATGCGAAAGTACTGCGTATGTTTCACGACTATTTTGTATGGCTCCAGACATTTTTTTAAAACCTCGTTAATTTTCTTTTAGAACACACGCGGACGTTAGCGCTGCAACAGCTGAACGAGAGCGTGGTGGAGACACTGTCTTCACTAGTGGGAGCGCACGCGGCCGCTCGTGGCGCGCACAAGCTGTTTTACACGCTGCAGAACACGACGCACAACAAGCAGCTCTTCTATGTAAGTATTTTTACAAGCACACATTGCAGCTGAACGAGGGCGTGGTGGAGATACTGTCTCCATTAGTGGAGCGCACGCGACTGCTCGTGGCGCGCAGAAGTTGTTTACACGCTGCAGAAAACTACGCATAACAAGCAGCTCTTCTATGTAAGTATTGTCATAGACACACACTGCAGCTGAACGAGAGAGTGATGGAGACACTGTCTTCACTAGTGGGAGCGCACGCGGCCGCTCGTGGCGCACACAAGCTGTTTTACACGCTGCAGAACACGACGTACAACAAGCAAGCTAGCTGACTATTTTTAGGGTTCTGTAGTGAATAAGAAACCCTTATTGTTTCACCATGTCTGTCTGTCTGTCCGCGGTTTTACTCAGAGACTAGAAATCTGTAATTTGAGTGAGCTTGTGAACACCATTTTTCGATTTAGGGATCCGTTTGTGAAATATTTCGTTTTCAACAAAAAAATATTTTTATATTCCTTATTTATCCCATTAGTATTCCTAACTCAACCTATTGTAAAAATATTGTGTGTACGCTCTGAACAAAAATATCAGTTATAGAAATATTTTTAAGCTCAGTTAACTTTAGCTTTTATGTTGTTCTATTAAATAAAACGGCAGGAAATCTGATAAAATCATATATTAAAAAAAAAACAGATTTTAATAGAAAATAACACAAATATTCCCCAAGGGAATTTCTTTTTTTGTTGATGTCATGAACCACATGCTTCGTTTCCTTTTCAATACTAGGCTCAATAACACAATTTCTTCTTCAGTATCATAGTCACTTTCTGTGTTTGACAATAAAGATGTAGTAGAATCAATGTCATTGCTCGATAGTTTAAAATCACTATCCTGCGCTGTATTAGTCATAATATTCATTTTTAAGTTCTATTTTTTGTCACAACACCGGACAACATGACAACTCGGACGTAATATTCGATACCAACCTGAAGAATGGCTTGAATTCGGTCCGTATCCGGAGTACCGTTCAAATACGTTTACTGCGCGAAAGCGATACGAATGCGTTCCGAACACTACGTTCAGTTTTCGCTCCGTTTTCGTATGTCTGTGTGCTACAGGCGAGTGCACATCACATGCAATATCACGTATTTATCCTGAATTGTCTGTATCCCTCGAGATTACTTGTTTTTCGCAGACAATAAAAAGTGAGCTTCCCGCATAATGAGACAATGCTGAAGACTTACAATGCATTATTAAATGTAATCCAGTAAAAAAAATAACAGCTTACCATACACGGTGCACTAAACCACTGAATAACGTTTCACATGATCGAGTATTGAACTTGGCGGGGCGAATGTTTCAAATAAATCTGCTTTAAAAATAGCTTTATTTTGTCACAAGTATTTTTTATACATGACGTCCGCTTTCCTACTCTCGCATACACTCTTCACACGTCAATTTAACTCCAAATTTATCTGCACGGGAAGTATAAACATTTAGAAAATGTAGATAAAAAGAAATTCCAAAGTTACGTTTTAGTTTTTACAAAAGAACGTAAAAAATATATTATGAAAATGCATATTACGACGACGCATGATGTTGGTTCTAACGTACAAATACTAAGTCCTAATATGAGGACTAAAATGACTATAGCTGTTCCGTACGAATTGTGATTGAAATCATTTGTGGATTCTTCGACTTTTTTTGTATGGAAATTATTTGTGAATTCTTCGACTTGCTTGTCGGAGGAATTGTTTGTAGAAACGTTGACTCTCTTCTGTATGGGACAATTGTTTTTTGAAACTTCCATCTTTTCTGGCGTTTTCCTTAGGTATGAAATAGTCTGAAAAAGAAAAGATATAAAATATAATGCTTATCAATCATTAACAAAGTTTGGCAACTCAGGCCGGTGCACATGTTTACTAAGTTTTCGTGATTATTCATTTTATTAATGTACGGGGAACGGTATCAGATCTTTTAGATGCTCATAAATGGTTCATGCCGTATTAACAATGGGCATTGTTAATTTTTTTTGGAAAGCGTTATTTTGAAATCCGTTTCGAGTTACAGAGTTAATAAACAGTTGTGGGTAATTTTTTTGCCAAAATAATCAATGGTTTTGGATATTTCTGCAAACAAACGTATGACCTTTGTTTGACCTTACTCTGCGGCTGTATTGGTTTAAGCTCTGAGTCCTTTCATTAAAAAATACGAGACGCCTTTATGGTATTTATCCGTCACTGACAATAACGTCAAATGCCACCGTGTCCGCCAATCATAACTAAGAAAAGAACTTTCTGCCAATCATGGGCAACTGAATTCACTGACACTTACAAAGACTATTATGACACTGGCGTGATTTTATTTTTTAAATATGTATTAGGCTCGGCCGTTTGTTTTGTTAAGACGCGACTTTGTCTTTGACATGATTTTTATAATAATTTATAAAAAA
Source organism: Acrobasis repandana (assembly GCA_963576875.1). Lineage (NCBI taxonomy): Eukaryota > Metazoa > Arthropoda > Insecta > Lepidoptera > Pyralidae > Acrobasis > Acrobasis repandana. Next base: position 8,378,097 of record OY756218.1, read on the forward strand.
ATAACTAAGCCGTAATTTGACAAAATATTCAAATTAGGTTCTTAAAATACGCTATATTTTGATAAAAATAAAATAAAAATAGGGGTTAAAAAAATTACAAACCCCATTACTCATCATCACTAGTGCTAGCTATCTCCTGCCCAGAATCTGGCCGGTAAAAGTATGAAACAAATAAAACAAAAAAATTGAATGTCCAGTAAAAGTTATAAAATAATCCCACAGGTTTCATGCAATACTAACAAATGCTCACCATTATTAGTGCTAACAATCTAAATCGTGGCCACCGTTCGGTGACTGTGTTAACGTAGTACGTGACAAAGTTAACGTAATTTGTATTCAAAATAAAGCCTTATTGTATTGGAAATGATTAATTAATTTATGACTGCTTTGTATTATATACTTACGCTGAAGTAGGTCAAGTTTTCCGTGTTTTTGACGTATAGTATCTTTTCTCCCAAAATTGTTTCTGCAAATAAGTCAATATTGCAAATAAGATGTAACATGATACTGAACATCTCTCTGGTTAGAATTTCCCCGATTAAACTATTTCGTAAATGTCGAAACACGTAACTTGTAGAAATTTTGATCATCTAATCAGTCAAGTTGTATGGGAGACGATCACTTTATACTAAAAATTGGTTGCCTGTAAAGTCGGTATACGGGCGAAAGTTTTACGTGACAACGACTTTGCCTTTCACTTTTTATGTCTGTCTCTCTCGCACGCGTGCCTCTCACTCGCTCTCATTGTGAGCGCATAACGTGAGCGGAGCGTAACGCAGTTTCTTGAAGTGTCACCCGGCTAACCAATTTATAAGACGTTGTCACGTCAAAACTATTATTCCATGGGTATATGTTGATAGACCTTATACCTACAACTGTATAAGGTATCATCATCATCGTCTAGTCTCCACTGCAGGAGCACGACCCTCTCTGTACTACCAGAGCCATATATTAGCCAGAGCAGTCAGAGGATTTGGCCTACACTATGCACGTTGGCCAGACGGGTTGGAGAGGTTGGTGTTTAGGGTATAATTTAACTGTATTTTATTCATGTACACATAGTTACATCTAGACAATCTTTTAAAATAGTGGAACCTTTAACAACTCTTGAAGCCAAATCTAACATAATAGCATCTCTCAATCACAATTCAAAATTCAACTTGAGCTAGAGCTTTCGCAAGTCAAGCAACATCTTCTACACTTGGATGGGTAACCACAAGTGGCATAAAATTTTCTCGAGCCTTCGTGCTTCGAAAGGCACGTTAAGCCGTTGGTCCCGGCTATCATCAGTGTATGGCAGTCGTCAAGCTTTGTCGGATGCCTTACTTACTACTGAACTTACCACTACTATCGACTCCAATGCTATTTAATTCGTCTATTTCCCCTTTTCTTATCGTGATTGTATTGTAGTCCTCACTATAGCGGTACATTTCGGCTGCCAGAACATCTGCAAATTCTACTTTCCCTCGCGATTCGAATTTTCTTTGGATTTCATTCAAAAATAAAAATGCTCTGGAGCGTTGACATGACTAAAATATAGATAAAAAACGTAAATAAACATATATTTAATGAATATTTATGAGGACAAATTTTTTGATTACTTACTTTATCGGTAACACAAAAATATAAATAAGCGTTCTCCAATATGTAATGAAACAAATAATGGCCATGGTAATATGTCATCTTTCCATTCCCTGACGGGAGTTTTGACATCACTTCTTCTATTATCTCCATAAAATTACCATCACAGGAGGCGTATTTTGATTTTATGTTTTTATCACACGCTATAGCACTGAATAAGATAGGCATATTGCACTAGGTATTTAATTTTACCGCACTGTATTTTTTTTATCAATTTCAAGTCACCATTTGAACACTACTCGTGAGATTTAAAAAGACTAATTTAGAGGCACATGTTTCACTGCATTATTTTCACAAGTTTCACCTAGTTTTATTTTAGCTAGCACTATTCAATCGGAAAGTTGACACAAAAAAAATATTTTTGACAACTTTTAAAGCAGTTTTGCGTCCGGCGGACACTTCTTTACTAATAAAATTTCGCCGTGAAGCTCAACTTTTCCGGTGTATTTGACGCCCACGCGTTTCTCGTGGATGGAGAGTGCTATCACGCAGATTAGCGGGCGATCGCATTCTAAAATTATTACTTTGTCGGCGCGGTGCTAAATGTGCGCTCGACACGCCGGAATGTCTCCTTCAATCTCCGATACTCGATCGATGCAATAAGACGCGACAAATGTTTTTAAGACAGATCAGCTTCCGCATTACGTTTTACTAACCTCTTTAGACTGACTTATCAATCCTATCAATTGACATATATTTTTTCATAATAAAGTGCGTTTTATACTTTTAGATATTTGTATTATAGGTATGCAACTTTTCTGAAAGTAGGATATGTATAGAACTTAAAATCTGTCTTTCAATACATGCTATGGTAATCTTCTTCTCTGCTTCTTTCAATGTCGATCAGCTCAAATCCCAACTAATATTATAAATGCGAAAGATTTGTTTGTTTGTTTGTTTATTACATATAGACAGCGCTTAGCGTTAAGATTATACCTATTGTACATTAATTTTATAGTGCAATAAATTAAATAAATAAATAAAATAAAAATACCTCTTCACAATTAATTTATTTATTTATTTTATTTAAAAAACTTTATTGTTCCACAATAAAAAAATGGTACAATTGGCGGACTTAACGCTAAAAGCGTTCTCTCCCAGTCAATTTATCTACTGGACCAATCTTCTTGAAACTACGCATACACATAGTTAGGAGTAGTGAAAAGGACTTAGGGTACCTCCGGAAAAAAGTAATGTTCCTGTGGGATTTGGGATACCTGTAGGCGAGTAAAGCCGCGGGCAAAAGCTAGTAAGACTATATTTTTCCTGATGCCATTCAAAAGTAATATGTAGGACACATGAGCAAAGTACTCGATTCTCCCGAGGACTTCTTTTCCGCAATTTGGTCCATTGCGCTGAACCTGTTTTGCGTGTGGAGCCGGCGCCGTTATCAGTTCTCAAACCAGCCCAGCTCCTGCAGGAATCAGAGAACGCTCCCCGGCGCCCTCACGGCTTCCTTCCTGAGCAAAGTACTGTACTTACTTATAGTTTTAATTACTTCCTTTTCTTGTTCCAGGAACTATTTGAACTCGTGCTACTGGAAGTGTTTCCTGAACTAAAACGTTACACCTGAAGTTACCAACCCAGTGAGTAAGAAAGCCGTGACAATAGAATTACGAAGTATATTAAACTGTACAGGGATTTTATCCGAAATTATCGGTCGAAAATTATTTTGCTCTCTATATTTTGATACTCTCAAAGGCATTCCGTTTTGTATATATTTTAATAATCGACTGACGATCTTTGATAATTTACAACGTAATGTAATACATTTGATAATATTATTTGCCGTATAGTTATCACTGATCTCATTTTATTTTTTATGTCTTTGTAAGTACATACGAGACCTGAGACGGCCAATGTAGCTTAAATTTTAAATCTCATGATGGGAAAGCCACGTAGCTGTGTAAATGCGTGCGAAAAGCGTGGTTAGGCGTGAACATGTGTGCCATAAAATTTAAAGTAAGTATGCTTTATCATGTTACCGCCTGACATATCTTATTAAAAATATCTAAACTACTGCGTTGTTTCCCATCAGTGTGGCCTAATATATTCGTTAGTAAATATGAAGGAGTAATTACACTTTTTTGTTTTAATTTTGTTTCTTCAGATATGGAATTTTTAATGTATTAACAAACTTAGATATTGTTACTTGGGAATAGTGCCACCAGCACCACTGTTCATATATATTTTTATAGATGTACAATACAATCGACTAATCCTATACATTTGGTTAAATAGAGGTGCCAAAAATGCAGATACAGTTTAAAATAATCGTGTTAACCGAAGTTGGCTCTAGATTTCAAACACGTAGGTAAGTTTGATTCAAATTTATATTAAAAAAATCGTACCCTTGTCAGATAAAGAAAGCCCCAGATCGCTTTCACCGCCTTTGGTTCTACGAGTGTGGCAACCCTACCTGTAAATATAAACAGTACCAAATGTTGTCACACTATATTAAAATCTTCTATGTTTTTCTATACGAAAAAAAACTTAATATCATACTTAAATTAATATATTACTTATTAGGATTCTTCCAAAATAATCTTCGCATTTGTTTTTTTTATTTTGTAATTTCTAGTCTTTTTTTTTTGTTTATCAATAAGCTCACTCGGACCTACTTATTTCGAATGAATATATTAGTATAAGTAAAAAAAAATATTTACATTAAATTATCGAATTATTTGAATCTCTAATTTATACCTATTTATGTTCTCAAATATTTTGTTCCATGTAGCACTAAACAATAATAACAATCTCTTTAACAGAAAAGTGAGATAGAATAAGCGAATGACAAGTATTAAATACTTGTTTAGTCAAAAATTAAATTATTATAAAAACTACGTTGATAATTGTTTATCTGAAATAGGACAAAAATATTTTGGTAATTTAATTTTCCTTCCCACCGTATTTACCGAAATATAGTTAAATAAATATATACGTACAAATCACACAGATTGAGCTAGTCCCAAAGTAAGTTCTAGACTTGTGTTACGGGATACTAACTCAAAGATACTATATTTTATAGCAAATACATATATAGATAAACATCCAAGATCCAAGTCAATCTAAAAAAGATCATTTTCCATCTTGACCAGACCGGGATCGAACCCGAGACCTCTCCGGTGTGGTGTGACAGCGGAGAGGTGTGGCATGATGACCACTAGGCCACAGGGGTCGTCAAAAGTTAGGTAACTACTTACTTAAAAGCACAAAATTATGAACTATTACACGCAAAAAAATTATTTTGTACTCTTTTACTGAAACTTTTTGACAATTAAAACCACTTATTAAGAAAAAAATGTTTTAAAAACATACCAGTCTGTGTTGAAGCTATCTAATAAATAAGTGTTATATTTGCCGTTGTTGACTAAGAGTAACAATTATGTATGTATGAATTACTATCTGTATTGTATGTTGAAGAAATAAAGTATTATGTACATTTATATGAGATTTTATTGCTGAAATTATAAACTTGTAAGTAGTAGATTCTGCAAGCAAAACGTTCTTTTCTAATAATCTATCACTATTACTACATTACACTACTATCACGTCTTTATCCCTAATAGGGCAGACAGAGCATTTTGGGTCTTGCAGCTCTAAGCAGACAGACAGAGCCCATGGTCACAAGACCCAAAGGCCACTTTTAGCGTGATGGTGGGCGAAAAGATGGTATAAAGAAATTAAGTAGTGATTGGCTAGCAACTAGCCGCATCGCCTATTAACATTATTCGTATTTTCGCCCATTTCCTTGATCGTCTTTTACGAACTGCTCGGGAAGAGAAGCATTATTTATTTGTTTATTTAATATAAACATAGAAGTATATTTTTATGTTCTTGTTTTTACAATTTTTAAGTTTAAGTAAAGATGCAGCAGTATTAAAAATACCCTTTCATGTAAGCGTTGTATAAACTCAAAGGGTGTATGGGTTTAAAGGGACTTAATAAAACACTTATTATTCGAATAATTTCTATTATTAATTTTCAGTACAACAGTTTTGACACCACCCGAAGGAGGCTTCAAAGGTGTAAAAGCTGTTTATTTAGTAACCTATACTTCACTTAAATTTAATGTAACAAAAGTTAAAAAAGGAATAAATAAATTTGGCACGCTCTGCATGAAATTTTCTTTCCATGATACATTTAAATAATACTGATCGAATTTGAGATAATAATTTACGCATTGTGCGTTAGGTGTGTAAATATATTTGTGCATTTTCGCAGGTTAATTCGACATTGTTACAATAGCTGGCAATGACAATCATTAAATAAAAATATTAATGAATTATTATATAAATACATATACAATACATATGTATAAATTAACCTTCATCATTGATTACCCACTCAAAACTCACGAAGCATCTGGTATCACAGCACTCACATAATATTTTATCTTCTCTTTCCTTAAAAGCTATGTAACAAAACAATTTACATAAAATATGTCCTTATAACTAATACGAAAACCTCATAATATGAAAACTCCTAGCAGAAGACTTCCAAACCTCTTTGATTCAAGACAATGTGGAACTTCATAACAAGTTCCAACTTCATAACTTTATTGGAATAGTAAATTGATGATAATGAACAGGGGCGGATTTAGTCTTTGATTTTTGTCTATTTCTTCATTTTTTTTACACATTTACAAACTAATTTGGACTAGTAGGCGCTATTAAAGTATCAAAATAATAAATTTACATGACATTTTAATTTCTTTTTTACACGGCCTTTACGTGTCAATAGTTAAGTATAGTTTATCGAATACGCATACATTTTATATGTTACAATATTTTAGTATACACATATGCTATATTCTTTTTAAGAAAAAATAGCTGAGTGGACGATTTGAATCGATCTATTAATAAAGTATGTACTTAGTTAAAATCAAGACAAGACAAATGGCGTGCGGTTTTCCATCCATTTTAATCTATTTAATTGAAAATATTCCGGAATGTAGTAAATAAATGCATGTAGTCGTTTATCCGTTGTCTTCCGTCCTAACTCTACCTTAGATTAAAACACCCTGTGAAACTTCATACCGTCTGCTGACGCCTGAATTAAACCAGAAACGGGCAGTAAATTATTATATTGGCAATCTATGTTTGAAACAAACTTTCTTAATTTTAACCAGAAATCACATTAATTAAAGCAATTATTTGTTATTACTTCTAACAATAATTATTGGCTAAAATTGTTCTGATATGAGGTTTGCATGCTTGTGGTAATCTTACACACGGACTGAAGTGCATCGGTTCAAAATTTTAAATGAAAACAAGATATACTATAACGTATTATGATAAATAAACTATTATTTACAATGCAATATTCATATCGATTTGTGTGGCAAAAAATGTCGTAAGTAATTAAAACTAATTATTTACATTGATATTTTATTGTCACCATATTTTTCCTGGTGAATTACTTCTAATAGTGATATTTATTAAAGAAAACCGCAAAATAAACTTCTCTTTTTGTTTGTTCATTTGTTTAAACTGCGTGAATCCAGGAGCTTGGATAAACCTACACCCCATTCTTACAAAAAGTTGTGTATTCATGTTTGTGATCCCATGCCCTCTACACGTCTATTATATACCAAACTATTAGAGAATAAATATATATATAACAGCCGCCTTAGTTCGTCCCTCGAGCCAGAGGGATCATTAAGCGGCTTGTATAAAAATAATAAATATTATATTATATTCCTAATTTTTCCCATTCACTTACAAAATAATACTGGTAATTAATCCACTCATGTATACCTGATAATTCATTCCTATATTTAGTTTATGTACTGTGCTACCGCGCCAAGATCCCCTCTGTCAAACAAACGGGGTATCAAATTTAATTTTGTAGTGCGCTAGCGCAGTAAAGTACTAAATGGCTTATTCATTTTAATTTCGAAAATTTTATTAATATTGGCTTTGATGTTATAATTTTTTAAATACATTTATTTACATTCAACTCTCATTCGAACAATCTGTTTGTGTTATATTTTTTGGAGTAATTCCAATGTTAACAAATTTTGCCTTATTAAATCAAATGAAGACAAAATTTGTGAAATATGTAACATTTAGTTATTATTTAATGCTTGTGCACAGACGGATTGTTAGAACGTCGATAGACTACATTCCTTGTGCAAACGGCGCATGCGCTATCGTAGCTCCTAATTATCTAAAACCAATTGCCTATCCCTATAAACTATAACAATAACCAGAATCATAAAGACTGCTATACATATATGTCCTATTCATAATAAAACACATATTTATCGGACGATGTAACGATCAATGTTATGTAGAAAATGTTAGTTGATCTAAAATTATAATTTGTCGATACAAGCTAGTGCTTACCTATTCTAAATTTTAAAAAGAAACCATTTTTCAAATTACTAATAAAATCGTAGAGTAATTTTTATTTCTAACAATGTGATCTTAACGACATACACATCTCGGATTTCAAAATCTGCAATTGACGATTATTTAGGTAGGTATCGAAATCCGAATGAGCAAAAAGAAATAATCGACCAATACTAATATCAATACACAAAATACTTACTTAATGGTGATAATACTCGTAGCAACATAGTGTTATTCGTTTTGATTCTTACAGGTACCTACTCATTGCGATGTACTTTGGCATACTGTTGGAACACATTTATATGATGTTATTTCGTTTGGTATTACCATAGGTAGTATCTACTCGCTTAGTTTTGCAGCACCTACCTACGAACGGAGGCTCGCACATGTGAACGCAACTTTTTCCGGACACTACACCATAATGTTCTATCCTTTAAATCACTATAAAGTTCAATAACAATTTGCCTCTTTTCGTAACGTGACTATTTCTTGCTAATGTGTAAGCTTGATCTGAGGATTCCATTTGAGCGTTAGCAATCGAACTGACCTCCGTTCTGAAAGGTCCTACAATAATTAATTAATTTAAACCGGCTGACTCACGTGGTTTAAATTATTAATTATGGATTTATCTCACGTTAGTTGTAATAAAATAGATCCTACAATAGTTTGGGATCATCTCTATCTTTTTAATAGTCCCTAAAATTTTGGGCTTAAAGATTAGTTTCCTGGAGGAAGTTGAATAACTACTGCCGAGATCCGTTAGTTTATCCTTCAAGAGTGCGTTTGTGGTGTAGTGTTCAGGCAAACGGATGCAGCGTGACCGGTTCAAAGTCGTCGTGCGTGGCGGGGCGGTGCGGGGGCGGCGGAGGGGGCGGCAGCAAGCTGGTACCCTCCGGGATGTACACGTTGGTCACCCGCTCCTGTCGATGATAACCTCAATGTACTATCAATTAACAAGGGTGACTAATAAATAAATAAGTATATAGGGACTAGTACTAGTACACAGTCTCCGAGAAAAGTGTGAAAGTGGCAAAGTACTGGAGGGATAAAGAGCCTATATTACAGACAACATCTAAGCATAATCTTTGTTGCGTGACAACATATCGTCATACGAATGATTAGGTACGTACCTAGATTATAAGTGACAAAGGGGCCCCTGTTGCTGATGTATGATAATACAGTTGGTACTATGTATTTGTCTATGGTGTTTGCATAGGTAAAATAACTTTCGGCACGTACAACTTATGGTTCAGATCAGATGCCTTCAGGCAGCTTGAAAATTTGACAGCGGCCAATAACACATTCGAAGGAAATAACCAAGTATGTTCTGATATTATTAATATGCGATATACTGTTAATTAAAGGCACAATAAGTGCGGTTTGGGACGTTTTTGTGCGCGCGTCTCTAGTCACATTCGCCCTGAGGAAAACCTGATGAGATCGAAACATGTCGGCCAATAACTGACTTGACTGAATAAAATGTTTGTGTACCACATACCTGATTCTTGTCGTACTTGAAGATGCCCTGGAACCTGTTGCCCCGGCTGGCCCTGTCCAGCGGTTCAGCCCCCGCGCCGGTGTTGCAGCTGTAGTTTGGGTTGTGGAAGGATATGTGTCCGCTGGACTCGCGGTAGTTCTCCTTTAGTTCGCCTCCACGATCTCGGTTGATTTTCACTAAACATGTATAGAATTGTAAGGTTCAAATGAAATCAGAATTTTAAAAAAGGTGAGTAAAATATGTATCTGTGTTCCACTGATAAGTTTTTCCTTTTCTACTCATTCTCTCTATCTCGGTCATCTCTATGATCTGTCATCCATAATCTTCTAAGCACACTTCTTATTTTCTTTATTTTAATTCTAGACTTGAATAATAGAGAGTCCATATCATCGTCGTCATCGGCCTTGTTTATCACCAAACCTTACAAAATGTTTGTCATGGACAACACAAAATTTAAAACTGATTGGCTGCCTGTCAACCTATAGATCTGAAGCGGCACCTATAGATCGAAGATAGTGTCGTAATAGGTACTCATCATTTTTTCACCAATAAATCATGACGGGGTAACTAAGTACGATGATAAATGAGGGGTTCTTCTAGGCCTACTTTGCCGACTGCAGCTGCAAATCCGACACTTGAAAGGTGCTCCACCAACTTAATTAGGTATTAGTGATGATGATCATTATAGTTCTTACCACATACGAAGGCCACAATGAGGACCCCGATGATGAGCAGCAGAATGATGCCGACAGCGATTGCGATGGCGCCGATGCTGGCGTCGGGCGCCGCTGTGGGCTTTGGCGGGAGCTCGTTCCCTTGGTTCAGGTCTGAGTAGTCGTAGAAGTCTGGATAGTGTGGAGGCATTTTGCTCCCCACTCGAGTTTTAGGAACTGAAATAAAAATTGCATGCATATTGGCCATAAAGTTGGGCCTTGGTTTTTTTAGGGAGATGGGAGGAAGATTATGCATATGCATATTGATTGCTCGAAAAACATACGCAAATGAGCACTAAAAATTTTATGAACAGTGTCTTAATTATTATTCTCCTATTTCTTCACGTCCCAGTCCTTTTCAAATGTTCGAAAGTCAACTGCCTATGTTGTCTCTGTGGTATTTTCTATAGGCTTCCGTTGGAACCTAGTTTGTTGCTTTATGATATCATATTTCCATATGCATACGACTAACTTTAACAAGATATTATAATTAAACTAAAGATTGTTAGTAGGGATGTGGAGTAAATAAATTATTTAGAATTGATAAGAAAATAAAAAGTTACAAAATAATGTCACTTGTCATTAATCACTATTTTGAACGTGATTTTAGATTTAATATTGATATTAAGAGCGCTATTTGAAACCAACACTATGGCAGCCATTACACGCTCAATCTAGATCGTGATCTGACCAAGGTCGCGGATCGCAATAGATTGATATATTTTGATCTGGCTCGTTGTAACATTAGACAGTCAATCCAAATCATGTCAGTCCACTTTTCGCAACCGAAAGATATGGGTTGGATCTCATCTATCAGCACGGAACAGCACTTTCCTATGCTGCTATCCTATTCTGTCACTCAGAAGCGTCATTTGCTAGAGCGAGAGAGAGCGATGGAACGCTTCAGCACCGGCCGAGCTGCAGCGTTCCGTCGCTCTCTCTCGCTCTAGCAAATTACGCTTAATCTGGATTGAGATCATTGATTTTAATCTAGATAATATTGATCCGATGTGGCGATCCGTCAATCCAACACGTTACACGGTCAATCTGCATCAAAATCACTGATCACGGTCACGGATCTTGATCTAGATTGAGCGTGTAATGGCTGCCTATGACGCTACAGTCCGGTATTTCATACATGGTTATTGTTCTTTGTTTCATACAAATCCCATAAAAAACGTTTGTTTTGACGTTGAGAAAGTATCTGATTTGACTTTTTAGAAACTAGCATATTTAGGGGCATTTGGCACTTGGTTGGCTGTCACGCTCGCACAATAAATAATTTTAAAAAAAATTTAAAAATGAGTCATTTTTAGAAAAGTGTTTTGACCTATATAATAATATCGCAAATATTTAAGTCATGTTTCTATATAGTGTAGACATTTACTACATCGTGAATTAGTAGATCAAAAATTTAAAAATTTTAATCAACTAATTCACGATTAAATCATGAGATTATCTTTGAAAATGGTTGATTGTGCGAGCGTGACAACCAACCAACTGCGAAGTGCCTCCAAAGCTGTTGATGATTTCTTTACCTGTCGAGCAAGGCCTGCCATCAGCCACGTCCGGACACTCGCAGATGTAATCCCTTGCTCTAAACAAACAGAGATGCGAGCAGCCACCGTTGTCCTCCTTGCACGGATTCCAGCCGTGCTGCTTCTCCGCCGAGACCGCCTTGATCTCCATAGCCATTTCCAAATCCGTCCTGATAGCTGTCACGTTCTTGCCAGTCCGCTTGTCCGCTCGCATTATAGATTTCTTGTACCAGTCCGTCCAGTAAATATAATCGTTGAACTGGGAATAAATAGGAAATTTATTTATTTGTTTTATTTATTTAACTATTGTACAAAAATATAATTTCTCTGGCAAATAAAGATTTCTGATTTTACAATAGGCCGAATTAATGCTAAACGCATTATCTGACTACTAAACTTTGGGTTGTTAGAAAACTTTTTAATTTTTTTAGTATAAATACTTAATCTGAAAAAATCCTCGTTAAAAATATTAAAGGGACTAACTGCATTTTGGCTGCCCTAGATTTAACATTAAGTTAGACAACAGGCTTTTGAAGTAAAAAAATATATCACTTAGAACTGCTTCTCATGAAAAAAAGCGGCCAAGTGCGAGTCGGACTCGCCCATGAAGGGTTCCGTAGCAGCAAGTAACATAATATAAAAGTTCTAAAGGTAAATTGCGGTTTACGATTTATGGCGTATTAAAAAAAACTACTTACTAGATTTCGTTCAAACCAATTTTCGGTGGAAGTTTGCATGTACATCATATATTTTCTTTAGTTTTATCATTCTCTTATTTTAGAAGCTACAGGGGGGGACACATTTTACCACTTTGGAAGTGTCTCTCGCACAAACTATTCAGATTAGAAAAAAAATATATGAGAAACCTCATTATAATTTTTGAAGACCTATCCATAGATATCCCACACGTATGGGTTTGATGAAAAAACCCATACGTGTGTGTGCGAATGTGTGGGGAACACCCAAAATTTATTGTTTTTTTTTTCTATTTTTGTGTAAAAATCACGGTTCACAGAATACATCTACTTACCAAGTTTCAACAGTATAGTTTCGGAAAAAAAGTGGCTATGTCATACGGCAGACAGCCAGACAGCCGTTTTTGCCATTTGGCTACGGAACCCTAAAAAGCAGGACTAAATTCGCGGGCTTCTTTTGTTAGCAAAGACTTCTAACTTGACCTGACAGTTTCTTAGGGAAACTCTCACCTGGGTCATCCCAAAAGGGTTTTTTGCTTCGGGAACTAGTTGAACTCTATGGTCACCATTTAGATCAGATGTATCGATCCTGTCTTTCAAAGCATCGGTCCAGTACAGCCGCCTCTCTTTGTAGTCGATCGTTATACCGTTGGGAAAACCTAGGTCTTGTTTCACTATGACTGTCCTGTAGCTGCCATCCAGGAAAGACCTTTCTATATTGGGACTTTCTCCCCAATCACTCCAGTAGAGGTATCTAAAATGTTTAATTAGTAAATATCAAATGTCGTGATTTAAAAAAAACATGGTTTAAGATATTGGCAAACAAAAATTAAAACCTCTTTATTAAGTCTGTCTGAAAAATCGAGTTCACTTACCCTTTTGCTGGGAACAACGCTAATGCTCTGGGCTCAGTTAAGCCCTTTACCAAAGTTTTTCTTGACGACCCATCTAATCTGGCCACTTCCACCACCTGAAAAATAAATGGACTTAGTAAATTGTTGCATGTGTCCCAAAAGCTTGAATTGACCAATTGCACTTAAATGTACATACTTAATTCTATATACACTATGCAAATAAGACCTTTTCCTAGTACTTTAGTATGGTATTTTTCTTCGTAAATGATGATTGACGAATAATACGAGTAATATCAGAAGTTTTAGTAATAGGTTGATTTACTTACTTTTAAATAAAGATTTTTTTCTAAAATAGTGAGACAAACCTTGAACTCGTTATCCGTCCAGTAGATGTTATTGGCGATCCAATCAACGCCGACGCCGTTCGGCGTGTCCAGCCTGTCCCGCACGATCACTTTGGTGTCACTCATATTCAGCATGTTGATGGACCTACAAGCATTCCATGAAATTATAAATATAAAAATCATAATATATTATGGTCTCTCAATGTATTTAGAAAACTCACCCAGACCTATATTTTGAGCTTTTTTTCTATAAATTCAAGGAATTCTCATTTTATTTACAATGTTCTGTACTTGAAATCCTTATTTTTAATTTATAATTCCTATATTTTGTATTAAGTAGTTATATGTACCTATTGTGTGTCAAAATGTCCAGTAGTTGTTTTCTTTTATTGTATTTAACACGTATACCTTACAATTTTCTCAAATGATCGCACTTGCACCTACCTAAGGTTATAGCTGAAAATCAGCGCATTGCTCTTTGAGCAATATTTTCGCTGAGCCTACGACCTTTTTGTGCTGCTGCAGCATACATAAACACATCGCATCGCTATAAAATCTGTATGTAAATAACGTAATATTATTCATTTATTTTTTGTGTGTGAGTGTGTATGTGCAGTTTTCACAAGTAAACGATTTATCTATCTATCTATCTATCTATTTTAAAAAATAAAAGATTTCTTTTCCCAAATGTTTTCTGTAGTTTGTCTATTTTGACAACACACTGGCTATGCAAGGTGCAAATTACACAGCACTTCCACTGCTGAAAAATGCACCGTGTGTGTTTTGCCAAGGAAAACACATACGGTGCGTTTTCAGCAGGCGAAGTGTTAATCAAACTGGAACTTACCGTATGACGTCATTGTTAACATCAGTAAAGAATATGAGTTTCTGCTCCCAATGATAATCGACTGCGATAGAATTCATGACATTTTTCAACGGCAAAGTGACGTCCCACTGTTCAGGGGTGTCGAGCGATATCATGGCCACGCTGCCTCTAGTGGCAAACACCAAAAAGTTGTCGGGATGCTTCCTGCATACTTTCGGATTGGCTTCCGTCTCATTTTCGAAGAGGATACCGGTGGGGCAGGCGCAGGAATAGCCATGTGGGGAACGAAGGCATAGGTGGGAGCAGCCGCCGTTGTTGTGACCGCAGGCGTTTTCTTGTATTTGTTCTCCCTGGGAAATTATGTTTATCTATATAAATACTGGTACTTCTCTCCAAAGATGCATGAGTTTACACTCATTTCGCAATTCCGAAAATGGGATGGATCGACGTTTACAAAACAAGAAAGGTCAGAAGCATCTATATATCTAAAAGACATTAGAGCTATGAGTAAGGTAGCAAAAGACCGTTAAAATACTACAGAGGCTAGACTACAGGGCTACAGAGGAATGATATAGGTCTTCTGAATATGCCTATGATAATTACCTGAACTGCTCTGATATCCATGAGTCCTTCCAGATTTTCCCTGATCACCAAAGGATTTCTGCCGTTATTCTTGTCAGCTCTATGCAGCGCTTTGGTCTTCCAGTCAGTCCAGTAGATGTGCTTTCCAACGATGACTATACCGTAAGGGTAAGGCACATCGCTGAGGACTGTGCGACGGTCGTTTCCGTTGAAGTCTGAGCTCTCTATCGTGAGGACCTTAGCGTCGTTCCAGTAGAGACGACCTTCCTTGCGGTCGATAGCTAGACCGTTGGGCCACTTGATGTTGTTGTCTACGATGACATGTCTAGTAAAGAAATAACATATTCAATTATAGTTGTAGTAATGCCTCATATTTTATTAAATAGTTATGCAGTATTTCAATGCATTTGTAAGTTGCCTACCTGTTTTTGCCATCCATGTCAGCTCTTTCTATCTTGGCTGACTGTCCCCAGTCTGACCAAAACATGTAGCCGTGTTCGTAATGTAAGGCAATAGCCCGAGGTGAATCTGTTGAAAACAACACTTGCTGTTTAGTGAAATTTATTGGCTTATGTTAATTAGTGTCAATATTTATTAATGAGAAGTTACCTAAACCAGTCCAAACAAGCACTTTTCGGTTACTGCCGTTAAGTTCTGCTACTTCGATACTGTTGCGTCCTCCATCGGTCCAGTAAATCTAAAAGACATGACAATTTAGAACCAATATCAAGCGCAACTGTAAATTCGATTGATATCTTGAAGAGTGCAATATATTCAAGCTAAAAAAAGACACGGATAATTGTTCATACCTTCCGGCCTGATGGGTCGATGACTATGCCGTCAGCCGTGTGAAGTCCTTTCCCTACAATGGTTTCAATATTCTCGCCACCTTTATTGCAACGTTGGATCTTTCTTTCACCAGTGTCCGTCCAATAGATTTGACCTAAATACGAGTAACACATGAATGAAAAAAAATTATATATACAACATGCAAAATATGTACAGACAACATGTTTGTGCATGGTCCGGTTAGATTTTAAACACTGTGTTTTCAGCAGTGAAAGTGATAGCGTTAGCGTTACTTCAAAGCTTCCTTACCGGTCCTCTGGTCCACATCAACGCCCAGAGCATTCTTTAGCGGAGGAAGTGGCAACACTACATCAATCAAATATGGCACGTCTAGTGACACTATACGGATGTCCACCCGATGGGCGAATATCAAGAAGTTGAGTGGTCCTAGAGCACAATTCCTTCCGTCCTTCTGCGAAGTTTAAAATCAAATCAATCGTCTATAAATACGTAAAAGTAAGTTTTTAAACTTGTGTTATGGGATAAGTTACTAACTCAACAATACTATCTTTTATGATAAATACATACATAGATAAACACCAAAGGGCCAGGACAATTTCATCAGGCTGGGGATCGAACTCAAAACCTTCGAGTGGTTACCAATAAGCAACGGAGATCGTCGAATTCTTCTTCTATACTTTAAAATAAAATATAATGATAAAATAATTCTTCTTCTTACATGTAACCTTATTCCGATTGGACAGGCACATGACCGTCCTTCTGGTTTCAAAAGACATAGATGGGAGCAGCCGCCGTTGTTCTTTCCGCATCTGCAAAAATAAGACATAATAAACATAAAAGACATAAAATCTATAAATAATTCATCTCGCTTTCCCGCAATCTGTGGGAGTGATTTCATAAAATGCGACGGAAGTGTGTGACAGGAAGCCGAGGAAACGCGCGCTATTTGATTTAACTAATGAGCGCGCGCTGTGGTAGTTGGTCATTCCAAAAAAAAAGTCAGATACTACACATTATATTATGCGACTACTGTAAAGCTCGCTTGTTTTTTTACCCGACAACGGCAAGGCTACGGAAGGGTATTAATTTTAGCAGTATGTGGATATTATGTCCAGCAGTTCACTGTATTTATTTATTTTTTATTTTTTTGACTTTATACACAAATACAAGTTCACTGTAGCATCCGAACTGCTCACAAATCGATCAATAGTTTCGTCGTAATTATCGACCGGGTGGCATAGGGTACATTTTGTATGTATGAAATAATTATTATGAATTGATGAATGTTACATACAAAAAAATTTAATCCGATATCGAGTGGAGTATCACATGAAAAATCTTATTAAGCATATTTCAAAAATATATACATCGTTAGCCGTTAATGGGGAACTTGTTGGGGGTTTATTGTTGTACCAAAAGGGCAATGCAACTTAGCCATACACCGCTGGCGTTGTTTTTTTATTCCTTTAGCCAGAAATCAAACCCAGATCATATAATAAAGGACCATATGAGAAGTCAATAGCAGAAAGAACCAAGTCTCTAAACCCCAACCCAGCCGAGATAAGGGGTGGAGAAATTGCCATTTTTTAAACAGACGTTACTTTTATACAACAAATTAAATGTAAATAACCTACTTAACATAACCTAACCGAGTTAAATGGTAAAGAATTACTATTTTGTTTATTCCAGGCGTTGCATTTCACAACCGAGACAAATTGTAAAAAAATATATTTTTACCGGCCGAGAGTATTCTAAACGTGACTCTGTCTACCCCATAAGGGATAAAGACGTGATAATATGTATGTATGATAGATGAAAGATTTTAATAAAAATAACGCCTGTAAAAATAAATTAGCAATCTGCTTAACCCTCTATCTTGCTTCGGTTGCGTTCTCCAGACCTGTTTTTTTCTGACATGGACTACTCACATGGTCCTCTAGAACATGACCTAGTTTCATTTCTGGCGAAAACAAAAAACACAAAGACGCCAAGAGGTTCTATTGGCATTTAAGTATAAAAGATAACATAATACGAAAGAGCAAATATACAAAGGCGGACTTATCCCATGTAGGGATTTGTTCCAGTCAACCTGCGATAGTTTGGATAGGTATGGATAGGACATTTACTCAGTTATAAAGGTATATCTTGTTATTTGTATGTGAAAGTTACCTATTAGGCACGCTGATTCTGTCCTTGTGGAACACCCTGACGTCCATGAGGCCAGCGACACCAGCGCCCAGCGTGCGGCGCTGGTTTCCGCTGTACTTGTTGGCCGCTTGGATCGACTGCGTTTCCCAGTCCGTCCAGATCACTTCGTCTCCATACAGGTCCAGGCCGAAGGGATGAGTGAGGTGTTGGCCTATTAACACAACAAACAGATACATTATCACGTCTCTATCCATAACGGGGTAGACAGAGTCTAGGGCCGTCAGACCCTAAAGACCTTAAGTTTAGCGACGATGGGCGTGAAGATGTAAAAAAGGCATTTGTTCGAAACCAATAAAAATCATGTTTTGAAAAACTTAATTCTTTCATGCAACCCGTAGTTATAGATAAGATTTAAAATATGGTAATATAATTTTTACTAATATCCAAAAAGTTAAAAAGATTTTTTTTATAAACTCAGATATTAAAATAAACATTGATGATGTAAGTATTTAGTACTTACATCATCAATATCTTTAGAATTTATAAAAAAATGACGGGGTGACCCACACATTTGTTTGCTGCCAACATTCACGCGTTACAACATAATGTATTAGAATCCTTTAAGAAACACAGATCAGGTGGATACCTGGTGAAATGTTGTCTACTTATAAGGATTTGTTAAGTATATATATTTCTTACCAATAAGAACTTTTCGTCCAGTGCCATTGAGGAAGGCATACTCAATGGTTCTGTTCCCGCCATCAGACCAGTAAATGCGGTCGTTGGGCAGATCCAAGGCCAGTCCGTTGGGCCAGGTCATGTCCCCGAAGATCAGTCGCTTCCGGTTCCCGCCGTCCATGTCTGCTCGCTCGATGCACGGCATGGCTCCCCAGTCGGACCAGTACATCACGCCACCTAAAAATAGCCACTTGTTTAATCCTTTTACTTTATGAGTATTGATATTTTTTCAAAACTAAAAACCATGTCCCCGATAGTTAATAACCTTCTCCTTTTTTGAATTTGGTTAAAAATAAAAACAAAGCCACAAAAAGTCTTTATTTCTGACTATCGTCCATAAAAATAGTTAAACATAAAAACTGTTTGAGGCACGAGTGTGATTTTTTCTAACTCTATAGATTTTAATAAAAGTAGTGAATGGTGATTCCAAAGATATATTGGGGAAGGTACATCCTTTCTTGCTCTTTAGGTGATTCACAATGTTTATACATAAAGGTGAGATTGAATCAATAAATCCTAGTGAAGGTAGATATCAATTTATGCAAAGTACTCGTATACGTCAAAGCGAGCAATGTATTTAGGTTTGTTAGAATTCTCGATACTTCTTTACCAATAGGGCAATAAATTGGTCGGAAAAGGTCTTGTTTCTCAGAAATTTAAATACAAAACCAATATATTCGTATTTGGTGTTATTTCTCTTCGTCATAAGTACCTACCTTTTGGATCAACGACGATGTCCCTCGGCTTGTCAATCTTATCCCAGGCCAGCAGAGTTCTCATGCTGCCATTGGCATTGGCCACCTCGATCCTGTTGGTTCCGGCGTCCGTCCAGTACAGCTTGTTGGTGATCCAGTCGTAGGCTAATCCGGCGGGAGATACTGCAAAATAAAATAGGTATAAATTTTATATTTATTACTATTTATGTAAACGGAAAAAAACCGGAACGTAACTACGAAAAACGTAGTCTATGTCTGTAGCGTAGCGCTGTACAAAATTTCGTAAAACTTGTTAATGACTTCGGTCTGATAATATTCGTGGTGTTTGTCGAACCGTCCACTACTAGGTTCGGCGTAGCATAGGTACGACGACCTTTCGTAGCACTTTACAGTTTTTCGTAGAATCCTCTACGAATCGTGTTGGAAGCTTTTTGCGTTCACTGTCATAAAACATCGAATCAACGCGTATATATCTAATTTTATGTCATCATCGTCAGCCTCAGTAGGTATTTCTACACGTTTCGTTTCCACTGCAGGAGCACGACCCTCTCTGTACTACTAAAGCCATACTTGGCCAGGGCAGCCAGAGGATTTGGCCTAAACTCTCCACGCTAGCCAGACGGGTTGGAGAGGTCTCACTGATGTTTATTAGCTTTGCTTAGCTTGTGTTTCCTAAGTCGCCTTCTACGACATCCACGGGAAGACGGAGGGGTCCTATTCTACTCTGCCGGGAACCACACGGCTATTTTTATGTAAAATTCATAAATTCTCAGAATGTTGTATTGAGCCAACCGTAGAACGTCTACGTTATGTCTACGCGCGTAGAGTTAGCGTATTGTATAGAATCCTCAAAAAATTTAAACGCATTTGTCGTATATGCCTACGAGTGGCACTGTAATTTTTAGTAGAATCCTACACATATATAACAACTGACGGAAAGAGAACGAATTGTTGTCCTAATAATTGCTGATTAGCCTCTTATAGTCCCTTAGTATTTTCTACATTGGTCTAGTTGATGGTTATGATTGGTTTTGAAGTAGAACTTACTCAGATTTGAACCGACGATGATCGTCTGATGGGAGCCGTTCAAGTAGGCTCTGTTGATAGTGTCCTTTTCCACATCTGTCCAGTAGATGGAGTTGGTATTGTGGTCCCAGTCCAACGCTACGGCAGACTTGATGTTCTCTACCGGAATAACCTGGTCGGGAATCAACAATGTGATATTTTAATTAGTACGTCATATTAGACTTTCGCATATTTTATTTTATCTAAGAAAACCTACTACATAAAACATAGCATCTAACAAAATATACTGAAACTTTTTTAATGGTGAATTCAGTCCATGATCCCCAAGGAACATATAGCGAACTATGAAAAATATTTTTTGGCCTTCCATATACAATTTGTCCGATCAGCTGATCTGAGTTTATTGATTAGATCTGATGTTTATAATAATTTCTGTATAGGTTGTTCCCTAGTTCGACCTTCACCCGACCCGACATGTACATTTTAGTATTTGCATGTGGTGAAGGAATGCCAGTATCGCAAGAAAATAAATCGTTTAAAAATGACAAATATCTTAAAGCAGCTTGAAAAATCTGACATTAAGTATTGATTATATAAGAATACGAATAGTAGAAATTGTTATATTTTTACTATCCAAAGCTTACCATATCTAATGAGTCGATGGGCTTCCTAGGATTCAACTGCTTCAGCCTGATGTCCTTGCGACGAGCGTAAAGCAACAACTTCTCCGGTGTTTCATCGCAAGTTTGTCTGAAACCAAGCGCCTTAGCTGTTCACAGTGCCACTATTGAAAAACATAGGACAAGTAATTACTAAAAATAAACGGGAAAGTGCGAGTCGGACTCGTACATGAAGGGTTCCGTACCACCGTACAATGTTTTAAAACGCTAAAAAACACGTTTTTTGTATGACGACCCCTTTAATTTTTAACTTTATTTTATTTTTAGTATTTGTTGTTATTGTGGTCATAGTAATACATAATTGGTGAAAATTTCAAGTATCTAGTTAATGCCATTATGACGATCAAGTTAAAAACGCTGAAAAAAACACGTTTCTTGTATGACGACCCCCTTTAATTTTTAACTATTTTTTATTTTTAGTATTTGTTGTTATATCAGCCACAGTAATACATAATCGGTGAAAATTTCAAGTGTCTAGCTAATACGGTTCAAGAGATAGAGCCCTGTGACTGACGGACAGACAGACAGACAGACAGACGGACAGACAGCGGAGTCTCAGTAATAGGGTCCCGTTTGCACCCTTCGGGTACGGAACCCTAAAAAAACGAGTTATTCCAAATTACACCAGTTCTCATTCCTAATTACATTTAAGTTATATGTATATACAACTTTTGATACATCACTAGATAGGTATTGAATAAAAAAAATTTGAAGGTATATCATTTTCCGGCAAAAGAAGCTGTAGATAACTCAGCAAAAAATATCTTAAATGTGATAGATAAATTAAAGCGTACCCATCAGGACTGAGGCTGAAGCCAACAGGACACCGACAAGTGCGGCCGATGCTGTTGGGAAGGCACAGATGCGAGCAACCTCCATTATTGCTTCCGCAGCGGTTCTTGTAGGTCTTCAGCTGCCGTAGTGGGTGGTAACTACAAATAATTAAAATTGATTAAATGGTTTCGTAACGTTTGTACTCAGTTCATGGCTTCTTGACAGCAAAGTCTTTTAGTTGACTTTTCAAGGCAAGAGTGAATAGGCATTTTTTGAGTCTGCGTGTTACACCTCATCTTAGCTTCCCATCAGGCTAGATAGAGGTCAAACGCACTCAAATCTTTAATAATAATAAATAAATAAAAACTATCACACAGTGGTATGGTGATTCCGGTCTCGTGTCGAGGTCAGGCTTTATCATCACGGAAAATGGCATCACGAATTAAATAAAATTGCATGATGCAGTGTCCACTGTTGGCCAAAGTCCGCTATGACGCAGCGTCATACAGCAACCGCTGATTGGTCCAGTAATTGGTTTGAAGTAACCTAGCAGTATTGGCGGAGAACAAGATGTAGTTTTTAAGTGCTGCCGTCTATTTTTCAGCTTGATTAGTATTATAGTTTACTGCTTCTGGAATATTTTAATTTTACATAAAAAAGCGCTTGCAAAATTTTAATTTATTCTAAGTAAATGATCCCTATGAAAGCTTAGTTTTGGAAACATCTCGTCGTAACAAGTTCCCGGTTGCATGCTTAGTTGTACTGCTTTGAAGCCCGGGTTGCGCTTCAGCCTTTTCTTCTCCAAATGTAACATGCTTGTCAATAGTCATCCAAGTAGAAGTAAAAGCCGGAACCAGGAAGCTTAGTTTCGAAATGTACGTTCAAATTTTGATTTTATGATTCAAAGGAAACTTGAATCTTTAATCGTAGCGTCTATTCTATTCTATTTACTAGACTACCTACCTGTGAATATCCATAGGAACATTTAAACCAGCATGGACGGTCTGTATTCCCCTTCCAGTGTTCTTGTTGACAGTTGATATGCTTTTAGTGTGCCAGTCTGTCCAGTAGATTGCGTCCTCGAACAGCGTCATCGCGAACGGGTGGGGAAGGCCCTTGTTTGTGATCTGGAAGTAATGAACGTTGTTATTAAACAACGAATATGAATATGTCCCTTTTCTATTGATTCCGTATAATTACGGAATCAATAGAAAAGGGACATATTATATATTATAATATGTCCCTTTTCTATTGATTCCGTAATTATACGGAATCAATAGAAAAGGGACATATTCTTAAGATCATTACAGAGGGGAAGAGAAAGATATACTTTGTTTCTCTCTCTTCTCAGATCTTTTCATATCTTATCAAATCGAAATCTTCCGTATTACGAGGGTAATATCATCGGCCTATCTTCTAGGCTTTCCTATATTTCTGTAAACATATCTTAATCTTTATTCTTTTAATTTCCAAATCCCTCTTTTCTTCTATAAGTACTCTGAATGATAGTGTGTCTAGATTGGAGAAAAAAGGCATTCATGTAAATATAACATAAATCTTTCTCCGAGGTCTTTAAAACCAGTTAAGTCATGTCATATCTATAATTCTATGCTCGTGTGTGTCCACATAAATTTGTACCTAAGTAAAATAATCTTACCCGTTTTCTATCCCTTCCATCAAAGGTTGCCTTCTCTATGACGTGGTGCTTAGCATCCGCCCAGTATATCTTGGACTCCATGTAGTCGATGGTGAGGCCGTTCGGCCACACGATCTGATCGAAAATAACCGTTTTGCGCCTGCTGCCGTCCATATCTGCGCGTTCTATTTTGGGGTTTGGACCTACAGAAAGCATAATCATATAGATGACCGCGTTCAAGTAGATATTTTACTCTTAAATAAAAGAGAGAGAAAGAATGATAAACGCAATATTTAAAAAAATGCTACTTTAGGAAAGTCTAAAATTAGGTACAAACAGAACCTATTGTTCCCCTTTGTAATGATTAAGGATCCTTCTTCTTCTTCGTCTAAGCGCGTTCCCGGTTGCATCCTCAGCTGTGGTGCTTCGGAGCCCGGGGTGCGCTTTCCTGCTTTTTCTTCTCCAAATATAACATGCATGTCAATGGTCACCCAAGGATGCCAAAGACCTTGCAAAATAAAGAAGAAATAGCCGGAACAGTTTCAATGACTTGGCTATAGTTTTACGACCATCCGCCTGCCTGACGTCAACCTATTTTGGGAATGTATTTGTGCGAAAAGTTTTACAACCGGCTGCCGCCCGACGTTAACCCTCCTTGGGAATGCAATTGTAGCACGAGATGTTTGTGCTAAGTCCTTTAGTCGCCCTAACAACTAAGAGTTGGAGTGGTTCTATTCTACTCTGCCGGGAACCACCCGGCGAGTTATGATTAAGGATCCAAATGACAAAATCAGAAACATTTTGTTTCAGTTTGAAAGTAGACACAACAAAAGAGCGAAGTCACGTTAAGGTAACTTTATTGCACTCTGTTAAAAACAAACAACTACAGTTTTATAAATATGTTGGTTAGTCTTTAGTATGTAAACAAATATGTAAAGGTAGGTTACTTATTAAGATCCAATTATTTTCTTACTTCTTCTTTACAGCCGCTTCCAAAAAGAGGAGGATTTACCCATAATCACCACGCTGAGCGGGTTGGTCATTGCAGTAGATAATATAAAGTGTGAGCACAGTAGACGCTGCTCCCCTCTTAGTCGCCTCTTACGACACCCGTGGGAGAAGATAGGGGTGGTGATGGTGACGAATTGTATTCTACTCTACCGTCACCACACTATAACTATTTTCTTACCCCAATCAGTCCAAAACACCAGCGCATCTCCGGGATGAACAGCGATAGCTCTGGGTTTGTCCAAGTCATTGGCTGCTATAACCGCCCTCAGGGAACCGTCCAGAGTTGCCACTTCTACGCGTCTCGTACCAGAGTCCGTCCAGAAAATTAGATTGTGAATCCAATCAACTGCCACCCCGCCGGGAGTTTCCAATCCCCATCTTATTACATCTGTACATAATTAAATTTCCAGTCATCAAAATTGGCGTGATTTTTTTGCATAAGATTAAATGATCGAGATACGCCATTAAAATGGGTCTGTTTTGAATTTTTTGGTTCATGCTATTCGGAATTAAGTTGATGGAATTCTTTCGTGAGAAGACTATTGCATCGTCCAAACTTACGTTTTTAATTTTGCAACGAATATACAATTTTAAATTCAAAAGTTTAAAGTATAAATTACCTGTCATGTTATTGTTATTCATCTCGGCTACCCGTATGACCCTCAGGTTGTTTTCCGTCCAAAACACCAGCTTCTTCTCATAGTGGTAGTCAAGAGCTACTGCGTTGTGCAGCCCTTTTACCACCGACATGTAGTTGTCTCCGGTAAGCCAAACCTATAAAATTAGAAACAAATGATTTATAGATATAAACATAAATAAAAAAACTAAAACTTAACAATTCTCGTAAAAATGCTGGATTACATACTCTTATTGGAAACAGAGGCAGGGTACACTTTACAAAGGTGTGAGACACCGTTAAATGAGGTGAAAATAGCACTAAGTATTCAATCGCTCGAGAACCTTCAAAGACTGGCTCCTCATTTTCCTTGAAAGGAAGACAAACGAGAGAATACCTAAGCTTAAATATAGTTCCATTATTGACATTTTAGATCCGTAATATTCAAATAGTAAACCGATAAAAATAGACTAGCTAGAAAAGGAAATCTGAAAGTTCTCGGCACTCTGCATCTCAGCTCTGCATACAAGTCTGACGTTTGAAATTTTACGTCGGCGTGATTTGTTGAGTTGTGATTATGTAAATATATGGATTAGAATTTTAAATGAGCTAACTTATATCCCGAAATAGACTTCGTTGGGTTCTTTCAACGAATTTGATAAATAATATGTAGGTAATTTTTATTCTATTAGGTTTTTGGTCATTTCCAACATTCATACCGTACTTGTTGCTTTTATAAAATATAAATGCAATCAACAAAACACATATTATTATGCTTGATATATTTTGATAATCACCATGATACGTCATAAATAAACAAATAAAATAAAAATCATTTATTTCGACCAACAGGGATTATAGTATTTTAAATTATTTAGGTAATGATGACAATTTAATTATATGATTAAAAAGATGAAGAACAAGCTATGTGGACTCACAATGATTCTCCTGATCCTGATCGAGACTACAGCGACGAGCATTCCACCCCTAATGGGAGCGTAAATAAGGTGCGAAGAACGGATGAGATGGACTTGAGCAAGGTATGTGTTGCAGCGATTGGCTGTGCCAGAGCAGGTTTTTAAGGTATAAATGAAATATCTTACCTGGCGGATCCCAACCCTGTTGGAAAATAACAGCGATGGAGATTCCCCAATAGGTTTGCATGAGCGGCCGTCCGGTCTCAAGATGTACCCGGTCATGCAGCCGCAGCGGAAGCTGCCAATCGTGTTGGAGCAGGTCTGGGAGCAGACCGGGTCTTGTTCGTACATGCACTCGTCAATGTCACGGCAACTGGTAATAGCAAGACAGGTGTTTTAATGAAATTAACTAGGGGTCCCAAAATAATTTAACTAGGTGACATAGGTCTCGCCTTTGAAGTACCATAATTACTTATTGGATTATTATTGGTAGGTATTTTCTCGTCTGGATTTTACATTATGTGTTTGCCATTAAATAACCTTACCCACCACCCACACCCATATACCTCTATACTGGTTAAGAGAACACAAAGTACATTAACAACAAAAATATCAACTAACCTCCTGCCATCATCATCCAACAAAAATCCCAGTGGACAGTCACAGGCTGGTAGTTCATCGTATGTAGTGATGCACAACTTTTCGCACTTATCTTCCGACCCGCACTTTCTCTTCAGAGGGCATTTCTCCTCATCATCGCCTTTAGGGCAATCTTTCATTCCATCGCATACATGTTTCCTATTCACGCAGTTTCTAAAAGCATTACTCATAAGATTCTCTTGAGTTTTGCACATGTATTGGTCTTCCTCACAAAATACTTTGCAGTTCGTTTCGTCTTCACCATCCAAGCAATCGCGAACTCCGTCGCATATCCAAGTTTTCTGCAGCAAACATTTTCAATGAATATAAGTTTTTCAGATACTATAAACTAAGAATTATCAAGTTTTTAGAGATGTAAAAAGCCTAATTGATATAAATTTGCTAACAGCGTTACAATGGGTATATTAATTGCAGTAGTGTGATAGTCTTGATCACCAGATTACAGAAGATTAATCGCATTGTGAACAAAAATGACATGCTAATTACGTACCAAGATGCAACGTCGCTCAGAGCACATGTATTCATCGGCGGTGCAGTTGCGCATGGCGTGCGGCTCGCAGTTTAACTCATCGCCACCATCCGAGCAGTCTCGCTCGTTGTCACATCTCCACCGCTCTGGGATACACTTTCCATCGCTGCACCTATTTCAACAAATTATTGAGTATTAGCAAAAGTACTATTAGGATCTTCATCTTCAGTGCACCTCTTGCTTGCTTCTGCCTACTTGAAAAGAAATTCATGGCCTTATGCAACTTAAGTTCATTGGACTTGAATAAATAAATAAATGAATAAATTTATAAATAAATATATAGCAACAAATCACACTGATTAAGCTAGCCCTAAAGTGCCCAAAGTAAGTTTTTCAACTTGTGTTATGGGATACTAAGTCAACGATACTATGTTTTATAATAAATACTGTGGTTGTAGGTTTGACTCGATGAGGAGAATAATTAATAACAACTCACTTTGTTTCACTCTATATATTCCCAAAGTTCAACATGAAACATTTACATGGCATGGCACGGAAGAAAGTCACAGAAGGCACAGTTTAAGAACACAAGCACAGGTAGGATAAAGTCTATAGAGTTCACAGATTGGAAGACACAATACGCAAAGCAGCAGTAGGTACGTAAGCAAGCGAGTTAGGCTTATATAGATAAAAAACTTTTATAAAAAAAAAAGTTATATATAGATAAAAATCCAAGACCCAGGACAATTTAAAAAAGGCCATTTTCCAACTTGCCCTGGCTGGTGATCGAACCCAGAACCTCCAGATTAGCGGTCTAGCGTGTTAACCATTACGCCACGGAGGTCGTCAAGAAGATCAATATAAAGCTTATGCAGTCAGTATATGTGAGTACCTAATATAAGGGGCAAAAGCAAAAATAAAACAAAATGATTTAAAATGAGTCAGTTTTCAAATTCCCTACAAGTGGTATTTTATCTAGCGTAGAAAATTTTAGGCTGGACTACATTGTACACATAGCTTACTTGAACTCTCCAGCGTTGCAGTTCCCGGGCATCATGGGACAAGTGTCCTCGTCGGTCCAGTCCCCACAATCGTTGTCTCCGTCGCATTGGAAACTCTTGCGGATGCATCGCTTGTTGTCGCATTGGAACTCATTTTCACCGCAGCGGAGTAGGTCGACCGCTGATAAAAAAATATTTCGTGAACAATCTTTTTAGTTCATTATTTTTTGGTTTTAGTAAGACTGTAAACCATCATAGGAAGAGGTGCCTGCGAAACACCGTTACTTTGGATTTCGGTCCCAGGTAGTAAAGCTAAGCGAGCAGGGCAATAAATTATATTTTTATATCTTTTATAAAAAAAATCTGTACTTTATTCTCGTCTGGGCTTCAACTAACCCCCGCAAAATTATGTTTTCACTGTTGTGTTTAAGTCCAATTAAACTACTCGAATATCTGACTTGCTGACTGTTGATGCTTATCTCTTTCTGTGGACTAGCAACTTCAGAAGATACTCATCCGTCTTTCACTGATGAGTGTGGAAAACAACATGTTGGTTTCAGGCTTTGTGGCATTATTGTAAATAAAAAACCTCGTAGTGCATTGTGGTAGAATTTTTTTTAGGTTTCCAAACATCCTGAACTTTTATGCGCGTGAGTGGTCTTATTTTGAGATATTACAATAAATGCATTCTGTTAGTGTAGCAATGAATGAACTTACGACAATCAGCCTCGTCGGAGTTGTCGGGACAGTCAGCTTCCTTGTCACATCGCCAGTGGAGGGAGATGCATTCTCCTATGGCGCACATGAACTGGTTGTCTCGGCAACTGGTTCAACAAATATTTCCTTTAATTTCCAGGTGCTTTGTTATATTTTAAAATTGATAAGTTCTATTGAGAGAAGCACAGGACCGAGATGGGTGGCGTCGACGAAGAGAGGCCTATGCTCAGCAGTGGGCGGAAAAAGGGCTGGGATGATGATGATGATGATAAAGTTCTATGATGGGTATGTTATCATCACAGTACCTATAAATACTAAATTACTTCGTCTCATCTCATTATAAAACGAGAACTAACTTTAGTACTTGGTTTGAAACATTTTCCGCTCAAAACAAGAAGACCTTTTATTAAAATAAACTAAAAAAAAACTTTTATAAACTAAATTATCTGCGCAGCAGTTTGTCGACAGACCTCCCAAAACAAATACCTTCTCTAATAGTCTTTAATTTGGGTGAATAATGGTTTAAACCGAGTCCTAATTTAGTCTGCATTCTGTAATGAGAAACTTCAACTGGGTGGTGATCTCCCCTGGGCAGTTTGGAAGTCCCTAAATAGGCTCCGGACTGGTGTTATGAGATGCCAGGAGAACCGAGCAAAGTGGGTTTCTCAAATAAAAATCTATGCTACTGTGGAGCTGTTCACACCATGAACCCACCTACTATCGTGCCCCAGCTGCCCAACCCCTTGTACAATAGACGACATAAATTCGGCTAATGACGGGGAGTAAGTGTGGCCACACATTGGTCCGCACTCATTAGCCATTCCGACTCGCTAAGAAGAAGAATAGGACTGACTTTAGTCTAAGTATATGATTTCGAAACTTTTACAAACAATATCTTTTTCGAGAAGCTATTTATTTTTTAACGCTTAGTCAAGAATAATATGCGTTATGTTAAGGAAAGTGGAAGATTTTGTTTTTGAAAAATAGGTCAAACCCTGGACTCGATGCGTCCTTAAACACTTTAAGATGAGAAAGATAGATTTATGTTTAAACAGAACTTATCGGTGGCTTTATCTTGAATATTTTGAAATTTAGGTTTTGTTTAAACGTTACTTCGATAAGTACCTTATTGAACTGCAACCTGTCAGTAGCTGAAATAATGCTATCAAAAGAGCATCTAACTTATTTGATGAAGTCCAGTTTGTCGAAATTTGTTTATTCGTTACAAATGTTTTCGGTTTTATAGCTTTTCCAATGGCGTTATACAATTTTGGAAGCTAAACTTTGTGTTTAAGCCAGAAAAACTACCTAAGTATTTCAAAGTTTGCTCTAAGTTAAAGTGATGTAGTGTAAATGTACATAGGACATAATGAATGCGCATGACGTAATACCGTAAAATAGTTACATAATATAAAACCGATGTCGCAAATGCAAATAATATGAGTCATGAAACGTTTTCCGCCGATGTTAATCACATCGATGATTTTGTTCTATTAGGAGCCCGCCCACGGACTTCGGATATATCGGGCAAGCGTTCGTAGCCAGGCTGCGCGTAGGCGCGTTGCCATGGTTACATCTCCGTCCGCCGCCCCCGCCTCGCAACCTCCGCCCGCGCTAGTATTGATCTACCGACCGTTACAGGACGTCTTGTATACACTATACAGTACAGCTACAAAACAAAAATACCAATGTGACAGGAAGGTTGACGTATGCGCTGCCGCGCTGCATAAAGCACTTTAAGCTGTGCGAGCCATCTTACCCGCAAAATACTCAATATAATGACAATCTGTCTAGAACAGTAGGATTCCCAATTTAGTGAAACATTTTTGTTGATACTATTTTCAATGAGACGTAGGTCTACTCATTCAAACCAATTGTGAAATGTTACAATGAGTGTATGACACTGTATACTCTTATATTCTTAATGATTTGCTGATTGCTAATAAAAGACTCCGCAAAGACGTTTTGAAACTTGCGAAATCCAACTTGACCCTACTTTTTAAAATTTATAAGTACTTAGATTAAAGAAACATCTTTGCCAAAAGATAAATCTTAATCATCAAATGTGCACGTAAGCTTCCTTGATGTAGGTACGCTAGTACGTATTTTAGTCGTCCATGTACTTCTAAAGTTTTCTTTCTTCTCGGAATTCTAGCTTGAATAACATAGCTCTTCCAACTTACTTGAAGTCGTGCATAAACAACTTGTACATAAAAATCTTAAAAAATGTCTATTTTTACTTGCTCTATTCGGAGAGCCCTCTTTTTATTTGTACGATGTTTTTTAGTGACATCAGCAGCTGTGCAAAGCAAATGTAAAAGGGGTGCCTTAAGAGTCTATTGAAATTGTGCAGTTAGGGTTCCTACCTAACGAATGATTAATTTTTGCTAAGCCCCTTACAGCTTCAGGTAAATCCCTGCTTGAAATATACTCATACCATCATTCTTTCCAAATTTATATATTTTCCAAATTATATATACCAAAATTGATCAATTGAGTACCTGCCGAAGTTATAAATTTAGTTCTGTTCTAGACACATTAGTTACTGTACCTACACTACAATGATTCCCTATTTACACGTTCTCGCCCATCACGGTAAAAATGGCTTTTGAGTCTTAGGCTCTTTTTACCCCCATAGGGATAAGGACGTGATAGTGTGTGTACTCGTACAGTACAATTAATCAATAGAAATTGTAGAAATAATATACTTATATATAGTACTCGTAAATTATCCGCAACATCTAACTCATTAGTACATTTACGGGTAAAAATATCTATAATTCTTCATAAAAAAGGGACTAGTGAAGTATCCCTATAGCAACAGCCATCAGTTCAATAGACAACAAATAAGTTCAGGGTAAACAGAAAAATTATCAGCAGAGGGGGTCCGTAAATAGCGCTATTAGGGAGGCATTGAAGGCTTGCTACGCAATGCAGCGTTACGGTAGGGCAGTACTAGGGTGAAATGAAATGGTATTATGCGACTGATTCAACACTTTGATTACTTTTTCTCTTATAAGTATTCTATGTTGATAAATACACTGTTTAGATACGCTAGTTTAGTCAAATATGATAAAATTTCCTACAGTATTATTATTTACACAATCTGACTTATTAACCAGTCAATCAATTAACCTATACTCTAAATTTCAGGGGACAGGACCTGAAAACTTGTTACAAGTTATGGAACATTGAAATAGGGGGAGACCAAGGCGGAGGGAATGCGTAAGGGAAGAAGGGAGTAACGGTCAATTTTACAAAGGATAGAATGAGAGAGAAAAAGCTAACATGCTGTGTCGACCTCACATAATAGTGGGATAAAGACAAGGCATAAGAAGAAATCGACCATAAAACTTATGCCCTAGTGATTTATAATAAACCTGCCTTTTTTGCTACTTGTCTACATAAATGTCAAAGGAAAGTATTTTTAACTACATACTCATTATTTTCGTCTACTGGCTTACGAGATTTGGAGGCTCCATTACTGATTACAGTTACCCCGGTGTTATCGCGAGTTAGATGAGATGGCACATTTATTTTTTATCATACTGCTAATGACATTATTTTATTTATTTATTTAACTTTATTACAAAAAATATAACAAGCAGACTTAAGGCCTAGGGCCTTTTCTACCAGTCAACCTACAGGTGGTGCGAATAAAAGCAAATTTTGGACGATTAGTACAATTCAAATTAGCTATTTGACCATTTATATTTTATCTGTATTTTATTTGTATTTGTAAGTTATCGCATTAGGCCATGTACAACCTGTAAAGATAGCTGTACGTAAAAAATAAATTAAAAGTAGGCAGGTATAAATGGAGTTGGGCAGGACAGTTGCAAGACGTGGTGATGACAGGTAGAGCAAAATAATTAAAGAGGTGGCATTACACTTAATAGCGCAGCGTAGGTCGTCCGTCAGCAAGATAAGTTGACGACATCAGAAAATCGAAAGTTTGCGGGTCGAACATGGATGAGAGTAGCTCAGAACCGTGGTTAATTACATTCATTGAGAGAGGCCTATTTGAGTCAGTAGGAGGTTCAAGGCTGCGAATAATGATGAAGATGAGGTATACTTACTTGCCCCTTGTGCAGTTGGCTTCGTCAGAGTTGTCGCGACAGTCATTGTCACCGTCACACTCCCAGTCTTTGTGAATGCAGAGGCCGTTGTCGCACTGGAACTGCTCTGAGGAACAGATTTGGTCACCTATCGGAAACAAAAGAAGAGTTTATTTTTTTATCAGTAACTTTAAATCCGTTAGTTATCCCCATTTTAAAAACTCCCGCATAACATCACAGGAAGAGGGGGTACCTGAAAAACAGCATTATATCGGATTTTGGTCCGGGGTAACACAAGCTGAGGTATTCCTTTGTCTACTGGAAAAGTTTTTTCTAATTTATTTTCCGCTTAGGTATCTAACGTTTTACCTTATAATTGAAAACAATCGCCAGTTACAGCCATTCGAATTACTTAGGTTTTATATAAAATCCTAAACCTCCTACTACTTACTTAATTAACCTAATTAGATACTTAGGTATCTTAGAATTAGTTGGACAAGTTCCCGGAGTATTTGGTATATTGGTATATTGTGATTTAGCATTACTGGCTTAGAGCAGTATTGCGATTTAAAAAAAGAAAAATACTACTTTCCATCAATACCGAATTTATTTTTTTACTTTCAAGCCTCTGCGTTAAAATGAACTTAGTGAAAAAGAGGAAAGTTTCATACCACAATTTGTTTCGTCGGAGACGTCCCTGCAGTCGTTGTTAAACCTTAATGTTATGGAAATATTCTATCAGATAGTCCGGTTTTCTCGCCCTTCAAAAGATCTTAATATTTCAGGGATCTTAGACAGAAATAGGAAAAGTTTCATACCGCAATGTGTTTCATCGGAGAAGTCCCCGCAGTCGTTGTCTCCATCGCATTTCCACTCCAGTGCGATGCAAACGTTAGTGTTGTGGCAGATAGTCCGGTTTTCTCGCTCATCGCAAGACCTCGAACAGCCGGCCTCGTCTTCGGACTCGGCGCAGTCGGCTATGCCGTCGCAACGTTTCTCCAATGGTATGCAAGTGCAGGAGATCTAAAGAGATTTTTTACTCCATGAGATATGTTGGATTGGAACATATTTGGTTGTCTACACACGTTTTTGATCATCTTGAACATCTAATCAGTGGGCTGAACTCGGATGGTTGCCCCCTGCTAGTGGCCCCTTGTTTTGGTTTGCTCCGTGCTTAGAAATACACGTACGAGTATACTAATTTCTACTTCCTCAGTTGCTTATATATCTTGTATTATTAAGTGTACATCAATTTTTCTCAAAATTATTGAAGTTTAAAACAGTAAGCTGGGTCTGGTCCCTGTGAAGCCCTTTAGTTATTAGTTACTGGGGACTTCGTCCCATATCTTAAAAAAGCGGCCAAATGCGAGTCGGACTCGCCCATGAAGGATTCCGTAGCAGCAAGTAACATAATATAAAAGTTCTTAAGGTAAATTGCGGTATATAATTTATGACGTATTTAAAAAAACTACTTACTAGATCTCGTTCAAACCAGTTATAGAACAAGTGGAAGTTTGCATGTGTTTTTAGTTTTATCATTCTCTTATTTTAGAAGTTACAGGGGGGGGGGGGGGGGGGGGACACATTTTACCTCTTTGGAAGTATTTCTCGCGCAAACTTTTCAGTTTAGAAAAAAAATATCCTAGAAACCTCAATGTAATTTTTAAAGACCTATCCATAGATATCCCACAAGTATGGGTTTGATGAAAAAAAAATTGAGTTTCAGTTCTAAGTATGGGAACCCCCAAAATTTAATGTTTTTTTTCTATTTTTGTGTAAAAATCTTAATGCAGTTCACAGAATACATCTACTTACCAAGTTTGAACAGTATAGTTCTTATAGTTTCGGAAAAAAGTGGCTGTGACATACGGCAGACAGACATGACGAATCCATAAGGGTTCCGTTTTTTGCCATTTGGCTACGGAACCCTAAAAATGAGGTCAGAGTTAAACCCTAATTAGATTTAAAATGGATAAGTGGTCCTCGGGCCGATTTTTAAATGGGAGGATTAGCCACCTAACCCAAAACCCGCGTTAGATAAGAGCCGTTAAGTTAATTGAAAAGTCTGATAGCAGCAAAACGAAAGATTTTTAAATAAAATATTACGCACACATTTACGTATAAACTAGCTAGTATAGGTAGGTATAAGTTACCTGGCATGAGAACTGTTGTTTTTGACATGGTAGATGGCAACCGCCGTCGTCTTCGTGGCCCTCGATGTCCTCTGCCACTACATAGGCGTCCTTGTCGACTACCGGTCGATCTGCATATGAAATATTATTTGTAAAATTCCTAATTTATTGAGATATGTGATAAGATAAGTACTCGTGACTAGGTAAGTAGTCAATGCAAAGCCTCATCCAAAAACATGTTAGAGACAAATCGATAAATAGGATTTCCAACTGTTATTATGATAGGTATAGCCATTTGACTTAAAAAAAATAGTGACATTGTTTTACAAATCCCATAAAAAATGTTTATTTTCTAAAGACGTCTAGTTACTAAAGACAATTTCTCAATTAAAAAAAGGGTCTGTATCATAATATTTTGGCGCAATAAAGATTTTAACTAACTAAACAATCTGAGATGACTTTTTAGTTATATGTACAATTCGGCATCGTAAATCCTCGCTATGAAATTGATGCATCGTGATTGTATCGTATGAATAATGGCGTGAAATAATGGAGTGCGGTGTATTGTGTGGTGACTTACAGACAAATATGTAGTCAGGTTTAGTAGGAACTTACGGTGCCAGGGCTCAACGCGAGTGTAAGGGTTGTGTTGCCGAAAGCCCGGGACTTGCATGGGCACGGGTCCGATGGCCGGCGGTTGATACGGCGGCACCCGGCCCAGCGGCGATCGTGGGTCCGGTTGCTCGGCCGTGTCATTCGCCGGACGCGGGGCCGCGAGCGGCGGCGCTTCGTCCGCATTCACTGTTGTCCAGTTTAATATTATAAACACTTTTCTTTGAAAGAAAAAATATTGTAAATCTACCTAGTATAGGTATAGTTTAGTATGGAACATACATTTAAACAGAAATTTGATTTAAACAGCATTACAATGCTCGAAAAAATATCTAAATTAATGAATTTAGAGTTCTTATTAATAAAATTTTACTACTGAAAATATTTTATATTGAAAAAAAACAAAGTATACTAAGTACCTATGTACAATTTTTTCTTTAATTATTTCGTAGATTTTTGGTGGCCTGTAACATATGACTATAAGCGTACCTGTAGAAAAGTATAGTATAACCACAACTACTTACAATAATATTTGGCATTATTTTTAAATTTGTTTTTTTTCTGTGGCCTGTATCTGCTTATGATCTTTTATGATTATTTTGAACACGAATGCCTTTATCGTTGTGAGCTGTAAGTATTCATCAAGAATGACTTCCTACTTTATAATATTTACAAAACAAATAATTATCTACTTCTTCTCATCATTACTATTGATATAATATTTGTAATACCTAGCTAATGTATTAGGCGTAGATGTAGTGTAGATACGAGTACTTACCACATAGCCAAAGTAACACAAAGGATGTGATGTAAACGGCAATAGGTGCCGGCATGGTGGCTATTTCACCAGCTGTGGAGGTGCCCGCGCATCGCCTAGGTGACTTGCGCGGCTGCTGCGCGCGCACTCCTCGGCTTTGGAGGGTGCATGGCTCACGGAGAACGCTTACTTGATGCTCGTCACCTGAATAGATGGCCTTCTTTAGCATTTTGTACGTGAACTCCTATAAAGCTAATAGACACTGAGGCAAGGACGCATTAATGGATTAATGAGATTCCCGTGTCAATCTATCAGAAATTAGCCGTATGGTTCCCGGCAGAGTAGAATAGGACCACTCCAAGTCTTTCCGTGGTTGTCGTAGAAGGCGACTTAGGAAACACAAGCTAAACAAAGCTTATAAACATTAATGAGACCTCTTCAATCCGTCTGGCCAGCGTGGAGAGTGTAGGCCAAATCCTCTGGCTACCTTGGCTAAGTATGGCTCTGGTAGTACAGAGAGGGTCGTGCTCCAGCAGTGGAGACTAAAAAAGACCTGATGATGATCTATCGGAACCGCAGGCTAGAAAAACTTGTTATGTACGTTGGTACTAAAATAAAAATTGGTACACACGAAAATTTCGTATGTACCAATTTTTCGAAACTAGAGCAATAAATTTTTGCTTTTCCCACTATTCATATTTTTTAACCAATTTAATCCATAATATTAATCAACTTTGTCCATGGAGCCCAATTATAAAAAAAGAAGTTAAATACAATCACAGATTAGCTGTTAAAAATTTATATAATATTTTTTCTAATTTTTAGTTATCTTACTGGATATCCGCTATTTTCATATACGATTAACAGAGGTTATTTATACAAATTCCGCGTATTAGTCGTTCTTACTTTATTGCTATTTTTATTATTTGTTTACGAACGAAACAAAAGTTTTTAGATATTAAAAATGCATGCATAGACCCTTATTGTAGATTTTTTATATTGAATACGCTTCTTAATACTTCACTTTGGTTACATTTATTAATTTTCAAATTGTTGATTTACACTTTAGTAGGTATTAATTACCCTTTTAGCGTTTTTCGCCTTAAGCGAACAGAAATATATTTTTAAAATTTCTCTAATTATATTTAAAAATAGGTACTCTGCCCTTGGTCCTTGTTTTCCGAATGTGTAGGTATATCTGATCATCCTATATAAGAAAACTAAAAAATATATTCATTGCAAGAGTGTTTTGCTGCGGTTTTGACCTAGAACTTCTCGGAAGTATTTATCTAGTTAGTATAAACTGCCGACAATAGTATGATTTGCATGCGTTATATTATATTATTCACTGTGATGCATTGATTACACTTGACACGGCAATCGGCCAGTGTGAACATTGAGTACACACAATCACGCGTGGCCATGAGGTGACCCTACATATGTTTGATTTAATTTGATTCAATAAATGTTCTGAATAATTCAGAACGAAAGATTTTCCTTAAAACAATCTTTTCATTTTACAGAAAAATCAGTACGAAATAGAATTCGGGTCTTGGAAGGTGATTCTGGCCCAAAAAAAAATAGAAATAGTCAAAATGCATTGTGTGATATAAAAAATCTAATTATAAACTTAGAACACATAATTATACTATTTATTTGCGTTTTCAAGAAATATTCCAAAAATACGGCATTTCCCCTTTTATCTCTAAGTTTTTGAAAGAAAAGTAGAATACATAGTGCCTCAATGAGGTATATACTTACAGAAATACTATGTCATAAGATCCATGCGAAAAAAATTCTAAAAGCTAAAAAGTACACGGAATAAAGGTAAATGATTCAAAACCTTTCTTAAGCGAAGTCTACTTACCTACCTTAACAGTTTTACTCACATTGTTGTTAAAAAAGCTTTTAAAAGTACCTAAATATTCGTTGTTGGAAACCACTACAGAAGATTTAAAAAAATACTCAGCAAAGAAAAAGCATTTGCATCAGATGCAGATAACAGGAAATGTGATTACAGAACACTGCACCTCACAACCTCATCTAACGAATAAATAAGTATATTAATACGTTTAAATTGAACAAGAAATAAGGGTAGGATTTTGGGCAGCCATTTTGAATATAGCCAGGCCATTTGCGCATGTCTCTAACTAACCGTCGTACGGGCTACTTGTTGATCCCGTTTTCATTCAGCTCTCAGGCACCAACTACGCAGTGAAGACTTTGGAAGACTCACCAAGGAACCG
The DNA here is from genome assembly GCA_963576875.1 of Acrobasis repandana. NCBI lineage: Eukaryota > Metazoa > Arthropoda > Insecta > Lepidoptera > Pyralidae > Acrobasis > Acrobasis repandana. Next base: position 8,416,868 of record OY756218.1, read on the forward strand.
TCGTATTTTGTCAAATATCTTTAGGCCACTACACAGGCTGATTCTACTTTTTCTTTGATATTTAATTTTGTACACTCTGTATTCCTCGATTTTCAGGAAGAAACTTAGTATTTTACGTTCTCCGAGTCTCTTTGACAATCGGCGTTTGTACTCGTATGTGTTCAATGATAACTCGAGTAGCTATGGTCGAAACTTCGTGACTAATAGATATTTTAAGTTTAAATTATCAGCGGAATCGGTCAAGGAGCATGCCGAGATATGTTGTTGTCTAGAGTTTACAGTTTGGGGCGATCTACTAAGTAGTATAATCTTATGTATGTCGTGGCCAGATTTTGGAATTCATTTCATGACGTGGCCGACCATTTTATGAAATGTTGCATTTTATGATATGACCACCTAAAATGACTATATCGTTTACACGTCAACATTTGATGATATGTCAATCAATGTTCGGCCATATCATTAATTCAGGGCTTCCTTTGATGATAATCAAAAGTTTAATAAAAATATAAAATAAAGAAGGAACTTTATATGTTTTATTGTATCTAATTAGAATTTTAAGGGGATAAAATTGAACAACACTATTTAAGATTGAAATCTACTAACCTGTGAAATACTTTTCGAACTCGTGAGGTTTTTTGTTTAAAAATTCAAGTAGTTTTGTGTCGTCACGTCAATTTTTTAGCCTCAGTTGGCACAATAATATTAGTATTATTTTCAGAATAATTGTCCGCCGCCTAGGTGCATCACAAAAATAAAATAATATCAGCGCCTCTAATAATAATGTAACATTTTACGATATGATCACTAATGTTTGACTATAGTATAAAGTAGCCACGCGTTTAGCTTTTCACATCGGTAAGCGCTGATTATTTATTGATCTGGGAAGAGCACATCATGATGTGCTCAGCTAGTATTTTCCATTTCATGAAATAGTCAGCCATATCACGAAATGATCAATTTTACGATCTGGCCACGACATAAATATATACTTATTTACCTGTTTACGAGAATTTGTATGATAAACATTATCTATATATTAGAAATACAAATAATAAGGTAAGTATGTCTGCTTCTAACGACGTAGGCAGAAAAATATTTTGCCTTGTGTGGCCTTTGAGGCCACGTTTATACCAAGAAGGAGCTATAAAAGAAGAAAAGCACCAGCAGCGGCTGCGATTTTCTATATACAACAGTTTTAGATACTTTTAGGTACTTTGAAAAAGTCTTCATTCAGTGTTATCATGTAACACGGATGGAAATAATTTGAGGTAGCCTATTTCACATTGTTTAAACTTCTATAAGAAGTCCGATTTCAGCCATTTTTATTGAAAAATCAACATTACAGCAATATGGCGGAAGAGATTTGAGAATGGTTTTACACGTTCTCTACAAACTTCATATATAAAATAATATGCTACACTAATACCTTCTTTCTTCCTTATACTTAGCAAACACTTATTGAATTTATCAAAATGATGCCATTGTAAAAGTCACAAGAAATCTAAATGATCTCCTATGACACTACGTCTACGATTTGTGATGAATATGTCATGATTTCAAGAGATAAATTAGTTAACAGTCATGTATCTTAAACTATGTTTTATTATGAAAATATAGCAAATACGTATGAAAGTTGAGTGATCAATACGGGGAGGGGGTGAACTGCGCGACTTGCGCCCACGCCCGCCCCCGCGCGCGCTCCCCCGAGCTCGCCCTCTGAAAGCCCGAAACTCAACACCTCCATCCGCCCACGGTCCTGACCATGAATCTCCATTTTACGACGTCAAACACGAAACCCACAAAATTTCCATTCTTTTTCAGCTACAATTAAATATTTGATGTCTTAAAAGCAACTTCAGTTGTTGACATCCACAATGTTTGCAGAATTTTCCCGCGGTCAAATACGGATCTAACATTTGATTTTTGATAGTCCTTGATGATTTTATAATAGTTCTATTATGTACCTTAATCCACAATAGGCAGCATAATCCTGAATCTGATCACGAACCACTGAACAAAACTTTTCCTTTTTCACAGAGTTCAATCGATAAATTTTCACTGAAGTCTTATTTTCACTTGCTCTGTCCCTAATCAGGAAAAATTGCGTTTACACAGGAAAATGTTTTTACTTAGTGTGTTTGGTTGAGGAGTGAGGAAGAGGAACACGTCGGGTGTGTTCTCGCCTCGGCTCTGGGGTATGTACTAGGTGAGCTGGAGCCTGTGCCCCCGCGTCCCCCGCGCAGGCGCGCGCCCCGCGCAGTCTGCGCCTTGTCGATGAATGGAACCCGCCGCCCCTGCTGCCGGTCCTGTATATAAATCCCTTTCAACACTCTCCTACATTTGTATTTTGTCGGCGACTGTGAGTAACGTTCGATGAAAATAGATGAAAGGCTTATAAATATAGTCGAATTGAACTCATATTTAGATCTTTTTAAGTGGATTTTTCTATTTCGTTTTTAAGTTATGCTTTATTTTATCTACTTTAACAAAAGTAAGTCTAAACGTCTGATAGACTTTATAACAGAAATATGATTATGTTAAATAGAAACATAGGCGCTGTTTATCATCTTCAATAAATTTAAGTACTAGGTTCTTGCCGGTGGAGTATTTATGTTAGTATTTATTTTATTGGTTTTAAATAACCTTGATATTTAATGTCTCGACTAATATATCTTCTAGATGTCTACCATATTAATTACGACTACCTAAGGTTTATTTTAAAAATAAATATTTTGTTCTAGTATCAAAGAACGTTTACGTAAAAGATTTATCAAAACATTTTTATGGAGAATTGCTTTGTACGGGTGTGAAACGTGGACGATGACTTAAAAGGTTAGAGATAGATTAGAAGCATTTGAAATGAGGTGCTGGGGAGAATAAAAAAAATAAGTTGGACAGAAAAAGTTACAAACGAAAAGGTATTAGAGACTGGGTAAGGAAAGGAAAATACTACAATTTATAGTAAATAGAAGAGGGAAAATGTCCGGCCATCTACTGCGTCACGATGAGTTTTTTAAAATAATAATGGAAGGAAAAATATAAGGAAAAAGAGAAGTGAGAAAACCCAGAAGAAAATTTTTCGATCAAATAGGGTAAACCAGGAAATCGTGCTCCACCATTCGAAGAATTGAAATAACAAACGGTATCATTTAAAATATGTTTATTAAAGTAATTAATCTTAACAACTGAGTCCATATACATAATAAAAACTAAAAAATCTTCTTAAAAATAATGAAAACAGCTGAGATCAACGATTTCTTAAAGTCTATGGTGGGGCACATTTCACGGATACATCAGTCATAGGTATGTGCCCTAATAAAGCCTTTCATTTTCTCGTCTTTTTCTTTTTTATTTCCCTTTATTTTTGCCACCGCACTTGTTGCATTTTCCCGGAAAGTTTGACCAATATTCATGAAACCAGCCAGAACACTGCAGACATTGAATCCAGTCATTTTTCTTCTTATTTTCTTGCTTATGTCATTTTCTATCGCTTTTTATATTTTCTTCTGTCCATTTTCTTGGATCTGTGAGTTTTCCCTTTCCCATTTCCTGAAATATAATAACTAATCAGAATTCTCAATTTTCAGATCTTCTTCTTCTTCCTCACCTTATCCCACTTTACGTGGGGTATATATAAGCATGTAAGTCTTTTCCATTTTCCTCTATCTTTATAGCAACTGATCAGAAAAACTTACTTAAAAATAAAATTAAAAATATAAAAAGAATACACATAAGGGACACATTACCCGAAACAAATCAGGGCGCATTAACCAATGTTCGGGGTAATGGGCCCCACTTGATTTGGACAAAAAAGTTTAGCAAAAATTAAACGCAATTCTAGGCATACAAAAGTTCAAAGAGGTTAGCTTTAGAATAAAACTTTTAAATACTACAAAACAACTTCGTCGGAAAAGGTGAGCGTCGTTTCGTACAGCGAAGTAAAACAACTGGCAGATGAGAGAGACAAATGGAAGAGAATTCATAGTCCACCGACAAGAGCATAGCTCTTAAATATTGGGTAGTATTTAAACGCAAATCAAAATTACTGATTGCACAGCAAAATACTCAACTGAAAATATTACTAAACAAACTGCAATTTATATTTGTGGCGCAGTAAAATGGATAGAACTTTCCTAGCACTCGCCGGCCGCTGCCGCGGCACGCTCGCTTCGCTCGCTCGGCTCGTGCGTGTGTTGGTCGCAGTTCTAACATAACCTAACCTATAGGTTTGCCCTAACCTAATAAATTTGATGTGCAGTCAGTATTTATTTGCTGTGCAATCAGTACTTATGATAAGATTGTTGATTTATTTGATGTAAAAAAGTATATAAATGATGAGATTAAATTGATGGGTGATTATTTATTAGATGTGCAATTAATAATATCCCTTAAATATTTAAATCTAAAATGCTCTTAGATAGCAATTAAAACAACAGCCAAAAAACAAAAATAAATTTCGGCATTTCCATATAAAAGTGTGCAGCCGTCCGCGATTTGTATGGGAATGTCGAATTTATTTTTGGTTTTTTGACTGTTATTTTAATTTCATTATACTTAAGTGATCTAGTATAGCCCGTGGTTCGATTTATGACGGGTATGTCCCTTCCACGTTGTATATACACACATAAATATCAAATGACATTATCTTCCTATTAGATATTACTCGTGTTGGAATTTCTATTTATACCTAATACAAGATGTATGTAAATATTTTACTCATCGAAATATAATTCTCTAGAAGCCTAACTAATCCCGAAAAATCGCGCGCACGGGTGGTGATTAAAATATGAACCGCGCGGCGCGACAATTCGCTGTGACACTCGAGTCGTGCGGTTGAGTCGCAAAAAGTTTCCTTTGAGAATATTGCTGTATTTTTACGATAATCGATTCATTAAAAGCCGTCGTGTGCCGTTAAATTGTATAATAGCCATACAGACATGAAAAACACAGGACTCGCCTTTCATATGTAAGTAAATAAACATTTTAATAATCAATACTTGACATCTGTTGATACCTCACCGCTCGTTGCGTCGGTCAAGTAGCCGGCTCGGGGCAGCCGGCTGCTCAACCTCCGCGAAGATGACGCGTGCGTGACCTTGTCGCGACCAATCGCATGCATCTTTGTCTATGTGTGTGTTTGAGTGTTTCGTTGTAATTACTGTTAGTTTTTTTGCGTAAATGGAATCAGAAAGTGGTGAATGTAGGAGCGTTGAATTTCTAGAGAATTATTGTTCGTAGATTTTACTATATTTTTTTTTTACAAAAACAGCCGACTTCAAAGCGATACACTAAAAAGTTAGAGTGGAGACTTCTGTAGAAGGCCCTAATAAAGCTCGGACTATTGCAATTACAGCATCTCATATTACCTGTATCAAGCCTTGCATTGTTTGTTTTTCGTGTGTGTAAGTAGCCAACACAACAGACTTTTCAAGCTGCCTTAAAGCATCTGACATAGCTTGACGACTGCCATACCACGATGACAGTCAGGACCAACGACTTTACGTGCCTTCCGAAGCACGAAGGAGCTCTAGAATTTTTTATGCCACATTTGGTCACCTATCCAAATACGGACCACGCCCGTCGTTGCTTAACTTGCAAAAGCGCTAGCAATGCGTTTTCTCACCCAGCCACGGAGCTTCTCATGCCTCATGCCATGCATGAGATTTACATTGACCTAAATCAAGGAGAAGATATCACGTTACATGCATATAAAGAAACAAACAGTCGAATTGATAACCTCCCCCTTGTTTGAAGTCGGCTAAAAATATATACACAATAATGTCTCTATTATGTTATCATATAGCCATATTGCGCACAGATGTTTTTTTTTAGTAATAGGTAGGTACTATAAAAAATTACACATAGTTATATTGCAGACCCTGACTCTACAATAAAGGATAGCGACATCCTTATTGGAGGAATTAAACTAAATATTAGTGAAATGACCAGGAACCAGGTTTGGTTTACTTTTGAGACTTGACATGTGAAAGATTATTTTTCTCGATTTTCCCGAGATGGCGACGTAGCGGATGATTAAAGTTGGAAAGCTCGTGAAAAGCGTGTCCACCTCCTTTCTAACTTATACTGAAATACAGAGATGGCGTCACAGGTAACGAAACATAACGTAGTTCATCTTGGGTCTATCATGGGTCTGTCCACAAAATATAAACTCTCAGGAAAAAGCTTTTCTGGTTGAGTATTTATGTATAGTACTCGTACGTACGGGCGTCAAAATGTAATGTTTTCTCATTTTTCACTTATTCCTCATTATTTCTTACAATGTCGCAATAATTATACCTATTGATTTTAAGATAATCCTAGTACATCGAATCATCAAATGTCAATTAGTCTGTTTGATTCACAGGTTTATTTAGTCTCTACCTCGCGTGGTATTTTTTTTTAAACTTTATTGCACAAAACTATTGTACAAGTGGTGGACCTAATGCCATATGGTAGCCTATTTTCTGGTGCAGAAAATACTTTTGTACTCTGTTAATCCATCAGCAACCGTATTATATGCAACCGGGAATACGTTCGGATGATCCGAGCGTATTCCCGGTTGCATCCTCAGCGGTAACGCTTCAGAGCCTGGGGTCCGGAACCTAACCTAGGTGATTTGACGAGGTTACTGGTTTTTACACAGAGTGACTGCCGTCTGATCTCCGCAACCCGAAGCGACCAGAACCAATCCTAAGATAGCTTTAAACAAACGGTAGATGTCGTTCGGGACCCACAGTTTCACGTGCCTACCGAAACACGGAATCATCTTTTTTTTCAGATAATCAGGTAATTCAAGCCTGCAATATCCTAACCAGACTCAAAACAACTTTCTACAAAGTATGCTTCCTAGTGGGATTTGAACCCACGACCTCCGGATCACAAGGCAAACGACCAAAAGACCACGGAGGCAGTCAGTACTCTGTAAATAGCATCATATTACATCAATTAAAAGTTAGGATAAAACGTCTTTGGGGTCTAAAACGTGAATTTCCTCTGTAGCTAATAATAATGTCTAATAATAATGTCTAATAAATATACTAACATATACGTAGATCCCTCCTCATCACAAAAGGAATGAATATTCTTAGGACTCTGTACTATAATAAAACAAGGAAATCAATAATAAACTTTATTTTTACAACTTTTCTTATAATAACTATTGGCCTGCAATCAGTTTCTAATATAAACATCAATTTAACTACTATTCCTCTCACTTACAACGTTCATGCTATAAAGATATTCAATATATTATTTACAGAGAATTAGAACACCTAATTTATCGTTAGTATTATTCCGGGTCCAGACGGGTGCAACATGTAATGTAATCTAACGAATAATGTAACGCGAATTCTGTGTGTGGACGGCACTACGAGCCGCCACACACAGAATTCGCGTTACATTACTCGTTAGACTACAATACACGTTACACCCGTCTGGACCCGGCTTTATATTGATAGACCTAACGAATAATTTAATTGTGTCAGAAAATATATAACTTAGTGTTGTGAAATGTCGCGTTACAATACTTGCAATATTCATCGATATTTCAAGTGTTGTTAGTAGAAGCACTTCCGTATGACATTTTACTTTAGTTACTTTCATCAAAGACGAACAAATAATAGAGAACTGACAACTTTCATATTTTGAAGTGTAATAAGAATGTTATAGCTAGATGAAACTACTAGTTTCGTAGTGATGCCGTTTAGTTTCGGAACATGCATTTTCTATGAACAAACAAGTTCCAACTCTGATTTTTCGTGGACACCGTCAGCTTAAAGTACTTAGTCGCTTTCTACATATATAGCCCGTTAGTCATAAAGTGGATGCTGGGAGATAAGAGTAGTAGTGACATTTATTTATTGACGACCTCCGTGGCGTAGTGGTTAACACGCCAGTACCCCACTCCGGAGGTTCTGGGTTCGATCCCCAGCCAGGGCAAGTTGGAAAATGGTCTTTTTCAAATTGTCCTGGGTCTCGGGTGTTTATCTATATACCTATGTATTTATATAGTATCGTTGAGTTAGTATCCTAGTTTAGACTTACTTTGGGGCAAGCTCAATCAGTGTGATTTGTCCTTACATATTTATAATTATTTATAAATAATACAGGGCTTTCTAGCAGGGTACGTTTTTTGTATGAGGTTGTGAGTCCGCTAGTATTTGTTTGTTGTTATGCCTTATGAACCGCTCTATATCTAGTAGGACAGATTAAATTAATATAATAACAGACGCATCCAAACAAATCCTTGGTACGATTGCCTATAAAGATTAGAAAGCAACTAAAGAGGTGGCAAAATTTCATAAAATTAATTTCAAAAAGGTTTGCCCGCCACGTAGAGTGCGGCGACGTATAGAGGTGGCGCCCAATTTTTTTTCGAAACTATAGTTAATCGGTATTTTACTCTTTATATAGGTAAGTAATTTTGTTATGAGTCTGGCAGTTTTGTTATCATAACCATGCGATATGCTAAACTACGACATTGAAAACTACAGAAAATCTTTTGGCCTCGTATTTGGCACTTCATGTACTCGTATAATAATCACACTTATGACTTTAATATTTTATAAAAATATTCGCATAGCTCGTCTCACAGGATGCTCATTAAACCAATGAACACGTTACGGAAATAATATTAATTAAATGCCTTTACTGGACGACTACTAAGCTTGTTTTTTAATCTGTTGGTAACTGACGCCATAGCAATTTTTTCCGCAATTTCGCGAGGTCTATTTGCTTAGGTCTCAAGCTTTACATAAATTCTGAATTTTTGATAAGTACCTTCGTAATTTTATTGCATTAACTTCCATTTTCATTGCTTACGATATTACTAATAGAATCTAGATCTGACGTTTCCCCATTCAAAATTCAAAGTTTTGTAATTCGTTTTCCTCCTTCAATAAAAATTGTTCCTACTTATGACAATATCTAAAAAAACAGGCAACGGTATTAATTTTTTGACATACGTAAAACATGATTATTTTAGAATTTGGCTATTATATTATTTACAAAATGACAACTTAAACCATAATACTGAAATCTTTTTAAGATTTGAAAGAGATATTCGGGAAAACGAAACTTGAATTGTAACAAAATATCTAAACTTCGTCTCTAACAATTCTTCACTCGCTCTATGATGGCAGTTGACATAACTAACCTATATTTCTTCGTTTCTTAAACTTCACCGATAATTCCTAACAGCATTTCAGTCAAATATGTAGAACACCCAGTAGACGGCGTTGAAGAGCATGAAGCAGACTGGGAAGATGACGCGCGAGTATGTGTCGATTACATTGACGTCTCTGATCTTGGGCATGGAGGCCTTGATGACAGTGGCGCCACGACGGAGCGCATGCATCATCTTGGGTTTGCCGGTAGAGCCATCTGGAAATTTTGTTACCTATATTAGTTTTCTTTTTTAATTATATTATAAACAAAGTTGTATCGTACTACATAAGTAAACATACGCAGTGGATCGACTTTATGCCATAATATTTTACGAAGGAATAGACAAAACTGTCAGCAGCATTATCAGTAGAATTAATACAATTAATGTAGATAAATATGGTATTACTTGTGGTAATTAAGTTTAACACTAATAACTTCCACCTAAAGAAATCGTCATGAAAAAACCTGCACACTAGACACACAGTTTTCTTGTCCAAACAACTATATCGAAATAAACGGGCAACTGCGAGTCGGACTCGTACATGAAGGGTTCCGTACCACCGTACAATGTTTTAAAACGCTGAAGAAACACGTTTCTTGTATGACGACCCCCTTTAATTTTTAATTTTATTTAATTTTTGTATTTGTTGTTATAGTGGTCATAGTAAGACATAATTGGTGAAAATTTCAAGTATCTCGTTAATGCCATTATAAAGATCAAGTTAAAAACGCTGAAAAAAACACATTTCTTGTATGACGACCCCCTTTAATTTTTAACTATTTTTTATTATTAGTATTTGTTGTTATAGCGGCCACAGTAATACATACTCGGTAAACATTTCAAGTGCCTAGCTATTACGGTTCAAGAGATAGAGCCCTGTGACAGACGGACAGACAGACGGACAGACGGACAGACAGACGGACAGACGGACAGACGGACAGACAGCGGAGTCACAGTAATAGGGTCCCGTTTGCACCCTTTGGATACGGAACCCTAAAAAGCTCTGTTCTTATAGGTACCTATTTTATTGTTTGCTAGCTATTTAGACCCCTTGTTAGGTAAGAGCTTCCCCTCTTGCGAAAAAGAGGTATCAATGATATTTACTTTTTGAGTTCCTAGAGTGCGGTCGGTTCCGGTACCGCAGGTGCATGTGGTCTCTCTGCAGCCGCAATGAGGGCGGCGCGCCCGCGGCCACCGGCAGCGGCTTGGAGCGAAGCCCTAGGAGCGGAGACACCCTGCCCGTACTGCTGGTGCACTCGCGAAGGGCTATTATCTCTTCCGGGGACCGAGAACCTGGCCAAACAGAGATTTAGTCAATAAACAATATAAAAGGTATATTTTTTTTTCTAGCCTATTTCAGTGTTCCACTGCTGAGCAAAGGCCTCCCCTTTCTGTTAAACAATATATTTGAAAAAAAAATATTTGAGTTGACAATATGTTGGGCCGTTGGCGCTGGTTGTTGTTGCTAAATGACAGTACTTGGCAGCTTAAAAATTACACAAGTGTTTATCTGATTGGCCATTACACTGTGGTTGGTACATAGTTGTTATTTGTTAGATATAATGAAAAAAACAAAAATGCATTTACAATTCATGAAATGAGGCGATACGCCAAAATTGGACACTGATACCTTATAACTATGTACCGGTTACATTTTATTTCTATATAATTGTAGTCCAATTTACAACGAATCTTAGCAAAATCATTTCATTGAGTACCTACTTAAAAAATGTTGTATTGTATGCTTACCGGAACATTTCATATCCTTCTCCATACTAGTGCTAGTAGAGAGGTCCCTGTTCTTTAACTTGGCCCGCTTCCTGGCTCGCGCCCCCCAATACGTGTAGTTGACGGCCGCATACTCTAACAACGCCGCGAACACGAACACGAAGCACATGACTAGGTAGATGTCAATGGCCTTCACGTACGAGATGCGGGGGAGACTACTCCGGACCCCTGTGCTGATTGTCGTCATCGTCAGCACAGTCGTTATGCCTGTTTAGGAGCGGAACCGTTAATTTCCTGACAGTTCGTTTTACAATCTGTGTTTTGAGAATGTAATTGAGACCGCGCCTAGATTAGAGATAATTCTGTGTTATGTGAACTAAGTTCTGTGTTCAATTACTTAGATAGTTGAAATAGTTATTGCACAAAGTCGTTATGATAGCTAGAAAAAGGCGGCCGTATGCCAAGGTACTTGAAGATTGCAATGATTTAGTTGAATATAAAAATATTACGACCTTTTTATTGAGATAGTAAAGAGGGAAAAGTTTTAATTCTTGAGATTGAATTAACTGCTATGACTCAATGCTAAGAAATGCTATAAACCATATCCAATTTTATGTATTAATTGTAGTAAACTTTTTATTGTCTTTTGATCTTATTAACTTGTTTTTATTAAATAAGCTTTAAATATTTATAAATTTATGAATGTTAATAATTTAAAGCTTTATAAGTAACTGGATATAAGTATAATCACTTTAAGGTATACACATATATACTCGTACGCAACTGAATAAACTTTAAAACAATTCCAATTTATTCCAACTTACCCAACGCTACCCTCGCGGAAGTGGCTTCGTGATTAATCCAGAAAGACACCCACGACAGCATCACAATTAAAATGCTTGGCAAGTATGTCTGGAACACGAAGTAGCCGATATTCCTGCGTAGCTTGAAACTCAGGGATAACCGCTGGTACACCCCCGTCGCCAATTTTTCCTGCAAATTTGATTCATGTTTACTCAACCGAAATGGCGAAAACGAGCATATATGCAACACACTCGTATCTCATGTAACTTTACAATCTGAACTTAACCTTAATGAGTATACTTACATTTTTTTGCTGCTACAGTTATGTACCTAATTAGGTTATACGCATTATCATTTTAATATTTTACATCAAAATTTATATCACGTCTCATATTTAAACGGACCCCTATGACTTGATTACATCATCATCATCCAAGCGTATTCCCGGTTGCATCGTCAGCGGTTACGCTTCAGAGCCCGGGGTCCGCTACCTAACCTAGGCGATTTGACGAGGTTACTGGTTTTTACACAGAGCGACTGACGTCTGACATCCGTAACCCAAAGGGTACACCAGAACCAATCCTACGATAGGTACAAACGCTAGATGGCGTTCGGGACCAACAGCTTTACGTGCCTTCCGAAGCGCGGAATCATCTTTCTTTTTGGACAATCAGGTGCTTCAAGCCTGCAATATCCTAACCAGACTGAAAACAACTTTTCATAAAGTATGCTTCCCAGTGGGATTTGAACCCACAACCTCCATATCACAAGGCAAACGCCTTGACCACTGGACCACGGAGGCAGTCGGCCCTATGACTATGACTTGATTACGTCTTATGAATATGTTGCACGCATCTCGTGGCCAGATTTTGGAATTGATCATTTCATAATGTGGCCGACCATTTCATGAAATGTATTTTATAGGCATTAAGAGTTCTTACAGACAATTTGCGCTAACAAACTTTCAGCTTCACATCACCACTCTTTCGAGTTTCAGTACTCTGAGGCACAATCCAAATAATATTAATTTGCCATTCGTGCGTGTTGACAATTTATCGCAATATATAAAGGTTTACGAATGATGTTAACGTCTCGTCTGCTTCTCAAAAATAGGCACATTTACTTAATGTGTACGAAACTTAACGCTACCTTCGAGAGTTTCAAAGTTTCTTTCGGCATGTAAGCCTATTAGCGATCGTGCTTGGCAAACTTTTGATAAGAAAACATTTAGTTTTCAAGTAAGAAAAATAAGTACACTTAAGTACTTTTGAAGCATTACAAGTTAAATTTCTCGATTGTTTTATTATGTACTTATTCTATAAAATAATAGCAGTAATTCAAGTTTAAATATTACGAGTAGGTATCATCTAAAAAGATATCATTAAGGTGAAGGGATAAGCAAATGGCCTTGAAGTGTGAAATACATTGTTAACTTGTAAATATGGTGATATATATATATCTACATATTTCCATATTGCTCTTCGTCATGCACTAGATAGCCCTTTAAATTATTTTATGAACCACCGTTGAAAGTATTTACATTAGTCCGTCTAGCTTTAAAACTTGCCTCCGCCAAAAGTGGCCACGGCAAGTTTTAAAGCTAGACGGATCACCAATAATAGTTTCAACAGCAGTTCATAAAATAATTTAAAAGGATATCTAGTGCATGACGAAGAGTAATACGGAAATTATCACCATATTTACGAGTTAACAATTTATTTAACGCTTCAAGGCCATTTGCTTACCTCTTCACCTTAAGATGACCGAGCGAAAGAAGCGTCACAGTTTCAAGATTGACCCAAAATGATTTTGTCCGTATGTCCGTTCTCGCCTTCAGTTAGCATTTTTTAACGAAAATTGGCACACAAGTACCTTTTTTTGATTTAATGATTTGATACAACTTGTATAATTTATTAAGAAAAAAATAAAATAAATACAATTGAGATTAAACTACAAACTAAACCTAAAAATAAAACCTAATCTAAATTATTGATTTAAAAATCTGAATGATTATGACCGTGCGACATGGTGCCAAGAACGCTGGCTGCGTTTCCTCTCTGGATAGCTATGCTAATTCGTTGAGAAAAGAAGCAGCCAGCTCTCTTGTCACCAGCGGCGGTGATCAGGCGCGATGTTATCTGTTTCAGGAAAGCCCTCGCGCTGGGGCCCCATGGTCCAAACGTTTCCACACCAAACGGCACAAATATGTAATCCTTACTGAGGGAAACATATTTGCGTCGCTTGGCAAGCTCAGCACCTTCGGCAGCCGATCCGGCTCTCGAGAGTGATCCCCTGAGGTGGGAAGGCGCTAGTGTGTCAACGCATGTAGCGCCCCACACCAGCGCTCTCCGACGTTCCCAGGGAATCAAAGAAATACCATCAGGCCTCTTGCCATCATCACGCGCAACACCTCGAGGTTCGAGGGTGTTAAGGACATTGATAGTGGCAAGAGCCCTTCTGATGATGTCATTCAGAGAGCCGTGTCGCGAAATCCTACCAGCGCTGAGTTGACAGAAAAGGCCATGGCACCCGAACTGATCAACATCGCTGCCGCATGGGCAATGGTGTGGAGAGCACACAGATGCTCCCAGCCGAAGTCCGATAGCGGTACGGAAACTATTGTTATCCAGAAATGTACCAATGTTGTAAGATGGAATAGCATGGAGCCAGTGGCTGGAAGAGACTGCGAGGAGTCGAGCGCGGTCAATATCACTGATAAGATTTTGAGCCAGATTTTTAACAGATCCCTGCACCAAGGGAGTATCCCAGAGTTTTTGAAGGTTTGATTCCACTGGGATATCATTTTCGAGGCAGAGAGCTGTCCAGGCATATCTTGCCTCCGCTAACAGGTCAATGGCCAAAGCGTCATCTTTAAGTATTTTTTTACACAAGGCCGAGACGCTGTAAGCAGAGGAAAGAAAAGCGGGAAGGGCAACACTGGAAATTTTGCGTATGCCTGTGCCGCCATCTTTAATTGGTAATGTCAGTTGGGTCCAAGCACAAGCATCCAAACGTAAATTTAGAATTTTTTCTAAGGCGGCATGAAGACTGGTATCTAATTTATTTATCAGTTCCAGATGTCTCCAGATTGGACTTGAGCGCAGGACGTAAGTGAATTTAGGAACGAAAAGACAGTATTTAAGGATGGTGTAAGCTACGTGCGAGTTTAGAATTTCCAATCTGGAGGTTGTAAAAATGAAGTTTTCTAATTTCTTTTCTAAAAGAGGTCCAATGCTGTCATCTAATAGAGGCGAGCCGAGGAGATGGAAAGATTCCTTAGATATTAATTTAATGTCTGGGGATATTTCCAAGAATTTTTCCATGATGTCTTGTTTGATAGTCTCCGAAATATGTTCAGGAATAAAGAATACACATTTTTTAAAATTTAGCTCTAGTCCGATATTTTAGAAATTTGCAATAATTTCCAAAAAATCAGCGTAAACAGAATCTTTACTTCCCGAGATGGTCCCGTCATCAAGGTACCACACATTTAATTTTGAACTTAGGGATGAGATGATTGGGTGGATACCAAGACTGAATAATGCTGGCCCCAGAGGATCGCCTTGTTGCACTCCTGTTGAAGACAATAAAGTGTTACCTTCATATAATAATTTGGAAGGAGAAGAATAGCATTGAGATACGAAAGGGAGGATATCTGGAATGTGTGAGGAAACTTCATGCAACAAGACGCTCCTCTTTATAGTATTAAAAGCATTCTTCACATCAACTTTCAGCAGTACCTCTCCACAATTGTTTTTCAAAAAAGTGCGTACGGAGTGTACTGCTGCTTCGCAGCCGCCTCTACTGCCAAATTCTAATTGAATTGGTTGTAATTTGTTACTCAAAGTGGAGGCTATGTGCTTGCAAGCTAACTTTGCAGCTAAGCGAAGGAGTGTGCACTCAATTGCTATAGGCCGAATTCCCCCGTCTTTTTTTTTAAAAGCACACAGCCTCGCACCATAAAGAAATTCAGTGAAAGAATCTAAAATTTTGCCGGAAAGTAATAGATTACAAAATTTTGTGATTTCTCCCAATAGCTCGGTCCGGCGTCACCAGCGGAAACACTGACCAAATATTTAAGATGTTGAGGAGTGAGACCGTCGATGCCACCGGAGGAGCCATTAGGAAATGACATTAAGGCCGAGAGAGTATCTTTATTTTCAATAAGGAGTGGATTAGACCAGATATATGAAGATGGACAGGCGGCTGAGTTGGGTGAAGGATGCTTTTCAAGTAAGCACTTCAAAGTCTCGTTAGTTGGAGGAGCCAGGGTTTCATCAGAGAATAAAATCCGCGCTGCATTTCTCAGGTCTCCATCCATGACCTTATTTTCGACGGTTCGTTTCAAATTGAAAGTGTCATGATTAGTAGAATGAAAACAGCTGGAAGAACAAATTGGTATATTAGAAGGAATGGAAGCATTTTTTTTAGGGACTGTGTAAGAGATTTCGTTGAATTTTTGCCGTGAAGATATCTATAGCTGAAAGTAAATAAATTGTGTCCAGTCCAGTCGGAGAGAGAGTTTGATAAGCATTTTTGTAAGGTCAGGCATAGAGACCTAGCTAAGGCTATCCTAGCACCCTTGGGGATACTTTTAACTACTGAACAAGTACCTTGATTTATTTTAATTTTTTAGTCGATGACGATTTTTGATTGGGGAAGAAATAGGGGGAAAGAAGAAAATTCCAAAAGGGGGGAGTGGAGGGGGAAAAGGGAGGGTTATACAGGCTTTGCTAAGCCAGGGGAAAGGGAAAAGTGTCGGTTATTGCATGATTATAAAAGCTCGCAAGGTCTACTGTTCTCACAGAACCACTAGTTTAGAAGTAGGTAAGTAATGTTTCAATGGAAAATCTTCAAGAAGAATTTTTGACTTTGACTTTGAATCTCGGGAATATACCTACTGGCGGCATGTGACCACTTTTTTATTACACAACTGCCCCCCCAAAAAGGAAGTGTAATCTTTGTATGCGAGTTTCTTTATTCCTCCATTAGTTTGAAATGCCTTAACAGAATTCAATATGTCATGACCAGATCGTAGAATTGATAATTTCATGATATGGCCGACAATTTCATGAAATGGTTATTTTTCATGATAGTCGTGTTTATTTATTTTATTTTATGAAAATGACTTACTGTAAGAATGATAATAATGTTACCTTCCTATCGTTAGTCTCGTGCCCAAGTATGGTGAACTGCGGCAGTTCGGCGTCCTCCACGCCCCGCACCGGGGTCTCCTTCCAGTACATCACCACGTCTGACACCGTGTAGCCATCTGTATAGGGATGAGGCAAGTTAGCATGCTGGCGGTGCCTGCTGTGGCTTGTGGCAATTGCTACATTGACCGTAAGCATTTTAAAAAGACCGACTTCTACAAAATAATGATAAGGTGCGTTTTCAAAGACTGAAGTGAGTTTATTTTTTTATTTTCATTTTATAATATAACTTTCTTTTTATTCAATTATTATACGACTAGGTTTATTATAAAGTAGTCTCCACAAAGTTTTGTGAAATTTTGATATGAATTTTCAATTATAAATCAAAGAGCTCAAATTAGTGCCTACTAAATAGAAGTGCCATTGGTAAAACAATAATAATTTATTCGTTTTAAAAAAAATTGCCACATTGCCAACGAATATTTTCCTAAATATTTCTTTACAATTAATTAAATTTTCAAGACATCAACGGCCAATCATTTCAGTTTTTATGAAGCGATGGCAAACAATAGTGCACTGAATTATGTTTTTAATGTCAGCGTGCGAACAGGGACATGAAATGTTAAGAGGACAGTTTACTGAAAGCAAATTAACGTCAGAAAGCTTTTAACGTGAAAATGCGTCGATAATTCGATGTACGCCAACACTTCAATTTAAATTCCGGTGATCCATTCCTGCGCAAGTAAAGAAATATTAACACAGAGTAAATGCTCCTAGTGAAAGTGGAACACTCATTGGACGAAAAATAAATACATGCAAAGGAGAAAATAGTCGCGCAGGCTCATTGCGTTTTCGGGCGACCGCACCGCAGTGAACGTGAAAGTATGGCCAGGCAAACAAGGAGAAGCTCGGCCAGATGATCTATTAAAAGTGTATGAGTCACACAGCTCTCAATCTCGACGGTGCAGTTCTGGCTGTCGAGTGGATAGTAGTGAAGGTCCATCATGCAGGCCAGCGTGGCGGTGAAGCGCATCCCGTACGTGATGCTGCCGTCTCCGCCAAGCCGCACCAGCTTGTTGCGCTCTGTCACGTCGTGTAGGAAGCTGAAACGGTGCGTGTGATAAGGATCATCCTTTTTAACCGACTTCAGAAAGAGAAGGATGTTTGGTATCTCAGAACTCCGAAATCGATTTTTAAGTTGTGTATTTTATATCTTATTAAATTGAGACAGTAACATTTTTTAATTGTAATACATGTTTTCGAGTAGAGTTTGGATACCGTAAAACGTGCAAGCTGTGGCTCTAAGTATATGCTTCTTTAACAATTTGGCAACCAAAGGAAAATGTGCAATAAACATGCAACCATATTTTTTACGCATTTTTTAATTTAAAATGCAATTTCATCATTCAAACAACTTTCAGTTTTGGATTTTTTTTATCAAAAGGTTGCGCTGTTATCTTCTGACATAAGAATGGAAAATAACATTTACAAAGCTGTTTTAAGCAAAAATACAGTTGAATTTATTCTTTCTGCATTATGGTCGATGTCTGACTGTCTGAAACACTGACCTATTTTTGTCATTAGCAAAAAAGGTGTCCGGAACCCAAATCTTATCGGCGAAGTCTCCAGATAGCGTAAGGACCTCGTCTGGCAGCCCGAAAGCCAGCCTTTCATCCTTCCAGTACTGATTCAGATAAAGCGTTATTGTATAATCCTGAAATAAAGAAACCTTAATCAATACTTAGGTATATATTTACAACTGTACTTAGGTACGTGTAATAAGTAATTGCTTCACATCTTATTTTTAAGGTCATATTCATAAAAAATTGGCCCTAAAATCGGTCATATAGTAGGAAGGGTATTAATTTAAGAAATGCAGATTTTTAACCCCTACTAAAAAGAGGGATGTTATAAGTTGTGTGTTTGTGTGTCTGTCTGTGGGTCGTAACTCCTAAACGAATAGACCGATTTTGATGCGGTTTTTAGGGTTCCGTAGCCAAATGGCAAAAAACGGAACCCCTATAGATTCGTCATGTCCGTATGTCACAGCTACTTTTTTTATCGAAAGCCTTGACTGTCAAGATGGTTCTTAGTTATGTTTGATGAAAATCGGTTCAGCCGTTCAATAGTTACTGGGAGTGAACGCTTGTAAGTCAGAGATTTTTTAATATGACTGGAATTGAAAAGCCTAACGTTCTCACTTTAAACTAAACAGTAGTTCATAAAATACTTTGAAGGGTTATCTAGGGCTTGGTAGCAGCAAAATTTTAAAAGATGTCTCCGTTTTCTTTGAAATGATTTATTTTAAATGGAGGCAGCACTGGACCCCGGAAAATTCAGGTACGGCCTTAAGGAATCTAACACAAAACATAAGTGCTCCTTATATCAGTAGCATTGTACGATATAACTGTTATAAGGAGTATGTACAGTGTTACTTAAAAAGAATAGGAACAAACATGTATTTCTACTTCATTCTACTAAAAAAAAACACTAAATTGAAATCTTGTAAATCTGCTAAAGTTTTTCTTAATTGTATTTAATTTATAGTAATAATTGTTCAAATTAATTTTACAACGTTTACTTGTAAATAACAAGATATAGTTTAAAAACTTAAACCCGACTACGGGAATATTCTTGCTAAAAAGTACGTCTATCCACAGCAGGGAGAAACAGCTAGTAATGTATTTTTTATGTGTATTCAGCCCTTTTACTTGATACCCTTTACTTCATTACATAATGGCCTATAGCGGGCGCGATATCGAATTTACAGTGACGTCATATAGCCTATAGGGTAAAACCCGGATAGTCGCCTCGGGGGTATAGTTGCCTTAATTGCTATTACTCTAAGTTCACAAATGAAACACATGTTATTAAATGTATCTATCGAGAGACTCTGCATCAACAACTAAGTTGACCGTGTTGCATGTCTCTGTGCGATTGCATGGGACGGCTAGGTGCGATCAAAGTTTTTGCGGGAAATCCTCTATCTCGACAGGGCATATATTATATCCTAAACGTAATTTACATGGAATAGGCAACTCCCCTATATGGGATAATTGTCCCAAAATTTGAGGTGCGCAAAAATCGCCAATACTCAGGAAATATCAAAGATAATGTTTATTCCTTTTACAAATTTGAAGATAATAAACCAAAGTACCTACCCGTTTGACAAATAAAGTATCTTGCTTTTTGTACAAAGTGATATAAAGTCATTTCAAAAAGTGGGGCAACTATCCAGGTTTAACCTTAATAAGCGGACAGCCAAGACGCTTCTAACGATACCTCACTTGTCAAGGTATCATGGATATCATAGAAGATACGAGGGAACGGATGAATATCATACATAGAGACAAAACACATATTCTCCTTTTGGCTTTGCCGTAGTTGGGTAATAAAAAGTAAAAGGTGTAGCAAGACTCAAAGGACGTGCTATCTCAGTGCTTTGGAACTAGGGCATAAAATCTTGTAAATCACAAGACATCGACGGCGATAAAACGCTGCCTTTTGCGAGACACGGCAGTTTGGAGCTTTCATAGTAATATATACGGCCAGGCAGGTATATACGGGTAAGTATATAAGAGGCGAGTGGGCGGCGACCTCTGCAGCGACCGCCGCGAGTGGCGGCGGAATGTAAAGACGGCATCGATTGGCACAGTCAGCACGCCGCCCCTCGGTCAACGACGATGTGTGTCAAGTGACCACGGCCTTGCTCCCTTTACACGCTATTAAAAGCTTAATGAATTACCATGGACGAACAGCTCAACAGTCCTTGATATGACCCAAAAATCTCGAGATACTTGAGAACCACAAGGTCGCCGTCGACAATTTGGGAGACATTGGAGATGGGAGATAAGTTATCAATCATCTTTGATGTTTGCACTTCATTTACGTAAAATATATTATGCTATAGGTAACTCCTGACTCGGGTATAAGTGTCTCAGTATTTATTCATCTTTTTGTTGGAATTTGTATTCCTAATGTCATCTAATAATATAAATTATGGAATAAACTTTCAGTTCTTATCAAGAGTTGTTACTCGTTTTCCTTAGCGGAATTCAAAGAAATTCAAAATAAGATCCCTAACTCGATATGTTATATTAGCTTTACTTTACAAATTGAAAGGATGCAGTACATAGGTTTATTTTACAATAAAAATAAGTAAATGACATAATTGAGTAGTTTCCTGGGTCAAAAATAAATTATTTGGTACTGTTATGAGAATAAAACGTCACAAAATAATATCACTTGTCATTGATCACATCCATTTTGAACAAGGTTTTAGATTTATTGCGCTATTTGACTTCAAAAATCTATGACGTCACAATCCGATATTTCATACAAAATCTCATAGAAAATGTTTGTTTTGACGTTTAAAAAAGCGTGTGATTTGACTTGTTGGAAACTAGCGGATTGTCTTAAAAACTAGGAAATGCGCAAATGGGGTCTTATGAATATCTGCCATGCAGGCAACGTCGGTTACGAGTACAAAATATACTGAAACTTTTTCAAGGGTGAATTCAGTCCATGATACTGAACAAATTTCTCCATACATCTCCATAAAACATACAACTTTCTTTATATATCAAAATATGAAAAACAAATTTTGGCCTCCACAACTTGAGTGATCAGCTGATCCGAGTTTGTATGGAAATCAAATACCTATTTCGCAATACCCTACCAGGGTTCATGTACCTACTTATTACCTACTAACCATCTATGTATGTGTGCATGTAAATTGTAAGCGTAAAACAAGTAAAGAAATACTCCTTACTTATTCGAAATAGACTTACCATATTAACTTCTGATATTGCATCAAAACTTGCGATTGTTAAATCCATCCCCACAAACAGCGGATCGCCTAAAAGCAATAACATTTTGTACACCGAAGCTACTCGTATTATATACAACAGCCGTCATATGGGAATTCGGAAAACGCTGACCTGCCGCATTTGCTTACTAAATTCAAATCATATTATATTTACGGCCCAAGGCTTGCAGTATTTGCAATATGCTTTCACGTTATGTTATACGCCTGCTGAAATAATATCTTGTCTTGGTTTACATTGCTGAGTATATTCAGACCAAGTACGTGCAGAGGTGGGTGATATGAGCAATATGATTACGACATTCAGATTGCATCGTCGTTGATATCCGTGTTTCTCATACCGATGTTGCTATATAGCTGCACAAAATATTGGAATGGTTTATTAATATCGAGCAAAATACATAAACAAATGATAATTAGGTATATAGGTAGATCATTTATTCATAAATAACATTAATTAAACTAAGTATAACTATAAATACTAAATTAAACAACTGATTCATATATATATTTATTTGTTATATGTATTATAGATAGTCTTATGTACGTATATAGGTATATTCTATGAGTTATATTTTATTTATATGTATATTATATATTGTATTATATTATATAGTGTTAAGTAGACATATATTATATTATGCACATATTTTAATACTTTATTTTGTATCTAGTTTTTTGCGCCGCAACATGATTTGTTTCTGTTTATCCCTATGGTTGACTGGGAGAGAACGCTTTTAGCGTTAAGTCCGCCAATTGTACCATTTTTTTTATTGTGGAACAATAAAGTTCTTTAAATAAATAAATAAAATAAATTCATATTAAAATTGTATAGGTCAGGTTATACAGGTTATACCTACATACTGGTGACATAATATCATTATAAGTCAAATATACCACCCCGCACAGTACCAGGCTCAAAGGTACCCACTATATTAGCGGCATTACCTCTTTGAATGGCAATTTGAACTGGGGTAGGTAGGTTTTATGTTTTAGAGATTCGTTAATCCATCTTTCGTTTCGGCCAATATGAGCCATAGGGTAGTGAAGTACATTCTTTAAATAAAGTAATAAAAATAACAAATAGATAAAATAAATGACATAGTTAGAGCTAACCCAAAGTAAGTTCAAAATTGTATTATGGGATACTAACTCAACGATACTATATAAACCCTAAGACCCAGGGCAATTGAAAAAGGCCATTTTCCAACTTATCTCTAGTGGACTAGCGTGTTAACCAATATGCCACGGACGGAGGTCATCGATCATCGATTCTTTACTTTATATGAGTAGATATATATTTTAAACTGTATACCAATTACTATAGGACTCGTAAAGTCAAAAACACACCAAACTAAAAACAAACCAAGTTGCCCTTATTATCGCTGAGTGTGGAGCGTAACTTAGGCTAAGATAACCTACAATGTCAGCTGTTCGCTTATATACCGTCAAGATGTCCTTTAAGAGTCCCCTTACCCTAGACAGAATCAGACTTTCACATACAAACGTTTATTTTAAAACGACATGCCAGATTTCGGCATTTTTTTTAAAATTACAATTAAATTTAAAAAAATTGCTTTTACCCCGGCGTATAACTAGTTTGTCACACAGTCAAAATATGAACTTGAAAGAGAATATTGTGTATCATATTATATTTAACCATCAGTATGGAACACTTCTACACCCCTGTATTTTCGTAAGTAAATACTGCCGAGCTTTTATTTTGATATGACATGTCATTTCAAAATAAAAGCTAGACTACGTTTGTATAGAATAGTCTATGGTAAGATTTTTTTGTTAGGAGTACCTTATAGTTCTTTGTATAAATAACGTGAGCTTACCGCCGAAGTTGGGCCGCAGCCGGATGTCGTACCCGTCCAGGATTCGTGTTACGGTGTGCGTAACGTTTTCCAGCCGGTCGAATGCAGCCAAACGTTCGCTTCTACGAGAAAGTTACAGACATCATTTATTTTACTTAGCTCAGAATTAACAGCATTATTCTTCTTTTTATTTTATTTGTTTATTTACAAAATTCATGTATACAAAAGACAAACAAAGAAAAATACGGAGTAAGAAAATAGAGTTAAGTACTGCAATTATTTCACATAAGAAATCTCTTCCAGCAGACCCAGGAGTGGAAAACAGAAGAAAACAGATACTTAGTAGGCGTAGTAAGGAAAGATAATACTTTTTTATTTCTTTTTAAATTTTTCAGAGATTTGGAGTCTCATCATTATACGTGGTACTCAATTCCCATATTTTCACCGCATGAATAGAAAAGGAGTGGGAATAGCAAGCAGAAGTGTGGTCAGGGATTATAAGTGGAGTTCTTAAGTGAGATCTACAAAGCACATTTTTGGGGGACGGGCAAAGGAAAACCAATCACTTAGATAAGTAGGATAAATAGGGTTATACAAAATTTTGAAAAACTCTTAAGACCACTTTCTATTATGACGACATGCGATTTAGACAATGAGCGTGTGTTTCTACATATAGACTATTTGCGTTGGCGACCATTCTTTGCAATTGTTCTAGTTTGTTCAGTAGCTCCGAGAAGTGGCAATATGAGGGACTGGCTGGTGGACAACATTTAAAGTAAACCATAGTTTGTTGTCATACTATCAGATACCTAATTGCGTATAGAAACATACAATACATGGTTTATTGCGAAATAATATTTTTTTTATTATATGTTTTTTTATGATGGAAACACCCTGTGGATGGAGTCTTCTCCGATGACGTCACACGAAAGTAAACATGGTATGTTGTGTAACTTTCTTTATGCGCGTATTACCTGTGTCACCTGTGTGTGACGTCATTTGACAAATAACATAGAAATTAGTGTTTTTGGCGCAACGTTGATTTTTATTGATAATTCAGTAGATATCCCGGCAATATAAATATATTGTGATTAATATCTAAGTAAAAAAAATTAAAACAATTTTTCAAAATTTGACAAATAGCGAATTGGTAACGAATATTCTATCTTTCACAATTATTTAAGTATAAATAAATATTTCGGTTCATTCTGCTACAATTATGTATTTTTCAATTATGATCAGATAAGTTTGTATAAATCTACATACTCGAACGTTTAGAGGTACATTTACCACTGACCATAACATACGAGCACATCAAGAACATTCCTGCCTGACATCTAACATGCTTTAACTTCATACTACTCGTATTTGAGAAATCCCAACAATGTCCTTTCAAGTTTGACTTGTTTATACAAACTTCATTACAGTTAAAATAAGTAGGTACAACTTTGTAACTGGATAGAGAGAAGTTAAGAATGAAATTATAAACAGTGAGATACCTACTTACGAGCGTGAAGAACTTGGACTGATCAAACAAATTAACTTAGGTAGTTATAATCATCATCAGGTCTTTTTTAGTATCCACTGCAGGAGCACGACCCTCTCTGTACTATCCAAACCATACTTGGCGAGAGTATTTAGCCTACATTCTCCACGCTGGCCAGACGGGTTGGAGAGGTTTCACTGATGTTTATAAGCTTTGTTTAGCTTGTTTTTCCTAAGTTTTTCCGTGTGGTTCTCGGCAGAGTAGAAGAGGACCACTCCAAGTCTTCCCATGAAACTTAGAAGTTGAATCAATGTTATGAAACTAAAGCGATGTACAAAATTGTTTCCTAGAATTCTACAACTGTAATTATTTTATCCTTATTTTAATTTATTAACTACTAGTATTTAATCATATTGGACCTATGACTAGCACTAAGTTGTAAAAATCAAAGTCACACTGAAATGGAGGTCCTTTTGAGAGCAGAAAGTTTTATCACCTTCGTAAATATATTAATAAATAGGTTAATCATTTAGGACATTATATCGGCCGGAGAATGCCAGTTGTTTGCGAGGAGTGAACTAGAATCAAAGCGGGAATAGTTGCGGCGAGCGGCAACTTGCCGACGGCCGGCGGCAACTCGACCGCCCGACCACCAAATATGCGACTCCAAATCTTCCCGGAAAACTATGCCCAAACAACACCTTTGTCTATTTTACAACGAGTTTCCAAATCCTTTTGTACCTATTTACCCTTCCAGTATATACAAATAATAAAGAATTATTTTTTTTTACTCAATTATAATTTTTATTTCAAAACAAAATTCGGTTCAAGAATTTGAATAGGTATCGAAATTTAATTTTCATAAATTTACCTATCAGCTGCCTGTATTTAATGGACTTACCTGCATGTTGCGGTAAGTACAAAACTTTGCATAAAGTATTTGAAATTCAAATATTTTCGCTCCGAATCGTGAAGAAAAGTTATTAATATCGTTATTCGGCCACTGATTGAGTTTGAAACATTGAACAAACAAATACGAGAGGTAGGTACTCATAGCATCTCTGTTAAAAGTTAACTTAAAGTTAGTTAGCGTAAGAAGTTAGTTACTTACTGTGCTCGTGCGATTGTAAATACAATAGGAAGCATGAGAAGTCGCGCTACAGGGCGCGCGTGCAGGCGACAGGAACGCGCGCCACGCGTGCGACGCGCGATCATCGCGCGACCGACCGCGGCACGCGGAGCATCGCGCGCTCACCGCAACCGCGACCTCTCCGCCACACTCGCCTGTCTGCCGTCACACACTGACCACATCATTAGTCTAAAACATTTCCTAACAAGTTCTATAACATGGCAAGTTGGAGCGGAAGTTGCGGGTTATCGCGATCGCGATCTCTTATGTTGTCTGCATGAGTGGGGCATGAGCGGCCGCGGCGGCAGCGTCGCGCGGAGTGGCGCCGCGCGTGCGCTACACGTGCCGCTCTCGCACGCGACTCGCGACTTTCTCGCCGAGACCTACCGATGATACTCGCTGCTTTCAAAACTCGGACCCTTTTGAAGCTTCAGAGCCATCCTTAAACGGAATATTGTTACGGATAGAACATAAAATAATATTAATTATGTGGAACGGTGTCTTCAATCACGACAAAAAACAACTTAGTTTCGTGAAGATTTTTATTGTGAACAGACATCATGCATATAACGCTATACTAAGATAGCCGTTTCGATGCAGATTTTTTAATAATGGTTTTATTAATTCATAAATGAGCACACCACTTCCAATAGAAGGTATTACTTCTTAACACGCAATACACTTACACAACACAAACAACACAACTTAAAACAAGGCGTCTACCTGCTTTTAATTAGGAACAGAGGCAAGGTATGTGATGAGTAATGACAATTCATAACATACTTCTTACCATATACTCGTAGAGCCTGGTCTTCCGTTTGACATACCTATAGCATAGTGAGTGTCATGCACATCGCACTGAAAGTGGTGCACGCGGCGCGGCGTCGGCGGAAGCTATTTGCCGCCGTCCGCGCTGTGCCGAGATTTACGCCACAGAAACTATCAGTCATAAATGTTACTACGTTAACATATACATACATACTATTATGCCTGTTTCCCACAGGGGTAGGCAGAGACTAGGGACCTCCACTTGCTACGATCCTGACAGACCTCTTTCGCTTCATCTAAACTCATTAACCTCTTTTTTATTTATTTATTTATTTAATCTTGATTGCACAATAAAACAAACGTACAACCACCCGTGTGGTTCCGGGTCACCCGTGTGGTTCCGGGTTAGAATAGGACCACTCCATCTCTTCCTGTGGATGTCGTAAGGGGTGACTAAGGGACTAAGCACAAACATCTCGTGCTACAATTGCATTCCCAAGGATGGTTAATGTCAGGCGGCGGCCGGTTGTAAAACTTTTCGCACAAATACATTCCCAAAGACGGTTGACGTCAGGCAGGTGGCCAGTCGTAAAACTATGGCCAAATCATTTCAACTGTTCCGGCTATTTCTTCTTCATTTTGCAAGGTCTTTGGCATTCTTGGGTGACCATTGACATGCATGTTATATTTGAAAAAGGAAAAGCGGGAAAGCGCACCCCGGGCTCCGAAGCAGCACAGCTGAGGATGCAACCGGGAACGCGCTTAGATGAAGAAAACAAACGTACAAGTGGCGGATCTAATGCCATATGGCATTCTCTCCCGGTCAACCATTAGACCAAGCAGAAAATATGTGTGGCTCTCGTAATAAAATTCACAAAAATAAGCAAACTTAATATAAGTAAAATATACATATATACACTAACATGCATAAAATACAATACAATACATATAGATATACAATGTGGAAGGGACATACCCGTAATAAATCGAACCACGGTCTATACTAGATCATTTTAGTATAAAAAAATAAAATAACAGTCAAAAAACAAAAATAAATTTCGCCATTTCCATACAAAAGTGTGCAGCCGCCCGGGCGATTTGTATGGGAATGTCGATTTTTTTTGGTTTCTGTACTGTTATTTTAAAATCAATATACTTTAGTGATCTAGTAATAAATCGAACCACGGGCTACGTGGTTCGATTTATTACGGGTATGTCCCTTCCACGTTGTATATATAACATAAATATAAATACTAATAAATATAATCAGGATGACTGGGACTAGGACTGCTGAAGGAAAAATTTATGTACCGCTCGCTTAAAAGGGTCATTCTCACCACAAGGTGTTCTCAGACTAATTTCCGTCACGATTTTTATTTTTTACTATAATGCTTAAGTAGCTATTAAATATGAAAATATATGTGAAACTATATATATTGGAATATTTCTCCCTGTAAATTTTTAAATAGTTTTGGAATTATTCGATGATTATATTTTCTAGCGTGACGGAAATTAATATACAGTGACGTAAATTAAAAAAGCATTGTAAATCACGCATTTTATTATTAGAAATAAATTCTTTGCAAACAAACGACGGAGAAAATTATTTAAATATGTATGGGTAAGTAGGCAAATCGGTCTTAAAGGGACTTAAGTAATTAGTAGCACTTTTCAAGTAATACATATAGGGGTTGCATAGCAAGGATACAAATGTATATTATAAACAATCGCAAAAAATATTATAAAATAAATTTTAGATTAAGAAATATATTTAAAATGAGCGCCCCTGGATAGTATAATTTTTTTAATCTAAAATAATTCGTAATTCAGTAGTACGATATATAGTACTAACATAATTTCATATAGAGTTAACAATTTATTTCAAATGAGGGCGCCGCTTCAATGCCATTTGCTTCTATATTCACCTTAAGTAGACGATTACCGTTAGGGCGTTCGGCAGACTACAAAATCATTGGAGTATTTTTCATATTCCACCAGACATAATCCGCGGGAGTCGACTCAATCCGTTTGATTTTATCTTTTCCAGATCAGTAAATACGTGCATTATGAGATAAGAATATTTTATGAATGATGATCTTGTTCGTATTTTTTAGTTTGTTTGCTCAAAGATGGATTATTTCAATTTAAAGTTATGATTCCTGTGAAAAATATAACTATCTAATTTTACAGTTATGAACTTAAATTATGTAATTAGATAAATAGATAGATAAAGATAAATCACGCTAATTAAGCTAGCCCCAAAGTAAGTTTTAAACTTATATTATGGGATACTAATTCAACGATACTATATTTTATAGTAAATCACCCAAGATCCAGGATAATATGAAAAATGCCATTTTCCAACTTGCCCCGACTAGGAATCGAACCCAGAACCTCCGGATTGGCGGACTAGCGTGTTGTCCATTATGCCACGAATGTCGTCAAAGTCCGTTCTTCATGGAGTAAGTAGTTTTCATATAACCAATAATACTCGTAAACATTGTAACTAAACTACCTTGTTCGATGTTACGTAGAACTCAGTTATTATATTTTATTAATGTCGTTGTGTGCCACTTTGTCAATACAATGACACCAACAAAAGCAATGTAGAAGATTTTACTGAATGAGAAAACCTCACCAGCCCAAATGGGTCTTGAATTCGCGTATCAATACGAAAAAAAAACATTTAATTTCAGTAGAGACAACAGATTTAATAAAACATTTTAAAATACATACGAACAGAGAACTTCCGAATTTTTGTTCTCTTGAATATCAAAGCTCCATTCTCCTCAATGACACTCAATATGACATGGCCTTAGCAATCTTTTTATATTGAGTAGGCTGCAAAACCTTTACATTTTTTCTCCGATAATATCGATAAGATTTTGACACGTATTATTCAAACTATGTGAATACGTTCTGCACGACGTAACAACAAAATAAATTCGTTTATACGAGCATGAAAAGGCTTATAGAATTTCAAATGCTGGCTCAGTAGCAGTGTTAGCACCTTGAAAAAGCCTCAAATATGAGTTAAGGCGATAAGGCGCGGCAAAACGAATGCCCCCGCTAAATATATAACCTTGTCGAATGCCGAATGTTGTATCGGATCGTAATCGTACGGATACAAAGCGTACTGTCGCCCAGGTGTCGGAGGTCAAAATGTTGTGTTGGACAATCGTACGAATACAAAGCGAACTATCGGCTAGGTGTCGGAGATCGACATGTTGTGTCGGACAATCGTACGAATACAAAGCGTACTGTCGGCCAGGTGTCGGAGGTCGAAATGTTGTGTCGAACAATCGTACGAATACAAAGCGTACTGACGGCCAGGTGTCGGAGGTCGACATGTTGTGTCGGACAATCGATCGGATACAAAGTGTACCGTTGGCGTCAAAATGCGATATGTTAAGTCAGTGAATGATTCGCTGGAGAAATAAAGATTGGGCGTTAAGATGGAAAAACGAAATCAAAATAGTGATGGGTTGCTAGCCGTATATGATTCAGATTCTCGCACATTCCCTCGATCGGCTTTTATGATCTGCGCGAGAAGAGAAACAGCTGGTACATTCTAAGCTTTTTTTCCCAGGATAAGGTTTTTAGGAAAACCTATGACTATTAACCTTTGATAGCTAATCTCAAGATGCGAAAACACATTTTGATCTCGTTACGTATTGACAACAAGGTCGAACAGAAAAGCAATCACGCTTTCATGTTTGTATGGATTTGGTGTTTATTTTAGCTTGAGCAACTAATCAAGAAAAAAAACACTGCGAGGCAGTCTTTGAAGAAAAAGATAGGGATCTTGCCCAGGGCAGCCAGCAGTGCTAAAACCGACACTGACGTAGAGCCGAGTCGTTTGTGTCACTCATGATTGCTGCCTTCAAAGGCCACAATAATAACGAGTGGGGCTTGACTCGATGACTTCGCGAGGTGATGTCCGCTTGGCAATTTTTGTGAGTGCTAGATGACAGAAATTTCGGAACTTTTGGCAAAGTTCTTATGTGAATGTTTGCACCGTTCTGCAACTGTTTATGGTTAACGCGCTAGTTCACCACTCCAAAGGTTCTGGTTTCGATCCCCAGCCAGGGAAAGATGGAAAATGGTCTTTTTCAAACTGTCCTGGGTCTTAGATGTATTTACTATAAAATAATATATCGTTGAGCTAGTATCCCATAATACAAGTTGTAACTTATTAAGTGGCTAACTCAATCAGTGTGATTTGTCCTTATATATTTATATTTATGTTAAATCTTTAGTCAAAATCAATAAGCATTACATAACTTTGTATTATAAAATTATTAGTGATTATTTTCTGGTGATCTAGTTTATTCCTTTAGCAAGTTGTCGTTTAGTCATATCTTTTGTGAATTTGTAATTTGTTCCGAAATGTATTGTTATAAAGTTAAGATGCCTTCGGAAATCGCGACTTTTTGCTCTGTGCATCTAGATGTTACCTGGAAACATTAAGACAGAGTTTTGTGTATGATGTTTGGTGGAGTTATCTGTCTCTTCTTGGCTCTGTCCACCCTGCAAGAACAGGGTGGACAGAGCCAAGAAGAGAGTTCTGGGTGTTTCTATAGATGAATAAACGAAGTGCGAGTTGGGCTCACCCATTGAGTGTTCCGTTACATAAATTCATAAACAATTCATCACAAACAATTTGCAAACTTATATTTGCAGTCAAGTTCATACAACTAGCTAGTATTAAATTTACTACATGGATGACTTAGTTTCTCGTAAATGATATGACACATTTAAATACCATTCTTCTATAGGTTTTCCTGTAATCTATAGGTAGGTAAACTTTTATCTGTATTTTTTCAAAAGTTGAGGTTTTGTGGTTTCTTAGATAGGGGAGCGAATGTTCGAGATTTACCTATTTTCTTAAATAACTTTCTTAAATACCACTCTTAAAATTATAAAAAATAATATTACCTATAAGTATAAAGTTTTTTGTATTGTTCCAACCCAATTGGTACAGGAGTTTCATAGCAAATTGGCTGTGACAGACGGATAGACAGACAAGTGAGTGATCCCATAAGGGTTCCGATTGAGGTACGGAACCCTAAAAATGGTAAAATCAAGAATAGTGGCAACGATTATTTATAAAGACAGATTTACGATTTATTTATTTTTATTTATTTTTATAGATTTTTTTTTCTTTAGAACCTCTTCAAGGCCTCTACGCAGTGCAGATAAACTTCTTCTCAATATTCCAGTCCACTCGACCAATTTCTACAAATATTCTTTTACTGTCTATGCTATTCATCTCTGGAACACTCTACCCCTTTCTATTCGATTCGCCAAAACTTTGAATAACTTTAAAACCCTAACTAAAAATTACTTTTCTACTTCTGTTTAGTTCCTCATCTCTTTCCCCTACTATTTCTTCTATATTCATTTATTTATATACCTATATCAATTTTTTTTTATAATGTTATATATTTTGTATAAGTATTTTAATATCTATTGGTTATTTATAATTTATATTTTAATTTTAACTGCGCCACCTGTTATCTTACTCATATACTTCGCACTCCTTCTCTTTATGGTTGCCTGTAAGAGATTGCTTCGGCGATAAGGCCGCCTCTTGTACCTTATTTATTTATAAGTTCCGTAAACTTTGTAATTTTTTATTGTTTTTCATTTGGTGCAATAAAGATTTTTGTATTGTATTGTATAACGCCCATTTCCTGACTAATTTCTGCAATCTGCTCAAGAATATAAGATCCTGACATCTAGTACTCTACGTGTTTTACTCTCAGACCAGTATGAAGTTATAAAATTAAAAAAATACTACTTACAGAAAGAACTAGTGGTCCTGTAAAAACAGTAGACCTCGCGTGCTTGTGTGCCATTTTTCGTCAAAATCGGTTGAAAAATGAGACGTGTTGGCGAGAACAGACATATAGACAAAATCATTTTCGGCCAATGAAACGCTTCGCTCGCGCGGTCAATAAAAAATAAGACTTAGTTAAGACGAAACAGAGGGGCCGTTTTTCCATACAAACGTAGTCCCCTATTTCCTCCCTGGATAATGCCAGTAGAGTTATATTTTTTTTCTTGAATATCTATAGCCACTATTAGCATGTCCCTATGGTTTCTTTTTTTCATAAATTATTTATTAAAAGAGATATTGAACATTCAAAAACCTAAAAAAATGGCCAGATTTTCCGCTGTGTTCAATGATCCAGAAAACAAATTTGACTAGTTTGTATAAAAAATGAAAACATAGGAACACCGCTCAAGTTTTTGTTAATTCGTAATGAAAAAAATACTTATAGTGGTTTAGTTTTGGAGAAGAAATCAGGGGACTACGAATCGTTGATTTTCTGTTCTTTTAATAGGTATATTTAGTCCATGCTGCAGTATGTCTCTATCGCACTTGCTCGGTTGTTTTTCGGAGTCAGCGTGACAGCAATAGATTTTACAAATACCTATTTTTGATTTCTCTTGCCCTTGAGGTTTCCTCTTAACATAGATTGCATGGCACACATTTTATATCCTTGGGGTTGCACTGAAGCCTAGTCTCGATGCGGCATCTCTGTTAGGATTGAAAAATCTCAGCGATATAGAGAAGCAGCGGTTTGTTGATCCGCGAGATTGGGGCGCGTAATGGCGGCCATCTAACAGAGACGTGCCACTGTCCCCACTGAACTTGGTATAAAAGTAGGATAACATTCTTGATATTACCTTAAACACAATTGTTATTTTTAGCACGATGTAAATCTTCTGTTTATCTTTCATCAGAAATATTTTCTTCTAAATAATATAAATTTAAATATTCATTTAAAAGTAAAAAAAAACTACTGTCGTAAAAATAAATAATAAAATAAATTTCATACAAATGCATTTCCAAATAGGGGTTGACGTCAAACAAGTGGGTCCGGTCGTAAAAATAATACATTTTTTTACAAAATTAATACTTAACCAACTTCAATTTCTTATACGAGTATATATCCAAAGTTGTTCATATCTTGACCAAATATTTGGGACCAACTATATTAGATAGTAAAGGCTTTCAAATAAAATCATCGTCAAAATCGGTTTACAATCGGCGAAGATATCGCAAAACATACATACAAAAAAACATACAGTCGAGTTGATAACCTTCTTTTTTAAGTTGGCAAAACTATCACGTAATGAAACTAATTATAGAAACTTCTACCTAAGTAATCAGACTTGACAGCCGTTAAACACACAGTTATAAATCGAAAATCCTTATAAACTTTCTCGCATGAGTATTACATTAAAATTCGAGCGTAAAAGCACCGATTACAACATAACCTCAAATTATTCACGAGTAAGTGCCAAACAATTTGCGTTAGGTAAGGCCCCGACTCCCGAGTCCCCAGCAGCCTCAAATGGAATTTACATACACAATCGCGACGACTGCGGCGTAGCACTTCGTAGCGGCTCGTAGGGCGTAGCTGGTGCTACGAGTTTAGGGCGCGCACGCATAGGAGCTTTGAAAGGATACACTTATTACATTATTTTTGATTATAGTAGCGGTGGGTTCACAATTTGCAATACTGTGCTTGTTTTTGAAAAATCACTGTTATTTAACTACTACAGTTTACAAAAAATGTATTATCTATATAACTTTCCGTTTTGGCTACAAAAAACTATGAATATAATACAAAAAAAAAAACTGCCAAATATCGTCGAGCACGACTCCGGGCCTTTCTTCGCTCACGACGAATATTTCACTGTGTTTTATTTATTATTTTTTTGTATTATATTTATAATTTTTTTGTAGCCAAAACGGGTACATTTTTTGGTATAATTTTCATATAAAAAGGTGATTGTAAAAAAAAGGTAATATGTATTATGGAGGCAAATTTAGGCAAATTTAGAGGTACGAGTATGTTTGTGATTTTTTTTCTATCCACCCAAAAATGCTCAATCGTGTTTTGGATATTGCGGGTGTCTGTAGAAAAGCCTTTAAATTCTTATGTAAAATTTTTGAGGAATAAACTGTAGTAGTTTAATAACAGTGATTTTTGAAAACACTCACAGTTTTCCTGGCTCTGAACTGGCGGGGCCTTAAAGTGTAGGTGTTCATGGTTCGTAGGTATATATGAATAAATTAAACACTCTATTGCACCAATATAATATTAAACAGATTGATTTTGCTCTCTTTAGCTATATTAAATCTTGGAATTAGAATCATTAATAGAACAAAAAACCGTACCGTTTTTTCGCCCTAATTTCTAATAAATGGCTAACTTACTAACTTTACTATACGCGCGGCCGATGACCTCCCCGCTTGCAACCACGCCACACCACGAGTCTGATAGCGAACGGTGACATTCAAATGGAAGATTTTTGGTATACATTTTTGGTCTGACATCTTTTTTTTTTTTATTATGAAACCAGATGTATATTTATTATTTGTTTCGCTTAAAGAGTACTTTCCTTAAACATAAATATGAGGTTTAAAATCGATCTGTATTATACCCAGTGCCAGAAAAAAAAACAAAGAAAGCTGGATACTAATTCATCCGCCTTATACATTTATTTAGAAAAGTATCATTATCCACATCTTTTCATCGCTTTACATTAAAAATATTTTAAATCACACGTCCATTACCCGGAACAACCGCCCACTTACAACGAGATGGCTTTTGTAACGTTGACAAAAAGCCATTCGGGTAAATAGCACGTCATAATATGTTCATTTGGACAATGGCTCTTCTCTGTAGTTCAGTGAACCCACTGATAACATAAAAATAATGGACGTTCAAGCTTTCAAAATCGGACATCAATGTTGTCCAAGACGCTCGAAGGAAAGGCTCATTTTATCCAAATATCCATATACTAATACGCACCTAAAACGCGTACCCAGA
Source organism: Acrobasis repandana (assembly GCA_963576875.1). NCBI lineage: Eukaryota > Metazoa > Arthropoda > Insecta > Lepidoptera > Pyralidae > Acrobasis > Acrobasis repandana. The sequence continues at coordinate 8,452,602 of OY756218.1, forward strand.
TACATGATCGAGTACGAAAGATAAAATTAGATACATTACCGAGTTACTACACAAAGAAATTACTTTTCCATGTTCTCAATATATTTATAACAAGATAATTATATTGGGTCCTTGGGAGAATGATCCTTGGGATTACTTCTTTGTTGCTGACTAAGTGAATTACATATTGGGATTTATTTCATTCGTCATTCATTTCATGGATTCATCTGACTAATTAATTCGGAAAACTATGTCGAATAAATTTATCTCTCAAATTGAAAGTCCGATTTTTTTTTATAAAGAAAGTATACTCTGGGAAATGTTAACTTATCTTAAATATAAAAAATAAATAATAATATAAATATATAGGGACAAATCACACTGATTGAGCTTGCCCCAAAGTAAGTTTTTGACTTGTGTTATGGGATAATAACTCAACGATACTATATTTTATACTAAATACATAAATAGATAAACACCTGGGTCTTGACCCAGGACACTTTGAAAAAGGCAATTCTCCAACTTGCCCTGGCTGGGGGTCCAACCCAAAACCTCCGGGTTAGCGGTCTAGCGAGCGTGTTAACCATTACGCCACGGAGGTCGTCTAAATATATCCGATCCAAGGAAAATATTAACTCCAACTCTCAAGTAGTTTGGGATCTTCATTTTATATGAAACTCTGAAATTGCTTGTGATTTTGTAAGGTAATTAATTGATCTTGAAATTTAAAACTCCAAGCGCAACAATATTAATAAAGTATTTACCTACTTTAGAAATTAAATCTAAATCTCAACTACGTAAACAATAAAAATAAATAAGTCTCTATTTGCGAAAAAGTAAAAATTACTTCTTAGAGCAAAAACAGGATGAAAAATTAAGATAAATTTATCTTTCCCACACTAAATCATCTTTAATTAGAATTATTCTTTAAAAATGTCTTTCTACAAACTTAGATCAGATGTCTAGCCTATTTTTTATATTTATTTAGTGTTGATCATTGTACAGTGTTATACCAAAAGGTTGGTATAACACTGTACAATGGTAACCATACCAAACTAGGCTTTACCCGTGACTTTTCAACGAAGATTGAATAACAAACGTCCAAACTTTGCAAAGCCTTCATTACTTTTTCTTAATTAGTACGACTGACTACAATATTATGTTAAAGCTTACAGCCTTCCAGCCAACCTTCACATCAAATTCAATCACAATGAAGTTGATTAATTCGGAATAAAGACAAGAGACTTCCAGTCGTAATCGAGTATTCAATAACTGTCGAATACTCGTTTATGTAGTATACAGGCAGTGAAATGCAAAGCGGCAGAACAATGGCAGGTTTGGAGGCAAACGTGATCCCTGCGGCCGGGTGATTGCCGCCGTGGCCGGCGTCTCCGGTGTAATGGGATGTCGAGCCTCTGAGGCTGCCTGATGCCGCCCTAATACACCAATCCCCTTTAAATGAACGTAAACGTGAGGCTATACCTACCTTCCTATCCTCAATTCAGTCGGAGTTAAGCAATCGTATTTGATTGTAACTTAACATATTTTAAGTACTTATATGAATTTAGAGATAATTATTTTATCTGTCAATTTATAAAAATTAAGGTCAATATTATAACCATCTAATTTACCGAATAATTGTAATATTATTAGCCTTCTTACGTAACTTCGTACCTTTGGGAACCCTATCCCGGAATAAACGTAGGTACCATACCTATTTTTGAAAACAAACACACTTTCACATTTATAATATTTGTATGGATTTCTAGGGTAGTATTATCAATCACCTATAACCTGTATTGAGTTTGATTGTCACCATCATTGTTATCATCATCAGGTCTATTTTAGTCTCCAATGCAGGAGCACGACCCTCTCTGTACTACCAAAGCCATATATTAGTTAGATAGAGCAGCCAGAGGATTTGGCCTACACTCTCCACGCTAGCTTGGTTGGAGATATAAGCATTGTTTAGCTTGTGTTCCCTAAATCGCCTTCTATGACATCCACGGGAAGACTTGAAATGATCCTATTATACTCTGCCGGCATGCGAGTTTGGAAGTTCCCGGAAAATAACTCTACAATTTTGACTAGTTTAATAATTTCATGTAAGTATAATTAATAAATATATAATTCAAATAGGTACAGACAAACATATGTGTCTAATAATATATAGATTTATTGCACACAATACTTGTTCAAATTGGTAGCAAAACACTCATACTTTTCACGAAAAAGTATCGAGTGTGAAATTAATATCATGCCTATATTTTTTTAATACCTATTTGAATAAATTACAAACTTTAAAAGTACTAAATTATTTTAGCCAAATACAGAATTTTTCCACAGCATCCTCAGGTATGAAATAATTTTCAAAAGAGCGGAAAACGCTTCTTAAACTCGTACTAATACAAAATAACATTAGAAATGCAAGTCACATATACCAGCTAGTAAAGGCTGTATAAACATCTACTTATTGTCGTGTCGAGTGGAAACTTGAGGTTTATGGTGGTTTTTGGGTATCGTTCATAAGGGGCAGTGCGCATGCGCGTGCCGATCCGAGAGACACTCGCGGCGGGCTACTGGAGCGAAGCGTCGAGCGTGGAACGTCTTTGCTGGCTGCCGACAGCGGCGCCACAGCCGCGCAACTATCCGCGACAACAAACATAAACTCGATCCAACTCTGTCTATGATACAAGAACACCGGCAATAAAGCTGCGATGCTGACGACAAGTTTCTTCACGATCTTTCTCGGGTGAGTTCACCTACTCTATTTACTCCAAAACTTTTGTTACGAAACTAAACAAATCATACCTTTAATCATGCTATAGGCATACTTTACGAAAGTTTTGAAGATGTTTGTTACAATTTACTCTACTAAAGAAAAAGAAACGAGTCACAGAAGTACGGATTAAATGGTGTCCTAACGAAGAACCCTCGTCAGTGTCGCGGCCGTGTTTACTTGTCTCCATAACTGAAGCCCATCTAATTGTTTTTACATGTTCCGGTATAAATGTCGCGAATTAAACAAGGCGTTTTTACAAGCCACAAGTTCTTTGTTTCCGAATGATTTCGTGGAATTGCATGATTGCCATCAATATAGTGAAACAGCCATATTTATAAAAGTAATCACGGTAATAATAACAGAACTGAATTAATCCTTCTTATCCATCAATATTTATTTATATACATTTTAAAACTACTGCTTTGATACTAAGATACAATGTATCCTAATACCTACTTAAGAAGGTGTGTTGTACTTTTTCAAAGTTACATACCTACTTAAAAGTAGACACGTCCCTAGGCTTTATCGATTCAAAATATTATAAAAACGGCATTTGCTCCTGAGAGTAATAAGTAACGTAATTTTCAGATGTTGACATGAAAAGGAATAATAAATATAACTGATCGACTTTGTTCCGCAAAAGAAAAACCCAACCATAGCCAGAGAAAGAATGTTACGAAAATCAATTTATCATCATCAGGTTTTTTTTTAAGTGTCCACTGCAGGAGCACGACCCTCTCTGTACTGCCAGAGCCATATTTGACCAGAGCAGCCAGAGGATTTGGCCTACACTCTCCACACTGGCCAGATGGGTTGGATAGGTCTCACGAGGTGCAAGCTTTGTTTAGCTTGTATATCCTAAGTCGCCCTCTACGACATCCACAGTATGACTTGGAGTGATTCAACTTACTCTGCCGGGAACCACACAGCTATCAGTTAAAAGCATTAAAATTATACGAAAATCAATTACAGTTATCAATCTATCTTCTACTTGCAACTGTGTGCTACTTTTTGAAAATAATTACTTTTTCGTGGATTTTTCTGTTATTTAATAGGTAGTAGAGTATATTAGAGCAACATAATATCCCAATTTACCTGATTAGTAGAACACATAACTCCATAATCCATAACCCATCGACTCCAACTTCCTAGAAAGTACTCGTATGCAGAAAATAAGATTTTCCGGCCGAATAATTAAGGCCCATTTACACAGTGCAAGTTTCTTTTTTTTTTTTTTTTTATGTTATAGGGCGGCAAACGAACAAGCGGGTCACCTGATGGTAAGTGATCACCACTGTCCATGGACAACTGCTACACCAGGGGTGTAACAAGAGCGTTACCGGCCTTTCAGGAAGATATAGACTCGTTTTTTGAAGGTTTCAATGTCGTATCGGTTCGGGAACACCGCTGCAGGAAGTTGATTCCACAGTTCGGTCGTTCGTGGCAGGAAGTTCCTTTTAAAACGTACGGTGGTTGATTGCCAACTATCCAGGTGGTGTGGATGGTATTTTAATTTCAGGCGGGTGGTGTAGTGGTGAAATTTTGCAGCAGGTATTAGGTCGAACAATTCTTCAGAACATTCTTGCCTGTTGCATACAATTAAATTGAAGCAATAGAAAACTTGCATGGTCTAAACAGAACGTCAGCCATACAAATCATTTATTGCTTCAATAAAATTGTATGCAACAGGCAAGAAACTTACACTGTGTAAATGGGCCTTTAGTCTTTGTTATTTCTGTGTGTCATTAGTGAAAAGATGTCATATAACCTTATATTAGCCTAACTAGCTAAGCTAACTGAATCAAGAGACTATTTACCTACAACTTTCAAAATTCTAAATACTTACAAAACTGAAATCACGAAGAAATATAACGTCTAACAAAATATACTGAAACTAATTTAAAGGTAGATTCAGTATATGATACTGAACAACTTTCCCCAAAGAACATATCGAAATATGAAAAATTATTTTTTGCTCCCCATACAATGGGCGATCAGCTGATCGGTAAACTTGTATGGAAAACCAAAACCCTGTATGTCTCTAAGTGCCGAAAATAAAGCGTGAGGCCCAAGACCGACCGCTTTGGTGAAGCACAACTGAAGCCCTCTGCCAAGGGGGCTTTAGGACCTAAGTCAAATAAATCATGTCTCTCAAATAAATATAAACCATTCGATATGAATGCTCGTTCCGCTTTTACACCAAAGCGGCTGAACGGATGGGAATAAAATTTGACATGTAGATAGCTGATTACCTAGACTAACACATAGGATACTTTACACCCTGGGAAAATGTGAGGGTTCCGTGGGGATATCACAAATTTAACCACGCGGGCATTAGCTAATATTTAAATAAAATTTACACTTTTGAATAAATGTACAGCCTTCTCTATTCGAGGTGCGTTTCTCTTAAGTCTTTTATATTAATTGCCCCAATCTGTATAGTACTCGTGTTTATACTATACAATATAATAAACACCCAAGTGCCTGGAACAGGCATTAGGTAGGTACACTGGGAAACAAAGGGATCGGCAACTTATGCGAGGCTATCCTAGATATACTCGCTTTGTTTACCTTAGCAGTTTCTTGGAAAATTGCAATGATTCTCATTGCTATTATGTTAGTTAGTTTCACCTTACCGGTTGTCTGGTGGCTGTAATTAAACTTTGCAAGATGCACTTCCCATTATTCGATTGAGTTGAGACTTGACACACTGGGTGACAATGCATTTCATTGGTACCATAATCTCATGATGAAGCCGGAAGGTGACCAGGGCATCTCTGTGATAAAACATCATAACTCCACCGAGTTTGGGCTCGATTGATTTGTCTTGAGGAGCATTTTAAACTTTTAGTTTTTTGTTTTAGATAAAAACTTGTTTTAAAAAATATATTTTTAAACAATTACTTGTTGCTATTCTGCTAAGTACTGTTTCTGTCGTATGTTTTGTAAGAGTTTATGAACTGAACTTATTTATGTATATTCTTAGAATTACTGTCAGTATGACAGAATTTTGAGTATATTTGAAATAAAAATAAGTTTTTATAAAAAAATTAATTTTTTGTACATGCTTTATTTGTGGGACCAAAAAAGATCTTGTCAACACAAAACAAATAAGTCCAAACTCCACGGAGTAGCGTCGTTTTATTACGGAGTTCGTATGGCCACCTTCCAGCTCAATCATCAGATCCCCAATATCATAGGAGGTCAAAGTACTCATCAAGACGAATCCAATGAGCCCATATGAGGTTCCGTCGTTTTATTACAGAGTTACTATGGCCACTTTCCAGCTCCATCATCAGGTCAGCTCCAAATCATAATAATATTGCATTGTCATGCGATATACATATGCGCTCAAAATTTCAGCTCAATCAGTTGAAGACATCTGCTTCAAAATTCAGTTGCAAGATTCCACCCTTACATAGATAGTTACATACCTACATACATACATTGCAAGTTAAATAAAAGCTTGTGAAAATTATAATTTTTTTAAAAGATGACTTAGGACTTGCAGCCTATAAGAGACGATATAATGATAGAAAACGATGGAGGGAATGGACATATAGAGCCGACTCAAATAGGGAAGATGATGATTTTGCCACGTAGCGTTTGAACTTCATACATTACATACACATTACTACATGTTGGACCGCTAATAAAAGCAAAAATTCAAGCTAGAACTCATAATATTTTTATTACTGCACCCGCGGTTTTAACTAGTTTTATTCCTTGTTTATTGTTTGACAATAGAACACAATGAACCCACGACTCGGAGATAAACTTTTAATTACGTCTTTGTCAATTCTGAACAGGATAAATGGTAGTTATATGCGATTAACCAGGCTTTGTCAAGTTCCCAACGTGAATACACTCAGTATTTTTGTTTCTAGTTTCGAGTGTGTGGTACTTGTAGTATATTTTTTCATATTTTGTATTCGATCGGTCATAATTATGACTGCTTCCGCGGTCCAGTGGTCAAGGCGTTTGCCTTGTGATCCGGTCATGGGTTCAAATCCCACTGGGAAGCATACTTTGTGAAAAGTTGTTTTCAGTCTGTTTAGGATATTGCAGGCTTGAATCACCTGATTATCCGAAAAGAAAGATGATTCCGTGCTTCGGAAGGCACGTAAAGCCGTTGGTCCCGAACGCCATCGAGCGTTTGTACCTATCCTAGGATTGGTTCTGGTCTACCCTTCGGGTTGCGGAGGTCAGTCGACAGTCGCTCTGTGTAAAAACCAGTAACCTGGTCAAATCACCTAGGTAAGGTAGCGGACCCCGGGCTCTGAAGCGTAACCGCTGACGATGCAACCGGGAATACGCTTGGATGATGATGACGATGGTTCATAATTATTGATATTTTTTCAAAAACCGGATTCAGTACTAAAAATGCTAAATATATAGGTATTCAAACAGTTGTATACTTAGACGACATATTTCTAGTTATTTTCGTTCAAAAAAAGCAAACCATACAATCGATTTTAATAAAATGTCTATGGGACCACCTGAAAAGTATACCCTATCAAATAAAAAAAATATTTTTATTTATTTAATCTTTATTGTCCATCAAATACAAATTGTACAGAACAATAGGCGAACTTAACGCTAAAATTATTTTACAAATCGGTTCAGGCGTCTTCGAGTAATCGAGGAACATACATAAAAACTCCGTTTTTTGAAGTCGGTTAAAAAAGAAAAGTTACACCAGTTTTCTAATCTGTATAAAAATGCACGTACCTGCTTTCTTCTTTCTTTCCTTATCCTCATTATCCTACAATTTGTTCGAGATTTGGTCTTTCTCTAATTTCAACGCATTTACTATTGTAGATATTCTAATAATGTTGAGCCAGAGGAGAACAGCCATGGAGGAGATCGATAAATTTTTGTACCACTTGTGGTCACCCATCCAAGCACGGACCACGCCCGGGGTTGCTTAACTTGTGAAAGCGCTAGCAAAGCGTACTCCCACCGACCTACCGAGCTCCTCTGTCTCATTTGCTTGACTTAGGAGACACAAGATAAATTTGTTCTTAGAGATAAATAGATTTTAGTAGTCGTCGTAACTTCACGCTTTATCGTCAATGATTTGTTAGTGTTGTTTAACTCTATATATATGTGCTATAAAGCACAATGTACAAAAATAATATGACTAAGTTAATTCAGCCTTTCTTTTTCGTGGCCGATTAATAAAAAACTTATAAGGAACAAATCAGTTTACCCATGTCTTATATCTAAGTCGAAACACCAAAGTATCGCATCTAAAATGGGTAAATTTTAATTACGTCTTTGAAAATGTTTAACCGTTAAACTGGCAGTTATATCAATTACTCTGGCTTTAGTGGCAGCTCGCTTGGAAAATTGAACTCTAAGAAGCTTGTCTTTTCCTTCCTTAGATATAAATTGAGTATGTGCTTTCTACCGTTATTGCACCTGTAACAACTAATCCCAGCTTCGCACTGGTAGGTAATTCTTAGTAAAAACTATAACTAAAAGTACTGACTAAAAGTATAAGTAATTCAATTTTTAAGAAAAAAAAACATCCGACTTCATTTTTTTCATATCGCCAAAGTTCTTCATCATATCTTCACCAAAATAAAATGGGACCAACTTGGTATTTACTACCAAGCTTTCAAATAAAAAAAAAGGATTATTAAAATCGGTATACAATGGGCGAAGATATCGCGTAAAAACAGCGTTAAAAACATACATAAAAAGAAATTATAAAAAAAAACATACAGTCGAATTGATAACTTCCTAATTTTTTTAAGTCGGTTAAAACTGTAAGTACTTTTTATTAGGGTTCCGTACCCAAAGGGTGCAAACGAGACCCTATTACTGAGACTCCGCTGTCTGTCCGTCTGTCACAGGGCTCTATCTCTTGAACCGTAATAGCTAGACACTTGAAATTTTCACCGATTATGTATTACTGTGGCCGCTAGTTATAGCGGCTACAGTAATACATATATATGTATTTATTGTTTGTTATACTCGTATATATATAACAAATACTAAAAATAAAAAAAAGTTTAGTTAAAGGGTCTTCATACAAAAAACGTGTTTCTTCAGCGCTTTAAAACATTGCACGGAGGAACGGAACCCTTCATGTACGAGTCCACTCGCACTTGGCCGTTTATTTAGTTTATGTAAGCATTTTAACCAAAGTTCCTACCACCAAATGTTATCAATTTTAATTAGTTTTGTAATTATTAGAAACCGAGTTGACTATACCTGTAATTATTAGAATATAATTAATTATTTGCATAATCATTGGAAGTTGTTTTGATCAAACCGCCACTACCAGTTTTAACTAGCAGTGACTAATACCAGGCCTGTGTCACTCCCCGTTTAGGTATCGAAAATGTAACAACATTATTACTATGCGCGCAGGCAGCCCCTCCGGGTGGTAAATTCAGTTATACGAATCGTTTGTCCAGAGTAATAAGAATGAAATTGGCTTGCAATGGATGTCTAGGTATATAAACGAAAAGGTGCTGTGTTCTGACGTGAGCTAAATTAAACCATATCACTAGCCACATTAAGTAGATATTTCTTTGAATTTATTTGCTGAGTGAGACTTATGTACGTTTGTTTAATTTATTCTGTGCTACTACAAAGAACTTGGAATGTACAGACATATTGGAGATATAATTACTAGCTCTTTGTGAATGTACCTTGTTGACTAATAAGAATCATTCATTCACTTATACTTCGCTTGAGAACGGTTCGAACCATGGGCCATATGCCTGGAAGTCGTTATTCGATTCGAAAAGAGAACGATCGCAGACTGTATAAATACCAAAGAGTCAAAAACACAGAAATGAGCGATTATAAAACAAGGGCATTATATTGACCTATCTGCTGTTTAATTGTAATCCCGAGATTCGATATTTTCAAATTCACCTGTTTGTCTTTACTGTTTTGTAATAATTTCTTGACTGTTTTGCTGTAAAGAAATTATAAAGGAAATTTTCAAGGGTTTTCAGAATATCCTCGGTTACCTGCGAATGCGGACTCAAAGTTAGGTCCTCTCTCGAGCCTGCCTTAAAATATCAATCGGTGGCCGCAAATGCTTCACATGCCGACCCCGCCGACCCGGTCCTCCGCCCCTCTCCAGTTATTTCCTTTTATCTCTCATTTCTTAGAATTTCAATCATTCATTATACGACGACCCTGTCCGTGATAAGATAAAGAGGTTCACCCGGTTTTATTTTAATTCGAGAGTAGATATGATTTAATGTACACAAGCTACTTACTTATTTATTTGAGTTTATTTTGGATGTGTTGTAGAACAAAAAAAGTTATTCTTTTTAAATATAAGTAGTTACGTATTTGAAAGTTTTAAAGAAGCACTAACAGGAATTTTATGAAAAGTTAAGTTTAACTTAGTTATATATTTCCTACTCACCGTTAAAACTGTACCTAATAGGTACCTAAAAAGAAATGAAATTTATAACAGTATCTAAAAACTAAAAACTTGTAAGCAACAAGTATAATCAGGCTTGTCAAGATACTTATCAATGAGTATAACGCTATTTTCGTTCCCCCTAAACTTCGTTACTACTTAAGTAGTGAGTTTCTACAAAATTATTATTAGTTACCCATTTTCGAGATATCGGGTTCTTGGAAATGGCTCTACAAACTCGTACAACTACTTCTAACTAACTCGTACATAAACATAAATAACATCAATCGGTCTCTTCTCATTCATCTAAGTCATCATCATTTCAGCCGCATAACGTCTACTGCTTTACATAGGCCCCTCCCAAGGATTTCCAAAATGACCAATCTAGAGCGGCCTGCGTCCAGCGCTTTCCAGCGAACTTGGTCAGATCGTCTAACTACATTATAGGTAGAAGTCCGCTTCGCTTGCCAGTACGTGGTCGCCATTCGAGAACTTTTCTGCCCCATCGGCCATCGGTTCGTCGCGCTATGTGTCCCACCCACTGTCATTTAAATGAGCTAGTCCGCTGGGTCTCTTCTAAATTGTGGCAATTATAATTTATTTTTTCAATTATATTAACAAGTAAAAGATCAGACGGCAACTTATTTTACTTACAATAAAAATATCCGTGAATTTCACCTTCTTTTCATAAATCCTGCCACCGAAATAGCCTGCAAGTGACGCATTTATATTATCTGATACAATAATCACAATGGAGGGGCCAAAACATATTTTGCAAATAAAAGAACCCTGATGATTACGCCAGGTGCCAGAAGCAAAACATTTTCTTGATTTGGGGTAGGTAGGTATGGCAAAGGAATCCTGATAACTTTGCTGGCTAAACCTACTAGCGACTACACGGTAAGTCGTAGCTGTACACTACATATATAGCACTATGTAAATCGGATCGCGAGTTTATTTATTTCCATACACCTAGCATACACCCGACTAGGAACATCCCCAGAAGTGACAATTGAGACACAAAAGGGACAAAAATTTTTTTCGAAAGTACTGATAAATCGAACCTGCAGTCCAGAGACCAAAAACTGTGCAGTAATCTACTGCCTTCCCTTTTTGTTCAAAAACTATGGAATGGAATTCGATGGCTATTTCTTCAGATACATTTTAAAATAAAATAGCTCTACAAAAGCCACAGATCTCTAGAATAGATTTATTTTGAATCGGCAGCACATGAACCGACTTGAAAGCTATTTCACTAGAACGCTCAACTATATTTCCAGTGTAAAATATATTCGGTAAAAAAATTTCACCCTATCGGTTGTCAAAGACATCTTATATGCATTTTTTTTTAAAAAGGGCAAGTTATTTGACTCGTGTTATTATATTAAAGTTATGTGACTGATAGTATATTTTTAATTTGTGTCTATACATAAAACACTAACTGTATGTGCTCATTTCTAGATCTAATACTGTAAGCATACCTTTGTTATTAAATAAATAAATAATTATGAGTCCTATGAATCCTATGAGTTACATTATCACCATTTTTATTGTTTTATCAGAATTAGAAGATAGTAGTACTGTCCACTAGTTATTGCAGATATTTTCTTAAAAATTTATGAGCATTTAACAATTCAGTGGAGCTACAAGAAATATTTGATGTGTGAATATTTCTTATACCTAAGAATATTTATTATAGCTCTCCAAAATGTTAGATCCATTTATTCATTGAAAAAATTAACACAAAATTCACAACAGTTTCGTCAATATGAAATAAATCAGTCAAAAATACCACCCCGAATTGTACCCGACTTAAAGGTACCCATTATGCTTGCCGCATACCTCTTTGAATTGCGATGGACAGCCTTTGGACAAGGAGCGGTGGTCATATCCACAAAAATGTTAGATGCCAAAAGGAGCAAGATTTTCTACTGTAAATTGCATATGACGTGGCAGTCTGGAATGGAACACGGATGAATCGAAAATATGATTTATTTTGTATATTTCTTCAGAACTATTGCTGTCCTACTGCTGTCAGTTACAGTCACATTTCGTCCGTATTATAAAGGTCACGCACCCAAGTCAGATCTCCAAAACGATCGGGAGCCTCTGAAATAACGTTGACAGTAATAATAACACGTCCTACGGATCAGTTATGAATACAAAATGAATACAAATGTCGAACTTTGGCTGATAAGTTGTAAAATGCAAACATAATTATGAATTTATTAAGGCTATGTACAGACTTTGGGCTGATTGTTGACGCTGCTCAACTGAACTGTTTGCTGTAGCCAGTCATTTGTTATTTACTTCGTGCGTTCGTTCGGTGTTTGTATTTAGTGTTTGTTACTTTTACGCTACTTATTGAACACGCTCTGTCTGTCACAATCTGCGGGGAAATATTCTGAAGCATTACTTCTTAAGTAGGTAAGATTCATATTGTCGGAGTCGGTTAAACTAAATACTAAAATGTTTGTTTATGAATCCACCATTTATTTCGACAGATTTTCTTTCTCCCATGGGTAAGAATAAGATCGACCCAAATCTGATCTTGGTGGAATAACTTATTCCTACTTATTTAAACTTCAACTGCTAAGTATATAGGATTTTAACTTTTGACAACAAAACAGTGCCAAAAGTTAAAATCCTGTTAAACGTTGAACTCGCCTCTTTCAAGCAAACAGCGAGTAGGTGCGACTCTGATTTTCAAGCTGTCGCATGTCGGCGTCAATTTGCTATGAACATGTAAAGTCTAATGGTATTTTATAACTTTACGAGTATACTCGCTTGAAACGTTATAAGTTGTGCAAGGTGATTGCCATTAGATGTTCTAGATAAGTATTTCTTATTCTGTGATCCGCGGGCCCCTGGGGGTCTGTATATGCGGATCCTTGCAACGTAATTTCAAAAAATATTTTATCAAGTTTTTGGCTTAAATAAAGATTATAAGGAAATATCAGAAGAAGCACCGAAACATTTACTGCCTTTTTCAACTTCACGAAAAGGAATTGTTTGCTCTAGTATATCTAGTATCAATCCAAATATCACTAATTTAGTTGCCAAAAAAACAGCGCTAGTCTTCACACTAACGTATTTTGTAATAAAAACCATTTTTCTATTTTAATTGTAGTAGTAGGTACTAAAATGAATGGTCAAAAGACTGCTGTTTTTTTATTAAGAGGGTAAAATAGTTTTACACCTATGAATTTCAGGAAAACCTCTAAAATTAACCGTTGTTAGGCCGTTATTTAAAAAGGATAGTAAAGAAAATATATGCAATTATAGACAACTGGCTTTAATTCCAATTTTTTCTAAAATATTTGAAAAAGTTATACATGACGCACTTTATTCATTCTTTGAAACACATAAAATATTCTGTGAGGAACAAAATGGTTTCAGAAAGAATAGGACTATAAATATGGCTATATACGAGTTTTTATCTAGAATAGTGAAAAATGTTGACGGTCGAAGACAGGTATCAGCATTATATATGGATATGACTAGAGCATATGACTTTGTTGACCACATTATCTTAACGGACAAATTAAATAAATGTGGTATAAGAGGTAATATTCTTAACTTAGTAAAATCTTATCTAAGCAACAGAATTCAAATAACGCAAAAAAAAGGTTATGTCACAAGACTAAGTGTGAGGTAACATATACATCAGAAGAAAAAGAAATAAAATACGGTGTTCCTCAAGGAAGTGTTCTAGGACAACTTCTATTTCTGATCTATATAAATGATTTGCCAAAAGCTATTGAGCACCCTATGGTTCTCTTTGCTGATGACAGTACTATAATATTTGAATGTAATAATCCCGTGACATATACAAATGAAATAAATACGACATTAAATAAAATAATTAAATGGTTAAAAAACAATAATCTAATAATAAATCTTAAAAAAACTAAATGTATGGCATTTAGTCAAAGACCAAATAATACACATGTTAAACTTGACATTGCTTATTCAGGGATTGATATTAAAGAATCGGAGGTGACTAAGTTTCTTGGATTATATATAGAGAAAAATATGACGTGGGAATCCCAAATTAAACATATTTGCAAAAGACTAAATACCTATTCATATGCTTTGTATATGTTGAGAAAAGTGGTTAATCAAGATGCTCTTTTAACTGCTTACCATAGCTATGTTGCATCGACAATAAGATATGGTCTGATTTTCTGGGGTAATGCAACAGGAAAAGAAGAGGCATTTAAAGCACAGAAGAAGTGCATTCGTTCATTGTGTGGAATGGAAGGGAAGGGAATTCATGTGTACCACATTTTAAAAACTAAAAATATTAACATTGCCTGGAATGTATATATATGAAATAGCTCTTTTTGTAAAATTAAACATACACCGTTTTCAATGCCTTGGTTCGAATTGCATTAATGACAGAATTAGGCAGATGTCACACAAGACAGCTATGTTCAGTGAAAGTGTGTTTGGAATGGCGTCAATAATATATAATAAGGTCCCAAAAAAATAAGGAATTCTAGTTTTAATCTATTTAAGAAACAACTAATGGAATTATTAATAAAAAAATGCTATTATAATGTTAATGAATTTTTAAATGATAAAATATAACCGCTAGTATTTAATTAATTAATTGTTACTAATATTATTTAAATTGTAATAATAATTATACTGTAATTAATTGTAATTAATAATTATTTAAAACATTTAAAATTTGCATACCTACGCAAGAAGGTAAAATGTAAAAGGGAGTGGTAATTTTAAGATCTTTATGTACCTACATTTTATGCAAATAAACGTATTGATTTATTGATTGATTGAAACCTATGAGAAGTACGGAACCCTCGACACGCGAGTTTAACACGCACTTGACCGGTTTATTTAGATTTATTTAGCATATATTCTTAATCGAAATTACTTTTTTGTTACATTACATGTATTTAATGTGATTCAAACTTTTTTAGAAATGTAATAATTCTGAATAAGTTACTTATCAAAAACGGTAAAGCAAAAACAATATGTGATAACAATGGACAACAGAATATTTGTGTATGCATACTTTTTACGAAAATTAATACAAATTTGAAACAGTTTAGTTACTTTTGTAATGAATTGGTCCCCAAAGCAATCGAGCTTGGCAAATAAAACGCGTTCCTTTGCGGCGAACAGTCGGACACGCTTACCGATCGCAGGTAATTAAACAGAGTTATACCTCTTTCAGAGATATCTAACTTTTAAAATTGGTTATATTTAGAGATGCATACAATTATTACAGATTTTCTGCACATAATAAGTATATTTATGGTATTTTAACGTCCATACACTATTTATTTATTTATTTATTTTACTCTTTATTGCACACAATTTAACAAATTATACATAAAAAATAGAGATAAATGTTAGCATACAAAAGGCGGCCTTATCGCACAGCAATCTCTTCCAGGCAACCTTAGGGTAGTATGGATACAAAAGAAATTTAGATATGTTACAGGTGAGGTGCAATATTTCAAAGGAGATATACAAATAAAATGTTATAGAATATATATAATACATTCTTATATGAAAAATATTTACATATATATATAATATAAATAAGATAGTGCACACGAAAGAAAGTAAGAACCTAAACAAGATGCGAAAGGAAAAGAGTGACTTACAAAGAAGAAAGGAAGTGTGATTTGACTTGTGATTTAAAGCTGGCTAGCGTTCGAGCCTGTCGGATGGACAGTGGCAGTGCGTTCCAAAGCCGAACAGCTTCTACAGTGAAGGACTGAGAATAAAACCGGGTGGAATGATCAGGAATGATTAGTCGCAAATTTTCGGAGCTGCGTAATTTACGAGTTGCAATTTCACTGTAAAAAACGAAACGTTCCCTTAAGTACCTAGGGGATGCAGGATTGAATAATATGGAAAACAGGAGTGAAAGAATATGCCATTCCCGGCGACGTTTGATAGGTAGCCACTTGAGCTGGGAGCGAAAATGGGAGACATGATCGTATTTCCGGAGACCGAAAATAAACCGAATACAAAGATTTTGGAGGCGCTCAAGCTTGGTAAGTTGCTCTACAGTAAGATTAAGGTAACAGGTATTGGCATAGTCAAGGATAGGAAGTAGGAGGGAATTTGCAAGCATAATTTTGGTATCTACAGGAAGGAACTTATTCAGTCTTTTAAACGAGCAAAAAACACCAACTAGCTTTCTACTTAATTCAGCAATTTGTGGAAGCCAAGAAAACTTACTATCTATCCAGATACCTAGATTTTTTACTTTATCGCTATAACTTATGACAACCCCATTGAACTCAACTTGTGGTAGAAGTCCCAAATCTAATTTAGAGGTAAGTTGAGGGTTGCCAATAATGATTGCCTGTGACTTGGTAGGATTAACTAAGAGGCCATGTGACTTGCTCCAGGCAGATATGCATTCAAGATCATTGTTGATTTTATCAACTGTAGCTGAAAAATTATGGACAGAACCCTTAGCGTAGATTTGTAAATCATCTGCATATAGGTGGTAAGAAGACTGAAGCTGAGCAGTAATCGAATTTATAAAAAGAGAAAATAACAGAGGAGACAAAACACCACCCTGCGGTACACCGGCAGTGACATCACACCAAGAAGAGTATTTATTCTCAATGCGCACACGTTGACGGCGCCCATACAGGTAGGATCGAAACCACTCAATTGCCGTTGGAGATATATTAAGAGATTGTAAAACACCTAATAGTATATCGAAATCTACCATATTGAACGCGTTGCTGAAATCGAGGAGCCCTAAAACTGTCAGCTCCTGATTATCCATACCTAATCGTATGTCGTCCGTGATCTTAATTAAAGCGGTAGTCGTACTATGACCAGGACGGAAACCGGATTGCTGAGGATTGTGCAGGTTGTTAACATTAAGAAAGTGATTAAGTTGTGACTGCACAACTCGCTCAAGGACTTTAGAGAGGAAAGGGAGTATAGAAATAGGACGGAAGTCAGCGAAAGAGTCAGGCTTGTTCTTTTTGGGCAAAGGAGTGATGTTTGCCTCTTTCCAGGCATTGGGAAAAGTACCAGATGCAAGGGAATTATTTATGATAGTAGTCAAGATTGGGAGAAGGATATCAAGAATAGGAATAATCATAGTACGACCAATGCCGTCACTACCAATAGCATTTGACGATAATGAGCGGACAATTTTCTCAACATCACAATCGGCAACAGGTGAGAAAGTAAAGGAAGGTGTGACCGGAGCTGTTCGTGACTGAAGAGATTTTAGTGTTTTTTGTTTGGTGTTGTTATCAAGACCAACAGATGAAGAGAAATGGTTGTTTAAGCCATCGATATCAAAGTTTGATTGATTAGTGTTTTGTGATTTTCCAGCTCCAATTGATCTTAGAAATTTCCAGACCTTTGCTGGGTCTCCGCTTTGGACTGATTGAGAAATGTGGCGTTTTTGAGCCTCCCTACACACCTTGTTACAGTGATTTCGTGCCTTAACGTATTGGTCGCGATATCTGTCTGGATCACTATCTATGCATCTTCTTTTATTCGGAGAAAAACAAGTAAAAACATAGTGCAAATTTTGTCTAAAATAAGTGATTACCATGTAAATTGATATAATAAAACAAACATACATACATAATATCACGTCTTTATCCCTAATGGGACAGACAGAGCATTTTGGGTCTTGCGGCTCTAAGCAGACAGAGCCCAGGGCCGCAAGACTCAAAGGCCACTTTTAGCATGTTGGTGGGATCAGGTTGAAGAAGGCATCATCCTTTCATGTTGGTCTGGGAGAAAAGAAAAAATGTAGAATGTGCTGCTTCTCTTTCCACGCAGCTCGTAGAAGACGATCGAGGAAATGGGCGAAATGCAAAAAAAATATATAATATAAATGATTACAATAAGATTTCTTTATTGCACTACACACGACACGTGTCTTCTCGTCCAAAATACCTCAGTGCCTCGAAACAAAAGTATAAATACACACATTGATTTATATATATGTATATATAAATCAATGTGTGTATGAGTGACTTATGGCTCTGCAACGTAGTCTCTTACTATAAGTCTAATAAGAAGGCTCAAGGTAGCTCAACGCGCTATGAAGAGGTCATGCTCAGTGTTTCTCTACGTGATCGAATCTGAAATTAGAAAATTCTTAGGAGTAAAAGTCACTGACATAGCCCAGCGGATTAGCTCGTTGAAGTGGCAGTGAGCGGGACACATAGCGCGACGAACCGATAGCGATGGGGCAAAATATTCTCAAATGGCGACGACGTACTGGCAAGCGAAGCGTAGGACACGTACCCACAAGGTGGTCAGACAGCCTGACCCAGGTCGCTGGAAAGCGCTTGATGCAGGCCGCTCTAGATCGGTCATTTTGGAAATCCTTGGGAGAGGCCTATGTACAGCAGTGGACGTTATGCGGCTGAAATGATGAGTGATTATTAAAACAACTTATAAATCAATTTATAATAGGTATAATAATATAATTGTAGTCTTTACTTAGGCTACCTCAGTACTCTTCCTCCCGAAGCCTGACAATTAAAAAACCTTGCGGGACACTCAACCGGTCAATTATCTAGATCTTTTTTAGTCTCCTCTGCAGGAGCACGACCCTCTCTGTACTACAGAGCTATACTTAGCCAAAGCTGTCAGAGAATTTGGCCTACACTCTCCACGCTGGCCAGACGAGTTGGAGAGGTCTTATTGATGTTTATAAGCTTTGTTCAGCTTGTATTTCCTAAATCGCCTTCTACGACATCCACGGGAAGGCTTGGAGTGAAAGTGGGAAGACCTTTTCTACTCTGCCGGGAACCACACGGCATAGGCAATAAAAACATTGTTTTACGGCAATAGTTGCCTTCAAATGCTTGTCAAAAAAGTTGATTTGTTCTGGTATTTTATATGCACATAGAGAAGTACTGAAGCATATAGTTTTGGCGCCGAAAAAGTTGCTTATCTCATCTATCGTTCATTGTCCTACCCGGCGACACGGGGCTTCCTACCGCCACCACAATGCGTGATAGATCGGAAAATAACATTATCGAGACCTGCCTATATCGCCCGTCATAAATTATGATGTCCATACTTTGAGCAACAAATATGTAGATCTGGCAAGTCTGGGAGCTAAGAAAAAACATAATGCACGACCTGCAGAACTAAACCAGAGAATTCCAAAAACTTAAGGATCTTTTCGTTGCTTAGCAAGCTATCACTATTTCTGATTTTCGTTTTTTATTCGTAGACTACTTGTTTTGCTAAGCGTAACCTTAGGGTTTTAGGACCCTGGATTGTATCTACGCCGTAAAATTGTGACAAAGTAAATGGTTTTGGTTTTTATGGCCTTAGCTTGTGTCTATTGACTTACATACGAGATGACTGACAGAAGCTAAATGATACTGATCATTACCACTTATCAACTAATAATGGGTTGAGGGATTGTGTCCTAAAATATCGACCGATATCGACAGTCAAAATTAATTATGTGATTAATAATAATAATTAATTAATACATTTTATTGTGATGTATTTGCATTTCGAAACGGAAGTATCGGTCCCTTCTTATTCATTTAAGACGTAGGACACTTGAACTACGATTTGTATGTAAGTGTCAGTTCACACCGAGACGTGACGCCACGTGGCGCATACTTTTTAAGAAATATAGAACTTGTTTACTACACAAAAAGATGCTCACTGAAATCTCACTCTTTTTGTGTACCGTTAACAGATTCTATAATCTTTCAAAAGTGCTCGCCATGTCGCGTCGCTTTTCATCTCACTGTGAACGTATATAATGTGGTCTGTAGTGTGAACTGACCCTGCGGCATCTTGAGAAATATAACATCTTTGTGCTACTACTTCATACGAGCCAAGGAATTTGCTTACGTCACATTTAAAGTACCAGTACATTAGAGGTACATTTTTTTCGATAGACGAAGCAAAAAAATATACTTATATAATAGATAATACTTAGTTATATAAGATATTTTTCTCTAACTGCATTTAATCTGAAACTTCATAGGTACTACAATATAAAACATCTTTTCCATAGATTAAAACAATAAGAAATGTGGATACAAAGGCGGACTTAGTTCTTTGTAATCTCTTCGAAGCAGCCTTTGAATAGGACAAGGAAGTTTACTCTCCTTTTACAAGACCTAATTTTATGAGCATTTGCTTCATTTATCTATCTAAACTACTTGTAGCTCACCCCACACGGTGAAGTCACTACCCCTTTCAGATAACTAAAGAGGGTCTCCTGTTATTTGTTTGATTTATATTCTAATTTAAAATTCTCTATAGTTATCTCCTACCGCAGATTTCATCAGGTTCCAATCAAAGATGCTCCAGTTATAATAACTGGATACCTGGATCCTGAATACGTACACTTACATATATATATACTGTTAGTTATCTTGGGTAATAATCATAATAGGTTGGGGAAAGTCTTTTCGCATTTTATATGGAAATCCAAAACATTTTTTAATATAGTTTATTTACATTTAACTAAAGTATGTAGGTACCATTCTGTTCGATAACTTTTTGCCATCTTATAGGTAGGGACATGATCCCATTGCTATTGAAATTTTGGGGCTTCTGATCAAAAAACTGCGTCAAGTAGTTTTGGCAGTCTTCTCGTGATGTTAACCTGACACTGCCTAAAGAACTCTGAAGAGACCGAAACAGGTGGAAATCTGAAGGTGCCAGGTCAGGACTATACGGCGGATGCATTAACACCCCCCAGCCAAACTCTCTTAATTTTTGCTGAGTGGTTAAAGATGTATAAGGTCTAGCGTTATCATGGTGAAAAACCACACCCCTTCTGTTGATTAATTCCGGCCGCTTTCTCTCAACTTCTTGCTTTAATCTTATCAGTTGTTCGCAGTAGAGTTCTGAATCGATGGTCCTGCCTGGTGGTAACAGCTCAGAATGCCCTTCCAATCCCACCACACACACAGCATCGCCTAGTTGCGAGTTAACCCGGGTTTCACCACAGTCTGTGAAGCCTGACCGGCCTTTGACCATGACCTTTTTCGCACGTTTTTGTCGTACGAGATCCACTTTTTATCACCAGTTATCAATTTCTTCAAAAATGGTTCGGTCTCATTACATCGTAACAAAGAATCACAAATGAGTACACGATTCATTAGGTTTCTTTCAGAGAGCTCGTGAGGTACCCAAATATCGAGCTTTTTTTGTGTACCCATTTTTTTTCAAATGCGCCAACACTGTTTTGTGGTCAATTCCCAGTTCTTCAGCTACGTCGTAACTACTGATATGCCGATCTTGCTCCACTTTTTCAAAAATAGCATCCATTTTATCCATAACAGGGCGACCAGAGCGACGTGCATCTTTGACATAAAAATTTCCGGATTGAAAACGCTTAAACCAAATTTGTGCTACTCTCACAGACACTGCACTAGGTCCATAAACATCGCAAAGTTTTTCGCGGCTTGCGTTGCATTTTTACCTTTTTGGTAGTAAAATTTTAAAATGTATCTAATTTCTTTATTAGATTCACTCATCTTGACGGTAAGAAAAACAAATGAAAATCACGCATTTTCCTAATTTGAACTTGGAATTATCTTCTTTAAAATGTAAACTTTTAAATGATACCAAAACCAGGTAGGTACAAATAGTATAGCCAAAGTGGTTTTATTACAAGTTCATACATACTATATGCGAAAAGACTTTTTCCCCAACCTAATATATCATCATATCATGTCATACATGAAATAAAACAGGGGAAATCGCGCGTCTCTGCATTGAATTTTATCAAAAAATGAGTGCATGATGATAACAATACACAAAACAGATTTTTTTAGTCTGTCTGTATGTACATAGTAATCACCGAAGCTACTGATCGGATTTTTATGCAGTGTTTAACAATATAATTAAATTCAGTTTGGAGCAACAATATTTGTTTTATTGAAATCTGATGTCAGTGAAAACAGTTTTATTGAAAGATATTTTTAGCTTGTATTTAAATCGGTATCTGTATACCTATTCCCTTTTTCGAACAAAATATTTTAAAGTTTCACCAAAAATACTGAATTGCATACTAATTAAGCACACTAAATAAATCAAAATTATTATACTGTTTAATGGTATTTGCAGAACTGTTTTACTGAACGAATAATGGTAGTATTTGAACGCAAATAAAAATTACTGATTGCACAGCAAAACACTCAACTGAAAATATTACTAAAAAAACTGCAATTTATATTTGTGGCATAGTAAAATGGATAGAACTTTCCTAGCGTGTGTTGGTCGCAGTTCTAACATAACCTAACCTAAAGGTTTGCAACCTAGTAAATTTGATGTGCAGTCAGTATTTATGATGAGATTGTTAATTTATTTGATGTAAAAAAGTATATCAAATCAAATCAAATCATTTATATACCAAAAATGTTAATACATTTTATAAGTTTAAGCAAAGATTCCCGCACTAGGCAAAGCCTGTATCGCGGGCAATCAGAAAGAGTTAACAATATACAATATAAATGATGAGATTAAATTGATGATATGATTACCTATTTATGTGATGTGCAATTAATAATTTCCCTTTTTTAATTTGTCAAAAAACGTGTTTTTTTAATTTCATCAGCTATATAAATAAGTATTGAATACAACAGGCTGGTTCCCTCAGTTTTATCAACGTATCAGAAACTCCTGCAATTGGGTCACACAATTTGTCAGGTGACAGTTTAGCGCGGTTAAGATTCAACCACATTAGGTGGACTAAATTCCTGCCGCATGGAAACTATAGTTTTAGGAACAAGGACTGAGATGCGAATCTAGTGAACTAATGTGAATGCATGTATAAACGTGCACTTTGTTTCTTATTCGCTGTTAAAACAAAGAGCTTTTACATCGATACTGATAAAAATACAATGATTTAGACTTTAAATTATTTAGTCAGTCTCACTTAAGACCTTGTCTTTTTCATGTTGTACCCGTGGTCCCACCGATTTGTCCGACTGGTGGGACCACGGTACCATGTACTCATTTAATACCATACAGCTGCCTATTGAAAAACAAGGACATGCTTATTATTACCCGAATGCGGCAAAGCCGAAAAGGAGGGTATGTGTTTGACCTGTATGTTTGTCCCCATAATCCTATGTTCCCTAGTAACTACTAAACGGCTACACCGATTTTAATAAATTATACATGGTTAGATTTGTCTTAACCACTAGAGTAACATAGGATATATTAAAATTATTGGAAATCAAAATGGCTGATTTGAGGTGCCAAATAGCGCGGCATAAGTTTTTTTTTCTTTTCAAAACTTATCGAGTGGGGTATCAAATTAAAGGATTTTATTCAAGGATTACAGAAATATATGTAACGTATATGTTTAAATGAAATTTGGATTGAGAAATTCTAAAAAACAACGATTTTTAGAAAAAACTATAAAAAATTTTCGCCTTCCCATACAGATTGGCGCTCAGGCCAACTGATTTTCTTTGAGAGGACGAAAATTTTTTATCTGTTTTCAATACATTTTTTTATAGAAAGTAGTCCAGTATCATATACTGAACATGCTACAAAAATTTGGCTGTTGAATAAAAAGTCACCCTGTATTGTACCAGCTTTGTGTCACTAAAAACTTAGAGCTTTTCTATGAGGTTTACAAATATGATTTATTTCTATGCGAAGCAGGAGCGGGCTGCTTGTATAAATATAAAACGGTTCAATTAGTATAGAGTGAATAATTAAGACTAAGTTTTATACCTAAGAAAGAAAGACTAAGATTTATTAAAGAAAACTGGATTCTGCTTATATTCAAAGTTAATAATTGCTACTACTACTTTTCTGCCAAATTTCAATGAAAATTGAATCAACGAAACAACAACAAGTAAACAACAACCAAACAAACTTTTATACCCATTTCCGCCCAACTTCACACCAAAACTTGTCTTCTTCTTCATTTCCGATAAAGTAAAACTAATTGATGTATACTTATTATCTATAAAATTTAAAGATATTAAAGTACTTACAATTTATATGTTTGATTTTGTGAAATTCTTTCTATGTTTGTTATATTATTTATGGTATAATAAAACAAGGTATTATAACCAATAATGAACGAATTATTCAATATATACATTTATCAAAAATTTAACAGATGAATAGTTAGTATTTTATTTTATATTCATTGTTTGTTTGTTTGTTTTTCGTGTATGTAAGTGGCCAACACTGGTGTGTCAAATTTTTCAAGCTGCCTAAAGGCATCTGACATAGCTTGGCGACTGTCATACAATGACAGCCGGGACCAACGGCTTTTACGTGCCTTCCGAAGCACGGAGGAGCTCGAGAAATTTTTGTACCACTTGTGGTCACCCATCCAAGTACGGACCACGCCGGGGGTTGCTTAACTTGTGAAAACGCTAGCAATGCGTACTCCCACCGGGCCACCGAGCTCCTCATTAACTTATTGAGAAAGTCCTTAAATTTACGACGACGGCACCTCTCAAGCTAAAATCCATTAAGCCGTTTAGGGTGCATAGCGTGCCAAAGTAATGTTCATACAAACAAACATATTTACATACGTACATACATACACTCGAAAAACATAACCCTTCTTCTGGCGCAGTCGGGTAAAATCATACTTATCTAGAGCTTCCGTAAACATCAGAGTGTGCCCATATTCTGATGTATGTCATACACCTACACACTACAGCCTACACCGCACGCTCGGCGCACCGCACCGCACCTGACTGACACACTTGCCGAGAGTTCTACAGGATTTCCGTTCGGCAAGGAGAGGCAATCGGAGGTAGAGCGCACCTCCTATAATTTCTTGTCTACACGAGGCCATTTGAATACTTTTATATTGAAGTGTTAGTTAAAGTTAAATGACTTTTTTCAAATTGTCCTGGGTCTTGAGTGTTTCTAATACAGGGTAACTTTTAATTAACTGGCAACATTTTTAGAGCAAGTTCAGTCTATGATACTGAATTTTTTTTATAAAAAAAAAATTTAAAAATCGATAGAAATTTTTCGTCTTCCCATACAAAATCCGTTTGGCTGAGCGCTGATTTGTATTTTGTATGGAAGGACGAAAAATGTTTATATCTATTATCCCCAAATACAAGTTTAAAAAAACTTACCTTGGGGCTAGCTCAATTAGTGTGATTTGTTCTATCTATTTATTTATTTTATTATACCGTATTTGCAGACTTTAGAAGTACAGTGAAAATAAGACCATTTTTTAATATATATGTCGCAGTTGGATGGTATAAACCGCTAATTCACGAAACCTCTAGTTGTTTGGCATTACAGCTCGGTTTTGTAAAACAGCCGAATATCGTTCAGCTGGATTGTCTAAGATTGCGCAACGTGTTCCGTTCCTTTAAACCGCTAACCACGTTTCCAAACGGCTAGCGGTTTTGTGAAACAGGAGCGGTAATCCGTTGTTTGACGAAACCGTTAAACAATCCAACTGGGCCACAAATGTATGATAAGGATTTGGTGTATTTTAATTCATTTATTAATATTCAGACAATTATGGTCCATCATGTGTTAATAACAATATTAATTCTTAAAACTTAATTTTAGTAATACTTATATTTTAAAATTTATATAAATTAATATTTTCTTGCCTCACGGCTTACTGGGACATGCAAGGAGACCCAACTACATGTCCTGAGTCCGCCGCATCATGGAGGCTGCGCGCTTGCGTATGGTAGCGTGAAAGCGCGTGCTACCATAATGAAATATAACTGGGTGTCTATTAGAATACAGGTTTTTCGACATCGAATTTCATTTCCCAGAAAACTATTAAAGGTTTGCCCTGACCTAGTAAAATGGATAGAACTTTTCTAGTACTCGCCGGCCGCTACCGCGGCACGCTCGCTTAGCTCGCTCGGCTCGTGCGTGTGTTGGTTACAGTTCTAACCTAACCTAACCTATAGGTTTGCCCTAACCTAGTAAAATGAATAGATCATTCCTAGCACTCGCCGGCCGTTGACGCGGTACGCTTGCTTCGCTCGCTCGCCATTGCCACTTCGTAGGCATTTTAAATTGTATATAATTTCTTTAGATAGAATTGTTCAACAACTTCTCTAGCCGCATGGATGAATACAAGTCGTTCATTCCATTCCGCGTATTAGGGTTCGCTGTTTTACAAAACCGAGCTGTAATGCCAAACAGCTAGAGGTTTAGTGAATTAGCGGATTATATATGTACATCTATTCAACTGCGACATATATGTACATACATATTTTTATTTTAATGTAGACAGAGCCGGAGCACTTAGCAAGATGGTAAGCTTATAAACGTATTTGTGTGATCACGACACTGAGTTTAGTCGTAAGGTTACAGTCTTTAAAGATACTTGTATAAGAACTTTCTTCCGCTAAAAACAAAAGTAACTGACGCAATCTCTTATTGTGCCTGTAATCGACTATGTAGTTGGCTTTACAAATTTAAATTAATTTAAATAATGAAATAAGAAATGGTGAAAAAATTCCACGTCAAAATACGACCATTCTCTAACCAACTGAGCCATCACGTGTTAACCCCGCACGCCGAATCTAGCCATCATTTGATATTCCTATAACACACTTTAGGCTTGCGTCACCTTACACTAATACCCACTATTACAAGTGAGGTATACAATACAATACAAAAATCTTTATTGCACCAAATAAAAAACAATAAAAATTACAAAGTTTACTGTATAAAATATCTGATTTAACCCATGTTACAATGACGTTTAAAATCAATTAAAGTGTAGGAAAGCCATACAATATTTTTATAAGGTTTTTAGGCATTCAAGATGCAGCACTTATGGCTAGACTCGGCGCGTGGGGTTGAACACGTGATGGCTCAGTTGGTTAGAGCATGGTCGTATTGAGATCAAGGTCGCGATTCTTATTTTATTATTTAATTTGAGTACTTTAGTACTGCATCTTGAATGCCTTAAAACTTTATAAAATATTAAATCAATTTGTTTTCCATAAACTCTATAACAAAAAAAACCACTCGATAAACTAGCTAACAACTGCTTTAGGTTTATCTTCGGGCTTCGTAAATATGAGCATATCT
Source organism: Acrobasis repandana (assembly GCA_963576875.1). NCBI lineage: Eukaryota > Metazoa > Arthropoda > Insecta > Lepidoptera > Pyralidae > Acrobasis > Acrobasis repandana. The sequence continues at coordinate 8,479,787 of OY756218.1, forward strand.
CGTCCTTACGGTTGCCAGCTTTTTATTGCATGTGTTATAAAATTTAAATAAATAAAATTAATAAATCAACTACAGGTTTCCCCAATAAAGTAAAATATTGTCAAGTTACTTCTTTGCTGGTCTGGGAGAAAAGAAAAAACATAGAATGTACCAGCTGCTTCTCTTCCCGTGCAGATCGTAAAAGCCGATCGAGGGAATGGGCGAGAATCTGAATCATATGAATAGGCGATGCGGTTAGCAACCCATCACTATTATGATTTCCTTTTTCCACCTTCATGCCCACCATTACGCTAAAAGTGGCCTGGGCTTTACCGCCCTTGGCTCTGTCTACCCTGTTAGGGATAAGGACGTGATAGTGTATCTGTATCTGTATTGTCAAGTTGCTACCTAAGATTTATAACAGAAAACATATACTAAAGTCATTCATTGTAGCTACGAATTAGTCATAAGATTTATGTGAGAAAAACAAAATACTTTGATTGTGACTCAAGGATACCACCGTAATTTATCATCCGCAGATTGCAGAAGAGATCGTACAACAATCAAGCAGACTGACATTTTGATTACATTTTCGTGCTAACAAATAAATACAACATTTTCTAGGTAGAGAATGATTTGAGTACGTCCGACACAGATTTCAGTCGCATACAAATTCAATAAATTGATCGGTAGTCTGTAGCGCTATCTCGTCACTCACGTGAAGGGGCGTTAACAGAAAATATCGGATCCCCTACGTGCTTATCGCACCCGAGAATGTCTATAGAAAGGATCTTTCAAGAGTTTCGTTCGACCCTATACATTTAAGAATATTGAAATTTACGAGTGTCCTTTGAGTGTTTGCCCATCATGACGAGCTTCAGACAAATTTCAGTGGAAGATACAGGTCATAAATACACGCCTTACTACTTTGCCTGAATATGTTTTTGAACGATGTGGCAATAAACACTTGGTCGTGTGCTAAGCAAGGTTTTATTGATCGTAACTTTAAATTGCAAAGCTCGTCATCGGCTGTACCTCATCCTTAAAACATCATGATTAAAACTGTTACCTAATTGAATTTTAAGTCCGATTTTGATCTTAATTGTTTGATTGATTTGAAGCATCATACATAACATCTTTTATTCATAACTTATGTAAAAATAACATTATTAAATTAAACTGAGTATAACTATGCATATAAAACTAAACTACATAGATATTAATACTTAAATTTTATAGGGGCTAAGACAAAATGGGAAATAAAAGTAATGACAAGCTTATCAACTAGTCAGAAGGATTCATACTCGTAGCTTCATACTCATTCCCTTGATTAACTTGTATGACCAACACGGGAAAAGAAGAAGCTCGTACATTACATTGTTTGCTTTTTCTTACTCCTAGAAAAAGGATTAAAAAATAAAAGCTCGTAAAAGTAAGATCGTGACATTCATTTATTCACAAGGTATCATTATTCATCTATTCACACGGGTCCGAATTTAGCAGGTAGGTACTGTTGTACCCTTAGTGGCGCTACATAAATTAATTCTTTTCTTATGTCCGGAAAACAAGTGGGTATTTATTTTTGTGTAAGAATGTGTTATCTACACATTCGTTGCATATTTTTTATACTTTGTTTTCAATTATTTTTTACAAATGTGGACAGCACTGACGTCATGTAGTACTTAACTTACATTAGATTCTACTGTTAATATATGTAGGTATGGGGGGCAAGGGTAGCCCCGAAGTATGGGAGCTCCTGGGCAGAGCGTCCCAGATAGATTGTGTGTGTATAGGGAAGTAGGAGAAACAAACAAATGGAAGATTTAAATAGTTTTTTTTATGTACCCTGCTGAACCGATGGTCCGATTTTGATGAAATTTGGTAGGCATGCAGGAAATATCAATAGAATTTTCAAGTTCGGGTACACACAAGTAAAAAGAAATAAGAAAAACAGAAGGTGCACGAGCGATAAAATCAGTGGAAAGTAAGGTAGAAAAATGTAGAAGTAAAATAGTCAAGACAAAAGAACTGAACACAAAGTAAATATTAAATAAATTTAAATTTTTAACAGTGAAAAATGCTGTTACTGAGCGCTATGAAGGATGGTCATTGACAGTCGACCAAAACTCAGTACTAAAAGTATGCGCGCGCAACATGACGCCGCGAGGCAACGTGCGCGCGCAACGCAAAGTCCGTGGTCGACTGGCAAAGACCATCGCTTTCAATAAAGAATTATAAATAAAAAAATATGAATACAGATAAATAAAACTTTAACTTTAAAAATAAAATTTATGTATATACAAGTGGGATAAGCCCACATAGGTATAGGTTTTTTTTTTAATTTATTTATTTACACAATACATTTAATACATTAATGTTTAGTCTATTTACAATGCCATCATAATCTCTTTTGAGATTTACCGTGCATCGGAAATTGCCATCTTAATTTGCGATTATACATATATTATAAACACATATATTTATCATGGCATCAAATAATTAAAGTCTTTTGAACGGATATCATCATCATCATATCAGTCACAGGAAGTCCACTGCTGGACATAGGCCTCCCCCAAGGATTTCCAAAACTACCGATCGGAAGCAGCCTGCATCCAGCGTCATTCTAAAACCTTGTTTAGGGTATATCTACTTACTATTCTTATATCTATATCTTCTCTCTATTTCTTATAAAAATACTAGGGCGATGTTAATGTGGATGTTTCTCTAATGTGTAGAGCAATGAATTTTTCGGAAAAGAGATTTATATAACACACCTCCGTCGTAACCGGCACTTGCTTGCTCATGTCGTGGAAGATACGAGGTTGGACCTTTAGAAAAAAGAACACGCGCAACCCTCAGACTCTATTGCTCCAGCAAAGAAACTGCCGCCTGGCCATGACCAGCCCTGGTCTGTCTATAAGTCTATAAACAGACTTAGGACACAATTTGGACGTTGCTGGAACTATTTGAAAAGGTGGGGTTATGTAAGGTATGCCCAGTACACATGTGGACAAAATGAAAACAATCTATTGCCGGTATTCTAATGCCGGTTGCGGATAATGCATTGGTTATGGCCAAATAGTAGGCGAGGAACATATGATTCTACTTTCAGTTTATCGATACGACGAAACAGAAGTAAAAAATCTTATTGCATAATTATGTGAGATAATGTTCAATGACACGAGTGACGCATCATCGAGGCTCCTGAGGAGTACCATGTACAAGGGCGGGTCGCAGACTTGACTGGCTGCCAACTATCGACCGATCAGATGATGCCTCAATGTCAACGGCCACTTTCCACGATTCATTATCACTTCATTAGGTACTATTAATAGATATGTTTTGAATCATGTGGTATGAGAATCTTTATTTCTCAAAGAAAATCTTAAAACTAGTTTTTATCTGATTATAATTGCATTTTATACAATGTTAGTGAGAGCATTCAAACAAATACAAAATAAAAAAGCAATGTAGGTAGGTACATAGTTTACTAATATTCAACATGTGCACTTTACGAAGCTGAGGACGCAAACATCTGAGGTGGACGTTCACCCGCGCTAATAACACTATCCGTTTTGAATTTCGTTCAAACGACAAAATCAAACAGATCCATAAAATTTATATTGGTAGATATTATTAGATTTACCTTATCATCGAGATTTAAAACACTGAATTATAGTGATATGAACACCGAATGACAAAAGTGTTCAAAACTGCATATGTGGACTATTGCTGACGCACGGGCACGTCAAATGTTGTATTTTCTAGGGTCACAAAAATTATTAAAATTAAATGATGAAATAAGAAATGGTAAAAAAAATACCACGTGAGCAGGACTTGAACCCGCGACCTTAGTCTCAATACGACTATGCTCTTACCATCTGAGCCATCACGTGTTGAACTCCGCACGCCGAATTTCGCCACCATTTAATATTCCTACACGCACTAGGCTTGCGTCACCAACACTACTACCCACTATTACAAGCAAGGACGATTCAGCCTAACTCCATGATTACAAGTAAGGTATCTGATTTAACCCATGTTTAGTTATAATGAAGTTGAAAATCATTAGAGAGTAGGAAAGCCAATCTAAGGTACTCAAATTAAATAATGAAATAAGAGAATAATGTATTTATATATTTCTAATTTAATTTGAGTACTTTAGTACGGCATCTTGAATGCCTAAAAAACCCTATAAAATATCACAAAAATTATGTCAGATTTTCAACTCATAACGAGGTCTAACTTTTTACATAATGGTGGGAAATTTTTTTAAGCTTTATGTGCATATAACCACTTATCGTCTCTATACGTATATTCATTGGCATGTTCTGTGGAAAAGGTATATCGGATTTGAGCACAGAACAGCAAAATAACCAGTCATGTTGGTAATAGTTGCGGAATTTTCATTTTGAATTTCGTTTTAATTTTAAAATTTCATATTTTACTATATACCTACCTAAGTATTAGGGTCACTGTATACGATAGAGTACGTACGAGTATATGTACGCCCAATGAAAGGAAGGTCTTAGCCATTTTTATGAGGATTCTACCCGCAAGAGCAAACAGGATTCGGGGCAGGACTTTGTTTGCATTTCCTCTCATTATAGCGCTCACATCCGTATCCCTGTGGTCTTCTGGACCTTATTGCCAAACATTCTTACATAGTTTTATTACATACAGTTTTGTTTTTAATCGTAAATAATTAGGCTGTATGTAATTATAGCTATACAAACATACATCATCACTACATCAATCAATACATATTAGTAAAATGTAAGTATATGTTTGTTCTATCAAAATGAAATATTTTTTCTAAATGCTCATGAAAATGTATAGTCAATAAAAACTGTAAAAAAATATAATTTGTGTCTGTTTGTTTGCTCTCCGAAACAGCTGGACCCATTTTGAAGGGACTTTTACTGCTAATATAGTTAGCGCGAGCGTATACCTACGAAATAGACATCTGTTTTTGTTGTGCGTAGCTTACATACCGCCCGGCAGTGTTGAAAGTGAATACATGTTGTTATTTAAAATTATTGAAGAATACTGTGATAAATATCAGAATGTTATTGTGATAGGTGACTTCAACTTATATTCTTGTCCACCCCATGTGAACAACTATTTTGAATATTTTGTAACCTACTGTGGATTCACTCAGAGTAACGAGATAAGTAATTGTAACGATCGTTTGTTGGATTTAGTGCTAACAACGTTTGCGGAAAGTGAAAGTGTGATTGTGCGTGAAGGAAATTCACCGCTGGTGTCAGTGGATGTGCAACATCCTCCGCTGGAGATCACAGTAAGTGTTTGTCACGCCTCTCACCCACCCCGGGAGACACCTGCAATTATTGACAATGCTCAAAGCAGTTTAGCCTGGAATTTCAGAAAAGCAGATTTTTCATCACTGTATACTTTGATTTCAGGCGTGGACTGGGCTCCTTTGTACGACTTAGATTTAGAGAAGTCATTTTGGAATTACGTGAACTCCAAGAAAGGGAGTAGAAGTACACCAAAAATAGCTAAAAACGGCGTATTATTGACGAATGAGGAATGCGTCAATGAATTTGCAGATTATTTCGAATCGGTGTATAGTTTACAGAAAGCCACGCTAGATGTAAACACGGCAATGTTTGAGGCAGGAGGGGAAAATGGAGCTGGTCGAGTTCAGGTCGATAGGCTACAATTATGTGACGTTGAGCAAGCTCTTCAGCAGATCAAACCCAAAAAATCCGCGGGACCAGACGGCATTCCACCTTACATCTTTCGGGATTGCCGATTAGTTTTGGCGAAACCACTGCAACATATTTTCAATTCGTGCTTGAAGTCAGCAGTGTTCCCGGACGTATGGAAAATAACTCGGGTTGTTCCCGTACCGAAGGGATCAAATAGTGGTCAGGTAGAAGGGTTCAGACCCGTGGCAGTACCTTCGATTCCGGTCAAAGTATTTGAAACGGCTCTTAATAATAGTATATACCCGCAAGTGAGCGCCCAGCTATCTGACGCTCAACACGGCTTCCGACCATCTCGAAGTACTGCTACTAATCTCACCAGCCACATGACTTTCATAGCACCGATAATAGACGAGGGGGGACAGGCAGACACGGCTTACTTCGATTACAAAAAAGCGTTCGACTTAGTCGATAATGATAGGCTGCTTACGACGTTTGCACGGTTTGGCTTCACCCCACAGTTGCTGAATTTTTTCACTAGCTACTTGAGTGATAGGCGACAGTACGTAGAATATGCAGGGCACTCGTCAAGGTCATATCACACGAGGTCTGGAGTAAGTCAGGGCAGTAATTTAGGTCCCCTACAGTTCATCCTGATGATAAATGAATTGCCGCAAGTAGTACAGGAAGCAAAATGCTTGTTGTTTGCCGACGACCTCAAGCTAACTATGGCAATTACAAGCCGTGAGGACTGCGAAAGGCTTCAGAGGGATATTGACAGGGTGGTCAATTGGAACAAAGAAAACTTTCTAGAATTTAATACCTCCAAATGCGAGACAATTACATTTTCACGAGCACACAACCCCGTTCAATATGATTATAATATTGGAGGGGTAGTTCTAAAGCAGGTTTCTGAAGTTGGGGACCCGGGTATCACCTTCACCAAAGACCTAGGTTTTGCTGGACACATCACAAAAATATGTAAGAGTGCCTTTAAAAATCTAGGATTTGTGTTGCGTACAGTAAAACCTTTTACTAACATCCACGCGATAATATCTCTGTACAATGCACTGGTTCGGAGCCAACTAGAAACAGGGTCTATGATCTGGGATCCAAGCGAGGCTAAGTATAGTCTCATGTTGGAAAAAGTTCAAAATAAATTTGTTAGGTATCTATACATGAGGCTATACGGAGTCTATCCTTTCTACCCTTTAATGTATCCAACCCTATTTATTTTAGGTATGGTTGGATACAACGAACTAAGGGTTAGAAGGCACCTGGCTATAATAACATATGTTTTTAAGGTGATAAGGGGCAAGCAAAACCATCCAGATGTATTGTCACAGATTGGGCTATGTGTGCCAAACAAATACGTGTGGCGCCGCCGTCGGCCGCCGCTGCTGGCCGTGCCCAGAGCGCGCACCAACCTGCTGCGGGACGCACCACTCACACAAGCACTGCGCACGCTTAACGTTGTAGCCAATAGGATCGACTTATTTACTACTACTCTGAGTGAATTCACACGGGTATCATTAATGATTATTTGCAATAAAATGTAATAGGCTGCACTGTCGCATTAGGTTAATAACCTGTAATGATAGAATGTAAGATGAAATAAAAAAAAATAAAAAAAATATTATTATAAGATACTAGCTTTTGCCCGCGGCTTCGCCCGCGTAGATTCGGGGTATGAAAAATAGATGTTGGCCGATTCTCAGACCTACTCAATATGCTCACAAAATTTCATGAGAATCGATCAAGCCGTTTCGGAGGAGTACGGGAACGAACATTGTGACACGAGAATTTTATATAAGATGCACTAACCACTAGTTTGTAATAAGTAACTTAGACTATACGACTTGTATGTATTTAAGAAAAGAAAATAATTACGGTGTCGCGCAAAAAATTAAAACCTAGACTTTCGTCTACGCGGATGAAGTCGCGGGCACAGCTAGTAGAAAATATAATACGACAAAACTTTTGTACGATTACAAATATAGTACCTACCTGCCTAACGTGTTACTTTTATGAACCTTAGTAAAAATAGTATAAACAATTATAATTTCGCACAAATGTATGCAAATGCAAATTATGCAATCTATGCAAATTTTGTGAGAAATTAAAACTAAATGAAAGCACAAGGCTGAATGAAAAGCAAATATTTTTTTATTCGTGAATGAAATGGCGGTATAACGAGGGGCATAATGCTCTACCAGTCGACTTGCTTCGATTTTGCACAGTTCCACACTTGGTTGCGCACTAGGGATCTTGTCGACGTTGTACGAGGCTAAAATGCCTAGCCTGCAATCACTTTCGGTTTTTAAAAATAAAGATTTTAAATTTCGAAGAATAAAATTTATAAATAAAATAATTGGTAAATAATGTACATTCTATTGTAATTTTTGTGCAATAAAGAAGTTAAACAAACAAACATTTTAATGTATTTTTCAGTGTGTATTTTTGGTGTACAATAATGTACTTACTTACTATCAACCACAGAATCACGGGTCGAGCTACTTTTTCCAGTGGAATTTACACTGTAAGATGTATTCTGTGCTGTAAGCGTACAACATAAGAACTACTTATACCAAGTATTATGCTTCATACTTGGGCGACTGTAAGTCCGGAAATAAGGCGGTTATCTCGGTCGGGTTACAAGAAAAGATGCATTTTTCTCATAACATCATCGCGCTACGTCGCTTTGGAAAAGGATGAAATTGAAAACTTGCAATTACGTTCATGTCTGGGATAGATTACTATGCAGCGCCGAAACAATATGTACCTAGAGAAAATGGTAGGTAAGTAAGGTACGTATTTTATATAGGTAACGTTCATTCCAATTTTATATCAATTGTACATTGTCTATTGTTTTAAAGAAACATAAATATTTCTACAGACACATTGTATGTACTCTTTTACCAATTTTTCATTGATTTTGGATTAAATCCTTGGGAGAGCTATGTCCAGCAGTGGACGTTATGCAACTGAAATGATGATAATAATGATTAAGTTACCATTCAAGTTACTAACCAAGTGATAAGTTTTGGGGGCTGTTAGTGTCACCGCAGTTCGGACTTGCAAATTGACTCGCGATGACCGATGGTTCTTTGTTTTACTTCTAGCGTGTGTGAATATGTCATCAATCTTGCTTGAGCTATCACTTTGCTCTGTTTTCCGCTTTCGTGAAATATGTAGGTTCGCATGTAAATTGTTTGATCGGCAAACAGCTGCTCCCGTCAATGTTAATTACCAATCTGATTAATATTGTTTGCCAACGCTATAATTTTGGTTAGGCATCTACGCATGTATTATTTCACAAGCTTTTGCCTGCAATTCTGTTCGCGTACGTAGCTTATATCAGAAGTATATAATCAGATATACCTAGTTTCGATAGTTTTAGACACATAATAACTACTTACTTACCCTGTTTTAAAGGCTAACATTGCATTTTATTATTTCAAAGTCACAGATAGATACTTCATACCTACTTGGTATGCAGTTTTATACCAGCGATGTTTTCCGATTCGTGCAAAAGTTTTCAGATTTCGTTGCTTCATAATCTACTTACTTTTTAATTGTTCTCGTTTCCGCATAACATTCCAGGAATATTTAACCTTTTTAAAGGTTTGTTTTGATTCTGGTGTACTACACCAGAATCACGAAAATAGCACTTATTTAGATTTAGTCTAAAAATAATAAATAACTATTGTTTGTATCATGTTTTTTCACTATAGTACATATACTACTAGTAGATAAGTAATTGATTGTAAGTTGAAGGTTTGTGTTACACTCATTAATAAGTAAACACCTATATAAGAATGGAGAAAATACAAAAACCGTATCTACGTACGTATCAATTTATGTTGAAGTATAACTTTCTAATCAAATAAAAAAACGAAGGGATTTTTAGATCCATTTGTAATTCAACAGCGCAATTATACTCCTGAGTGAATCAGTGAGCCTTAGGGTGACTATGATTCGTTCAAAAATTAAATTGCCACGACGCCTCGGCGTTTGCACCTTGCAATTTTCATCGCTTAACTTTTATTTCAGCAGAATCGTATAGCATGGGAATGTTTCACCCTAACCGAAACATTTATTTACTTATTTACTGTTTATTGCGATTTATAGAAGGCTTTTCTCGGGAATTTGTTTCCAGTTTAATAAATAACAATACTTGAAACATCGCGCATCGGAAAATGACATTCTCCGATGCGCGATGTTTTAAGTATTGTCATAGATACATACTTCGAGACTTGTAGGATAAAACACTTGTAAAACACTTCCAGTTTTTTGTTTTTGCTATACATAAACTGGAAAAAATAAATAGATAAGGACAAATCACATTGATTGAGCTAGCCCCACTGCAAGTTTTAAAATTGTATTATATATATTTAAATGGAAATAGGTATATTTTATAATAAATAAATATATAAATAAACACCCAAGGCCTGGGACAATTCAAAAAAGGTCTTTTTCCACCTTGCCTTACTTGGGACCGAACCCAGACCCCACGGAGTGGCGGACTAATATGTTAACCGTCGTCGCGTGAAATTCGTCATAATTCTTGTTCTTCCACGTTCACGTACATTAATATATACTTCATTCATCATTTTCTGCACATAGTCATGAGTTTTCTCTTATCTTTTCTTTGTTTACAGGTAACGGAAAAAAAAATTATTTACTACTTCGAAATAAACTGCTCGAGAGTCCACCTCTTAAGTCTGAAATATACCTAATTTATTTTTGTGCGGCCGTTACACATCTGTGCGTACCATTTTATAGCTGGGACCGCGGCCGAGGCTCTCCTTTCCCTGAGGAATTTACCCTTTTCTTCACTAAAAACAAATACCTCCTCCCTAGTGCCACTGCATAATGTTCTTGAAATGATTAGGGTGTATTCCACAAAAAAATTGGATACCATCACGAAAGTTACAAAACAAATCACGCAAAGTTTACAAGACACAAATTAGTTTTCTTTCTAGTCGTAAATATAAACTTTTTGGAAATTAGACGTCAAGAAACACCACACCAATAAAAGTTTAACCGAAAGTCCTGAGATTCATTCGGCTATAATTATAATTTAACCTTATTACAGAACAACCTACATGGTTTATGATAGAGAAAGAGGAAAATGCCATCTTCATGATAATTGTCATTTTTCATTTAATAACCTATCTTTTTTCATTTTTATATCAAACAAAAAATTTAAAAAATAATGTTTACTATTTTAGCTAAAATATTTTGTATTGTAGAAAACATTTTAAAATGATATTTTCAATTTTTTTTCCCGTTTACACACGCTTGTTAATACATAGCGAGAAAATACTCTCCAAGTCATGGAAGTGCGACAAAAATGAAGATCTGCATCCCTAAATCGCTGTCTGCGAAATGCCCGGCGGACACCGGCTATTTAGTGACAAAGTGTTTTATGACTGCCATCGATTTTTACTTGGCGATAATCGCTAACTTCTTAATTCTACTTGGATATCTCTTTGGGAAAGTACTTTGTGACGAATCGCGCCCGTGCCTCTCCGGAAGCATTCTGATACTATTTGGCCACTTTCTTGCTATGCTGTCAGACGCATGCACAATCGCTGAAGACTTTTTGTTTAAAAAGCAGTATCGCCGTGACTTCCAAATAAATCATTACTTCGCCGTAGCAAATATATTGTCTATGTTTGGAGAATATAAGGAACTGAAGTCATCGCTGAGCAAGCAAGCATGATGCCAAGCTGTCTGTTCGATGTTGTGTCTGGGGGGGCTGGAATTGTACCTGCCGTACGTCGGCCACATGATCATGGCGGTGGGCTACGTACTAGAGCAGATCTATAACGTCACGCCGCCGGTGCCCAGCGCAGTCGTGCTCATAGGCCATCTCTTCGTGTTGACAGATCCTCGCGCGCTCTCGCCTGACAACCCCAATGTTCAAGCCATAAACATCATATTCTTAATCAGCAATATATTGATGTTTGTTTACGATTTTATACTCTTTTTGGATATAAGGTTGCCGGCTATTGATGAAATGAATCGTTACTTGGATTGAATTTAAGGGATGTATAAACATATGTTCTGATAAGAATTCAAACGTAAATAAATCCCTTCATTATTTTTATACTTCATGTTATACATTATACAAATTAAATAAATAAATTTATTATACTTTGATGTTAGTTTAATTTGAAATAAGCATAAATCAACAAAGAGAACTTTAATGATGAGACAATAGGGTAAATTGGGGTCTGCCCCAGCCCGCAGTCACCCAAATTATAAAAACATAAATAAACCCTTGCAGCATAATTAATGAAGTAGGGTTTATGTATAAGACAATTTTAATTGGCTACGTGATGATGTTGGCACAGGAAAATTAAAGCCCGTCTTCTTTGTCGCGGCGCTTTTAAGTTTCATGGAATTTTTCATACAAGTTACGAAGTGAACATATGTTGAGTAACGAACGTATTAGGTACGTGATAGCATCAAGGGTTTTATATTTGTGATAGATAGATAGATAAATCGTTTATTTGTGAATACTGCACATACACACTCGCACACAAAATATAAATGTATTATTACGTATATATTTTGTGTGCGATATACGATGTTACGTTATTTACATACAGATTTTATAGCGATGCGATGCGTGTGTATGTATGCTGCTGCAGCAGAACAAAAAGGCCGGTTTAGCGGAAATATTGCTCAAGGAGCAATGCGCTGATTTTCAGCTATAACCTTAGGTAGGTGCAACTGCGATCATTTGTGAAAATTGTTAGATATACGTGTTAAATACAATAAAAGGAAACAAACTACTGGACATTTAGATACACAATAGATACATATAACTACTTAATTCAAAAATATAGAAATTATAAATGTGGGTACTCGCGTTCTGAAAACTAAAAGTGTGCCGCTGATGATACACAGCACATTCGTGTCCGGGTCAGTTTAAACATTATAATGTTTATAATGTTGGCAGCAACCGCTACCGGCGACTTGTTAGATTCATGAGTTTTTGCTTGTCTAGTAGGTGAGTGCGTATTTGTTTTTTAAACGAATAATTAGTTAGTTTAGTGATACAGGTACTGTTACACTTATAGCACCTGCACACGAATGATAAATCAAAGCTACTCGTACTCATCTGTGGGCATGGTAGTGCTAGCTATAATATTTAAAAGTTACAACGTAATGCTTTTTCTTCTTTACATTTGTTTGTTTGTTTGTTTGTAATAACTTTATTGTATCGAAAGAGCAAATATACAATGGCGGACTTATCCCACATAGGGATCTCTTCCAGTCAACCTGCGATATTTTGAGAGGATATTTACTCAATTAACAGGTAGACGCAAATACGTACAAAATAATTAAAAAGATTATAAATTTAAGAGCCAGGCTCTTGTCGATGTCATTATATGGAAATAAATAACACTGATTACGTATTATTTACCTGCACCTTACTTTATATAGTTATTATTTGGTGCAATAAAGATTTTTGTATCGTATTGTATACATTATGTCGAAATAGGCACTTACCACTTTGGCTCATTTACATTAAAACTGAACTTATTTTAGTAATTACAAACTTAGTATATAGCAATGTGTTTTCTCATTCAATAGTAACGCATTTCCGGTTGCATTCTTATAGCAGCTGTATAGTTCTAATATACTTTTTCCAATTAACTTGCCAAAAGGAGAGCTATCCTGTACCGCCTAGTACTGATGTCCGCGATATCAGAAGAGCGATCGAGCCTGAGTTGACAATTTGGCACATTTTGTAACGAGCGGAGAGTCCTCGTGGCGAGGGCCCTCTCGTCGATGAGGCCGCACAATCACTTTTGTCATCGGCACAAAGGAAAATAAATTATTGAAGGTCACTTTGTGCGGACAACGTCTTGTAATAAGAAGGTTGTACGGAGGTAGCAATGACCCTATGTTCACTTTGCTAATGAAAAAATAACTAAGTCTGTCCAAGGTCTCACTGAACCATCGGTATCTATACTATTGGTTAGTTGTTTTAACACATATGTCATTGTTTATTTGCAATATCTTTATTGTATCCAAAACATTAATACAAAAACAACATGCAAAAGAGCAAGTACGTATACAAAGATTTATCTCATATAGGGATCTCTTCCAGTCAACTTGCGAAAGATTGAGAGGATATTTACTCAATTATAAGGTATACGAGTACATATGGGGTTAGAACTTATATTAATTCTGTGATATGGATTAAATGTTGAACTGCTTATAGTACAAAATACATAGTATTAGATGATCTAAGTAGTAAACATAATATATCTTTTTTGCATCTATGTAAATTAGATAAAAATACAGAAAAAAATAAATATATTTGAAAATTTTGCATGTATTGTACGAGTAAGTATAGACTCTCATTTATTTTGGAAACTCGATTATGAATTTGAGGATTATAAAATTGTAGGCACCTTGGAAATATATCTATATACATAGCAGAAGAACGTACACTTCACGGTCATTGATAAAATCATACGATTTTAATGCCATTTCCGGTTCTGAATTAGGTGAACTTTGTTAACAATACTTTAAACTTATTGAAAGGCTAACCTTTTTCTTATGCATCTTTCCTTTCGGGTTACCTTCTGGTTTCGTATAATATTTTTTTAGTAACATCGACCCAAACAATAATAAATAACTTTTATACTGTAATTTTTAGGGTTCCGTACAAAAAATGAAAAAACGGAACCCTTATAGGATCACTCGTGCGTCTGTCTGTCCGTCCGTCTGTCACAGCCAATTTGCTCCGAATCTACTGGACCGAATCAGGTGAAATTTTATTGAATGTTGTAATCCTATGACCCAAACACATACGTGCAAAGTAAATAAATATTTTTTTAAATTATGGGTCATTTTCGGGGGACAAATTAGGAAATTAAAAAAAAAAGTTTTGCATACCTTACTGTGTCATATATCAAATGAAAGGGCTCGTTATGAGGATCTCAAATATATTTTTGTTATTTTTACATTCCAATTTTCGTCTTTGACGTGTTTTGATTTTTTGCGGTGTGCGACGTTCATGTCATTGTTGTTTACACGGAATTTAAAACATGAAGTTATGTTTAAATTACAGAGAAATAAAGTCAAAGGAAAATTCTAAAAAGTGAATGAGAAGATAATAATTTAAAAAAAAAAATATTCATTAAAAAACTTAGTTAAAAAGGTTAAACTTTGAAGAAAATATAAGCAAATTCTTCGTCGGATTTCTTGCGCATACGTCTGAGTTAAAAAATAAAAAATACACATATATAAAGATTGATTCATGCTTAAACACGTACAATAAATAAATAAAAATAATTTGTCTTTTGTAAAAAGATAGAAAAATTAAAAGTTCTCCGAAATTCTCAAATAAATATGGGGACGAAAACGCTGATAAGGCAGACCACTCGCTGCGCTTCTGAATTCGTCTAAATTCGTCTCCAGGGTGCATGTACAATACAGCGCAATGCGTATGTGTATATAGAAAATATAGATTCTGGTGTTCAATCAATAATTCCCACGTTCGAAGACTGCAGTCTTAATCATCGTATCTAGTTTTTCGTAGCATTTGTTACCACTTCGTAGACTATTCTGTGCTTGACTTGACGCTATTTCGTAGCAGAAGTTTCGTAGCATTTTGTAACACGTTGTCACTTTTCATATGCATCGTATCAAGAGTTTCGTAGTAATTTGTAGCTGCAGTTTATAGTTATATAGATTTTCGTAGCATTTCGTAGCAGAAGTTCCGAGAAGCATTCGTGTCGTATCTTTCGTAGTAATAAACATTGCTACAATTTTATCAACAGGCAGCAAGTGTTTAGCATACCTTTTCGCAAGTAACTTAGTGTCTCGTAGCCAATATGCTGTAGAATTTCATAGATTATTCGTAGCACTCAATACATTCAATGAATCTTTGCAATGCTACGCGCTATCAAGGATCAAATATTTATTCAGTAATTAGGCCTTCGCAGGCATTTTACACATCAATAATTTTAGTAAACTGTTTTTATATTTAAATTATTATTTTAAAAAAGTTACTGATACTAGTGGTCATTGCGAAACGTCGCAATGACCACTGCTGAAAATTGCTATTGGTCGCCTAGGCGTCAGAATGGTTTTGTCAGTTTTAGAAAGATATTATACCTAATACAATGTTATCACAATATAACATGTGAATCTTGCAAACGCGTGCCAAATCCAATTTACAGAAATAAGTAACACTCTAGTCTTAAAAAAGGAGCCTTGTAGCCTTAAAAGTTTCCAAGTCAACCCAACATCCCAAACAGCACTAGCAATAAATCATATGAACAGCAAGATTGTGGTGGGATTCAATAAGTAATTAGAGGCTTTCATCTCATTACCGCCGGCGGCAATTGATGGCGATCGCAAATAAATCGCCGCGGCCGCGCACGCCAATGAATCGCAATTTCTCATTGCTCCGGCGGTGCAAGGTTAATAGCTCCGAACCTATAAAATATGTATGAGCTCTTATTTTACTCCACTAAGGGGTGTTTTATTAGTGTACAACTGTGGTAAAAGTAGATCGTGACGTCATGCAAAATTTTAATTCTACGTCATTATTTGATACTCAGAGAAAATAAAAGTTACGTATATTACATTTTTTTTAAATAATAACACAATAGTCCAAGCTCGGAGTTTGCCAGCGGTATATTGAGCGAAGTATACTGGGCATCAAAGTAACAGACCGTACATACCATAGACCTAGAATTATGGTATACACAATACCACCATCCGCTCAAAGACCAAAATAAAAGAGTGGGGAGAAAAGCAACCGGACTCAAGTGGGACTGGGCTGGTCATGTCAGCAGAATGCACCCGGGTACCTACCCGGGTGCCTATCCTACTAGAATAACAACAGAGTTGTTCCCTGCAGGCTGGCGACGAAAAAGAGGCCGCCCTTGAACACGATGGGCAGACGATCTAAGGGCATACGAAAAGAGCTGACCAACTATCGCCACTGATAGAAGTCTGTGAAAAACTAGAGGGGAGGCCTTTGCCCAACTATCATTACAGGCTTACAAAAAAAATCTACCAGAGACAAAAAAAAATCCACTTTTCTCAGCATCTTTTAATCGTTAGCCCTTGAAATCACTAGTATTTAATAAACATTGCTGTATATACATAATTTCTCATAAATAAATGATCAAACACCCCGTAAGATAGAAATAATGCCACTTAGAACGCGACTGACAAACTTTGGAAACGAAACTTGGTCACTCGTATGTAAGAGGACGAGAGGGCTAATGCGAGTTGTTCCCGTATTTCTCTATTTGCCCGCCCGAGAGTGCCGCAGCCCTAACTTGCAGTTAGAAGGTACTCGAAGAAAACCGTGACTCGCCACTACAACTTTTATCTTTATAAGTAGTTTATTTAGTTTTTGGACAACAAATGCAACGTCATGTCTCTCAGTCCATATGATATCTTAAAATAAGGTTCTTTTGAAAACTTCTAACTATATCATGTTAGTGATGTAGTCATCTAAGTCATCAGCGTCATAAAAAATCCTACCAGTAAATCGGTCTGGGAAGTATTTATCTATCGTAGTCCTTGTCAAAGTCAGTTACGAGTATAATACTTTTTATCCACCAACCAAATTTTTGGTGCAAGTTCAGTCCATGATACTGAACTACTTTCTATAAAAAAATATATTGAAAATAGATAAAAATATTTCGTTCTCCCATACAAAATTAGTTGGGCTGAACGCCAATCTGTATGGGAGGGCGAAATTTTTTTATCATTTTTCGTTAATTGTTTTTATGGAAAGTAGTTCAGTATCATGGACTGAACTTGCTCCAAAACTTTGGCTGGTGGTTAAAAAGTCAGCCTGTATAACAAAACTAACCAATGAAAACGGCACAAGAGTCTGGATACAATTTTAGTTTAGGTAAATACGATTAATGCTCACTCTAAGTTCAAGAGCTCTGTAGTGTTCATAAAGTTTTATAAAATTATAACTACTCGTGTTTTTCGTATTTTTCAACTAAATGTAAACCGTAAATTCAATATTATCAAAACATAATCATCCACTAATAAAATAAAAGTTATAAAACCTTGTAAAACGGAGCTCTAAAGCTGCTTTCAAAGCATATTAAAAGGTTTTCAAGTCCATAGAAAGCTGGATGCTATTATCTAGACAAATGAGCGAGCATGCAGGAACTAATTTTCATTAATGCCACGAGCAGCTGCCTCGGAACACGGTGCTTTCTCATTCGGAACGCGTCACCACTGAGACCGGACTGACGGACGGAAAATTGGTTATTCTGGACTTTCATAAGTATGAAAATTTTGGAAAAATAAAATTAGGTTAAAGATTGAACCTGATATCTCCTCAGCTTTCTAGTACAGCAGCAATAATGGGTTCCGTGGTGGAGTCTTACAATGAAGTCTAAAAATAGTAGTGGATTAAAGTCATATTAGAGTAGATAAAAAGAAAAGAACGTATACATACAATATACATAACATGAAACTGTACTCATTTAACAGACTTACATCAAAGTTCAAGCCTATCAGTTTCATTATAAAATAATATAATTTCGTTAAAGTTTGCTAAATGTTTGAACAGAGTGGAAAATCTCACCAATTTTTCAGGTTTATGAAGGTTCGTATCTCTTTTAAACATAGAGACATGCCAATATATCAGGGGACTACTTACGCTTGTATGGAAATATGGCCCATCGATTTCTTCTTAAAAATTCAAGTTCATAACAGTTATGTGTCGTAAAAAAAGATTGAAAATATCAATTATAACTTGGCCCATATCTAAAAATTCTTACACAGACAAGTAATTAATTAGTGATTAATTGATTAATTTCCCCCAAAAACAGGAATGTCGAATGATTCTAAAGCACAAGATGAGAAAACTTTGAAGTTATCTCTTCGAAAAAGTATTAAGGCCACCTCTCGATATCTTTACGACTTTTCTCATCAATCAAATAAGCATCCTTGAAATGGGTACGAGTGCCTCTAATTCACTTGTTCTTTAATTTTTCTTCTTCATAATAATTATATTAATTAAAAATATTGTCACATATGTAATTAAATATATAACTATCATTTTTTATTTCATAGTTAAGATATGTATATATACCTATGATCCGAATAGTTTAAAAGATAGAAAATATTTAATTAAAGTACACGTAAATGCGTTCTTCTTCACAAAATCAGCAAAACAAGTACTAAATATGTATTGGTATATATTTATTTTAAATTAATACATATGTATATTTTTGACTTATTCTTGTAGGTATTTATAGATACTTTTAAATTTTTTTACACACTGTCGCACCACCCAAATTATTTATCTACTTGGTCCAATGGTTGATTGGCAGAGAACGCCATAAGGCGTTAGGTCCGCCATTTGTACACTTTTTTATGTGCAATAAAGTTTAAATAAATAAAGAAACAAAGGGTTTGCTGTTTTTTCAATATGTGTCCCATTGCAATAATAAACTGTATCTATAATTTTATATAAGGTACTAGATAGACTAGACAGTTAAGGAAGACCTCATGCAGCGCCGTAGTATCATAACTCGTTTAAACTCCAAATAGTGAATGAATGAGAGCTCAGAATGAAAGCCTTTCGAGTCGTGAATTTGTGAATGACAGCGTCGATACTAGCAATCAAATCAATAGAAGCAGAGAAGGAGCAATCACCCGCGTCAATTCGCAATCAGCCCAAGCATCGAGGATGAGCATCCTACACGGACGAATATCGCTAAATATTGGAAACTATCGATCTTTACTTTTATAATTTCGAAAGACAATAGGTACCTACGTCCATTTCTTTGGTATGTAGTTATTACAAATGCCTCATAAGTATAAGCTGTGAAATTCTAAAAAATTGTCGATCGGAATATAAAATTTACTTTTTTTATTGGAGAAAGGAAATAGTAATTGATTTCCTGTATCATCTTGCATAGGGAAAATAATGCAAAATGCGAACTTAAAACTAACTGTTCATTTAGGAATAACTTACCTCTACCGTCAAACGCAAACTGTCGAAAACTGGAAGTTGAGCGTAGTAGGAAATGAGGCACCTTCCTCGAGCAGTGTCCATGACGGGTGAGCTCTGATTATGTCAGATTAGTGAACGTGCGCGCTCCCTCACACCATCCACATGCCGGAAATGGAACCAATTACGATAACATAGTAGAAAGGCTTAGTACACATCTGCTAAGTGTTTTAACCGAGCGCTTGGCCAAAAGTGTTTAATATACACAAATCACGTACATAAATTGTATATTGTAAATTGTACACGGACAAATCACACAAATTCAGACTTGTGTTATAGGATACCAATTCAACGATACTATATTAAATAAGAAATATATATATATATATATATATATATATATATATATATATATATATACAGAGGTCTAATGGTCATCATGCTGGACTAACGTAAATGCATCACTTGATATGGTTATAATACAAATACATATATCCAATATTCCGTAATATTCCCTAGAAATTCGTTTCCGGGGAACTTTCCCAAATTGCCAAGTTCCCCGGGAACGGCACATCACTATGCGTAACGCCTTGCCGAAAGTGTACAAGGGGCTTATCATTAGTAGAAATATTAGAGTTTAAATCAATGGATCTTAAATACCCTTATAAATATAAATGACCAAGTCTCGCGATGAATAAAAATGATGTCGCAACGGTATAGAGCTATTAGGAAACCCTTTTTATCATAAGCCGAAACGAAAAAATGGTGGAATGGGCACGCTGCCAGGGCAGCTGTCTTGAGAGGTCTATACAGTTTTAACAGAAAAACCAGGCCGTAACGAGTTGTTAAATATTCAAACGATTTCAACATTGTTATGATTTTAAACTTCTGAAATCAATTAAATTCACATTTTTACTATACTATTTCGGCATAAGTACCTATTCCTGTAATGCAATTACAACAATCTTGCTTTGTAACAGCGTTTTAGGAGCAGACGCGAAAGGAGCAATCTACTTGACGACTAAAAATGGAACATTTCCAATAACGCTGACATCCTTGAAGTCCCAAGACGACACTACAGCGCTACACACTCAAAAGATTTTATCCGCGGCCACTAAAACTCCCGCACACAATGCCGTGGAGACGGACCACGACTACTGGGAAGACAGCTCGGAGGAATTACTGCTGTCGAGCTTCGTGAACGGTTCTTATGTCGATGTAGATGCGGACTGGCGGAGAAACAGCAAGAGGAGCATCAACGACGCCGTTTCCAAAAACATTACGCTAGTTCTGGAAAATCTATTGAAAAACTACGAAAATTCACAGCTGCCAACACACGGCAAAGGTTTTTTTTTACTTTATGAAGTAATTATTTTTGTAAAAATATCTGAGAGAAATTAAATAGTTATCTTATTCTCACTTACTCTTTTTTTTTCAGGTCACCCTACTGTTGTACAAACCAACATTTTAATAAGAAGTATGGGGCCTGTTTCCGAATTAGATATGGTATCGTAACTCATTAAATAAAATTCTTCAATACTTAAAAAGTACTTTTGAGAATAATATCTATTTTTACAGGATTATTCCATGGATTGTTACTTCAGGCAGTATTGGCGAGACGCGCGACTGTCATTTCTAGGCCCAATACGATCATTATCTCTTTCAATTAAAATGCTAGAGAGAATCTGGCGACCCGACACCTATTTCTACAACGGCAAGCACTCTTACGTCCACACCATCACCGTCCCAAACAAATTATTGA
Source organism: Acrobasis repandana (assembly GCA_963576875.1). Lineage (NCBI taxonomy): Eukaryota > Metazoa > Arthropoda > Insecta > Lepidoptera > Pyralidae > Acrobasis > Acrobasis repandana. Next base: position 8,501,178 of record OY756218.1, read on the forward strand.
GGATCAGTCAACACGGCGACATTCTGTATTCAATGAGGTAAGAAACTAAGCAAATTAAAATGAAACATTTCCGTTGCGGAATCTTTGTCTTCATTATATTTGTAGAAAGACAACTTTGCTCCATTTCGCGGGAAGATAAAGAGCATTGCTGAACGAAACGTACTTTTTCCACTTAAAAGTTTAAAACTAGTAAAGTATTTTGAGAAAACAATTTCCAATGGATGTAGCGCAGAGAGGTTCATTAATTTCGTAGTCGCTGCACAAACATAACGTCCACCATTTTAATTGGCAGAGTGAAAAATACCTCGCTCCGATTACCCGCCAAGTTATTCATGGGACGTAAATCGCTTTGAATATTCTTAAATTAAAAAACCCACGCACTGGCACTATGAAATATTCTACCGATTTATCATTATTGTGAATTGAGCTTGATAGTACATTTACGAGTAGAAGGGATAATGTAATCAATTTACATTTTGGCATAAGGTTAAGCCATATATATATATTTATCAAAATATTCTTATATACCTAAGTATAAATATAAAATAAAAGAATATTTTGATTTAAGCAGCCCAAGACCGAGATGGGTGGCGTCGACGAAGAGAGGCCTATGCTCAGCAGTGGGCGGAAGAAGGGCTGGGATGATGATGATGATGATTTTGATTTTTGTTCTACAGTTCTACTGTAACCAAGAATTTCTATTTTCGTTTATCTAAGTTTATATTTATTTTTGTTTAAATAAGTTTATATTTATTTTTGTTTAAATAAGTTTATATTTATTTTTATATAGATAAACGAAAATGCTCGATAAATGTTTAAACGACTACCTACCTATCTATATTTATCAAACATAACTTATTAACTAAATATAACAACAGCTGTGCAAGTACCTACACCGGTGTACAATGTAATGATCGTGAGTCGTAGATACTTGCATTTACAAATGTCTTGAATCGAATAAGTGCTAGTGCTAATAGGGCTGTGGTCAGTGCAATCGATGTTAATCGGTTTAGTTTAATCGGCGGCAGTCGAACAAGACACGCTAAATGCAGCAAACAGATCTCTGCAATCAGATCACACACATTCACGTCTAACGACTTAGAAAGGGTTTAAAGTTTTTACTAAAAAAAAATAATTAAAGTTTTCAAAAATTTTAAATAGTTTCGTAGAATTCGTACAAAAGGTAGAAATATGTAGGATATTTATTAAACCTTTTCTACGTATACACATCGTGTTGCAGTTGATGTAACATTTTTTTTTGTTTTGTAAAAATAACTAATCTTATAGTTTTTGCAATACGTAAGGATTGCAAAAAGTTACTTTAGCCCTTGTGGATGTCGTCTTACTAACTCGCTCTTCGCCAAAAAAAGAATGTTAGATTAGATGATCGATGCTGCACGGGCCAAGGCTGTTGATAAGGATGAACTCTGACACACTTTGAACTTGACGACACTATTAATGTATGATATGTTTCAAATTTGTAGTAATTTTTAAGGACACTTAAATAAAAATAGAAATCTGGCTTCATAGTTAATTCATAGTCATCAAAAAGTGGCCGAGGACTATCCTTTTAAACTTCTTTTTTGAATTGTCTTAAACTAATTTTAGGCTCACAATCAAAGCAAAATGCCCGATGGAGCTCCGCAATTTTCCAATGGATAGGCAGTCTTGCCCTCTTATTCTTGGAAGTTGTAAGTATTATGTTTAAGTTTTTGCTCCTGATAAACTGTAATAACTAATATATATATATATACATATAACTAATTATATATATGTAGGTACCCGATGAAAATATCAAAAGTATTTTTTTTATCATTCATTCAGCAAGATAATTGATTATTTTGTGTATAGTTACCTATGTATAAATCCAATTGCTAGCTGTCTGAGTTCGCATTCCAACTATTGGTTTCTCTCCTAAAACCGCCACAGGAAAGTTTTCTTTTTCGTGGTTAGACAGGTATATCCGTTTACCATAAGCTTGGACTTGGCGTCGATGACGTCACTGCGGTGTGCTTTATTAAACTTAAACAAATGTTTGTGAAAACTCTAGTTATGTTGTTATGTTGTGTTAGATTTCATAATTGGAACTATTTTAAGTATTACTCGTCACATTCTAGCGAGGTCCAATCTTTTAGTAGGTAAACGGATTAATACCTAAGACAGGCTCACACTGACTGATACATACATTGCCTGACTACTTACTTGTCTTGTTATTTATTTTTTATCCTCAAGATCAAGTGTTTAAAATATTATATGTATATCGTTATTAATAAATTATACATTTATTAGGTATCGACGTTTGTATCGGGCACAGGCAGTTAAACGATTTTCGTAACTGGTTTATTGTATACTTTTAATCAGATGCTTATTCCAACCAACAACTGGTGTACCAATGGCAAAACTCGGAGAGTGTGAACTTCGTTCCCGGGATGACGCTCTCGCAGTTCGATCTTATCAGCTATCCCTATAGGAATTTCACGTTCACGAGGCGAGAAGGTAAGATCTTTTGATTTAAGAATTAAATTGTCGTATACAACGTAGAAGGGACATACCCGTAATAAATCGAACCACGGTCTATACTAGATCATTATAGCACAATGAAATTAAAATAACAGCCAAAAAAACAAAAATAAATTTGGCATTTCTATACAAAAGTGTGCAGCCGCCCTGACGATTTGTATGGGAATATCGATTTTTTTTTGGTTATTTGACTGTTATTTTAGTTTCATTATACTATAATGATCAAGTATAGCCCGTGGTTCGATTTATTACGGGTATGTCCCTTCCAGTTTGTATACCTTTATGGAGAAGCATCCAAAGATTAAATGAAAATCTTTTCTATCGTTCTCCCACTCAACAAGATTTAATGTGGGTACCTACATTTTCACAGCGTATTCAGTAACGATGTGGCGAAGAAGTACAAAATAAAATTCGTCTATGTGTGTGTGTGTGTGTGCGTGCGCGTCCAAACTTCTGTAAACTTGATAAAAAATATATAATTTTTTGATCTGTGGTAACTTGCTCTATTCCGAACAAAATCGTGTCAGTCCAGTGAAGTAATCTGACATGCATCATCGAATCTCGATCAAAGTAGTCCGTAAAGATCGTAAAAGGATTCGTATGTAGCAACACCCTTCCCAATAATAAGAACGGTCTAAATCGATATCAAAATGTCGGGAACATATTGGGTGATATTAAAATTATATCTGCAATCCCAAAAATAAGTAGCTCCATGAGGGTATACTTTGTACTTGTGATTGTAATCATTATGCTATACAAGTTTTTTTTATTGTATAAGTACGTCGTAATTTTTAATCAGACCCTGGATAGTATATACTAGTAGTATAAGCTAAGACCAAAGTAATTTTCAAGTCAAATGACATGTATTTGCAATTTTGTTAGATTTAGGAAATACTAGTTATGTAACCTTAAACGCATAAAAATAAGATAACAGAGAGCATTTCTTTACAACTCGAAAGTGTGATATACCTACTTACCTATTTGTATGTTTGTTTCATTAAATAAACAAACATAAAAATCAAACATTGCTCTAACTTGATGGGTTTTGTTTGGGTATTTCGTTATAAAATACAAATGGCTTCTGTCCGCCTCATACAGCTATTTGTTATTTAAAATACTGCTTTGTCAACTGATTTGCATATTTACCTATACAAAATTTCAGCAAAATCGAACAACAGAAAATAGGTCAAACTTAGCTTGCAAGATTTGATTTATTCAGCACGACATATATAACCATACACCAATAGACGTCACAGAAAAGAAAAGAATGAAAAAACGGCTTTGAAATGTAAAATTATATACCTTATGCAATATTAAAATTATTGAATAAGGTATAAGAAAACTTGAAAAATGTGTTAACGCTATCAATATTAGAGGCAGCGAGCGAAAAAGCTCTCGACTCGAATCACGGAGTCGTACCGCGCCCGCCCACTTCTTGTAAGGGAACCTACCTACTTACTTAGTGCTTACACATCGCGCAGAGATCCCTCATATTCATAAGAAAAATTATGCCACCAAGTTCCACAATAGGTACCTTTAAATACAATAATATTTATTTTTAAATAAAAAAATTGTTCCAAGCATAGTAACTATATAAATCAATTTAATCTATTCAGATGTACCTACGCACTTCCTTGACTACTAAACTAAAAAGTTGACAAAAACTAGTCAGTAAAAATATACCAACGAAACAGTTTTTGTAAAATCTAAACTTGCACGTAATATTAATATTATATAATTATAAAATATTAGTTATAAAATATTAGTTATAAAATATTAATTATAAAATTTATATCCAAGTAATCAAGTTCTCGCGTTCTAAGTTAAGAATCTGAAATATAGATTCTGATTACTTACCTACCAATGCTTGGTCATCTTATCTATCACTTAGCATTAGATGTTTTACTCCAAAAGCTGCACGACATCAACAGTGTCCTAATTGCAGTGTCAAGCAATTTCAAGAAAACACGCAATTTTTTCGTAAAATAAAGTTCAGTGACGCTACTGCTTGTGTGTATGCAGCCTTACAGCTTTCATCTTCACTAATCAGAGCCGACCTGCAGTGGCGCGCTTTATCCGCTTACCGCCTAATGTGATTCCGTACTGTACACATGGGTTCAGATATGGAAAACATCGCGATATTTGTGGTGCCAGCCAACAATAATATTGCTATAATCTGGCTATAATTGGATAAACTTATGCTTTCCGAACTGAACGAATGTCCTTATTATTTCATTTCTCTAATGTGGTGTTGTTTAGGCAAAATTAACATACTCGTCTATCCATATTTAAGAGCTATGCTATGAATTCTCTTCTATTTGTTTCTCTTGTCCACCAACTGTCGTGTGTTTTAGTTAGCTGTATTGTCATACAGCAACTTAATAACTTAATCGTCATTAAACATAAGTATTGTTAACATTATTTATTAATTAATCAAATAATTATCTAAACAAAATTAAATTGTCATATAAATAAAATGAAGGCGTCACTGCTACGAGTTCAACAGGACGCTACGAACATGCTACGAGCGTGCTACGGCTAGGCGAGATGATAAGTTTACAGACGTGACGGATCTTTCTTTACCTATACTTATTATTATGTATACTTATATTTAGGAAGACCCAACTAAAATACGACGATGATTGGGAAATTATGAATTCTTCAATTTTCTTACTTACTTATTGCATGTTACCGATTGCCCCAAAAATAGACCTCAAAGTGCTTCTACACTGTTTACCTACATGTTTCGACTTCGACAGACAAATATAAAATAATGTCAAACATACGGATTCGCCTTGCGGCGCCGATGACACGAATCGGCTTTTACGCACCGCGACACATTTGCTGAAATGGTTAAGACTTTTAGGAAAAGTCGCGTCCTGACTGTCGTGAATTAGATAAGGGTTTCTCGTATCATTTCCATGCGATAGACAGCAAAGCAATAATACAACTGATACCGTTGTACAGGGGACTTCTCGGTGCTTCAAGTGTCGTTCAATCTTCAGAGGCACACAGGCTATTTCCTCATTCAAGTGTACGTGCCCTGCATCCTCATAGTCGTCCTCTCATGGGTGTCTTTCTGGATACATCGTGAGGTAAATACGCAATAATAATATTTCTTTTTCAGTTTATTTATTACCTCTTACACACGTGCCCTCACTTAAGTTAGTTCGCAAGTGATATCATCTAAAGGCGCTCGATTTGTTTGTAGGCTTTCTGAGAAATAATCTTAGGTCATCATCATCCTCACGTATTCCCGGTTGCATCGTCAGCGGTGTTGCTTCAGAGCCCGGGGTCCGCTACCTACCCTAGGTGATTTGACTAGGTTACTGGTTTTTACACAGAGCGACTGCCGTCTGACCTCTGACCAGTACCAAAACCTAGGATAGTGAAGTGAGTGAGAAATAATCTAAGGTACCTACCTAAAATTATTTCTTAGAAAGCCGAAAGGTATATCATTATTGACACAAGAATGATTTCGTATGAAGTTCATATTTTAACTGTAAAAACTAATTATATGCTTAGATATATGCGATTTCATTGAAATTACAAAATTTTGCCGAAATCTGACATGTCGTTTCAAAATAAAACGTAGATTACGTTCGTATGTGAAAGTCTAGGGTAAGGGGATTCATAAGGGTTGGATCTCATCTATCAGCACGGATTTTCTGTCGCTAAGAACAGTAATTCGCTAGAGCGAGAGAGAGCGACGGAACGCTGCAGCACGGCCGGTGCTGAAGCGTTCCGTCGCTTTCTCGCGCTCTAGCAAATGACGCTTCTGAGCTACAAAAAAGGATAGCAGCATAAGAAAGTGCTGTTCCGTGCTGATAGATGAGATCCAACCCTTAGACTGAAATCTATTGGTTATTTAAATATAAAACAGGCAACCTCAGACCGCGTGGGGCTCGGCATAACGACCGTGTTGACCTTGTCCACTATAAGCCTGGACTCCCGGACCGACCTGCCCAAGGTCCGCTACGCCACGGCCCTCGACTGGTTCCTGCTAATGAGCTTCTTCTACTGTATCGCGACGCTTCTCGAATTTGCCGGCGTTCATTACTTTACCAAGGTTTGCTAATTTGTTTTTATTTATATACCTAAGTAGGTAATAATCTTCATTTTACCAAATGTATCTAGCTAACTTAAGACCAAAGATCTTTTCTACGAGTCCACCTACACGGGATGCTGATAAAAGCAAATTTTGGATGAAATTACTAATTTAAAAAAAATAGAAGGAATATGTACTGTGTTATATTTAGTAGTATGGATTCATATGTCAATATATTGTCCACGCCGGTTTTATATTAGCATTTGCTTATTTTATCTACAGAATCGGTGTAAAGGCATCGAAAAAAACTCTTCAAACCCAAGATTCAGAAAGATTATATAAAAGATTTATTAGACAATTCGCATTTTATTTATAATACAGCATTACTTATCTACTTCCTAAGATTAGGGACTCCCCATTGATCCCAGAGCAAATTTATTTACCACCGGACGCTCGTATCTGCTGCCCTGAGGACTCGTATTTTTATAAGTAACTTGTCAAAGACGTTTATAAATTTACTGTGCTGTGACGATGCGTTTCACCTCAAGATTCTCATGGAAATTACAGAAAAATATAATCCCCTTTAAGGCCGTACGTGATTTTTCCGGGGTCCAGTGCTGCTCCCATTTAAAATAAATCATTTCAAAGAAAACGGAGACATCATTTAAAATTTTGCTACTACCAACCAAGCCCTAGATAACCTTTCAAATTGTTTTATGAACTACTGTTTACAGTTTAAAGTGAGAACGTCAAGCTTTACTACGTACATTTACGAAAAACGGCCACTTTTAGCAAATGTACGTAGTAAAGCTTAACGTTCTCATTATAAACTGTAAACAGTAGTTCACAAAATAGTTTGAAGGGTTATCTAGGACTTGGTAGTAGCATTTAAATGATGTCTCCATTTTCTTTAAAATGAGTTATTTTAAATGGGGGCAGCACTGGACCCCGGAAAATTCAGGTACGGCCTTAACACGAACTCTCTCACACTTGTCAAGTTTTTATTTAGGACAATTTTTTTTTAGGTGGGCTCTGGGGAAATTGTGATAGACGACTCAGAATGGGAGGAGCTGATCGAAGAAGTCGGTGGCGATGCGTTCGCGGCGCGTCAGCTCGCGGTGCGAAGACGAAGTTCTGCACGCTCTACTACCAACTATGTAAGATATCTAACTAATCCTGTATGAAATAGACGGGAGAGACCTTTGCCCAGCTGTGGTTATGGATGATACAGGTTAGAAAAATAAATGTTCCCCGAGAGGTACGACGACCTCCGAGGCGTGCGTAAGTGAGAACGTTGAGCTACGCACATTTGCGAAAAACGGCCACTTTTGGCAAATGTGCGTAGGAAATCTTAACGTTCTCATTATAAACTGTAAACAGTAGTTCACAAAATAGTTTGAAGGGTTATCTAGGACTTGGTAATAGCAAAATTTGAAATGTCTCCGTTTTCTTTGAAATGATTTATTTTTAATGGGGGCAGCACTGGACTCTGGAAAATTCAGGTACGGCCACTCTGAGGTTCTGGGTTCGATCCCCAGTCAGAGCAAATTGGAAAATGGTCTTTTTCAAGTTATCCTGGGTCTTTGGTGTTTATGTGTAGTATCTACAGATCTGTGGTAGTATCGTTGAGTTAGTATTCCGCAACACAAGCTTAAAACTTACTTTGCGGCTAGCTCAATCAGTGTGATTTGTCCCTATTTATTTAATTATTGCCCTAAAATAAATGTATGACTTTCAAAGTTGTCAAAGTTCTTTTATCCAACTTCAAAAAAGTAGGAAGTTATCAATTCGTCGGAATCTTTTTTTATGTAAGACGACGACGCCTGGACCGATTTGGAAAATTCTTTTTTGTTTGAAAGTTGTATACTTTCCAGGTGGTCCCAATCGGTTGTGAGGTTTATTTTTTAAACTAAAATAACTAGAAAAAATATGTCGTATGTATACAATTGTTTAAATATTTAGCTTTTCTGGTATTGAAGACGGTTTTTTGTTTTGAAATATATATATCAATAAATTTTGTCTAGGCTTGAGCTGTAGGTATATAGCCACCGTCAGCTACTTCTTAACCCTACCTACATAAAGCTAACTTTGCACATATCTAAATATAAAGATAAACTCAAATTTTTCGTACCAGAGCTACACGTTACCAGCAAACAGCAGCTGCCCCGACGACGCCGGCCCCGCCGTGGAGCAGCCGGCCGTGCGGCTGACGATGGAGAGGACCACGCAGACCGAGAGAAGAGTCCCGAAGTGGAGACAACTGCTGTACTGCTTAGCGGGCGACGACCGCTACAGGCGGCAGAGACAAGTCGAAGCTGGTACCTTATAATTGCTGATAAGCGTTGGTTAGTCGGTGTGCCGACAGCAGCGTCGCCTTTTTCAAAGACGCGACCTTTGTGGCGCGCCGACGGCATCCACGCCATTTCAACAAATGTACTATATTTGGTATACTCGTACTTACCTACCTTGTTTTGATCACAGGAAAAACAACACTCTTTGTTACGGCCATAGCCGTACCTATGTCACTGAGGAAACATTTAGCTGAATACTAGCGACATTTGTTAAGGTGGTACCTAAATTTTCCGGGGTCCAGTGCTGCCCCCATTTAAAATAAATCATTTTAAAGAAAACGGAGACATCATTTAAAATTTTCGTACTATCAAGTCCTAGATAACCCTTCAAACTATTTTGTGAACTACTGTTTACAGTTTATAATGAGAACGTTAAGCTTTACTACGCACATTTGCCAAAAGTCACCATTTTTCGCAAATGTGCGTAGTAAAGCTTAACGTTTTCACTTTAAACTGAAAACAGTAGTTAATAAAATACTTTGAAAGATTATCTAGGGCTTGGTAGTAGCAAAATTTTAAATGATGCCTCCATTTTCTTTGAAATGATTTATTTTAAATGGGGGCAGCACTGGACCCCGGAAAATTCAGGTACGGCCTTAACAAATGTCGCTAGTATTCAGCTAAATGTTGCCTCAGTGACATAGGTACCTTATGTTTTAAAAATCCTACTTATAAACCTTTGAGCGAGCGAAAGCTTGATGTTCCCTTGGGTAACTTGGATTTGTCAAATAACCTTTGATTACGCGGGCCACAGCTAGTAAGTACTACGAGTGCTATCTCGTCGCTGTAGATCAAAGCTGTAGATAAATGAAAATATGTAGGTAATTCATTTTTTCCATATTTTTTAATTTTTTATGAAGTTGGAGATATTAATAGGTATTAAACATATTTCAGGAAATCGCGGCCACATCAACAGCGTGTCCCACATCGACCGCGCGGCGCGCGTCTTCTTTCCCGCCTCGTTCGCGCTACTCAACCTCTTCTACTGGCTGGTGTATGCATTCTCCAATGACGACTTCGCGTGGAGCGACAATCCTATCAACACTCTATCGCACTAAGCTATATTTTACGTAGAAACCCTCGTCACAGGTATGAAACTTCAAAGAGAGCGGGCGGGAACGGGGAACGAGGACGCATATTGTGCGGGACCTTAAGAGATTCCAATCTGTATGAAATACTTACTCTTATTAATTTCTATGCCCTTGTGACATACTAGTCCATCTATGTGATGTATAGTACACTTTGCCTCTATAATGTATAGTAAGAATATCTACGTCTCTATTTGATAATCTTTGAGAAGCATGTTGCTTACCTTTCACTAGGTATTACTTAGACAAATATATGACTTTATTGTATTAGAAAAAAATATTGTCTAAGATGTTAATTGATAAATTTAGAAAATTTCAACAGATCACCAAGATTTTTGTGCCGATGGTTCACATTGACATACCTGACTTTCATTATTTTGACATTTCTTTAGAACCTTAAGAAAATTATCGTTATCGGCACAAAAATGTAGAGGCATAAGTTTTCATTGTTATTCCTACTTAATTACCTTATTTTAAGGGGTCAATTAACAAATAGTAGGTAGGGTTGAAGTTTTGTGGTAAACAATAAAAAACCCAAAATCAAGTAAGTTGTTTTTATATTTTAAGTCGTTGAAATGGTCAACAAACTAAAGCAAGAGACATCATTTGAGCGGAGCATAGGACAGTCTAAACCATTATCACACATAACACATTGAATACATAGGATTATGGCAGCCTCGGTTAACATTTCATAGCTAAATTATTTACAAACTGGTCATTGATATACATAAAACATTAATTTGCATTATACAGAATTATTTCAGACTTGAGCCAAAACTCCACAATTTTGCGACAATTCAATCGATTATTGTCTCTAACAAAGTAGTACAGTTCCTACACTATACTGTTAATAAATTAATTGCTAGTCGACATAATTAAAACGGACGTTCATACGTACCTAAAGAAATCTACAAAGGCAAGAAATTCGTTTGTTATCTAACTCGTAGAGCGTACAGGATACTTATTTCCCAGTACGAATATTTTTAGAGCAAGTTCTCTCCATGATACTAATTATATTCCACAAAATTATATAAAAAAATACACTTTCTAATCCCATAGAAACTCAAATTCAGCTGATCAAATGTAGAATGGGAGAGCTTCTTTTTTATTTAGCCATATTTTTAAGCAACGTACTCATGCGAGTAACCAGTATCATTTGCATTAAACGTGCGCCAAAAAATTCCCACTCCGGCAGTGCCGACAGAAGTGAAAACTTGAACAAGGTAGTGTCGGTAACAGTGTCGCGAGTTCAATGGTTTCTTCCCATTTGAAAAAAATCCCAACGCGCCTAAAGAAGTTTTCACTTCAAAAATGCGTTAAAAATTATTTTACGCATTTTATAAAAATATTCTGTACGATACGAATAACTTCGTGCAGACACGACGCGTCGCATATTTTTCATTCTTTTTCGCGATATCTAACCTTACTATTCATTCAGTCTAGAATAAAAAGCACATTTATGTCGTAGACAACATAAAACACATTACGAGTTCACTGGTAATGGAACCTTCTTTTACATTCTAGTGCGTTCCCGGTTGCATCCTCAGCTGTCCTGCTTTGGAGCCCGGGGTGCGCTTTCGCGCTTTTTCTTTTTCAAATATAATATGCATGTCAATGGTCACCCAAGGATACCAAAGACCTTGCGAGGTGGAGAAGAAATAGCCGAAACAATTTAATAAATATTCTCAATATAACAGGTACATACACATTCTATACTTAAATTTTGACTTGAAATTACCTCTGGATATTTATCTCAAGCCAAATTAATTATTTTTTACACAGTGAAGCAATTCAATACAATCTTCATAAGTGTGAATACAATACAAACAAAAAAAATCGTTTAAAATAGATGACTTTTTAATTGCTTAATTTCATTGTACTTACATTTTCCATTGAACAATAACAAGAACAGCAAAAGAGGATTTATTTTTATTTCTTTCTCATTCTTTTAGTCATAAGTACATTTAAAAAATCATGATTACAACTTGCATAACAAATAAGTCGGACAAACGAATATAATATATGGTAAGATTTTTGGTATATTTATTAATGTTATTGATCATCACATCAAGGAACCGTGGAGGAAGCCGTAAGGACGCCGGGGAGCGTTCTCGGATTCATTCGGTTAGAGAACTGATAACAGCGCCAGCTCCCCACGCAAAACCGGTTTAGCGCAACGCAATGGACCAAATTGCGGAAAAGAAGTCCTCGGGAGAAGTAAGTAAGTAATGTTATCTTATTCCAAGAAATATGGCGACGGCACCATATTGCGGAAAGGGGCAGACCTTTTTTGGAACGCCGGTGTCATACAACGAATTAGCGCGGCGTTTCCTAAGTAAATCATTCGTTATATGACTCCAGCTTTAGAAATTAGGTGTCTGGATACTAAATCACGGAGACGTTCATAAAAAAGACAAAACATAGTGGCGCCCTCTTGTTCTCAATAATCATTCTGTGTTTAATTATTAGGAACATACCATTAAACATTTATTCAATACATAAAACAAATCATAACAACCAACCATCTAATTTTCTAGTAGAATTTTGGCTCATATTAATCCTATCTATTAGAAGATTTAAAAAAATCAAGTTAATCTTTCATTTATCACAATACGAATCAATTTACAATATTTTAAAAGTAAGTAATAATAAAATTTTATTACATTTCAGAGAGCTATTTTGTCTATACATATTTCATTTTTGGTCCATCTATCAGTATAAAATACACGATTGTTTTCACTTCAAAATCCACCACATTTTGTAAATAGAAAATAGACATTTTGAAGGCAAATAGTTTTAAATACAAGTGGAATGTATAGTAATTAAGGCTTTCGTCATAAGTCTGAAGAATCACCACTAAGTCAATATACCACGGGGAATTCTTTATTCAATCCTATATTTAGAATATAAAGTTTGGAGAGTCTTAGAATAGTCGTTTCATAAGTATCAATAGTCATCTATACGTATGCTTCTACTAGCTTAAAGTGAAGAAGTATTTTGTAGTATCTACCAAGTTGTGCCAATAAATACTATTCTAATTACGACTTGTAGAATAATTGCGGGAAATATATGGACGTTCTTTAGGAACAAAGCGTTTGGAATAACAAAAAGCAAAGCAAGCAATAGCTTGCTTTCTTTCTTTCTTTTCACCCAACATAAAGATCTTTATCGACATAATTGACAGGACAATGAACTGTCAATGTAGTTTCACGTACTGTTTTGCTATCATTTATAATTGTACAGTGTACCTAAGAGTGTACGATGCTATTTATTTCTATCTTTACACAAAACACAAAGAACTTTATCGACATAATTGACAGGACAATGAACTGTCAATTTAGTTTCACGTACTGTTTTACTATCATTTATTATTGTACAGTGTACGATGCTATTTCTTTCTATCTTTTCACAAAACATAAAGATCTTTATCAACATAATTGACAGAACAATGAACTGTCAATGTAGCTTCACGTACTGTTTTACTATCATTTATTATTGTACAGTATACGATTATATTTTTTTCTATCTTTTCACATAACAAAAAGATCTTTATTCTTTATCGACATTGACAGTACAATGAACTGTCAATGTAGTTACACGTGCTGTTTTACTATCATATTCTTGTACAGTGTAGGATGCTATTTCTTTCTATCTTTTCACAAAACAAAAATATCTATATTCTTTATCGACATTGACAGTACAATGAACTGTCAATGTAGTTACACGTGCTGTTTTACTATCATATTCTTGTACAGTGTAGGATGCTATTTCTTTCTACCTTTTCACAAAACATCTTCATCGACATAATTGACAGAACAATGAACTGTCAATGTAGCTTCACATACTGTTTTACTATCATTTATTATTGTACAGTGTACGATTCTATTGCTCTATTTTGCAAATGCAATGTAACTTTCTTACTGAAAGCTCACCTACGAAGCCAAACGACTCCTATGACAGACATACAAGTCGCTACACAATGCACTATATAAATATATGTATTTTTTAATCTACTATCTACAAATATTAGAACCATTTATTTCGTTAACATTTATTTTTAATACAAAATAATATTTTATATCCCAATTGGGTTGTTTATATACAAAATATATTTTTGACAAAATTTTCAAAGATATATATCCTCATAAAAATAAAAAAATGAGACGACACAATTCACACAATTCCCTAACACAAACTACATAAGGTATATTCGAAATTAATTACACTATAATAATTACCTGTTAGTTTTTTCATGCTTAATCAAATTAAACTTTTTCCATGAAAAATTGAATCACCCATTGAGACTAGAGCACTGGTCACAGATTTTTTTATTATAAATATAGGCAAGGAGATTTAGCATTTCCGCAATAAATTATTTCAATTCATACCCACACTGCCTAAGCTTATTCTAAACTAAACAATTAAAATAAATAAACTTAAAATACTCGGAGTATTTTTGAAACTTATACACTTTATAGTCACTGCACACAATAAATAAGGACTGCATATTTTTACATTATCAGTATATAAAATATAATCACAGATTCTACGTTCAATATTTTTTAGCTATCTAAGTTTTCTTTTTTGCCCACCAAGAGATACACATTCATGTTGTCCTTTCCCTTTACGTAAACACTTCCCCGCGGCTCGAAATCGTATCTACTGGACAATATGGGTAGACAAGCCTCGCCTACCTGGATCCGCTTAATCACGCCGGTGGAATCCATCCTCGACGCGATATTGACGGCATCACCCCATATATCGTAATACAACTTACTAGTTCCAATGACACCAGCTGTCACATCACCGAAATTATACCCGATTCTAAGAATTAAATCAAAATTAAATAAATCTTGGTTAAAATTATCTACAACTTTTTGCATTTCTATAGCAAAATCCATTAGTTGGTAGAGGTGGTCATAAGTACCGCGGGAATCGTGCCTCAAGTCAGGGTTGAGCCCGCTCGCCGCCATGAACGTGCTGCCTATCGTCTTTATCTTCTCCACGTGTCGGAACTCAGGCCGCTCCAGCAACTCATCGAAATCGGCAATCAGTTCATTTAGTACCCTTAAGTACTCATACCCTTTCTTATAAGACTCGTCGTACATTTCGTTAAAATTTACTATACTAGCAAAAATAATTCCGACATCTTTGTGGTTCTCGGAATATTTAGCCGTGTTCTTCAACTGATCAGCCACGTGTTGAGGAATGATATTGTACAGCAACAAGTCCGCTTGGTTCCTCATATTCTGGACTCTCTGCTTGTCTCTATTCGCGACTACGTTACTGTAGAAACTCAACCGGTAACTTATTTCAAACTCCCTGTTTAGGAACCATACCAGCATCAATAACAATGCGACATCTAAGTACAACTCTGTCAAATGCAATTTGTGGTTAACACCGTGATAACTGCGCGTACTATTCCCGATATCGACCATCGATTCTGATAAAATGTTTGTCATATTGCTTATGAAATCTGACGTCATGTTGTGAGCAATCGTTTGAGGAATTATAATATCACCATCTGTTATTTGAGTATTCGCTTCACGGCAGCCGAACACGGCGAGAAATAAGAACAAGGCGGCATACAGCGTGACCAGACTGTTTTTTACGAGCCAACACATCTGGGTGAAGTTACAAAAATGTACAATACTTATACACAAAAGGTACACGTAGAATGACTGTTCACCATTGAGAATGACCCCGGTAGTATTTTGGCACGAGAAGTTTATTAGTACAGCCATTATGGGTAAACTGATCAGCAAACTCCCTGATAAGTGCCACGGGATCCAATCGGAACAAGCCCTAAATATTTTAACAGACCTTCTCATAGTGTCTGTAACGAGCAGAGGATCATTTTGTGTTTTGTATTTCAAAACGTGTCTGTAAATGCAGAGTGATATGGCTAAAAGTTCTGTAACAACCAAACATACTAACGTGGCGTAAGAATGTCGCCAATCTTTGTACAGTACAAATATGGAGGCGATGACCGCCATGAAAATGAGGACCGACACGATTATGTCGAGCGCCGTATTGTACCGCGACGTCGTCAGCGTGGGAGGGAAGTCCTCGCAGTCGTCGCTTCTGTGCGCTTTATCCCGATAATGTTTCTCCATTTCTGGTGACTTAAAGAACAGAGTGAACCTATTCAGGGGCGGCTGGACAAAGTAGTTGATTCCTGACCTTGCGTTGTCTTGCACGCAGCGTATCAACTGAAGATCGGACTGTTTACGTAATTTTTGTAACGACTGCACTTGTTGTTTGTTGAGTGGAGCCGGCAAGCGACACCTCGATGATATCTCGTTAAGCGAGGACTGGCTTGAAGTGTAGTAGCCGGACACCCGGTGTTGCATCATATCAGTCTGTGACGTCGCCAATGCCGCGTGGTTGAGTGCGTATATCTGAAACGAGGGCATAAACAAACATCAAAGCAACATGTTTTATACAACATAAAAACTCATGAATGCATTAGTGTCTGCAGACTTTAAATAAATGTTGCGGACATCATACTTTTATTGTATGACAATAATTCACTTTTCATCTCATCTATTCAAAAAACTACTTTTTCATCCCAAAATATTTGGCGCTAAAATCACTGATATATCTCTCGGGACTAAAAAGTAAAAAAAGAAATGCTTAAGGGATTAAAACGAATTTGAATATGTAGTGAACCCGAATTTAGAATAAAAAATAATATTGGCAGTCCATTTTAGTTTTAAAACAATAAAATACATGTTTTACTTGAATAAATGTAGGTCAGAGTTTTTTGGTACCTGTGCTTTAAAAAAATCACGTCTTTATCCCTAATATGGTAGACAGAACCTAAGGCCGTAAAACTCAAAGTACTACGATAGTTAGCGTATTGATGGGAGTGAAGATGGAAAAAGGGAATTAAAATAGTGATGGGTTGCTAGCCACATCGCCCGATTGATGATTCAGATTCTTGTTTACTACTTCGATCGAATTTAACGACCTGCGCAGAAAGAGAAGCAGGTAGTACATTCTACGTTCTGCAGCTGGTTCATTCGAATTCTACGTCGTGGAAAATGATTTACCGACCTCCGTGGCGCATTGGTAAACACGCTAGGCTACACGGTCACTCGGAGGTTCTACGTTCCATACCCAGCCAGGGCAAGTTGGACAATGCTCTTTTTCAAATTATTCTGGGTCTTGGGTTATTAGTTAGTACCTATCCTATAACCACAGAAGACAGTAAGAGACATACAGAACGGAACCTACTAGGGTACGCGCAATATGCGTCCCAGCACCTCTCCCCCATTATTGTACCGCCGTGCACACGTCATGGGTGTATTCACCCGCTCTCGCCCCTCGACAAGGCGTGGGTCGGAGGAGAGGTGCGGGGACGGGGAACGGGAACGCATATTGCACGGGACCTTAGGAGATACCGTTCTGTATACTGTTACTGTCTTCTATGCCATAACACAAGTTTAAACTTACTCTGTAGCTAGCTCAATCAGTGTGATTTGTCTGGATCTATTTATTAGAAGCTCGGTGTACGCATTGCTAGCGCTCTCGCGAGTTAAGCAACCCACCCGGTCAACCATGGTCCGCACTTGGATAGGTGACAAGTGGCACAAAAAATCTTGAGCTCCTCCGCGCTTCGGAAATCACGTAAAGCCGTTGATCCCGGCTGGCATCATTGTATGACAGTCGTCAAGCTATGTCAGATTCCTTTAGGCAGCTTGAAAGATCTGACACCAATGTTAGCCACTTACCAAAAACAAACATCTATTTATTTAACGATTCCAAGATCGGTAAAATATAGTACCTGTTGCTGTATACTGGACCGGCGGCTGGTACTCCTGATCCCCGAGTCCTTGCGGCTGTTGACGGACGGACACAGGCTGACGGCATCGTCGGGCGGGCGCGGCGCCGTTGCCGCAGGCAGCGGTAAGTTCAGCCTGCGGTCGCCGGGGTGCAGCGCTTCTCCCTGTGTCGTAATGGTAGAACTGCGCGCGCGGATCACTGGTACCTGACATTGAATAGACCAACATTGATTACAACATACTTTTACATTGCCATTACAGTTTTCACCACTGCAACAACATAACTAATACATTTCTCTGGTAATTTCGCCAGCGAACATGTAAATTAATTTTGGATACTCTTTGCTGATTTTATTTAACAAACGAAGAGCCCTGGTCTACGGCGCTTGATTAAAAAACATTTGTTCTTCGCGGCACCATGAATAACTCATCAATGTGAAAAAGTTCTTTACAGATGGCTAAATCAATTGAACTTCCTCCTAGCTGGTCTGAGGGAAACTAAATATAATTGTAATAGGTAGTTTCTTGACTGTTTGGTTTTGTACAATATTTTTTACAAGAATTTGAAACAAGAATTAACACTAAAGATTAATCTTTATCTGAAAACAGCAAGAAAACTGGTTAATAAATGAAGCAGTTATTTCCATTTCAAATATTAGTATAAAAAAAATAGAGCGTGGTGGGGACATCTCGTTATCTCTTTCGTTCGGACGGAAATACATGGCACTTACTTCACATTTCTATACATGTATCCTTTTTCTTTTACTTGACAAATGGTTGCCACCAAATTTTAAATTTTGAGGAAATTAAAAATTATTTTTGTTTTCAGTTTCAGACTATGTTAATTTTTGATCTGAGTAATAAAAAAAATGAGTAAAGTACCGAATTTAACAACAGGTTCAAACCGATCTAATTAGTAGATATTTGACGAATCATATGCCTATATAAGGTGTTGCGTCTAGTAATTCGTGACTTTCCATCTACACGCACACGATCATGCTAAACGTGGCCGGCCTTTAATTTTTAGGCCCGAGGAACCTCATTAGCGTAGCGTGATTAATATGTACCTAGTGATTTAGTTATAAAAAAATAACTTGAAAAAATACCCATTAAGTATATTTAGAAGAATATTTCTTTAAAATAAAAACCTTATTAGCGCCATACTACTAACAGAGGTAGAAAACACTTGGGAGCCTTTTTCGTGAAAATAATATTTTACAAACCTCTATGTTATGTTGTCTTCCATATTGAGACCTATAGCTGCTGCTCCTAGCAAATGGCGACATGTTACTCCTCGACTGGCTCAAGTACGACCGAATGTCAATGATCTCCCTCTCGAAAGACGCCATTTCGTTGGTCTGCGGCAAAAGCATCTTACTGCTACTCGGCATCGGCCTTGCACCTTTATTGTCCTGAGATTCTATCACTATAGGCACTTGCTGGTATCCATTATTCGAAGGCAAACCTTCATCGCCCCGTTCTAAGAGGTGTATCGACTTATCGTTCAATTCTTTCTTGATCTCGTGCAGAGGCGTATCCGAATGTTTTCTTAGGAACTTGGGCACTTTCCAATTCCTCAATTTGTTGGTATACTTGCCGTAGCTCCCTGTTAAATGTTACGACGTTGTTACTTTACTGTTGTTTGATTAAAAATAGATATTGGCATTAGGATTATCTGGGTACGTCCTACGGTAAGCCGGACCGTATGATACTGCTCTGTGGAAACTGGAATCTTTTAAGACCTGCTAACTACTATGTAAATAGAGATGAGTTTAAGATAGCGAAAAAGTTTTCTTACTTTGTAGTCAATAATTAAAACTATCTATTTACTCTTATATTTCTTGATAACAAGAAGTAGGTCACTATGTTATTATTTTTCGTACAAGTACAAATTCAAATGAGTCAGTGAATTAGACGAGAACTAACAGGTACCAGTGCCACATATTTTTAGCGTTCGCTCATTAAACTCCAGAGTATCAAAGGCATTCTATTATTGTGGATTCGAACCCATTAGTTAGTGCTGTTTACACTACGCGCCACAAAAGAGAGAAGATGTCATAGATACAGATACTGTTTACCCAGTAATCACTTAGCATGTAATTGTTGTTTGACCTACCAGTTACACCTAGCCGCGCGAGATAATTTCAGTTAGCACACTCATGTCACGAATGAATTCAGATCATATTTTTATTTGCAAAATAATGCCGTAATTTTATTCTAAAGTGAAACTAATTAATATGCTGTTTAGTGTAAGATGAAAAAAATAGAACGATTATAAGTAAATAATAATATATAATGAATATCTGCTGATATTCTGTTTTCGTCTTAGAACAGTAAGTTTTCAATTTAAACTCAGGTTTACACTGCTTCAAGTTCTTTGAGTTTAAATTGAAAATTTACTGTTCTTAAAATATCTCGCGCACATACAGGAACACAGAAAAAGTAAAATATATTTATATATATGCGATATTATGTGGGCATATCTACAGAGCCTCTGCGGCTTTATTTTAATTATCTTACACAAACTGTTTAACCACTAACAACCTATCAATTAAATATGAATGTTATGTCAAATATTATGCTACTATTCGGAAACAGAAAGCATGCTCTCTGATCCTATTCGACAGCATGTGTGATGTTATACCTACCTATTACCTACAAGTACCTATACTATATTTATAACACCGTGAGAAGTCGAGGAACCCGAGATACGATATCAGAACTTGGAAGGGGTGCAGGTTATTCATGTTACTTAATTTTTAACTTAAAGAGATAACGGTAGTGTATTGGTTTCTGAACAAAAATCAATTCATCGTGGAGTGCCGCAGGGCTATATTTTGGGGCCACTGCTCTTCATCATATACATTGCTGATCTTGCAACGGTTATCAAAAACTGTAAGTTCCATTGCTATGCAGACGATGTACAACTCTATATTTCCACCAAACCTAATGACGTTCAACAGGCTACCCAATTGTTAAATGATGACCTAGAGAGGACTGCGGATTGGTCTAATGATTTCTTTTTATATAAGTACACATTACGAGTATAATTTATTGTTTCCATTTTTTTTTACACTGTTTTCACCTTTTTTTTTGTAAAACCCAATCTAAATGTAGGTAATAATTTAAATATGTATATATAATCTGATTTAATATTTATTATAAATGGTTGCATAAACTGAAATGTAAATTTTTGTTTCTTTTTGTATAAAATACGGACATTGAATAATTAAATTACACTCGTTCTCGCATGTACTCATGGGTGCCAGCTGAAAATCAGCAGTGGCTTTTCTGGAGTCAACTTTGTGCTGAGCTGTAGCCCTTTTGTGCTGCTGTGGCACACAAATACATGCCTAGAATTAAGATTGTATTAGTTTTACTTTTATTGTGATTCTTATTTGTATGTGTGTTACAGAAGAATGAATATATGAATTATCTGTCTATCTATCTATCTAACTTGCCATAGTCTACTTATTGATTTTTACAGCATTACAATTCTCGGAACAATATCTAAATTAAGTGAGGGGCGTGAGTTTGAATCGCACTCGTGACAAAATTTATCATCACATATTTTTTATTTAGATGTTGCTATAGTCTACATTACGTATTTAAAAATAAATTATTTAATTGCAATGCGAGATACTTAGCGAAGCGCCGGCTCCGTGCAATCGGGAGCATCACCTCCAGACATTTTATTCCTTATCAAACTTGCGCCTTGTACCACTGATAAGTAAGACTTTTCCACAGTTCATAACATAATCAGCATGGTCAAGTAAACAAACGAAACCGATATAGAACGCACATCATTTGCCGCCGATACATTGGCGAGTTACATGAGTTATGACCCTGTCGGCGGTTAATCTAACTCGCGCTCGTCAAATCCGGCAAACAAATCACTTAAGGCTGGGCCTGATGTGGATAATCTATGTTTTGCTCCCGCTTCAACGCACACAAATTTACTCTAGCCGAAGCGAGACAGCGAGCCATGCGCGGTAGCGACTAAAGGATTAAGCACAAACATCTCGTGTTACAATTGCATTCCCAAAGAGGGTTGACGTCAGGCAGGCGGCCGGTCGTAAAACTATAGCCAAATCTTTAAACTCTTCCGGCTATTTGTTCTCCAACAGCCGGAAGAGTTTAACTCTTGACCATCCTTGGGTGACCATTGACATGCATGTAATATTTAGAGAACAGAAAGCGGGAAAGCGCACCCCGGGCTCCGAAGCAGCACAGCTGAGGATGCAACCGGGAACGCGCTTGAATGAAGAAGATGATTTAAAAATTATTTAAAAAGTAAGACATATGATGACTGCCATAAGTTTAATACAATTATAAACCAAAGTTCCAAGTGCAAATTTATTGTATTTCTTGAATACTTTCCGTTTTAATATGATTCTAAGGTAATTTGGAGGCAACTCCGCAATGTTTTTCTATAGATAAAATTTTAAGCAATCGTGTTTTCAAAACATATAATGTATATAGTTAGTCCTGAACTTTGCTGTTTTTCTTTCAAAGTGAGTAGTATTTCGTTACTATTGATAATATTTAAGATCGCTCTAAGTACTATTAGGGTCATACGGGCTCTTAACTAGAAGCTATCTGGGAATAAAATATCCGATACTTGTTCTACCAAGTACTGAGTCTTTTCGTTCATAGTTTGAGTATAATTGACCGAGCGTCCGTTTCAGCTTAGGCAAAAAAATCGTATGTCCGGCTGTTCTCCTCTACAAGTCACATTTCTCAACCGATTGTAATGTCATTTTGTGAGCAGGTTCGATAATAATATGGAATTTTTTTGTCGATAGGTACAGTTTTTGGAAGTTTTTCAAAATGGCGCCATGGGCCATGGGGGTTTTAAACTGCGCGGTAAATATTTACTCAGCTTAGTGAAAAAAAAGCCACTAACTAGTTGTACTTATGTGACATTACGATGCGTAGGTACCTATGAATAAAAATTCTGATAGAGCTCGTTGTGACTATGACAACAAGTTTTATATATATAGATTTATTTTGTCACAATTATTCTGACTGTAGATACCTACCTACATGGGATATTATGAATTTTAAATGCTTGATTGTACATTTTAGGTAAAATGTAACACAACTGCTTTTACTGCAGTTTTACTACCATTTCAGATTATCATAATGTGCACACCATGTAACTAAATGACGCATTACTTCACAAACATCAATAGGTACTATTAATACGTAAATAACTCACCAACAGATGTCGGGCTTTTTGATGATCCGTCCGTTCTTTCGGGAAAACCATTTTCTCTTTTTTCATCTAACTCGGCATCAGAGTCCAATATACTAGGCAAGGAACTGGCTTTCGCTCGGAAGTAGAAGGGGTTTGGAGACAAGAAGTTGGCGGAATCCGCCGTGCGCGGGCTTGCCTTCCCATCTCTCAAGTGGCTGTCTCTTGACGATAATGGAATAGGGGAGTGATTGAAGGAAAGGACAGACTGGGGCGACGCTGCAGGAGATATAATGAGGCGCAGGTTAATAGGATTGGAAGGCGTAAGGCAGTGGTCGAAATCGTACGAGGAGTACAGCTGGCGGCCTTCAATGAAGTAGGTTTTATGACCTAAACATACACATCATTTAGCAGAGTAGTACTATTACATAGACATAACATACAAAATACTTTTACTATTATATTCTTCTTACCAAAAACTTCCTCGCCCTCTTCCAAAATATAGGAACCTCCAAGAAATTTACTAGTTTCCTCAGATATGTGAACGCGGCCCGGTTTTCCCGTCGACTCCATTTTATTAGCCAAAGTCACGTCGTTACTCCACACATCGAATTTGAATCTCCGCGTTCCTACAAGCCCACAGAGAACAGTACCAGTGTGGACACCCACTCTCATGTTGATGCCTTCATCTCGTTCTCTATCAAACTCTTGTATGGCGTCTATCATTCCTAGAAACAAAAATACTCCATGTAATAAGGTTGATGCTTTAGTTAAACAGTTTGCTCAGTGATTAGCACTTGTTGACTCACCTATACCCATCTCCACACAGCAAGTAGCATGATCTGGCCGGGGCTCAGGGCAACCAGACACACAGTAATAACAATCTCCTAATGTAGAAATTTTTTCACATCCATGATTTTGACATAGCTCATCAAACTTTTCAAATAAATCATTCAATATATTTACTAATTCTTCAGCACCTTTGTTACTGGACATTTTCGTAAAACCCACAATATCCGCAAACAGTATACTAACATTGTCCACTGAGTTCATTGTAAATGGTCTAAATAACGACTTTATGTCAGGATTGGACTTTCTGGGGCTAAGAGGATCATGAGGCCTGAGGTTTATAACAGATTCCAGCACCTGCTCCTCCATTAGGCTGCTGGCTATTTTTGGAGGCATCACTGAGTGTATCATCTTTTCTTTTAGCTGCTTTTCCATCTCCAACTGTCTCCTCACTAATAAACTTTGGCCTACTTTCATGAATGTGCCTCGCATTCTCACAAAAGTCATAAGATAAATATGAACACCGATTATGTGCACACAAAGTTGAAGTAACACTCTCACAAACATTCCAGGGCCCTGCCATTGTTGTTCAGTCAAATGCAAGAGTATATTGAGGACTTCAAACACTATTGAATACAAAAGTCCAATGATAACACAGGCAAACAATGGCAACGGTGTCAGTGTATAAATAATCAGCAGGATTTCAATGCACATAGTGAAATGGCCAGACTGGCTAATGTCGGCAGCCTGCGATGAGTCTAGTTCTAGCTGCGTGGTCAGAGTCACCAGGGACAGGCTGAGTGTACACAAAGCAAGTGCCATGACCAGGGATAACTTGAAAGTGTATACTTTGTAAATATTTGTAAATGTAACAAACAACATGACAGAAGTTATCAGGAGTACCACAGCAAACATGGAACACAAAAATGGCCATTTCACTGTAACACCATTCATGCCGAGGCCCACAAAGTAGACAAACCATGATATAGAAAATATCAAAATGTATAAAAGTGCAAATCTGAAAAGGAGAATATCATATAGCTTCATTACACATAAAATTGAGCATAATATGAATACAGACTATGTAAATTAACCATGCACAAATAATCCTCATGTAAAATCTTACCTGAATCTTAGTCTTATTTGCCTAAAAGAACTACTTCTATATTGGCCTTCAAGTATCTCAGAGTCAAACCTAGGATTCCACCATGTGCCTGGAGCAGCTCTCTCAAAGGCAATTGGCAATTTAAATCCACAACAGTTAGTGGTGGGGTTGTTCTGTGCCAGGTAAACCTGCACATGTGGTGCTAGCCGTATTTGTGCATCCTCCCCCTCCGAACAGTCAACATCATGTTTGGCATCAGATTGCTGAGATCCATCTTGGCAGCTTACACATCCACTTGGGGCACTCATTGTTTTAATTAACTTGACATGTTACAAAGGCATCATAACAATAAAGTAGGTCTTCATAGGATATTCTGTTTGATAGAAAAATACATATTGCTTTGAAAATATACATATTGAAAAATACTATGCACAAATGGGTGATTAAATAATTTTAGTTTACAGTTTAAAATGAACAATTAAATGTTATTATAATTAAGCACCTCCACAAGCACCTCAATGTCAAATGTAAGACTGAACCTTTTGAGATATTGTTAATTAATATTATTGAACTGGTAACTGGTAATCATCATAAAAGTAATTTGTTGGGTAAGTACTGAAGGACTTGGATACGTCCTACATAACGAAAAAAGTTTACACAAAAAAGTTATGTATTCAAAAGACCTAAGGTAAATATAGTGTAGCTATAACATCCTCTTTTGGTAAGTAAGCATAGTATAGTATGATCTATTTTCTCCAATCAATTTGACAAAACATTGTTTTACCCAGGATAGATACATAACAACAAAATACCACTTACATTTTGCTAACACTGTATTATCGACGTTTTCTAGTTTTATTTACACTTCATTCGACATTTAATCATTCACAATGATTCATCCAGCAATAAACTGGAAAACAGTCACCATATAAATAATTGCACACGGTTCAATAATTTCTTGCATATTTATGAAAAATACAACACAGACTCAAATCAAAATGAAATTATTTTGATGACTGCTGCTGTTCTGTTCCTTCACTCAACCCTGCCACTTCCCTGCTTGCCACAACTGACTGACAGAAGTCAGAAGTGAGTGACAGACTGACAGACAGCGACAAGTGCGACAACCAGTGTTGCAACCCCGAGGCAAGCAAACAAGACGCAGCCACTTGTTCGTTCTGTGTCTCTGTCTGACAAGCGCACTTTTCGACTTATTTTCTTTAAACGATTTCTTCAGGTTGCCAATCGTCGAAATGAACGTTGACCTGAACTTATGCTCGCACAGGATAGGTATGGATGCAGTGGATGAATGCCATGCACATTCATGAGATTTTACGAATGAAGATATTTTTGTCGCTCAATTTATTTATTTTTCTTTTTTTTATATATTTATTCAGGTTCACCATTGTGTACTACATTAATACATGGATATATATTTAAAGACTAAAAATTTCTGCATTCTTTAGCCTTTAAAGATATTTTTGTCGCTCAATTTTATCTATGTTTAGTCAGGTAAATTACACTAAATGCGACATATTACACGGATAATTTCGCCCCGTAGATGGCTAGTATGGAGCCCGGCTGGCAAAGAGGATTTCACTACGCCGCCGCCGGCTGGTGCAAGAGAAAGAATAATATACCTCCAATAATATTTTTGCTCTTTGCTGGCAACAAGTAAGCACGTGTTGCAAGATACGAAGGTATTGACGTGACAACGTCTTAAATTAGGTTGCGGCTGGGAGTCACTTATGAAAAAGTGTAACGCTCGGTAACGTTACGATGAGTCACCGAACGAGAGAGAGGCCCGCCGAATGCCTTGCGTCTCTCTCCCACTCAACTATGATCGGTCTGCCGCCGTTGTCACGTAAAATCTTCGCCCGTAAAACCGACTTTACAGGCAACCATTTTTTTTTTTTATGATCTCCTTTTACCCTACTGATCAAAACGGAGGGTAATATCTTTTGCGCGCATATTGTATGTATGTTGGTATATTTGTATGTCTATTCCGTTGTGTGTTATACCAAGAGCCTAAACCAGGTAACTGTTTTGGGAGTTGGCCCCGGAACAGGATATTAACATGTTTATCGATACCCTTCAACTTGTTATAACATTTCCCCTAAAATAGCATGCCGGGTATTTACGCCCGTCAATGGGAACAAACAAATTGCACATTTTTTACTGGAAAATGTTTGTAGACCTAATTATATGATAAATTAAGTAACCAGACATTAAATATAATTAAATCTGTAGGGTAATTTTACCACACTGACGGGTAATGCATCCTATGCAAATAGTCATCCTATTGTTAGAGTACTAGGTACGGATATAGCTTGCGTCGATGAAGCAAAAAATTTAGGAATTATTTTGGACAGTAACCTCAGATTTGATAGCTACATAAAAAGCATTGTAAAAAGCTGCCTATTTAGACTTGTAGCCACTACAGCATACGTCGCGCTGAAAATTCATCACCATATTTGGTCATCAACTTACATCGCACGCGCTATTCGTCTACAACTCCAAATTAGGAAACATATCGGGACACGGGAGCAGTGTCGCACCGCGCCAGCCAATCAAAACACAGGAACGAGAACATTACCTTATTTGGCTATCTGTTTGTCCCTAACCACTGTATATAAACCCGAATTTTGTAAATAAATTATTCATTCGACTATCGACTCAGGAGCATAGAACACGCATTATTATTTACCTCTAGCTAGGTACACGTACCCTACTACACACACCATCGTTAGCATTCATAAGCTACAGTGGTGACCCCGACGTGATACAGTGGTGACCGCCGACGACTCCGCGTGTCACGCGACACGCGGACCACCAGCTCCAGCGTCAACCAACGCTGCTCTGCTCGCCCACCCATCGCACGAAGCCACTCTCGCTATTTTCACCGACGCGTCGGACACCGCCGCCGGCGCAGTACTTCAACAAAACATAAACAACACATGGCAACCACTTGGCTACTTTTCGAAAAAATTCAGCGACGCACAGAAGAAATATTCGACGTACGACCGAGAACTACTCGCAATCTACATGTCTATGAAACATTTTCGAAAAACATTCGAAGGACGACAACTTATTATTTTCACTGATCACAAGCCACTGACATACGCAATGAGCAAGGTACAATCCGCGACCGAGACACCACGGCGAACGCGACAATTAGCCTTCATTAGCGAATTCACTTCAGACATACGACACATCCATGGAGAAGAAAATACCGTTGCCGACGCACTTAGCCGAATTGAAACAATTACCTATCCGTCTACCATCAACTTTGAAGAACTGTCACGCGCACAAGATCAAGATAGCACTATTCCATCATTACTACAACAGCCAAATCTCGCGATCAAGAAACTCACGATTCCCGGTACAAACATCGCTACCTACTGCGAAACGTCGACATCGCAAATTCGCCCTTATGTACCAGCGAACTTTCGCCGAAAAGTCTTCGACGCAATTCACAACGTAAGCCATCCCGGAATTCGCAGTACGAGAAAAATAATAGCACAGAAGTACTTTTGGCCGTCAATGAACACGGACATTGGATTATGGGCGAAAACTTGTATTCCCTGCCAGAAAAGCAAGATACATCGACATACTCAAAGCAAACTAGCCGAATTCCCGCCTACGGACAGATTCGAGCATTTGCACGTCGACATAGTCGGACCTCTCGAAACCACCGCTCAAGGACATCGCTATCTCATCACCATGATCGACCGAACTACGAAATGGATAGAATGTGTATGTAGAAACACTCACCGAGCCCACATCCTCCGCACCCACGTCCAGCTGCCACCGGAAGAAAATTCTGCCCAGCTGCGCGCCGTGCACCAGGAACTCCAGCTCATCTCTACGCAACCAGCGTTACTTTTATCGTGCACTTCATTTCACTGGCACTGTATGTACCAAGCACTACGATGTCCACGACCGTTCAAGAATATCAAGAGCTCGTCCAGAGTCTTCGAAAACTATCACAAGAAATCGCGCACCTTAAGAAAGTCAGATCCGCCACTTTGTCAAACACCGGGTACAGCCATCAACATCGTCAGTCGAGTCATCACCGTCCGGCACATTTTCATCACCGCTCACGAATCCCACTACCGCGTCCCACGTCACCTGCCCGTTCTACGACGACCTGCCACAAGGAAGCTAGAACTCTCGCATCGACAGACAACAGCGACGCCGCCGGAACATACCGCCTATTCGTCACTGATAAGAAGACAGGCTTATCATTCCTCGTCGATACCGGTGCAAATATTTCCGTCCTACCACGCAGAGCAGGCCAGCAATCGACGCCTCTACCTTTCAAGCTGTACGCCGCGAACAACACTACGATAAATACCTACGGAGAAAAAACGCTCGAACTCGACCTCAGCCTACGCCGTCCATACAAATGGAAATTCATAGTCGCCGACGTCTCGAAGCCTATCATCGGAGCCGACTTCCTCAAACACCACCAGCTCGTCGTAGACCTTACAAATCGAAGACTTGTTGATGGAATCACGAATCTCCAAATTCACGCTCCAGTCTGCGCCTCAAGCACTCCGACTATACGAAGTATCGACGTTCAACAGTCATACCACGACATACTAGCTGAATTTCCCGGCATCACTCGCCTAACACCGACAAAAGTTAACCCGAAAACAGCTGTTGAACACTACATCGAAACCCAAGGCCCACCAGTCTTCTGCCGTGCTCGCCCGATCCCGCCTCATCGCTATGAACAAGTACGAAAACTATTCGAAGATATGATGCAACAAGGAATATGCCGCCCAAGCAAAAGCCCTTGGTCATTACCACTCCACATCGTACCTATGCCAGCCGCGAGCCGCCCGCATCGCACACACCGCCCGCGCGATCCATTTTACGCATCCCGGCCGCGCCTGATACAGCGCTACTTCCCGTCACAAGACAAACTCGCTCCGGAAGGAACATCAAGTTACCGGTACGCTTTCGCTAAGGAGGGAGTCCTGTAGCCACTACAGCATACGTCGCGCTGAAAATTCATCACCATATTTGGTCATCAACTTACATCGCACGCGCTATTCGTCTACAACTCCAAATTAGGAAACATATCGGGACACGGGAGCAGTGTCGCACCGCGCCAGCCAATCAAAACACAGGAACGAGAACATTACCTTATTTGGCTATCTGTTTGTCCCTAACCACTGTATATAAACCCGAATTTTGTAAATAAATTATTCATTCGACTATCGACTCAGGAGCATAGAACACGCATTATTATTTACCTCTAGCTAGGTACACGTACCCTACTACACACACCATCGTTAGCATTCATAAGCTACAGACTGAAAATATTGTATAAAATACGTAAATACTTATCTGAAAATTCACGTATCACTTTTTGTGAGTCGCTTATACTATCGAGGCTAAACTACGGTGATGTAGTTTATGGACCCCGTCTGACTTATGCGACTCGCAAGTTGGTACAGCGCGTGCAAAACGCTTGCTGTCGCTACTGCTTTAAGATTCCTCCCAGAACTCATGTGTCACCATTTATCAATGACGCGAACTGGTTGAGCATGGAATCAAGGAGACGACTACACCTTGCGATGCTTATGTTTGACCTAATGAAATATAAGAGGCCCGAATACCTTTATAACAAATTGAAATTTAATACTTTTCACGATCGATACGGAGCTGGCACTGCGAGGTCCATCCGACCACCTTTGGCTATGCATGTGCATAAACATGTAGCTTTTAAGGGCAGCTTTCGCTACCAGGCAACTAAGTGCTGGAACAACATTCCTCCTCCTTTAAGAAGTACAAAATCTAAATTTACATTAAAAAAAACATGAAATCTATGTTACTAAACAATCAAAAACTAGGGCTTCAGACTTAGTTGCTCTGGTGGCGATTATCGAGCTCTGCTTAATTGGTGTTATTGTTAGTTATTAATTTTTTTTTTCTTTATACGGGTTTTTTTCGTGATACGGGTATTTACCCCATCTACCGGGTATATACCCAAATGGGTAGATTGGGTATTTACCCACCGCCCAACGCTCGTCAACACGCTAGTCCGCCAATCCGGAGGTTCTGGGTTTGATCCCCAGCCAGGGCAAGTTGGAAAATGACCTTTTTTA
This sequence comes from Acrobasis repandana, assembly GCA_963576875.1. Lineage (NCBI taxonomy): Eukaryota > Metazoa > Arthropoda > Insecta > Lepidoptera > Pyralidae > Acrobasis > Acrobasis repandana. Next base: position 8,532,182 of record OY756218.1, read on the forward strand.
AATTGTCCTGGGTCTTGGGATGTTTATCTATATATGTATTTATTACAAAATAAAGTATGTAAGTATAGTTGAGTAATCCCATAATACAAGTTTAATCTTATTTTAGGGCAAGCTCAATCAGTGTGATGCGTCCATATCTATTTATTTATAGAAACAAGCAATTTATTAGGGGAAATAAAACTTTATTCAAAAAGGCGTAAATTCAAACTAAGCTTAGCATAAAGATTTAGAAAATATAGGTCTGCTAACTGTTGGAGATGACATTTTAAATTCAATTTGGTAAAATTTAAATTGACATAAAGTTTAATCTCCTTTGGTTTCGATACAATGTAGCCAAACTGTACTTATGAATTACATACTTTAAATGCAAAAAGATATAAATTCTAAGTCATCTTCAAAATGTTAATTACTTATATTAATTACTAGAAAAAATAATAAAATAGGTATTGGAAGATAATTTCTCATTTATCAGAATAACTGGCGTTGATTGATTGCATCACTAAAGTGGTACTCTTTGATTTTACTGGAGTATGCATTTGTTATGGACCAAGTAGCTAATAAATTGGGCATTATACATAATGCCCGATCATTATGAAAAATGTCCAATATGAGAGTGCAATTTGATTAAAAAATTTTAAATAATCAAATTGACCGGACATTATACATATTATCCATCACCTTTTGGGCAGAGTAATAAAAACATATTTAATTAATATTTTTTAGGGTTCCGTACCCAAAGGGTGCAAACGGGACCCTATTACTAAAACTCCGCTGTCTGTCCGTCTGTCACAGGGCTCTATCTCTTGAACCGTAATAGCTACACACTTGAAATTTTTACCGATTACGTATTACTGTAGCCGCTATAACAAATACTAAAAATAAGATAAAGTAAACATTTTAAAGGGGGTCGTCATACAAGAAACGTGTTTCTTCAGCATTTTAAAACATTGTACGGAGATACGGAACCCTTCATGTACGAGTCCGACTCGTACTTGCCCGTTTATTTATTATTATTGTCATTTAACTCGGGCACAGAATACAGTAAGAGTAAACAGAAGGGAATCTCCTAAGGTACGCGCAATATGCGTCCCCGTTCCCCGCACCCGCACCTCTCCCCCGGTTGTTGACGGCCAACGTGAATCATCGAGGCGAAAACGGGGGAGAGGTGCGGGGACGGGGAACGGGGACGCCTGGGTGACGCATATTGCGCGGACCTTTAGGAGATTCCGGCCTGTGACTCGGGTGTACTTTCTTATACAGACAAAAGTTTAACAGATTTTCGTTATTTAGAAGATTAGCATGTCATAGAATAATCAATATGTAGGTTACTCAGTATAAAGAATTTTTAATAATAGATTTTCGTTGCACAGAAAATCAATAATTAGAATGTTTGTTATGAATAATTTGAAATCATAGAAATATCAGAATATCAAATTAAATATTATTATTTTTAATAAGTTTAGTTAATATAATATTTATAACCTATAAGTTTTCCCTATTCTAGTAAAATGGATAAAACTTTCCCAGTTGGTCTCAGTTCTAACCTAACCTTTATTGTGGTAGCCATTTATAATGTATTCTAACTTATTATATGGTATTTAATTTGATTAAACAATGTTTTCATTTAATACTTCCTTTAATAATAATTTTCTGTAAAATAAAATTCCATGAAAGATTATACCGAACAAACAATATTCTTTAAAGAAATATTCTACTGTTTGATTAGTTTGTTAAATGAAAATATGAGATTCTAAAATTCATTGAACTGTGTTTCTATAAATTGTGTTTCATTCAAGTAAATAGTCTTTGAAACAATAATATTTGAAATAAAAATATAAGAATTAAACATTCTATGAAAAAATTTCTGTGAATCGAAATTCTATGAAATTTCAGTCTGTGAAACAAGGGGCACCCCATTTAACTCATTTAACTAAAATTAACTAAATGTTAAACAATTTAAATAATCAGACTTATTATTTGAATTTATAATCAAGGACTTCTTCATTAAGAATCCACTAGTTTTTGCATTTAAAACTTAAGGAAAATCATATTAAACATATAGGTAACACAAAAAGCTCTGTTCACTTTCCATAAAAACGAATAAAAGCATGTCGAAAGAAAAAAATCCATTAACATGTTTATAGTAAATACTCTTTTGAAAACTGTAGTTTGTAAGTACGTGTACATATTTATCAATTTCGGTTATTTACTTAATGGGAAACCTAATTGTATTTAGCAGAAACATCAAATTATCTGATTTTAATTTATACCCGGTATAAATTCAAAACGGAGGGGGGGGGGGGGTAAAAATAGGTGTAAATGGGTATTTACCCAAGTCTCGGGTTTTTACTGGGTAAATGGCCATCTCTAGCCAGACGCTGAATGGCGGTCTCTGATTGGTCAAAGCGTAACACGCGTGCTTTCCTCCCAGCACCGCGTAAAAATTAGCTTTATTATCGAATTGCCCAATTGTCAAGTAGCAATCATAATAATGACCGTGCAATGTGATAAATAATAAAGTTTAGATAGTAATTAATCACTTCGCCTGGTAGAGCTAGACATTATTCATAATGCTCACACATTATTAATAATGCCCGCATTAATCACCTGGTCCATAACACATTCACTGAATAAGACTCAACTTTAAATACACTTGATAGGTGTTTCAAGTGTAACAACCAGTTTTCATACCACAAAAAGAGAGTATATTGAATCTTATGCTATCAAATAACAATTATTGGTAACTACTACAAGATCATTTTACCAATTAATAACATTAAAATAAATTATATAAATATCACAAAAACATTGTTTCTAGGCATGTAACACTCAATATGGTATAAAAAATATATTTCAATATCAATTAATATAATCTTAAGGCAATAGGAGCACCAAAGTATTGCTAAATACATATTTTTACAGCATCTACACTATAGATAGAGTAACTAATAGATGGAAGGGCTGTGTAACCAGATAGGGATACAGTATTTGGGATCATCTATTAAAACCTCACCACATATCACCAGGGGCGAGGTTTAAAAGTTGCTAAAAGACATCATGCCAATGGACAACCCCTTTAAGTGCTTCAGTGTTTATAGCCTACAAGGCTACTCTACTCCCCACTATTGTATCTTTCTGAATTTAAATGTTCAAGGTCTAAAATCTTGAATACTTTCATTGCTGCTGAAATATCAACATTAGAAATTTTTTAGGGTTCCGTACAAAAAATAATAAATTGAAACCCTTATAGGATCACTCGTGTGTCTGTCTGTCTGTCTGTCCCTCTCTCAAATATATTTTTGTAATTATTGTAAAATAAATAGTTTTGATTTTATTCATGAAAGAAGACGAAAATTACTACAGAGCCAAAAATTTTGAAAAAAAATTCAAAATATTAGTTCATTGCTTGCAGATTACAGGAAAACCTATCAGAAGTACGGAACCCTCTTCATGCGAGTTTAACTCGCACTTGACCAGTTTTTTTATTTTAAATAAAGTTTAAATGAGCTTTGCCATTAATTTACTCAAACAATCGTGTGATTTCACAATTTCATCAGTATTTTTGGAGTTTATTACTACTAGACTCTCCTTTATACTTGTTTTTATGGTATTAGCTGTTTTGTGTGTTCAGTGTAAAATATTAATATTTTCCTCTATTTGTTACTCTCTCTAAAATCCACACCAGCATTTCCCAAGCTATTTTTTTCATTGATAAACTACAAGACTAAAATGATGGTGCCTGAATACATTTTATGGGTGAATTAGTACCAGAACCTTTTAGTTGTGTGTTATAAAAACAAGGATCCAGTGTCCAGATCAAGGCAGCAGATAGTGTAACACAATATGGGAAATGCTGGTCTACTATAAAATTGAGCTTTTATGATTATATAGTTTCATGTTAGTTTTATTGTACTTTTACACATAAGTATTTGTTTTTTTTTAAAGTTTACTAACATCTAGTCATTATACATTCCATCAAGTAAAAAATCCATTCTTTTGTAATGTCTATTTTTCCAAGCTTCCTGTCCACGCCGCCATGCCATAAATCCTAGCACAGCAAACAGAGGGACTGTTAAAATAGTTATGACAACAGGCATGATCATTCTGGGATGATTTCCATCAATAGTCTGACTTTTCATGTGGTCAGTATTAGGATTAGGGATTTGATCAGAAATAAGTGTTTTGGAAGATGATATAGGGGCACTCGGAACACCTTGATTTGCACCATGTAGAGCTTCATATGATAATATGAGAGGTTTATGATTTTTAGAATAATTCTTATGAACTGAAGAGACAATTCTAGAAATATTTAATATCTGCGTGCTGTTTTTTCTCTCAATGGTATTATTAAGTTTATTTTCAACTTGATGATTCATGTCTAAAGACTTGACCTTGGCTAAATCAGACTCATTGAGGTGCACTCCTTTTCGAGGGACGATCGGTCGATTCTTGCCCGATTCTTCCTCCAAATCCATAAGGGTAGTAATGTTATCTTTAGGCAATGTCAAATTCGTGTCGATTTGTGTAATAGCTCCACCTTCAGCAGGTATAGTAATCTTATTTTTGTCACTCGATACATTATTCAACAGCACTGCATCATCAGTTGTTCTTGTGGAACTTTTCAACGTAATGTTACTTCCATAAATTAAAGGGAAAAACAACATCTGACCTAGCAATAATTCGAATAACATTTTGCTGTAAGTTCACACACTGACACTGTTTATGCTAGCAATTGTAATTAATAAAAGTCTGATAAATATAAAAGTAACAAAAATTAGGTTTATAGGTTTAATTGTAAAAGGAAAGAAAATAAAAATTATAAAAAATAAAAGAAAATTACAAATATGGTAGGTAAGAGTGAACTCGACACTCGTACTAAAATGACAAGACAATGACAGTGACAGTGACAGCTGATCAGACCTTAAAGAGCCAGGAGTGTCAAAAGAGCAAAAAAGGTATTTTTTTTTGAGACCTGCCTTTTGCGAGAGAAAAAGTTTTACCCTTCTCTCTGCTAATTTAAACTTAGTAACAAAGTTAGTCTTGCGGTCACGGGCTGTGACAGGACAGGACCAGAAACCAGGACTTGTGATGTGCTGTTCCGTTCCCGTTCCCCAGATTCCTGGAAACGTTCCCGGGAATAATGGAAATGTCAGGGAAAGTTGTAATTTTATTTATCTATCAGACGTATTTTTTATCACTGTAAATATATTTTACTAACGTAAATGCATACTTGGTATGGTTATAATACAAATACATACAGGCTGACTTTTAAACCACCAGCCAAATTTTTGGAGCAAGTTCAGTCCATGATATTGAACTACTATCTATAAAAAAAGTTATTAAAAATCGATGAAAATTTTTCGTCCTCCCATAGAAAATCCGTTTGACTGACCGTTTGATTTGTATGAAAAGGCGAATTTTTATTTTAGTTTTTCGTTAATTGTTTTTATGGAAAGTATTTCAGTATCATGGACTGAACTTGCTCCAGAAATTTGGCTGGTGGTTTAAAAGTCAGCCTGTATATCCAATATTCCATAATATTCCCTAGAAATACGGGAACGTTTCTTGGGTACGATCCCAAATACTCAAATTCCCGGGAATTTGGAAACGTTTCCGGGAACGGCACATCACTAGCAGGGACTAACTTCGATACTAGGTTTATTTAAACCATTACCGGCCAAAATCAAGTTGACATCTAGTAATATAACCCTGGTACTCCTGTTTTATTTATGACTATAATAAGACGGTACAGGTACACTCACTACACGTTTTATGTTTCACTGGCTCCCTCACTCCTGTTAATAATTTATTTGACAATTGTGACATTCAAATGACATACAGACAGTTGTCAAAATAAACTGAGCTAAAAAATCAGGATATATTTAGGTACTAATTTGTGGCTAAAATGATCGAAAAGTGAAAGAAATTAATTAATTTTTATTTATATTCAAGATGAGGACTAGGAGTAATTCCGGTGTTCGATTAGATTACTATCAAAGAGTGGTACATAAACTAATATTAGATCATCAACAACCCGTAACAGGATTGTTTCCAGCCAGTCCCCATAATGATCATGCCTGGATTCGGGATAACTTGTACTGCATACTGGCAGTATGGGGTTTATCAATGGCATTCAAGAAAATTGCGGATCAGGATGAAGATCGTGCAAAAACCTATGAGTTAGAGCAAAGCTGTGTCAAGTTAATGAGGGGTCTGTTATTAAATATCCGTTTTTCCTTCAAATCTAGTTTTTATTCCCTCATTTTTCACAAGCATTGCGTACTAATTAATTTGTTTTTTACAGGTTTGTTGATGGCTATGATGCAGCAAAAAGAAAAAGTAGAGAAATTTAAGAGCACACAGAATCCTTTAGACTCACTTCATGCTAAGTACTCATCTACAACAGGACGGACTGTTGTCAAAGATAATGAATGGGGTCACCTCCAAATTGATGCCATATCTCTGTACTTGCTTATTCTGTCGCAGATGACTGCATCAGGTCTTCAGATTGTGTTCTCCTTAGATGAAGTTGCCTTTATTCAAAATCTTGTTTTTTACATTGAATCTGCTTATTGTACACCTGATTATGGTATTTGGGAAAGAGGAGACAAAACTAATCATGGTTTGCCAGAACTGAATGCTAGTTCTATTGGTATGGCTAAAGCAGCCTTAGAAGCTATGAATGAGTTGGATTTGTTTGGAGCCCGAGGTGGACCATCTAGTGTGATCCATGTGCTGGCTGATGAAGCCCAAAAGTGCCAGGCTGTGCTGCAGTCAATGTTGCCTAGAGAATCAAATAGTAAAGAACTGGATTCTGGACTTTTGTCTATTATAAGCTACCCTGCCTTTGCTGTTGATGATCCACACTTGATAACTAAGACCAGAGAGACAATAGTTTCGAAAATGCAGGGCAAATATGGTTGTAAGAGGTTTCTTAGAGACGGTCATAAAACACCTAGAGAAGATCCAAATAGATTGTATTATGAGCCATGGGAGTTAAGAATGTTTGAAAACATAGAATGTGAATGGCCTTTGTTCTTCTGCTATCTGATTCTAGATTACTGCTTCCAAGGAGATAAAGGAAATGTAAATGAATATATACAAAAGCTAGAAAAAATAATGCTAAGAAAAGACGATGGGATCAAGTTAGTCCCAGAGCTGTATGCAGTGCCTGTTGACAAGGCTGATCAGGAGCAGAGCGAACCTGGTAGCCAGGAGAGAGTGCCACTTGGGAGATGTCCCTTCATTTGGGCACAGTCATTATACATTTTAGGGAAATTGTTGCAAGAGGTAATTTAACAAATACTTACATAAGTACATCTCAGCTGTAGTATGTCTTATAGTTGAACGAACACTTTGGATTTGCCCCTATGTTATACAGTTGACTACACAGTGTAATAACTACATACCTTTTTATGTAAGAGTTGAGTTTATTTTACAAAGTACAATAAATCATTATCTAAATTAAAAATATGTAATGAAAAAAATAATTTCATCACATATTTGTAATTTAGATATTGTTTAATGCTGTATAAATCAATAATTACAATAATCATTATTTTTATTCTAAAGTATGTAGTAGGCATGTTTTAATTAATGTAAACAAACCATACAGGCAAACGTACCTATTGGTGGCTATTGGTAAATACAAACTGATTTGATTATTTGAAGGGTTTCTTAGCTGTTGGTGAGTTGGATCCGCTCAACAGAAGGCTCTGCTCAGAGAAGAAGCCTGATGTTGTTGTCCAGATTGTGATACTTGCTGAAGATAATGAGATCAGAGACAAGTTGTTAGAATATGACCTGCATGTTCAGACCATTAATGAAGTAGCGCCAATTGAAGTCCAGCCAGCCAGGGTCCTCAGTCATCTCTACACTTATCTAGGTATTTTAACCACATTAGTAATCTTTACAGTTATATTTATTTGTTGATGATCAGACAATGAGTATGACGCTGGATGCAGACGCACAGCTAGGTGTGGGCCCCGCCCACGGCCTCGCGTTGAAGCCGAGTAGAGTTGAGTGTAAATGCATTACAATAATATTAAACCAGAAGAGCTTCGCAAAACTAGTCCTCCCATATGAAACATTGCTCTTGCTCTGCCACAGAAGCAGATGAGCTAAAGATCTAGTACAGAATTTGTTATCTGCTACAAAAGCGGATGAGCTTTTTTTAGGATGCCTCATCTGTAAGGTTTTTTCTGAAAGAAAAGGTCTTTTATGCGACTTCGCCCACGCCTATATTAGTCACGCTATTCGTCGAATCTGCTGTATGAAGGCAGTCAGTACCCAGCAGAGGATTTCATCTAAAATGACAACTACTTTTGAGCCAAAATACCTATAAAAAATGTATGTCTTAACTTTAAATTCTCCAATGTCGAAAATCAACAAATGTAAGTAACTTACCTACTCGCTATTTTATTTTCAGGTAGAAACAAGAAGTTAGGATTGTCTGGGAGAAAATCCCGAGATGTTGGCATTCTTAGTACAAGCAAATTGTATTCACTCAATGATAGAATATTCGCTTTTACGCCACAGGTAATTTTTTAAAAAATATTTATTATCAAATAATGTCATAGCTGTATTATTAAAAAAAGTATTTCTCTTTTGTTTGTTTTCTATAATATTTAAATGTTATATGACATAGCAGGTTTTATTCATATTTTTTGGCAAAAATATTACTTGCGCATTGTAGGTTTAAATTGCTTAACTTGCATATAAAAAAGCTTTTGTTCTATCATGACTTATTTTTATATATCATTTGTTTTATTCATAACCTGGTGTTGGATTTGTTCTCAACTGATATTCTTAGCATTTTGTATGTTACTTTTTTCTTTATATTTTTCACACTTTACCTATAATACTATCTGCATGGTTGAATGGTCGAGAGACAGTCTCATTTGTCCAATCATTGAAAGTCGTGTCCAAACTATATTGGACTATTGAGACAGTCTGAGTTTAACACCACAGACACCACATTACTTTATTTTCTGTTCCAATAAGTTACTAATTTTTTTTATTTGTTTTGATAGTTTTCTGATATGAAGCGTTTCTACATTGCTTCCGACTATGAGCTGATGGTTGATACGCTCAAAGCAGAAATTAATTTCTTGAAGTCATCTTGGCAAAACCTTCTCGGCCGCCCGCTTGTTGTCTTGACATTGAATCAAATGTATTTAGGTATTATTTTGTTTTTTGGAATTTAAACGTGTTTTTCGCTTGCTGAATATGTCCATTCATATTTCCTTTTGTGAATAATATGTCTTAGTTTCCAGGTGTAGGTTCTCACCCATTTAATTTTGTTGCTTGGTAGCAGGTAGCTTGGTATTTATTATTTTTTATTTATATACAATCACACTCGTGGCTTACAAATGTATTATAATAGCTATTACTCATAAAGAGTATGTTGAGCTGAAAGAGGATTAAAGTAAGTAAGTACTTTCATTTGGTATTGTATTGAGGCCCAGTTTATTTTATTTGGCTTTATTATTGTATCCAAATATTTTAACGCCTTTCGGCTTGACATTCTTTTTACGATTAACTGCAATCCGAATTTGTATGATGTGAACCCTTCTACTATGTATGTTTACTATCGTGTAATGTTTTTGTTTTTACTCATTCTTTGTTTTATATTTCTGTCCATGTGATATTTACAAATACGTGAATGGCGTCAGTACATTATCATTACAAAGTACTGTTGATGATTTTTTATATATATTTTTTTATTAAAATAATTGTTGTGTAATAGGTACTTTATTGCTGCACACTCATGTAATAGGTGTGCCGCTGAAACTATTTCTTTATAATTTGATAAAATGTAACGTGAGATTATTATAAGACAAGTTTCGAACTCGTCAGGACCAGGAGTCTATTTCTAAGGCGAATGAGGCTAAAAATAGAATATCGCCTGATATTCTATTTTTAGCCTATGCTACCACTATGTGGTGACCCTTACTATAAAACAGTAATCGTTTAGTAAAAGTGCAACTGCCAAGTTTGCCAACTAAACAGCTGCCAGCCAAACACATCACAGGGCACAGATAAACTATAAAGTACAGGCGCCATTAGACGATCCGATATTTCATAATATCCACTCGCCACGTAACTATATGCCACTAGTGTGATTCCTATCCCGCATGGGTGTGCCCTAGAACTTCGACTACGAGGAATACTACATGTCGCGCGACCCGGCGCTGCTCGCAAGCACGTTCACGGCGAACGTCGCCTTCCTGGGCATGAGCTGGAAGCAAATGCTCGGCCGGCCTACTATCACCCTACTCGCCACGCAGTATTTGTTAGGTAAACATAATGTTGTATCATAACTCATTTAGCTCACATTTTATCTAGTTTATATATTTAATTGTTTTGAAGCATGTTGTTGAGGTGAATTCATCATTAATATCATTATACTCACACAATAAATTATACGGAAGTCGGGTGTTATTAAGGTTTTAGCAGCATCTAAAATCAATAGTTTTGCTATATTTTAGAACTCGTGTTTTAAGGCCGTACTTGAATTTTCCGGGGTCCAGTGCTGCCCCCATTTAAAATAAATCATTTCAAAGAAAACGGAGACATTATTTAAAATTTTGCAACTACCAAGTCCTAGATAACCCTTTAAAGTATTTTATGAACTACTGTTTACAGTTTATAATGAGAACGTTAAGCTTTACTACGCACATTAGCCAAAATTGGCCGTTTTTCGCAATTGTGCGTAGTAAAGCCTAACGTTCTCACTTTAAATTGTAAACAGTAGTTCATAGAATACTTTGAAGGGTTATCTAGAACTTGGTAGTTGCAAAATTTTAAAAGATGTCTCCGTTTTCTTTGAAATGATTTATTTTAAATGGGGGCAGCACTGGACCCCGGAAAATTCAGGTACGGCCTTAATGTAAGTTACGGAACGTCAAAGAAAATAATACCAACCTTAAGGTGAAATGGTAGCATAAGTAGCGCCCTCATTTGAAATAAATTGTTTAAAACTAAATATGGTGATATTTAAAAAATATTTGTATCAATGTCTAGTCTAAAATAGTTTGAAGGTCTTTTTAGACATTGATACAAATTTTTTAATATCACTATATAGTTTTAAACAATTTATTTCAAATGAGGGCGCCACTTATGCTACCATTTCACCTTAAAGTTATTGCATTAAAATCTACTACTCTTTCAGCGGTAAAACAAACTAAATCTTGTTAGTTGATAAAATGTGAATCGATGATTGGAATTTGCGCACAAAGGTTGAGATAAGGCGTCGCTGATTGCCATGATGAATTCTCGAGTGAATTCCCTTTTTGTCCAGTCAGAACGAAAATGCGTATTTTTTTATTTTAAAAATCTTTTTTGACAAAAAAACGTTTTAGCCGTAAGCCCTACTAAATTCTCCGTTTATGGTATTGTCCGTCAAAATGCGACTTTGTATCTAGTCATACTTACTTACATATTGTTCTTACACATACATTCAGGCCTGTTTTCCACAGAAATCATAAAATTTTATTTTATTAAGACAAGTTTTATTTTAACTTGTAACATTGCGCAAACCAGAATACTTCTTTAAAATAATCTTTACATCGTTGTATTATTATAATATCGCTTTGCAAACGGTTTGTATATATCACGGTATAAACGGACATTTATTTTCATAACAAAGTAAAAAGACATGGAAAATCGAACCATTATATAATCTTATTTTTAATTAAGAACAAATATTTTAAAGGGTGATTCACTCCATCATTTTTAACAACTTTTACTAATAAGTCACTCCCATACAAATCGAAGTAGTCACGTGATCTCGTTACTATGGGAATTCAATTTTTTTTTCTGATTTAGATATACATTTATTGGGAAAAGTTGCTTAAAATGATGGAGTGAATCAGCCCCTAAAATATTTGTACCTATATAAAAGTAGTATCCTGCCATCCTTACTTCCGGTGGTGAATCATTCATCGTCCTCGCTTCCACGCTTCATTTTAATTATGATCGCGAAGCTGAATTTTAAAGACTTCTCGATTTCAGATCAAGGTAAGATCCCGATGGCCATGATAACGACCATGAAGAAGCTGAAATCTGGCTATATAAACGGCACCCGGGTGACCCTGGGCAATTTGGGCGATTTCTTGAGTACTTCTGCTATAACGAGCCTGAGTTTCTTGGGCAGTCAGGAGGACGGTTATCCTGACAGTGAGTACCTTTTATTTTTTCTTAACTACGATAAATTAAGCTCCTCTGTGCTTCAGAGAGCACGTTAAGACGTTGGTCCCGGCAGTCATCATTGGATGGTAATTTTCAAGCCTTATCAGAGGCAGCTTAAAAAATCTGACACCAGTGTTGGCCAATTACGCACAAAATACAACAAAACATTAGGACAACGCCGAGAGTGTCGAGAAAAGCTGACGGACCAATATTTTGTTTTCAGAATTGAACCCTCAAGTGCAGAGCTACTTGGAGGAGCATCTACTGAAGTCGTTCAGCAACAAGCTGAGCGTGCTGTCCCGGCCGGCGGGCGCCAAGAACGCGCGCGTCCTGCGGCGCCGCATGTCCGTGCGCGGCGCCATCAAGAAGACCAGATCCATCAACGTGGACTGTAAGTATCATACTCTTAGGGTCAGTTCACAACGAGATGCGACGCGACGAGACGTAGCGCGCACTTTGAAAGAAACAGAACTTGTTTACTAGGTAAAAAGATACTAATTTCAGCGACAGCTCGCTTTCCCGCTCTGCGTAGCGATGCGTAGTGAGGCGCAGCGGGCTCTCACTCTTTTTGTCTAGTAAACAAGTTCTACATATATTTCTTTCACGTGCGCGCTACGACTCGTCTCGGTGTAAACTGACCCTTACTGTCTTCTGTGGCATCGTATTGTTTCAGAATTGGGGTTCTAATTTGAAGAAAAACGCCAAACAACTCTTAGACTTTATGCCGTATAACATAAGGGCTTGTGTTCTTTTCACCATTCTAAAGTATTTTTCTGGACTCCTGCTCGCGAAATTTCTACGTCTATCTCATTGGCGACAGTATTGTATCCTTAGCTGCTTTGGTGACAGCGGTCCACTTGCCTTATCTTCTCCAAGGACGATATTAATGGCAGAGCTACTTAGAGGAGCTACTGAAGTCATTAAGTATCAAGCTGAGCGTGCTGCGACGCCGCACGCGTGCGCGGCGCCATCAAGAAGACCAGGTCCGTCAACGTGGATTTTAAGTATCGTATTGTATCCTTAGCTGCTTTAAAGACCGCGATTCACTTTCCGGCCTTATCTTCTCTAAAGATAATATTAATGGAATGTGTATTGTTACGGAACTAGGGTTCTGTTTGGAGAAAAACGCAAAATCTCGTATTTATTTACTACGAAACCCAAGGTTGACACGTGAAGATGGGAGCTCCTGATGACCAAAGTTCAATACGCGTAACAGCTGAGGTCCTGGTATCTAGCCAAAGTTGTCTTTATCACACTTAGGTAGGTTTCCTTCGTTTCGATTCACTTCGAAGTGATCGCTTTGGTAGCTCGCATCTAACTAGCGTAGCGCACACTCGGTTTCCTTTTTATATGCGCCGGTATGGATTCTCGAAATTTCTCCATATTTGACGAAATTTGTCCGTAAAAATCGAGTCTCATATATCCGAATGTTTGAGTAAAGAAAACGGCCAAACAACTCTAGACTATATGCCGTATATCATAAGAACTAGATTTTCCATTCTCTCTTCGTAGACATGTTTCTCTTGACTCCTGCTCGTGAAATTTCGACTCCGGCTGCCTGTCGTCTACCCCCATTGTGCTTGTACTTACAGGTTTCGCGTCCAGTCTATTTTATATGTATGATTTTTCTGGTAATTACTGAAGGATGTGGAGAGGAAAAATGTTTTTGATCATCATTTGGCCCAAAAATAAGATTTAAGACGCATCATCAGGTATTTTTTAGTCTCCTCTGCAGGAACACGACCCTCTATACTACCAGAGCCATATATCAAGAGTAGTCAGAGGATTTGGCCTACACTCTCCACGCTGGCCAGACAGGTTGGAGAGGTCTCATTGTTTTCCTAAATCTCCTTCTACGACATCCATGGAAAGACTTGGAGTGGTCTTATTCTACTCTGCCGGGAACCACACGGATAAAGATTATAAGACTAAAGATTATAGAGTAAAATAGTATAAATAAATAAGTAAATTGACACATATTCTTTTCAGCTGAAACACTTGGTATGGAGGGCGAGTATGTTGGCCCCCCGCTGGAGCGGAAAAACTCTTGGCTTGAAGTAGAGCCTATATTTGGGCGCAGCCCTTCTCCCGAAGATGCGGGGAAAAAAGCGGTCACCAGGTAATGCTATTTTTATATCATCATCAGGTCTTTTTTAGTCTTCACTGCAGGAGCACGACTCTCTCTATACCACCAGAGCCATACTTAGCTAGAGGATTTGGTCTACACTCTCATTTTTTATTCACGACATCTTTTTCATAATTTTTTAACATGATGTATATTCTTTACAGCCTATATCAGTTCGAGAGATCAGATAATCCGATGCATATTTACCTAAAGTAAATTTTTCTATAGCAAATTATTATGGATGCAGCTTCTTAGAATATTTTTTTAATCCCGGGATTCCGGGATTGCATCACTAATCGGATTGAATGTATATTTACTTAACATGAAATTTTAATTTCCCATTCGAGTAATGTGTGTATGTAAGGTGTATTAGTATAATTTCTCGGGATCACGGGATTTTTTCGATAAAAAAGTGCTTTCCATAGCCAGCATCTCAACTTTACGTTAATTGTATTAATTCTCTAATCAGTACACTGGATAGATTGCAGTAGTTGGTTTAAAGTTTTTCATAGAGTATGCTGCTGCCCGGTCTATGTTATTTCCTTAATCGCCTCTTACGACACCCAAGGATGATAAATAGGGTTGGTTGTGACAAATGCATTCTATTTTGCCGTCACCACGCAGCTTAATTTTTGCTTTGTACTTTTAGGGGCACTTCGACAACAACTTTGGGTGTTGGCGCGCCAACTATAGAAGTAACGAAGGAAAGTACTCCATCGCCCCCGAAAGAAGAGGGTAAGCTCGTAGTATATGTAGTGTATTTTTTGGATTATACTATAAACGTCAAATATGCATTAGATCAAACACACAAAATGACAAGGAGATGGAAGTCTTCAATTTTCTTCAAAAATGATACCGCGTCCGTGCTCTCATGATGTTATCGGGAAGGGCATTCCAAAGTCGTACAGCCGTGACGGCTAAAGAATTTGAGAGAAATCCAGTACGGTAAATAGGAATATTACGAGGTAATTTTTCAAAAGAGCGCAGTACCTTAGGGTTAGCTCAAACTGTGTAATGTGTCCTTATCTATTTATTTATTTAGCTTTGGTGAACAAGAACATCACATCAATCCTGCGCAACCGAACCACATCGGAGTCCCAGAACATGTACGCCGAGGCCGAGACGGACGAGCTGCTGGCGATGCTGCGCGAGACCGAGAGCCTGGACGAGCAGGGGGACATCCTGCAGTACCTGGTCGACACGCACGGACTCGAATTCAACACAGGTTCAATACAGTATAGCTATCATAGGGTGGCTAGGAAGGCTTGTCTGCCCATTGCTCACACGGTACGTGTTGAATTTAAGGCATTAATTTGTTTGGCTCATGGAAAGACGAAAAGTCTTTTCATTACTATTTTATGCGTACTTTTATTATTTTTGGATTTTAGTTTTATTATTCTCAGAACTGTGTTTTTCATATTAACGAATTAACTATATAAATCTCTTTCCTAGGCATGCTAGAGAACGGCAAAGTTGTCACTGTGAAAGACCTCCTGAAAGCTTTGTATGAAAAAGCTTGCACCCAAAAGTTATGGGGTCTTGTGCGACACACCGCCGGCATGCTCGGCAAGAGAGTAGAAGACCTTGCCAAAGCCGTGACCGATCTGCTGGTGCGGCAGAAGCAGATCACGGTCGGCATGCCGCCCAACAACGAGCACACCATCACGGCCCCGCTGCCGGAGAACGAGCTGAGGCAGCTCATTCACTTGGTGAGTGGTTTCTACAAGGTGGAATGTCACCAAGACTGGGACAGACCTGCTGATGCGGCAGAAGCAGATCACCGTGTGTCTCCTAATAACGAGCACGAAACAGTAACATCATAGATACCTTTCTGTCAACTGCTCCGCACCTTTCTACTGCAAAGCAGGACTTTAAACTTTAGACATACTATAAGAACTTTCGCTGTTTAGTAGTAATATCAAGGAAAATAAGACTTCTATTGAAACTTCTGTTTTACGATTAGAGGTATAGATACCTGCTTTCTGGATAAAAACAGGCAACCACAATATCCACCCATCGATGTTATAAATAAGTCAACTTTTTTCTGACAGTTTCATTTTCTTATTATGCACAAAATGACTGTGGTAGCTCCACAGTATATTTTGTTATTATTGATTTAACGAGCAAGCGAAATTCTACGAGTCTCTCGAAAAGTACTCGAAAAATCCGGCGTTTGTATGTACATATGTATGCTCGACCAGCTCGGTGCTCGTAATAATTGGCAGGCATGCACATAAGTCCAAAAGAATTTTTAAGTTCGAACATGAGCCAAATTGGCAAAGGCGTTGCCTAGATATGTGGGGCGAAGTACTAGTATAGTCTAAATAAATTTAATAAACAATTTTATTATTCCTTACATGCAGACTTTCCGTCGCGATAACTCTGAACATGAACACAAAAAGGTAAACTTTCATAAGCACTATTTAGCGTAAATATATCATGATTAAATAAATAATAATAGTTGCACATTTATTTAGGTGTTTCTCCATTGTTATCAACTTGTCAATAATTTACAGCAAGTCTATGTTTAGTTTTAGATGCCACTATTACACTACGACTCAAGTAGTTGTCTGTTCACAATCTACCTTCCTCACGCTTACGGTTGAGCAATTCTTACCCCCTTATTCATATAAAAGTACTAAGGTTTGCTAAACCTATTTTATTTAAAATATGTTTTGTCCCTTTCACTCGTTTCAAAATTTGGCATTGCAAGAAGAAGACAAAACATATTTTAATTAAAATAGGTTTAGAAAACGTTTGTATTTTTTTATGAATGAGAACTGATATGACATATATATATACATATATATATATATATATATATATGTCGCAGTAGGATGGTATAAACCGCTAATTCACGAAACCTCTAGTTGTTTGGCATTACAGCTCGGTTTTGTTAAACAGCCGAATATCGTTCAGCTGGATTGTCTAAGATTGCGCAACGTGTTACGTTCATTTAAACCGCTAACCACGTTTCCAAACGGCTAGCGGTTTTGTAAAACAGTAGCGGTATTCCGCTGTTTGACGAAACCGTTAAACAAACCAACTGCGACACATGCATGATAAGGATTTGGTGTAGGGTTACCATAATGAAATATAACTGGGTGTCTATTAGAATACAGATTTTTTCGACATCGAATTTCATTTCCCAGAAAACTATTTGCGGTAATAAATACTACGTTTTGCCCTAACCTAGTAAAATGGATAGAACTTTTCTAGCACTCGCCGAAAAATGTTCACGAAATAATTTGGAGTTATTTCAACATTTACTACAAGAAGTTTTGATTTTCACGTTCGTTTATGTGCAAATATTTGTTTAAAATAAAGACAGCATATTCGGTCGTGCAGTCTTAAATACTTATGAATAAACGGGCAAGTGCGAGTCGGACTCGTACATGAAGGGTTCTGTACCACCGTACAATGTTTTAAAACGCTAAAGAAACACGTTTCTTGTATGACGACCCCCTTTAATTATTAACTTTATTTTATTTTTAGTATTTGTTGTTATAGTGGTTATAGTTATACATAATCGGTGAAAATGTCAGGTGTCTAGCTATTACGGTTCAAGAGATAGTTAAAAACGCTGAAAAAAAACACGTTTTTTGTATGACGACCCCCTTTAATTTTCAACTTTTTTTTATTTTTAGTATTTGTTGTTATAGCGGCCACAGTTATACATAATCGGTAAAAATTTCAGGTGTCTAGCTATTACGGTTCAAGAGATAGAGCCCTGTAACAGACGGACAGACAGCGGAGTCTCAGTAATAGGGTCCCGTTTGCAACCTTCGAGTACGGAACCCTAAAAATTTGCTGTCTGTTTTGCGAAACGACATTAATTCTGGCGACCATACCCTCTATAGGCGTATGGAGACGACGAGAGCACAGCCATGCTGACGCAGGAGCTGCTCGTGTACCTGGCCATGTTCATCCGCACCGAGCCCCAGCTGTTCCTAGAGATGTTGCGGCTGCGGGTCGGCCTCATCATACAGGTATTGCTACAGATACACTCATCATCATCATCATATCAGCCACAGGAAGTCCACTGCTGGACATAGAGCTTCCCCAAGGATTTCCAAAACAACCGATCGGAAGCGGCCTGCATCCAGCGTTTTCCTGCAACATTGCTCAGGTCGTCCGACCGCCAAGTAGGTGGGTGTCCTACGCTGCGCTTGCCGGTACGTGGCCGCCATTCGAACCTTTCTGCCCCATCGGCCATCGGTTCTTCGCGCTATGTGTCCCCCATTGCATCTTCATGAGCTAATCCGCTGTCTGTGACCTTAGTTCTTCTACGAATCTCCTCATTTCTGATTCGATCACGTAGAGAAACACCTAGCATTGCTCTCTCCATAGCCCGTTGAGCGACCTTAAGCCTTCTTATGAGACCCATAGTAAGCATACATATCACGTCTTTATCCAAATATATTATCACGCCTTTATCCAAATACACTATCACGTCTTTATCCCTAACGGGGCAGACAGAGCCTAGGGCGGTAAGGCCTAGGCCACTTTAAGCGTGACGGTGGGCATGAAGGTGGAAAAAGGAAATCATTAATAGTGATGGGTTGCTAACCGCATCGCCTATTGATATGATTCAGATTCTCGCCCATTCCCTCGATCGGCTTTTACGATCTGCGTGGGAAGAGAAGCAGTTCGTACATTTTATGTTTTTTTCTTTCCTCCCAGACCAGCAAGGAAGATATTAATAGAAGATATACTAATAGAAGATATTGGGTTAAGGAACAATATTGAGGGTTGGATCTCATCTATCAGCACAACAAAATTTGTTCAGTTTCATGGGCTAAGCTACAACCTGAGAGGTTTTGCGTTATTTCATTAACTCGTAACAGTGATAGTCTATTTCAGTTAGTTTTATAAATGGCATCTAAGGATAGGTGCTATAGATAATTTATCGTATATTATCCGCTGCAATTCACTCGTGATGAAAGCCATGTTAAGGTTAACAAATAAGTTAGTGGGCCTCGCCATATTGCGGAAAAAAACGGAACTAAAATTAACATGGCACCGCCCATAACACAGATTAAAAAACAGTCGATGGCGCCATTATTTCAGGTCAACTAACTTAGTTGTTGACCTATAGCTGTCAGTCTCAACCTTTTTTCTTCATTTGGTTCGTAATTGAATGTAACTATTATCTATCATACAAAAAAAAGTACTAGCGCTCCCTTTATTAGAAGTACCCACTTACACACCCAAAAAACAAACTTCTTCCATGTTGAAAGACATAGACTGATATTAAATGAACGTTCAGGTTATGGCAACAGAACTGTCTCGCACTTTGTCCTGCGACGGCGAGGAAGCCTCCGAGCACCTGCTGAATCTGTCTCCATTCGAAATGAAGAATCTCCTGTACCACATCCTCAGCGGCAAAGAGTTCGCTATCAACAGTGGTAAGCTATAATATTCATACTGTCATATGTATTTACCCTCTTGTTAATAGAAATTATCAAACGTTTGCTAATTTTAGTTAAAATATGTTTTGCCTCAAGTATGCCTCAATAGAACAATGAACCTCATGCCGAAGACATAAGTAAGATGGATTTTTTATCAACCATATACACAGTACTATAATTTTATTTATACACATTTTTTAAACTGCTGGCGTGAAAAAGTGCCTGCAAAGGCCAGTTCCTAAGTGTGAATTTAAATAGTAAAAAAACAATTTTAGTGTTAAAAAATGTAAGCCTTTGCTTTTATATGAACAAAAGGAATTTATTAAAAAATATTTTTGAGTGAGTAGATAAATATGTATGTATCGTATATTGTATCAATATTTATTTAATGTTTCCTTTTCAGCAAATTCGCTATACGTTATAAAGGAAAAGATCAATAAGAGTAAAGGCGAGTCTTTGACAGTTCGCTTTTGTCCGTCTTGAGTGTACCCTGATGTGACTACATAATATATAATATACCTGTCTTTACAAAATGTGTTAATTTGGGCTAGGGCCGCTTTCTGTGTCTCTATGCCGTCTAATATAAACCCTCATAATGTGTTTACTAGATTATTTTTAGCTTTGTTACTACATTAAACTTCGTTACGATCGTCAAGAACTTGAATGGTCATCCCAATCCCAAAGGGTAGTGAACCTTGAGTGAAACGCAGATAGCGCTTAATCATTCTTACTTTCTTCCTAGTTGTACAGTCAGCAGCAAAACTATGTCACCTAATAAAAGCGTTTAAAAAATATAATATATAAAAATTATAAAAGCGAAAAGCTACCAAATAAATATAATATTTTTAGTACCTTGTAAATAAATATTAACTGTGCATGAAAATACATGAATTTAACCATTTCTTTTTAACAAGCCCTTCTGCCATTGCAGCACCCGTCAGGGTCCTTGATTGAAACTGTTTTATAACTAAAGACCTGTATGTACATTAAGGAATCAATAGATGATTGAGTATTGAAAAACTATTTCACTTGGTGACATATTTTTGCGGCTGATTGTACATGTAGCGTAGCGTGGCATTGCCATTGCAAGATGGGATGATACGTCTCAAAAACACACACCCCTTTAACCGAAGAATAAAGGGTGGTGGACTTATGAACATGCTAGAGAAACTGTCTAGTTTCAGTCAAGCAAATGCAACGCTAATGCAAGCATCAAAATGTCAGAGGCGGATTAAATGTCGAGTGCGTCCTAGGCAAGCACCCTATGGACGCCCCTGTAGCGGCTATTTTATAAATTTTAACTAAGTAGTACTGGTAATAGTTAACATTGGTGACTAATAGCGTTCGTTACTACATGTGTGGTAGAGGTTTTTATTTGTTACTTGCATGGCTGGTAGTTTTTAAAATACCGCGCGCTCCTTTGTTACCTCGCGCTCCTAGGCACGTACCTAGTTTGCCTTAAGGATAATCCGCCTCTGCAATGTCGTATTTAAACATCTCTATTGATATACACCCAGAATCTGTAAATAACAATCGACCATATCCGCGCTGTATGCCAAATTGTATAAATAATAAATATGTGAATATAAATGTATGATTAATGTGTTGATTTACTTTAAATGCTTTTGCAGCTACATTACTCGTAATAATGTTATTTTAGTAGGTCGGGGCAACTTCTCGATCGTGAGCAACAAATCCAACCGATACGGGAAGAAGTCGCAAATCGTGTTAGAGGGACAATCACTTCAAGGCAACATCGATGACAGTAAGTTTGTTTAGTTTAATCAACAACAATAATAAATAATGCAGACTATTAAAAATCATTTTAAGTTCCTAACGAAAGTTTAATGTTGTTCGGTCGTGATACGGGTGGGTGACCCATACGAGAAGCGCTCGCGGTGCTCTGAAACGAGTTTTTAGTAAATTGAGCGGGTGGCGTTGTTCGACCTCTACCCAGAGCGTGTTCTGTACGGAACGATTCGCGTCGCTGTGAAACGATGTTCTAGTGCCTCACACGTGTGTGTCCGCCAGTACGGCCGATCCTTACGGATCTACGGCAAAGCTGTGAAACTCGTAATATTATGCGGATAGATCTCCCGGGACATTTCAGGATTGCGTTAACTATAATGCGTATTGGATGCGTATTTTTTAGGATACGGACACAACTGTCAGTACGGAACAGCATTTTCCTATGCTGCTATCCTTTTCTGTCGCTTAGAACCGTCATTTGCTAGGGCAAAGAGAGCGACGGAATGCGGCAGCATCGCCGATAGCAGCATAGGAAAGTGCTGTTCCGGGCTGATAGATGTGTCCCAACCCTTACTGTCTTTTTTACCCATCTGGAGAGAGTGGCCACAGCCTGAAAATAGTATTTACCGTGGTATTTATTATCATCGTGTGCCATCGTAAGTATAATGAGTACTTGTTTCTTTCCAGCCCCGACAGCGGAGCCGGACCGCCAGGGGCAGTGGCTGCGGCGCAGGAGACTCGACGGCGCGCTCAACAGGGTGCCGCGAGACTTCTACCCGAGAGTGTGGGCCGTGCTCGAGCGGGTACATGTCAACCGGGTGGTTCCGGGTTAGAATAGGACCACTCCATCTCTTCCTGAGGATGTCGTGTCGAGGAGACGAAAAAGAAGAACAACAACTTAGAGAACTCATTGATAATTATCAATTAGTAAATTAATGATTTGATCATTCAATGAACGAACAGAAAATTCGGAGCGTCAATAACTTTATAATTGTCAATTTTCAAAAATAATTGGCAATTATAATTGTCAGTGTAGTAGATACTCTTCCCGCGCACATCGTAAAAGCCGATCAAGGGAATGGGCGCAAAATCTGAACATTTTAATAGCCGATGAAGCTAGCAGCCCATTACTATTTCGGTTAATTTTTTCCATCTTCACGCCCACCATCACGCTTAACGTGGCTTTTAGGTCTTAGGGCCACCTAGAGCTTGTATCTGAACCTGATCGGATTATTATGTCTTTGTGTTAAAACTAAGTTAAACTGTTACAAACATTCGTTTATAATTACAGTGTCAAGGATTAATCATCCAGGGTAAAGTCCTGCAACCGAATTTGACTCAAGAGATGACGTCCGGAGAGTTGAAATTCGCGCTCGCCGTGGAAACAGTATTGAACTCGATCCCACAGCCCGAGTACAGGCAGCTGGTGGTAGAGGCTCTAATGGTGCTGACTCTGGTGGTGGAGTACAAAGCCGTCAGCCACCTGGGAGGCGTCATACATGTTGAAAATTTGGTGCATAAGGCTAATCAGACATTTTTGGAAGATCAGGTAAATATTGTTACAAAATCCAGGTTCGAATTTGGAAAAACGCCAAACTTCGTATGAGGGTATTTATTTACTACGGAACCCAAAGTTGAGACGTGAAGATGGTCTTGCATATGTCCAAGGTCCAATTGTCACAGCAGCTGAGGTCCAGGTATCTCACCAAAGTTGTCGCAGGTATTTCCACTTGTCGCACTTAGGTAGGTTTCTTTCGCTTCGAAGTGATCGCTTTGGTAGCTCGTATCGAACTGGCGTGTGTAAAGCCTAGTTTTGCTTACACCATTGTGACGTATTTCCACATATACTTTGACTTAATTTCACACAGCATCATTCGCGACAAATGCAGTACTTAAAACGTGTGTATATTTCAACAATACTCGTATACCTTACGATATACCCCATATTCAAATAGCAAAATGTTTATAATTTTAATTTTTTTTTTTTCAATTTCTCGATAATATGCATTGAGATAGAAATAGGTAGTAGATTACTATCGAGGTTTATCATCTCTCGAGGCTCGCATACAGTTTTACGTCTTTCCCTGGCCAATAACTCTTTATGCATGCGTAGCGGTTGTAAAACGTAATAATCGGCAAGTGTTGGCTGATAATCATCCATAATAGCCACGGATAATTGCGTAGTACCAGCAATGGGCGACCGAGCTTCGCTCGATGAAAGTCACCAAGAGGTTCAGATAAACCATATACAAATCTCAAACTCCATACCGAAGCCATTTCCGAGATCCTCATTATGTATTAAGAATTGCTCGTGTAAGTGATATTCTTGCCACAGATGCGCTGCAATGGCGACGCGACGCTGTGCTGCGCCAAAGCAGAGTCGCTGGGCGCGGGCGGCGCGCTGGTGTGCGGCGGCGCGGCGGGCGTGTGCCAGCACCTGTTCGACAGCGCGCCCAGCGGCTCCTACGGCACCATGAGCTACCTGGCGCGCGCCGTGGCCGCGCTGCTGGCCGACCGCCTGCCCGACGCAGACCCCATACAGTGCGCCATCTCCTAAACACTCTTGGAGCGACGACCACTATTATGCCTATCTAGCTAGTGCCGGAATCCTCATCTTAGCACGTTCCTTCTCTTGGTCATCTTTTGTTCTTTATTTTTATCATATCATATATAGTTTCGATTAAGAGTCAGCTCACACCGAGACGCGACACTTTTTCACAAAATATAGAATTTGTTTTCTACACAAAAATATACTAATTGCAGTCGCCGCTCATTTCGCCGCGCTTCGCAGCACAGTGGGTTCTCACTGAAATTAGAATCTTTTTGGGTAGAAAACAAGTTTTATATTTATTATATTTATTTATATTTCTTCAAAAGTGACTCTGACCCTTATTTAGAATATGTGAGAGAAAAATCCTTGATTTTTATTCTGGGATAAGGTTGAATGTGGGAAATTATATATAATTAATTAATTATATAATTATGATAAATCGGCCGGACCAATTGAAAAGTTACGGATTGTTTTTGCATTACCTTGATGCGTGATAATGCCAGAGAATTGTAATATTGAGATGAACAACAAATATAATGTAACAAATACAAAATAAAATACATTAAAATTCGAATTGCGTTTAACATCTAATTCGGATCTTACACCATGTGATTGTTGTATACAGTGGGTTCAAAACCAACGTCAAGTTTTTTCATATTCGACACGCATATAATTATGATAAACATAAAGCTGCATTAAGTATCATATTTTAGTTTCATAATATCCTATTATTACCAAAATCATGCTGAAAATTATTGGATACCATGATAGGCATAAATATGAGTCATGGCCTAGACATTTTTTTATTACTTAATTGTTTTATTTGTAGTAGAAAACATTTTGTCATTGTATTTTTCTTTTATCGCGAAATCACTTTAGAATCAAAGTAGGTAGAGTTAAGTCTGTTTGTTTTCTAGGTCACAAAGTATTTTGAAATAAACGGTATTCAGTTCTAGTGATTTGTAATTCTTTTACCGTCAATGAATATTATATTTCATATGAATGGGACTGACTACTATATCAGCAGTACAGTCACAATATTATGTCTATCAGTTATACGTGATAAATAAATTTCTTGTTGTGCTAAAATAAAATTTTGTATGTTGAAAAATTATATTTTATACAAGTACCCATGTTAAATCTATACTTTTTACAGTTAATAAATGATTTGTAAATTAGAACACCGATTGTTGTTTTAATTATATTTACGAAACTAAGGAGCCATCATCACAGTAACACCTATGTACACTGCAGGGGACTACAGAGGTTTGTGAAAGTCAAAACACTATGTACCTCATGAAATAAACATGTCTATCTACTTCAATATTACATTCTTTTAAAACATAACAATTTTATACATTTGGATCAAACTCAAATTGACTACATAAACAAGAAGGCTAAGCTTCATCTTTTTTCCCAAATGGATTCATCTTGGACAGCCATGAAGTGGTACTTCTGAAAAGGAAAACGTAATTTTGATATATACGTACTTTGTTTATACAGGGTTACTTTTATAACATCGGCAACATTTTTAGAGCAGGTTCAGTCCGTGATACTGAACCACTTTCCATAAAAACAATTATGGACAATAGAAAAAAAAAATTGGCTTCCCATACAAATCAGCGCCCAGCCAAATGGATTTTGTATGGGAGGACACATTTTTTTTTTATCGATTTTCGATAATTCTTTTTATTGAAAGTAGTTCAATATCACAAACTGACCCTGGTCAAAAAACGTTGCCGGTTTTTAAAAAGTAACCACTCATAGAATGCTTTATGGCACATGAAATTTAGTTGCATGCAATTATTACAGCTTGAAAATAATAAAATGCACAAGACACAAATAATAATATATTATTGCATCATCGTATGGAATGTGTGTGAGTGTGGTTCCTCCCCACAGACTATGGCGCACCTATTTTCCTGCCCCTGGTGCCCTGGAAGTTTTATTTGCGGCTACTTATAATGCCTTCGAAGTGGCTTTCTACTGGGCTGACAAAATATAAAGAGACTAAAAAAAAACATTGCAAAAAGAAAGAAAACCTCTAAAAGGAATACTCTACACAACACAGTAGTGAAAATGCATCAGAATACAACCTCCTCCTTTAGAAGTACTATTCAAACTTACGTTATATCATCAGCTGAAGCTGAGTTTCCTTCAATTCCTGCAGCTTTCAATTTCTCCACAAGATTCTTTCTGTACATATTTTTGAGAGGAATCGGCTTGTTAGCAGCCTCTTTTTGCTTGGCTACTTTGCAAAGAGCTTCATACCAGCTCAACCCATACCATTCAATTTCTTCAGGAGTATACTAAAAATTTAAAAAGACGTGTTTGAAGATATTCAATAAAAAATATATTAATGCTATGATATGAAACAGGGAGGAATAGTAAAACTCCCAATAATAAAGTGTTTACATACCGATGTTAGGTATGTCTTGTACTCTCCATAAATCTCTTTTTGTTTTTGTAGGTCATGTGCATATCTTGGACATCCATTCATAAGTTCAGTAAGAATCTGTTTCTTCAATTTCAGTGCCAACATTGACACTAGATCACAAGCTGGTGTCTTGAGCAAATAGTGGTCAAATCCATAGTGATCATTGATAAGACTAATAGTCCGGTCTGTAACTGTTACTGAGAGATGAGTGTTCAACACCTCAGATTTCACAACAGTCCTTTTCAGTACTGGCACCCAGTAATGAGGCACTCTGCGGCGGAGTGGATCCCGCTTTTGGAAACCTGAAAATGACAATCAATTATTTCTGACTATAATGCATAATGAAAATAAGGCAAGACTACAATACTAACCTTTGACAACAGCTTCACCACCCCATATTCCATCGTGGATTTCAGCAGGATGTTTTAATGGAATTGGGATATTTTGTATGGGTAAAGTCTCTCCTGTCAACTCATCCCGTTTCCACTTGCCCTCCTGAGGTACGAAGTGTACTGCTGCTGGTTTCAGTACTTTCCACTCGCGCCAAAACTTCTTATAGGCTTGAGGTAATTCTGAGGCTATCCCTATTTCAAAACGACCTTTTTTCTTGAATGTTTTTGATAGCTGACGCGCAGTAGCCTGAAAAATGATTACGCATAAGGTCATCCATCATACAAGGCATGTTGAACTAGTCATGTAAGTTAAACGTAATTTTTAAAGCAGTGGTCCATATTATATTGCTTACCTGGAGACGCGAAGATGCCATTTAATTATTTATTATTGCTACCATAAAATAGAAAATAAAACCAATAAACTACCTATTTAATTTTTCTTAACAAAATCTGACAAACTAAGTTTTAATTTTGACAGCTTAGTTTTTTAAATTTCTGATAAATCCTTGTTCATGAAAGTTGGCTTGACACAGCCGTAATTTTTGTACTATTTTTATCACATTTCTATAATAGAAAAAATAAATGAAAAAGAATATATATCCCCAGTCAGGAGCATAAATTAACTAAGTTGTTTTTTTAATGTGCAATTTCACAATTTCCATCAAAATAAATCTGTGAAATACAAAAGATGACGTGGACAAAAAGGAACGGTATAAAATGACAGATAGATAGCCAGATGCCAGATATCATATTGGCAATAAAGTGCAAAGTGGTGGTGGAATTTCTAAAGTTTATTTGTAAAATACCTTCTACTTCTTGTATATTTCTAGTACCTACCTAATTTTATCCTCAGTTTATCGTATTTACCCGTAATCTATCCTTTCGGTTAAATTGTAGAAATTGCATCAAATTGTCAACATTCATGTTTGCTGAGTGTAACAAACAATGTCCGAGAATAAAAACGTCAATATTCCCCTTGAAGGGGACAAATTGGATAATATCGACAGCAATATAGCAGTGTCTACCAGTGAAGTGTCTAGCGTAGCTGGAAGTGTTAAAACTGCAAAGGTAAGAAATGTTTTATTCAACTGGTTAAGAACTTAAAGACCCCAAGGACAACTTAAAATTTTTGTGTCTAATCGATTTACTGCGGAATTTACGAGATATTACAAGTATAAAAAAAAATTGCGTTATTTCTTACAAAATCAGCTTTATTAGTACTGTTTTAGCAATAAGTTTACATTGTATATGACATTTTACATGTGTTTGGTTTATAATGTAAGATTTTTTAACATACTGAATTACATATGGATGGTTCTTGCAGACACCACAGCGCATTACATCATCCTCAGACAGACAAATAAAGTTTGAGCGTGCCCAAAAAGCTTTAGAAAATGCCGCTCTTGTATCTAAACGTATCAAAGAACATCGAAAAGCAACTGCAGAGTTACTTGGACGTCCATTTGGTGAGAAAACTTGCTTCTTTTGACATTATCCTTATTTAAACAAGGCTGAGTTAGCTATAAACCATTATAATATATCAGTCAAAAAATATTTTGTTCTTTTTTTTCTTAATTCCATATGTGTATTTCATTAAGTAATGTTAGTATGTACTTTAAATTTATACTTACTTGCTAGTTTGAAAACAGGGCCAATGTACTAGTACAAGGAGCCAAAGTTATGTTCAAACAGAACCTACCAACTTTTCTTGTATTCTTAGTCTTAATAAATATTGTTATAAAAAAAACAACATATTCTCATAATAATATAAGAAAGTTTGAGTCTTCCTTTAGCACCCTTTACTAGTAAACTGGCCTTAAATAAGCAAGCGAGTATGTGTAAACTAAAAGTAGATAGTACATACTAACACTACCTAATCCAAAACAAAAGATTAGTAAAAAAATAATAATGTCAATCAATTGTCAAAAAAAAGTCTAGTTTCAAAAACCCAAAATTTTAATCTAATTAATTAATTACTTTATTTATTTATGCACGTAGCATGTTATAATTATAAAACCGTGCAATGTTTTCAGAGGAGGACGATCCTGGGGACACTGCTTCCGAAATGGCATCCACCATGAGTGAAAGGACTGGCTATTCAGTAGCGACCGATACATCAACCACCTTGTCTGTTAAAGAGGCCTTAAACAGTGAGTGTTATAATTTGTTTTATTCATATGTATGGCAAAAATCTTATGACATTACAGTTAGGGTCAACTCACACTGGCGCAAAGTCGAAGCGTCGCGTCATGTTTTTCGCCTGAGTATATTCATGTCTATTATCTCATATTAAGGTATAAATTAAACCGTTCGACTTCAGTCAAACTTAGACGCGCGTTGACGTGAGTCGTCAGGCGTCGACGCGCGTAGTGTTTATTGACCTCTCAGCTGTGTATGACACAGATAATTTAAAAAGACTATTGTGGAAGGTCCGTAACATGACAGGCGACTTACAATTTGTAAGAGTTCTTAACGAACTCTTGCACCAAAGAAATAATCTTCCTCAGGGTAGCGTGTTGGCCCCTATGCTCTTCAACATTTACACAAATGATCAACCAATTTCCAGAAACACGTGCAGCTTTATTTATGCAGATGATCTGGCACTGGCAGCACAAACAAAGTCTTTTGAGGAGTCTGAGACCAACCTTACATCAGCCTTGAATGATTTGGACCAATATTATAAGGAAAATAGTTTAAAGCCGAATCCATCCAAAACAGAATCATGTGTATTCCATATCTGAAATCACGAACCATTACGCACTCTGAATATCCATTGGAGGGGAGTTCCTATTACTCATAACAGCCAACCGACATATTTAGGCGTAACCTTAGACTGGACTTTGACTGCCTTAACGGCAGTGTCGTTTAAAAGTCAAAGTCCGGTCTAAGGTGTAAAACACTGCCTTAACACCAGGGAAAAAGTGTGTGCGAGGAACAACCTGCTTCGTCTTCTTACTACCTCCAAATGGGGTGCAGCACCTGATGTCTTACGTACTACCGGCATGGCTCTTTGCTTCTCGGCGGGTGAATTCGCGTGTCCTGTGGAGTAGATGGAGTCATGCCCATGAAGTGGATACAGCACTTAATGAAACTTTCCGGATAATAACAGGATTTATAAAGCCAACACTGGTAAAAATGCTGTATCCTCTTGCTGGAATAGCTCCACCTTGTGCCCGCAGAGAGGCAATATGTGCTGCTGAGCATGGGAGACAGAAGCAGGATCCATGGCATCCACTACATAACTACGAACCAGCTCCTCACAGACTTGCCAACACAGTTTTCTGAAGAGCACGAATGCTCTAGAGTGTAATATCAAAAACGCCAGGCTAAAACTGTGGGAGAGAAGCCACACTGTGCCTAGTTTTATACCACCACGTGAGGAACTTCCCCTGGTCATGATTTGCCATGGCCCGCTTGGAAAGCGCTTAATATACTGCGAACCCAGGTAGGGCGCAGCCAAGACAATTTGGTCAGGTGGAAGATACTGGACAGTTCGCATGACAAACAGTGCGAGTGCGGCTTTTCTCCACAAACATTTTCCCACCTTTTGTCATGTCCGAGGTGTCCAAACATCTGCACCTTGGATGACCTATACACCGCTTCCAAGAATGCAATAGAGGTGGCCCGTTTCTGGTCCAATAAAATATAACCATCGACACGATAAGAAGAAGAAGAAGACGAGCGTCGTCGCGTGATTCCATATTTGCATAACATAAATTAGTACCTTAATAATGGGATAATAGGATTAATATATTTTGGGTGAAAAAACATGACGCGACGCGACGCTTCGACTCTGCGCCAGTGTGAGTTGACCCATAACCCTTATTTTGCGTATTCTGTATTTATATTTAAAAATAACTTATTGTTTACAGTACCTGGTATAAGTGAAAGTCTAGCAAATACACTAAAACAAAAGGAGCTTCTAATGGAGAGAATAAAACAATACAAAGAAATTAGCAAAAGACCATCTTTAATCAAGTCATCTCCTTCCAGTAAAAAGGATTCAATTGCAGAGTTAAAGGCGGAAGTGAAAAAGGTAGCTTTAATTCAGTTCTTTATATACATCAATAAATATTTTAAAAACATTGTATTGTATTGTATAAGCCCTTTATCCTGAACTTTCGGATTGTATTGGTGATTCTTATAGGATGTCTCTGAGTTCAGTGTGCCTCTCGGCAAAGGCCTCCTCCAACCATTTCCACTGCTTTCTATCTCTGGCAACTCTTCTCCAATTAGGGCCAGCAGTGAGTTTCAGCTCGTCCTGGGAGGTATCTTATATATTGTCTTCCCTGTTTCTCTTTCCATCTCTCGGATACCAATGAGTTAAGGTTTTGCTCCACTTTTCCTGGTTACTGCACAACATATGGCCAGTCCATCTCCACTTTAGTTGGTCTATCTTAGAAAGTATGTCTACAACTCCTGTTTTTTCCTTACTTTCCATGGCTCTTTGGCAATGCTCTAGCATATCTCTTTGGAGTTTTGAGAGTGCCCATGTTTCACACCCGTATGTCAGGCATGGTAGGAGGAAGGTGTTGAAGACTCTACATTTCATTCCTATGCTAAGGTCTTGGGATTTCATGACTTCTTTATGAGCCCAATAACTTTTCCAGCCATTTGTTATTAGTCTTTCTATCTCTTTCGTATTCATGTCATTGTGAGAAATTATCTGGCTCAAGTAATAGATTGGGGAAAAAGTCTTTTCGCATTTTATATGAAAATTCAAAACATTTTTTAATATAGTTTATTTACATTTCACTAAAGTATGTAAGTACCATTTTGTTCGATAACTTTTTGCCATCTTATAGGTAGGGACATGATCCCATTGCTATAGAAATTTTGGGGCTTCTGATCAAAAAACTGCGTCAAGTAGTTTTGGCAGTCCTCTCGTGATGTTAACCTGACACTGCCTAAAGAATTCTGAAGAGACCGAAACAGGTGGAAATCTGAAGGTGCCAGGTCAGGAGTATACGGCGGATGCATTAACACCTCCCAGCCAAACTCTCTTAATTTTTGCTGAGTGGTTAAAGATGTGTGAGGTCTAGCGTTATCATGATGAAAAACCACACCCCTTCTGTTGATTAATTCCGGCCGCTTTCTCTCAACTTCTTGCTTTAATCTTATCAGTTGTTCGCAGTAGAGTTCTGAATCGATGGTCCTGCCTGGTGGTAACAGCTCATAATGAATAATGCCCTTCCAATCCCACCATACACACAGTATCATCTTGTTGCGAGTTAACCCGGGTTTCGCCACAGTCTGTGAAGCCTGACCGGCCTTTGACCATGACCTTTTTCGCACGTTCTTGTCGTACGTGATCCACTTTTCATCACCAGTTATCAATTTCTTCAAAAATGGTTCGGTCTCATTACGTCGTAATAAAGAATCACAAATGAGTACACGATTCATTAGGTTTCTTTCAGAGAGCTCGTGAGGTACCCAAATATCGAGCTTTTTTGTGTACCCATTTTTTTTCAAATGCGCCGACACTGTTTTGTGGTCAATTCCCAGTTCTTCAGCTACGTCGTAACTACTGATATGCCGATCTTGCTCCACCTTTTTAAAAATAGCATCCATTTTATCCGTAACAGGGGCGACCAGAACGACGAGCATCCTTGACATCAAAATTTCCGGATTGAAAACGCTTAAACCAAACTTGTGCTACTCTCACAGACACTGCACTAGGTCCATAAACATCGCAAATTTTTTTCGTGGCTTGCGTTGCATTTTTACCTTTTTGGTAGTAAAATTTTAAAATGTATCTAATTTCTTCATTAGATTCACTCATCTTGACGGTAAGAAAAACAAATGAAAAACACGCATTTTCCTAATTTGAATTTGGAATTATCTTCTTTAAAATTTAAACTTTTGAATGATACCAAAACCAGCCAGGTACAAATAGTATAGCCAAAGTGGTTTTATTACAAGTTCATAAATACTATATGCAAAAAGACTTTTTCCCCAACCTAATATATATATTCTTCGACATATTCAAGAGACTGGTCATTTAGTTTGATATCATAAGTTTCTGAGTTTGTTTGGAGCTTAGTCTTATGTGCGTTCATAGTGAGTCCCAGTTTTTCACTTTCTTCCTTGCGTTTAAGAATCATCTTATGTAAGTTTTGTGGATTTTCTTCAAATAGCACAATATCGTCTGCGAACCTATAAGATGGTTTAGTCTTTTCCCATTGATGTTAAGTCCAAATTGTTCCCAATTCATCTTACTAAAAATATTTTCGAAGACTGCAGAGAACAGCTTGGGGGATAGTGGGTCACCTTGTCGGACTCCTCTCTCTATTTTCAAGACTTCACCTTTTGTTTCTAACTGTATTCTTGCTTTGCTTTTAGTATATAATGTTTTTATTGGTGTTTATATGAACTTTGGAAATATTTCTTCGTGGCTAAGGCTGTCAAATGCCTTTGTATAGTCAATGAAGGCCATGTACAGAGGCCTTATTATTCGTCGTATTTTTCTACAATTTGTTTGACTGCATGTATATGGTCAGTTGTGGCAAAGTTTTTTTTGAAGCCAGCTTGTTCAATGGGTTGTTTTTTAAAAACATAAACTATGTTAATGTTTCTATAGACGGAGCCTGTTTATTAGATGCTTGATTGGATTATGACAGTTACCAATTTAATCATGCTTTACCTAAGCATTAGTTAATTGGTTACTGGCATTATTTGGTCCAAAATTAATGCTCTGTCTTATGGTTTTAGACTTCAGATAATACTGATTTGACTCAACTGATAAGTACTGTGAAAGAAAAGGAAAATCTATTAAATGTATTGCAAGTAAAAATGAAAGCAATGGAAACAACTATATTAGACTTACAAGAGAAAATCAATGAAAAGGATCAAATTATTGAAGCTAAGAATATGGCTACAACTTTGATGTCAGATACCTTGAGCAAAAAAGGTGAGTTGATTGATTAGAATACAAACAATATTTTATGTGCATTTCTATTATACATAACAATTAACAAAACCTGTCTAAAGTTTATTCAGGAGCTCAGCTCATTGTTAACATTTACCAAGTTTCCTCAAAAAAAATTTTTGTGTGCAACGCTGTGCCTGGAAGTTAGAACTTCCTTATGTGATGATCGAGCCTATAATACTACTACACATTTAAAGTTACAGATTGTCAGACCTACAAATTGTTTCAATAATAATAGTAGATGAGAAAACTATTACTTTTGTTTTTCAGATAAAGATTCCATGATTTTACTCGAAGATACCAGACAACAAATGACTAAAATGCAAGAAAATTTCATAACTATGGAAACTGAATGGAAAGAAGAAAGACAAAAATTGTTGAAAGAAATAGAGGTAAAAGATGAAAAGATAAAACATTTAGAAGAAGCTAACACTATCTTGGAAAATGCACGTTTTGAAATTAGTTTAGCACATTCTAAATTAGCTGAAGAATTAGATCTTAAAGATAAAGAGATTGCAAGTCTTACGAAAAATATAGAACGATTATCTCAACAACAGGTGGCCACTATGTCAGTTAAAGAAATAGAAGATGTTGAAGAAGAAAAAGGATCTAAAGAAATAGCAAGCATGGTAGAGCTGACAAAAAAAATTGAATTGTTGGAGGACCTAAACTGTCAGATAAGACAGACTAATAAAGAACTTGAGAATAAGCTAGCTACAATAAGTGAACAGAAATCACCAGCTACTAGTTCTCCTATAAAGAAAGGAAGTCCTGTGCCAAGCCGCAAGGGCAAAAATGTAGCTGCTAAAATGAAATCGCCTTGGAGCAACTTGTCTTCCGAGTCAATACCTCAAGAAACTGATAAAAAATCAAATAAAAATGAAATAACAAAATTAGAAATGTTAATTAAGTCTCTAAACAAAGAAATTTTAGATAAAGAATATATTATATCTCAAAAAGATTCCTTGGTTAACGAATTGCAGTCATTAAATTCAGAAAAGGAAGCTATCATTAACAATTTTAGAAATGAGCCTACAGTTGAAACCGTAGATATTGGTATTTTGACTGAAAAAGAAACTGAGGACTTACCTAAGATTGTGCCTAAACTATTATTAGAAACTGAATCCAGTAAAGCAGAGGTATTAACAGATATAACCGATCTGCAAGATAAACTAAACGCTGCTCAACAGCAAATAGATTTACTAAATGCTGATATTGAGACTGCTAATAAAAATATGATCAAAGTAAAGTCTAATCATAAATTGAAAATTAAACAAATGCAAAAGACCATTGAAAATTTCAGTAAAGTATCAGATGCAAATGCTGAGATTGTGAAACTAAGTGAAGAATTACATCAACTGTCTCAAAAAGTTGCGGAACTGGAAGAAGAAAAGGGTAATTTACAATTGCATCTTGTAGATTATGATAGCGGCAGATGTAAGTATAAATTTTATGCTTTATTATTTCCTTACTGTCAACCTATTTATTTCATTAAACTGAACATATTCTAAATCTGACATATAATATAATATTAGGTCCTTACATATGAAATTGCCGTTCAGTATCAAAAAAGTGAAACAAGTTTTTTTTAATGAAATTATTATTTAATCAATCGAAGTATGCGCCGTTGTTATCGATACACTTCCGCCATTTTATAGGCAGATCGTTGATATCTTTGGCAAAAAAATCCTGGGAGCGAGAGTCTATGAACTGTTTGAAGGCGGTTTTGACTGCCTCATCAGATTTGAAATTTTTTCCTTGTAAAAAGTTATCCAAATTTATATATAATAATAATTTCAGAAAAAAGTGGTAATCGTTTGATGTGCAGTGTGTGGTCTAGCGTTATCCTGAAAGAGCAATTCATCAGTCTCGGTTGTTTAATGGCGAGCTTTTCCATCATTGTTTGCAATTGTTGGCAATACAAGTCTGCAGTAATCGTCTGGCCTGATCTCAAGAAGCTGTAGTGGATAACACCAGCACTGGTCCACCAAACACTAACCAGAATCTTCTTTTTGGTCAGTTTTCGCTTAGGGCAAGGTTTTGCCGGTTCTCCAGGGTCAAGCCATTGTGATGATCGCTTCCGATTGTCGTACAGGATCCATTTCTCATCACAAGTCACGATACGGTTCAAAATCCCCTCATTATAGTGGCGATTAAGCAAAGAAACGCAGCAAGCAACGCGTGTTTGTTGGTTTGCTTTAGTCAATTCGTGCGGTACCCACTTTTCGAGTTTTTTAATTTTTCCGATTTGGCGCAAGTGGATATACTTATCCACTTGCGCCAACGCCAACAAAACGATACTTCGTTTTGTCACTTACGCCGAAGGCTGCTGCTAATTCAGAAATGGTTTGAGATGGATCCGCTTCCACTATCGCCTTCAATTCTTCGTTTTTCACTTGAGTATCAAGTCGTCCACGAGGCTCATTGTGTAAATCGAAATTTCCAGAACGGAAACGTTGAAACCAAAAACGCACCGTTCGTTCGTTAGCGGTGCCTGGTCCATACACGTCGTTAATTCTTCGAGTCGTTTCTGCAGCACTGGTGCCACGGTGGAACTCGTTTTCGTAAATACCGCGAATTTTCAATTTGTCCATAGTTGTTGTTATAGCAATGTTGAAACTCAAACAAATGATGTTAAAACAAATGAAATACGAATTTTAAAACAATATTTTTCTGGCTTTATTTCGAAATAAATTTGAATTTGGAATTCCTAATGAAACGCAAGATATTTGATTTTAAAGTTGCCAGTATTTCAATTTTCAAATCGGCAATTTCATATGTAAGGACCTAATATAATTTCAATGTGTATATTACAGTGACTGAAACGGAAATTTACAAGAAAATGGTTGAAATGGAAAACTTAGCAGAAGCTAGACTGAAAGCCATTAGTGTGTTGGAAACACAAAAGTTCGACCTTGTGCAAGGTATGTTACATAGCGATTGATTTAATAGCTGTAGTTTACCTATTTGAATTATATCTTATCTTACTTTTTAGGGTTCCGTACAAAATAAAAAACGGAACCCTTATAGGATCACTCGTGCGTCTGTCTGTCTGTCCGTCCGTCTGTCACAGCCAATTTGCTCCGAATCTGCTAGACTAAATCAGGTGAAATTTGGTAGGATGGTGTTATCCTATGACCCAAACACAGATGTGCAAAGTAAATAAATATTTTTTTAAATAAGGGTCATTTTCGGGGGACAAATTAGGAAATTAAAAAAAAGTTTTGCAAACCTTACTGTGTCATATATCAAATGAAAGGGCTCGTTATGAGGATCTCAAATATATTTTTTGTTATTATTGTAAAATCAATAGCTTTGACTTTATTCATGAAGGAAGCCGAAAATTGAACCCCTGATCTTCGAAACTACTGAGCCTAAAATTTTGAAAAAAAAATCAAAATATGGGTCATTAGTTGTAGATTACAGGAAAACCTATGAGAAGTACAGAACCCTTGACCAATTTATTTCTATTTATCTTTTATAGAGCTACATGTCCTGCAGCAAAAGTTTGTCGAAATGGAAGATAAATTAGCAGATATGTCTCAATTCCAAAATGAACAAGTTTGTTCAGAAATGAAATCAGTGCAATTGGAAGAACAGATTGATGAGCTGATTACATCTAAGAAGGAACTAGAACTAATTGTAGAGAATCTGAAATTAGATAAAGATCGTTTGAGTGGAAGCTTAAAGCATCAACAAGAAGAAAAAGAAGAAATTCTTCAAAAGTTAGAAAATTACATTCAAGAAAACATTGACTTAACAGATAAACTTGAAAAATTGAGTGCCGAAAAAGTAAGTTCTGCAGAGTCTATTGAAATTGTCGAATCATTAACAACTCAGGAGAAGCTAGAACTTGAGGAATATAATAAGGGCAAAGTAAACGAACCTCTTGGAGAAGACTTTAAGGAACCTGTTGATGAAAACGATGCTGAAAGGACTATTCAAAGTTTAATGGAACAAAGTGACGATTTAAACAAAAAAATAGAATTATTTACGCATGAGCGACAAGAGGTAATGGAAAAAATGTCAAGGATCCAGACAGAAAATGAACAATTACTTGGTAGAATTGAGGAATTAAACAGTTGTTGCAGTTCTTTACAAGCGAACATTGAATTATTACATAATGAAAAATTGGAAATACATGCCTTAAACGAGACACTAAACCAGCAGATAAAGGAGCTAAAACGTGAACGCATGGATATTATTAAAGAGACTGTCGAAATAGCTAAGCCCAGTGTGATGGAAGAATCAACTGAGACTTCAACAGATTTACCTCAGGATGAAAAATTATCTGGCGATAAAGGCAACAAAGCGAAATCTGTAAAACAACTTACAAAAGAGATACTGAAATTAAAAAATATCATCAAAGAAAGAGAGGCGGAAATTGCGGACTGTCATATGAAAATATTGTCTTTAGAGGAGTCCCAAGAAAAACAAAGTGAATTAATGACAGCTAAATCATCCTATGAAGCGAAAATTAACGTTTTAATAGAAGAAAACCAACAATTAAAAGATAAATTGGAGGAGTCAATAAAAGACAAAAATATTGAAAATGAATTCTTACAACTTAAATGCGTACATGAAGAGTTACAGAAACAGTTACAAAACGCGCATCATGAATATACTACTACTATTAATGTTAGAGATGCTAAAGTTAATGAATTAGAGAATTTATTGATAGAATATGAAAAACAAGTATTTAACTATAATAACACATTACAGCAAAAAGACAAAGAATTAACTGAATACATTAATCAAATCACGAAATTGAATGATGTTTCTCAGAAACTGAAATCTACAATTGATATACTTGAAGAAGAAAAACAGAAAGATCCTAATGCAGAACTTGTGAAATCATTGAATAAACAAATTGCTGCTTATCAAAAAAAATTAGCTGAATACGAAGAAAAAATAAGAATTTTGGAGGATGAAAAAGCCCAACTTCTATCATTAAAAAATGCACTTGAAAACAAAACTAGTAGTCTTGATGTTGAAATAAAGAAGCTACAAGAAACTTTAATAGAAAAACAAAGTTTAATTAAAGATTTACAAACACAACAAAAGAAATATTCAGAAGAAGTGTCAAGTGTCATGCTCGAAGCTAAAGAACGTGATGAAGAAATTCATGAAATAAAGTTGCAATTGAGAAAAGAATCAATTGAGAACGAAAAATTGCGTACAAGTTTATTACAAAAGGAGAAAGATATAGAAGATTTGATTTTAAAAACTGAAGCCGAAACGAAGTCAAAGGAAGAAGAAAAACAGCAACTTTTGTCAGAAAGAAATCAATTTAAAGTACAATATGAAGCGATTGAAGCTAAAAATAAAGAACTGACAGAAAAATTAAAAAAATTTGCAATAAACATAAAGAAAAAGTCGTCTATGTATACTGATTTAGAAAATCAACTGAGTGAAACTCAGAAACAATTGGACATCAAAAATGAACAGATAGAACAATTCTTAATACAAGTATCTACCCTTCCATCTTTACAAGAAAAAGTAAAACATGCAGAAGAAGAAATTAACAGGCTTCAATCGCAAAAGATATTACTAAAGCAACAAAAAGAACAGGATGTCGTCCAAATGCATGGTGAACTTCGAACGCTTGAAGAAAAACTGGCTTTGACATCAAAAGAAATTTCCAAATTGAATGAATCCTTAAATATATTGCACAAAGAGTTACATTTTGTTCGTGAAGAGAATTCCAATCTTAAAACTCAAGTTGATGCTTTGCAAAATAAATTAGTTGAACATGAAATAGAACAAAAGAATAATACCAATTTGATGACTAAAATATCCTCCCTTGAATGTGAAATACATAATAAACAAAAAGAGATAAATGAATTATTAAGTAAAATTGAGATACAGGAACAACAATTAAACCAAGTCACATTTGGGCATACTGCTAAAGTTCAAGAACGTGATTTATACATTGAAACTTTAGAATCTGAAATAGCAAAATATAAAAATCGAATTTGTCGTTTAGAAGAAGGGATATCAAATATGGAAGATAGACGGCATTCTCTTGAACGTAAAGCAGATCAATTGGATAGCCAGTTACAAGAAAAACGAAAAGCTTATAGTGAGTATTCAAGTCAAGAAGACCAGTTAGTCAGTCGGCTTGCTGTTCTTATGGATCACGATAGGGTTGTAGAAAAACAGCTTCATGAAATTGAGAAGGATAATAAAGAATTGCATTATAAGATACAATATTTCAGTGATGAAAACCAAAGACTGAAAAAGACTTTATCTGATATACAGGATCACTGTAATACATTAGCAGAAAAAGCCAGTAAAACAGATGAATTCGAAACTGAAATAATTAAATACAAAACGCAAATTCACAATCTTGAAACTAATTTAAAAAAATTAACACATGAACATCAAACGTTGTTGGTTCAGAGAAAACAAGATATAGAAGAATTGGAAACTGAATTTAATACACAAATTGAAAATGCTATTAAAGAGAAAAAAGCTCTGAGTGAAAAATACGAAAAAATTAGTGAGCATGTCACTGGACTAGAACGGAAGCTTCTAGAATACAGAAATAAAATAGAAAATCTAAGTTTGAATTTGGAAGAACTAAACAAAATTAATCAAGACCTTATGGAAAAATCCTCTACTAAAGATGTATCGCCAGATTATACGGAACAGTATATAAATGAAATAAATAATTTGAATGCCTTACTTAATAATAAAAACCAAGAAGTTTATGAACTCAATAATAAAATACTAACTTTACAAAATAGTAATGTCTCTACTGTATCTACATTAGAAAATAAGATTACTGACTTAAAAACAAGCTTACAGAGTGCTTCCGCTCAGATTGAAACATTATGTAAAGAACTGGGTCAAGTGAAACAATGCAATGAACAGTTACAGAAACAATTGTTACAGAGAGATGAAATTATAAAAGAATTGAAAGACAAGAAAAGAGTATCATTTGAAATGAATATTCCTAAAACAGAAGGTATGGTTATTTCTTCCACAATTGAAGCGTTAAGTGATGAGGAACCTAAGGGATATGACTTTTCTTCCCTTGAATCCCAAATAGTTACGGATGTTAGTCCACAAAAAGAAAGCAAGAATACTGCGATGAAAATTTCTGAATATTTCCAATCAACGCCAGCCACTACATCAGATGTTTTGGATACATCAATAGAATCAGCTATTGTACCAAAGAAAAGTTACCTTTGTTATAAAGGAGAGGGTGAGCCTTCTGAAAATATAGCAGATCCCTTTAACTCGGATGAAGGTTGGGGTCTTGGGGAAAGTGAAGAATCCGAGATTGTTATTCCGGGACTTTCCCATCTTAATGAGCAAATACTTCAATTAAAGAAGGAAAACGAGACCCTCAAAGGTGATCTAGAAGCGAGCAATGTTAAACTTCTTAAGGCTTTGAAAAAACTGAAAGAATTAAAAGCTAGCAACGACTCCTTGTGTAAAGAATTAAAATTATCGAAACAAATGTCTCAATCGTCATTTCTGGATTCAGCTATTGAAGATGAGCTTCGTAATAATATCCAAGCATTGGAAAAAACTATTGAGACCCTCAAGGCTGATTTAATAAAAGAAAAGAAAGAAAAAGAAGCTATTAGGAAACAGAATGAAGTATTTAATAATGCAAATGACAGATTTGTTGAAATGAAAGAAAAGATGGACAACGAAGTTGAGTTGTGGAAATTTAAATTTAAAGAAGTGAATGACAAATTATCTTCAATGCAATGGGGTTCGAAAGATACGCCAGAACATAAACCATCTGTAACTCACTCAATTTTGACCGACGATGTAAGCAAGGAAGAAATGGTAAAACTCGAGAGCGAAAATGATGAATTACAGCAAATGATCGACCAATTAACATCGCAAAATAAAGAGCTTACTACTAATCAAGTACAAATGGCTAATGAAATCGATAATTTACAAAAGCAAATACATCAAAAATCGGCATGTGAAGTCTGTCAAAATTTAAACAGACAAATATTAAAGTTGCAGCACAGCAACAATGAATTACTAAATAATAATGATATTCTGAAACAATCTCTGAATGCAATAGAAATCCGTTGTAACGAATTAGTTAAAAATTACGATCAACTTCAATCTTCTAAAGATGAGTTGCAAGTAATTTTTGACAGGAAATTGACAGAAAAGGCAATTGAATGTTCTCGATTAGAAACAGAGATACAGTCTTTGTCTGTTTCTGAAAGTGAAGCAAGGAATAAGATTATTGAGTTATCCTCTGAAATTGATACACTGAGTCAACAGTTTAGTGAAGAATTTAATAAA
This sequence comes from Acrobasis repandana, assembly GCA_963576875.1. Classification (NCBI taxonomy): domain Eukaryota; kingdom Metazoa; phylum Arthropoda; class Insecta; order Lepidoptera; family Pyralidae; genus Acrobasis; species Acrobasis repandana. Next base: position 8,574,250 of record OY756218.1, read on the forward strand.
ACTAAAATGCAAGGATCCGATTCATTTTTGCTGTCTGAAAGATGTGATGCGCTGGAAGAAAGGTACTCACAAAGCCAAAATGAAATATTACGTCTTGAATCAATAAATAAGGAGCTTTTAGATAAATGTGACAGTTACGTAAGACAGGTTCAAAGCTATGAAGAACGGTGCAAGGACTATGAAACCAAAATAACAGATTTGAATGCCAAATTGGCTCAAAATATAGTCATTGATGATAATTTGACTACTTCACAAGTGGTGACTGAACTAAACGCTAAGATGCAGAAACTAAATACTGAAAATGACGAGCTATTGTCAACTGTTACTGAATTGCGATCTTCTTTAGCAAGTGCAGTCGACCAACGAGGTTTTGAAATATCTGAATTATGGAAGCAACATTTGGCGCAGAGGGAAGCTGACTTCCATAAAACCGAACAGGAGCTTCGCACTGAATTAAGCGTTGCCGAGTCTAAATATGAACAGTTGCTCGATAGTGTTCAGTCCTCAAGTCAAGAAGAAACGAATAAATTGATCATGATAGAACAAGTTAACGCATTGCAAAGCAAGCTGCAAGATAAAGAAGAACATCTCCACAATCTTCAGGATAAATATGCAGAAGTTATGAATCAGTTGGATATGCAACGTTCCGATTTAGAGGATGAAAAAATAATGCATGACAATAAATTGTTAGCACAGCAAGATGAATACGAAAAGCTTATGCATGAATTAAGAGTTAAACATCAAAAATCTACAGAAGAATACGACGAAAGCTTCAGAAATGTACAGTCGGAACTTACTGCTACAAAAGCTCAAAACGATTCATTAAATCAGCAATTAAAAGATTCCGTTAGCAAAATGATGGAAATGGAAAATAAAATAACGGAGCTATCAAACGAAGTTAAAATTAAGGATAGTGAAATTTATCAAAAATCATTTGAATACACACACAATTTATCTCAAAGGAATGAAGAGTTTGAAAACGTGAGGAAACAACTACTTGAATACGAAAAGAAAGTTGAAGACATAACTTACGAAAAAGAATCAGAATTGGCAATTTTAAGATTGAAAATACATGACAATTCAGCACACTACGAATATAATCAGAAAGATTTAGAAGCTGACAAGGAAAGCCTAGCTGAAGCTCTGAACGAAAAAATAATAGAGTGTACAAATCTTAACAAAAACATAGTAGAATTAAAGCAGTTATTAGAAGAGCAATCAAACACAACTGCAGAAATGCAAGTAGCATTAGAAAGCCAAGAAGTAGAAATAGTGACACTAAAGGATGAAATAGCCAATTTGCAAAAGGTGATGAAAATGTCGACTAGCAAGATTGAAAAACACGTGACATTTGCATCTGACACCAAACCCGATCCAGACACTGAAGCCACTGAAGGAGAATTAAATAAAGAATTACTTGACGCTGTCCCCAGAGCGGAGTTGGACCTCGCGTTGTATATGTTGCATCAGCGAGACGTGCGCTGCGAGGAACTTACTATGGAGCTCACCCAGCTACTGGAAGAGCGAGATACCTTGCAGTTACGATTGTCTGACAGTCTTCGTTCCAACGAAGAGCTCAAAACAAGGTGCAAGGCGGCGGGTCTTGACGACTCGCTCAATTCCAGTCAAGAGATAGTGTCGGAACTTCCGAGTTTCTCAGTGGAGAGAGAGCAACAGTTTGTAGACATTCACCGCGGCCAATCGTCGCGAAGTAACAGCATAAGCGACCCAGATGGAGATAAACCAAAACTACAAGCCAAGTTAGTAAAAAAATATTTTATTTTAAGAATAAAATTTACTTAGCTTTTGGTTGTGATGTCTGCCTTTAAAATATCGTAGGGGCCTCAATTTTTGGGTAGTTAAAAAATATCAAATACCTCGTAAAATTACGCCGACGAGTAATCAAATAATTCTGTAGGTATGTTATGTTGACTGCTGTATTCTTGATAAATTCTTGTGAAAAATATTTTATTTATAAAAAAATAGCGGCTACAATTCCGGACGAAGTGATAATAGCTCATCTACAGCTGCAGTATTTTTTGTCTACTTGATAAAGGTTTGTTTGTTTGATTACCAGGTTGTCGGAGCTACGCAGTGTGAAGCACAGTCGCGATGTGCGGCTGCGACAGGACAGCGAGCAGCGGCAGCTCGGCCTGCGGCTTATGACGCGCGACGTGGCGCACCTCCCGCCCGAGGCCCGAGACCAGCTCGCGCAGGCGCATCACACGCTATGTAAGATCTATTTGCAAATATCATCATCCGAGCGTATTCCCGGTTGCATCGTCAGCGGTTACGCTTCAGAGCCCGGGGTCCGCTACCTTACCTAGGTGATTTGACCAGGTTACTGGTTTTTACACAAAGCGACTGCCGACTGACCTCCGCAACCCGAGGAGTACACCTGAACCAATTCTAGGATAAGTACAAAAGCTAGATGGCGTTCGGGACCAACAGCTTTACGTGCCTTCCGAAGCACGGAATCATCTTTCTTTTCGGATAATCAGGTGATTCAAGCCCGCAAAATCCTAACTAGACTGGAAACAACTTTTTACAAAGTATGTTTCCCAGTGGGATTTGAATCAACAACCGGAGGTTGTGGGGTCACAAGGCAAACGCCTTGACCACTGGACCACGGAGGCAGTCTGTCTATATCTATCTATTTCATATAATACCTATAAATAAAAACTAGCCTTTCGGGCGTTGCGCGGGCTGCAAGCAGCCCGCGGTTTTTCGTCTATCTATGTCCAGTTGAGAAAATGGGTAAAAAACTGCAGTCAGTAAAGGAAACTTCAAAAAATGTGTGACTAACCCCAACCGTTTTCGCAGGCCGTACCCATTATAGAATCGTTTTCTTTGTGTGTGATTCCGCCTTATATTAGGTCCTTACATATGAAATTGCCGTTCAGTATCAAAAAAGTGAAACAAGTTTTTTTTAATGAAATTATTATTTATACAATCGAAGTATGCGCCGTTGTTATCGATACACTTCCGCCATTTTATAGGCAGATCATTGATACCTTTGGAAAAAAAATCCTGGGAGCGAGAGTATGAACTGTTTGAAGGCGGTTTTGACTGCCTTATCAGATTTGAAATTTTTTCCTTGTAAAAAGTTATCCAAATTTTGAAAAAAGTGGTAATCGGTTGGGGCAAGATCTGGAGAGTATGGTGGGTGACGTAGAGGTTCCAGTCGCAGCTCCTCTAACTTGGCGATCGTTTGATGTGCAGTGTGTGGTCTAGCGTTATCCTGAAGGAGCAGTGGGCTAGAGCAATTCATCAGTCTCAGTTGTTTAATGGCGAGCTTTTCCATCGTTGTTTGCAATTGTTGGCAATACAAGTCTGCAGTAATCGTCTGGCCTGATCTCAAGAAGCTGTAGTGGATAACACCAGCACTGGTTCACCAAACAGTAACCAGAATCTTCTTTTTGGTCAGTTTTCGCTTAGGGCAAGGTTTTGCCGGTTCTCCAGGGTCAAGCCATTGTGATGATCGCTTCTGATTGTCATACAGGATCCATTTCTCATCACAAGTCACGATACGGTTCAAAATCTCCCCATTATTGTGGCGATTAAGCAAAGAAACGCAACAAGCAACGCGTGTTTGTTGGTTTGCTTCAGTCAATTCGTGCGGTACCCACTTTTCGAGTTTTTTAATTTTTCCGATTTGGCGCAAGTGGATAAGTATCGTTTTGTCACTTACGCCGAAGGCTGCTGCTAATTCAGAAGTGGTTTGAGATGGATCCGCTTCCACTATCGCCTTCAATTCTTCGTTATTCACTTAAGTATCAGGTCGTCCACGAGGCTCATTGTGTAAATTGAAATTTCCAGAACGGAAACGTTGAAACCAAAAACGCACCGTTCGTTCGTTAGCGGTGCTTGGTCCATACACGTCGTTAATTCTTCGAGTCGTTTCTGCAGCACTGGTGCCACGGTGGAACTCGTATTCGTAAATACCGCGAATTTTCAATTTGTCCATAGTTGTTGTTATAGCAATGTTGAAACTCAAACAAATGATGTTAAAACAAATGAAATACGAATTTTAAAACAATATTTTTCTGGCTTTATTTCGAAATAAATTTGAATTTGGAATTCCTAATGAAACGCAAGATATTTGATTTTAAAGTTGCCAGTATTGAAAATCGGCAATTTCATATGTAAGGACCTATGCGAAATTCCGAATGTGAATAAGTATCAAGTTTACGTATAAAAAATATATATTATATATATTCGATATATGGAGTATTAAATTTATGGAGCAAGTTCAGTCCATGATACAGAACTACTTTCCATAAAAACAATGGGCATTGATAATTTTTTTATACCCCTAATTTTTTATTGATTTATCTATAAAAAATTATACGCTATATATAGCGTATTTCAAGAAACTTATTTGAATATTTTGTCATATTACGACTTAGTTCGATATTTATAAATTATTATAAAAATCATGTCAAAGACAAATTCGCGGCTTAACAAAACAAACGGCCAAGCCCAATACATATTTAAAAAAAAAACACGCTGATTGTCTTTGTCAGTGTCAGTGTATACAGTGAATTCAGATCAAAGAGCAATGACGTACCTATGTATTTGATTCAGATAGAATTTAGTTGCCCGTGATTGGCGGAAAGTTCTTTTCTTAGTTATGATTGGCGGAAACGCGGAAACGGTGACATTTGATGTTTTTGTCAGTATCGGATAAATACCATAAAGGCGACGCGTATTTTTTAATGAATGGACTCAGAACTTAAACTGATACACCCGCGGAGTAAGGTCAAACAAAGGTCATACGTTTGTTTGTAAAAATATCCAAAACCATTAATTATTTTTCTAAAAAAATGACCCACAACTTTTCATTAACTCTATATCTCGAAATGAGTTTCAAAATAGTGCTTTCCAAAAAAATTTACTATATTGATTAACGAAAATATAAAATAAAAATTCACCTTCCCATACAAATTAGCGCTCCGCCAAACGGATTTTGTATGGGAGGACGAAAAAAAAATTTTTTTAAGCAAAATAACCTAAATATTCTTATAGGGTTTTTTAGATGTGATGGCTCAGATGGTAAGAGCATAGTCGTATTGAGACTTAGGTCGCCGGTTCAAGTCCTGGTCACGTGGTATTTTTTCACCATTTCTTATTTCATTATTTAATCAAAATATTCTTGTCTTCATTCATCCATGTAAAACGTGATGTATTCCAAACTTAAAAATAACAAACTTAAATATTGACGACTACTGAAAGAAAAAAATAATTTCAAACAATAAAATCCATATAGGGATATTTTAATTTTTTCTTTCTTTTTTTGCTGGACTGTCAACATTATTTTGAAATCTATTAGATTACATTTGTTTTCAGTTTTCATTGTTTTTTAAATCCCAATAAATTTTCTTTTATTAATTTTCATTTGGGATAATAACATCGTTTTTCGAATAGCTGAGATGAAAAATTCTATACACACCACAATACAATACGAGTACGAGGGCTGTTTGATAAGTACCCGTTTATGGGAAAAAAAAACATTTTTGTATATATGCATTTATTTTTCTACGTAGTCACCTTTTAACTCTATACATTTGTTCCACCTATACTCAAGCTTCAATAAACCATCCAAAAAGTATGATTTTGGAAAGTCATAAAATAGGCATCTGTGCCGGCAATGACTTCGTCATTTGATCCAAATCGCTTGCCACCGAGCCATTTTTTTAGGTTGGGAAACCAAAAGAAATCGCAGGGCCAAATCTGGAGAATACGGGGGGTGAGACAATGTTTCGTAGCGTAACTGTGCTAATTTAGCCGTCACAACTCTGGACGAATGAGCCGGGGCGTTGTCGTGATGAAACAGTACTTTTTCTTTTTTAAATGGGGTCGTTTGTCCTTCAACACGGCGGCAATTCATCCAATAAATTGGCATAGTACTGCCCTGTTATTGTTTTTCCCAATAGTCAATATGTATAATATCCTGCGAATCCCAAAAAACGGTCGCTATGGCCTTTCCAGCCGATGGGACGGTTTTTGCTTTCTTTGGAGCAGGTTCACCCGGTAAAATCCACTGCTTCGACTGCTCTTTCATTTCCGGGGTGTAGTGGTGGACCCACGTTTCGTCCACGGTCACGAAACGACGCAGAAACTCCTTTGGGTTACGTTTGAACACGGCCAAACACTGCTCCGAAGTAGTCAGTCGGTTCCGTTTTTGCTCCTCCGTGAGTAAACGCGGCACCCACCTCGCCGATACTTTCTTCATACATAATTTTTCTTCTAATATGTGTTGTACCCTCTCGATTGAAACATTTACAGCATCAACGATTTCTCGAAGTTTAATTCGGCGGTCGGCTAAAACGATATTTTCAATTTTCTTAACCATATCGCCTGTAGTCACCTCAACTGGCCGGCCTGGGCGATCCTCATCAAAGACGGTTGTTCTCCCCCGCTTAAACTCGTTATACCAATATCTGACGGTTGTCATAGAAGGAGCACATTCATGGTAAACCGCTTGCATTCTTACTTTTATTTCATCACATGTTTTTCCTTCCAAAAATAAGAATCTAATTACAGACCGATACTGTTCTTTCTCCATTTTAACAATTTTAAGTTCACGCCTTCACTGAATCGTTGTCAAATGAGAAAAAAAAACAAAATAATGCCATTTTTTTTTAATTTTCTTGCCTCTGCAAAATGGCTTAAAAAGGTGGTATACTTATTTGCGGCCAGTGATATTAATATATTTAGAAAACGGGTACTTATCAAACAGCCCTCGTATACACACCAAGGGTGGAGATAAAGTAACCCTCCGATTACAAAATAATTCTTGTCTTGCGTTTTTATTGATTTATTGCCCCCTTTAAATCTATATATTTTTTATTGTAATAGCCTAGCTTTGATTCTTATTGAAAATAAGTAAAAAGCACTGCCCTAGCCTAGGTGTGTGCGTCCTGTTTCTAGTCTGTCATACATGAAGTTACTAATTATAATATGAATTTATTTCTTTTGTAGCGCGAGATTCTCAAAGTACATCCACCGTCCTGCTGAACTGGCTGCGAGGGAAGAGTACACCAAAGGTTGTCCACATGTGAGTGCTAGAGCTTCAGCCTTTTGCAGTTGAAACACATCCAGGTATCTAAGTTATAAGTGTATGTTTCAAGTTTGCCTTAATACATTCATGTTAATGTTATCATGTATCATCGGCCATTACTGTCCAACTTCCAAATATATTAGTACATAGAGTGTACTGCATTTATAGACGAAAATTCCACCACCCACGACACAATTGTAAAATGTTTTTCCAAACATTTCATAAATTGTGGACATCTCACGCTTGTCCACTGCAGACATTTAGCGATAGCCATAGATAGTTGTTTCATATAAACGAAGGTTATCCTTATTCAGCCATCATATTATTTTATATCGAATAATGTTATCTAAAATACATTAGTACATTAATTATTCTTATATAATAAGGTCTAAGAAAACATTCTGGAACTATTTTGACGGCAGATACAGGCAATGGTACCGCACATTTCTCTATACTACGTTCCTTGAGGAAAGTTGTTCAGTGTCAAATTGTATCAAAATATTTTGTTAGACCTTACATCAAGGACCTTACATCAATTCAATTTTTTATGATCTCTATTTTCCAAACAAAATTATTTTTAAAACTAGGTACTGTAGTTAAACCGTAAAAATTTAACCCTGTGTGTAGTATGAGGAAACGGGAAGAGGAAATGTGATGAGTGTGCGGCTGACACGTAGGCAGTTGCTGCCTTTGCGCCTCGCATCTCCCGCATTCTTCATACAAGGTCTGAGTTAGAGTTTAACTAGGGTAACCAGTTCTTCCAACTCTTCTAACATTCTACAACTCTAATCCAGCTATCGGACTAAATGTCTTTGCGACGAGTACGAACGAACGAATTTGTCAGAAATTATACCGACGCATTCCTACACTTTTTACTTTAGTTCAATGGCTAGAATATATTATCTTTATGTTTTCTGTTCTGTCGTCTCTAAAATATTAGTTTTAAAAGCGTTTTTTTTTAAATTAATTTATACTTGTTCTTATGAATGCACAGCACACACATTTATAAATTTAAAATCAAAAGTTAAGTAGTTATACATTTAGTCAAAATATTATCAGCAGCCTTCCTAAACATGTTTTTTTTGGTCATATAGTTTATTATTTGTGTCCATTATATAATTTGGTGGTGTTATTAACTCGCCGTTATAAAATCTTACAAACATGGTTTCGAGGCGTGCCTTCTTGTTCATTACGAAGTGTAAATGTTAATAATTAATAAAGAGTTAATAATTTTCTTAAATTCATTATTATTTATTGTATATAATTGTTGGGTTCACGGTCAACGAGAACCCACTGTATATGACACTGTAAATTTCTTTTTCATTAAACAATTTCCATGAAGTTTTACTTTTATTCCAGGCCAATCCAAGGTAAGGTCGCTACCTTATAAGTACATGTACCTACATGGTAAAATAAGATATGGAAATTGCACTATAGTGCTACATTTAAAATAGAAGAATTTAGTGTTGAGCTCTTTTTAGTGTGTATATGTTACCGGATGTGTTACATTCAGGAATGTATACGATTCATAGGAAATGTATATATTTTCCTAAATAGGCCAAGTCAGTCTGACTTTGCTTGATTGACTTTAACTTTGACGTACGTACATTTAAAATGAAGACCTATTTATTACTTTTCAGTATTATTACATTTCCGATCGCTATTTAGGAATAGTATACATAACACATTTATGATAACACTAGCTTTTGCCCGCGGCTTCGCTCGCGTCCTTTCTTAGCGGATGCCTACGTCATAACATCTACCTGCACGCCAAATTTCAGCCCAATCCGTCCAGTGGTTTGGGCTGTGCGTTGATAGATCACTATGTCAGTCAGTCAGTCAGTCACCTTTGAGTTACATATATTTAGATATACGTGTAAGGGACATATTAGTTATAAATAGAACCAAGTAAATAAGTCTAAAAACAAACAAAAAGTTGACATTCCCATACGAATTTCCCGGGCCCGGGCGGCTGCACACTTTTGTATGGAAATTTCAAACTTCTGTTGTTTTTATTTTATACTTTCATCATAATTTCATCATCAGGTGTATTTTCGTCGTCGTTAGTCTCCACTGCAGGAATGAACTACCAGAGCCATATATTAGCCAGAGCAGTCAGAGGATTTGGCCTACGGGTCACGGGCCTCTCCATGCTGGCGAGACGGGTTGGAGAGGTCTCACTGATGTTTTTATAAGCTTTGTTTAGCTTTTGTTCCCTAAGTCGCCTTCTACGACATTCACGGGATATTTACTATAGCATACTATAGTGGTCTAGTGTAGTCCGTAACACGTTGAATGTAATGTTAGGCCTCGTGTCCACGTATCCGGTTTGCGCCGTGACGGCGCGCCGGACTGGCGTCCGGTCGATCAGTCATGTATGAAGCCTCTAAGATCCGAATCCGTGAAAGTAGTGCGAAACCGCTCTCACACATCACAAAAAAACGGTTTAGGTCTGTAATATTGGCTGTTCCATACATAATTTCGGATGTGTTATCTTGCATTTGGGGTCTACATTGGGAAGTCCCGGGTTTAGTTACCCCGGGCTCCAAAGCAGCATAGCAGAGAATGAGGAGCTGCTTGCAAGAACGCAGTCAGCTGCCGATAAACGCTCTCTCACACTACAGCTTGCCTATAGCTATAGCTACACACTCGCACATTTACAGAATTTGTTAGATCCCGCTTTGGAGCCCGGGGTACCCTTTCCCGCTTTTTCTTCTCTAAATATAGCATGCATGTCAATGGTCACCCAAGGATGCCAAAGACCTTGCAAAATGGAGAAGAAATAGCCGGAACATTTCAAAAGATATGGCTATAGTTTTACGACCGGTCGGTACCTGCCTGACGTCAACCCTCCTTGGGAATGCAATTGTACGAGCACGAGATGTTTGAGCTTAGTCCTTTAGTCGCCTCTTACGACATCCATATGAAGAGATGGAGTAGTCGGAACCACACGGGACTGTATCTATATAAATAAAAATGAATTGCTGTTCGTTAGTCTGCTTAAAACTTGAGAACGGCTGAACCGATTTGGCTAATTTTGGTCTTGAAATGTTTGTCGTAGTCCAGGGAAGGTTTAAACGGTGAGAAAATATGGGAAAAGGAACGGGAACGGGCGAAACAAAGTTCGCCGGGTCAGCTAGTTAGTTATAAAATATAGTATATGTGTATGACTACAACGATCAAAGCAGATAACTCTAGTCTTTATGCTCTAAGGACATAAGGCTCTAAGGACCTAGTTTCGCTTGCACAATTTGATTTATTTAGATTGACCTGGCAGGTAGAAAGTCCCATCAAAATGACCTGTCTTTTTGAGAATCTTATTTTTTAGTTATAAGTAATACCCTATTAAAATTTCAAGTTGCCTCAAATATCTTTTTTATATTTTTTTGAAAAATACTTTTACACGCGCCTGGCTATTTCATAGCCCCGACCAAATCGTCTGGCTTATTGATTTTTTTAATTCTTTAAACACTAAAATACATGTAAAAAATGCATATTGCCTCTAAATACCTTTTTTGAAAAGAAAAAAAAAACTTAAAAATTCATAGGTTGCTTCAGCCCCGCTACTCACCAGCCAAGTCTGCAGTTTCGTGTTGGAGTATAATAGGAGATATATGTGACAAGTTTTCAACTTGCCTCAAACACCTACCCAAAATTCGTGCCAGCTCTCGGACCAAGTCCTCTAGCACACGATATGCTGATCTGAAGAGGTCCATGCGCTTACCAGCCATCGAGTCGGCAATTTCGGATGTAACTAAGAATACTGCAAGTCCCGGTCTAGTATTCACTTTGTTTATGAATCAACATATACATGATAAGTGTATGTATAAACTTGGTCGAGTACCTATATAAAATAATAGATTTTTTAGATTTTTGATAATTTTATTGTTTCTTTTTTTAAATATTTACATCTCAACGCGTAACTAGCATTTAATGAAAAGACAATCCTAATGTATAATAATCACAAATCATTCAAAATGTGCTCATTTTGATACTACAGTGTCATATAATGTTTTTTTTTTAATAAATCTTATAACATAATTATAATCGTCTCATATAATGTTTTAATTATACAATAAGAAAGATCACCACTATTATGAGCAAAACAGCTCTATTTCCTCATCACAGGAAAATCACCATTTTCCTTTTTTTTAATTCGTAACAAAACAAAAAATCTAATTTCTTAAACTATGTAAAGAAAGCCAGTCCAAAAGCCAAAAGTAAGCATTAAATAAGACTAAACTTGTAATGCGCATATTTTCCCACATAATTTTACATAATATCTAATAATAAAATGTATAAACTTTAATGAAAATTTACGAATGTCTATACTTATTTAGACATTTTATGCCACAACCAAAATACTTGAAACTAAACACCAGGATGACAATCGCCACGCATGAATTAAGTTACCATAAAATATATTTTAAATAAATCGAATTGATACGACCGAACGTTTAAAATATATTTTACCATATGGATCGCTCTATATTATTTATCAAACCTCATCTCATGTTAATTAATGACGTTGTCGATATGTACTCGCAAATTGGCGTCGGGTACAAATATAGGATAGGTATCTATATTAATATAATATTTTATACATTTTTATGTATTGCTTTATAAAATACTTTATAAGTAGTAGTGTTAGTTATGGCACCACATGCGTACAGAGCTATAAATCTTATTTACATTTTATCTTAAATATTTACAAATTTCGCAGAGCACAACTTATTCTATTTTTACTTATAAAGGAGAGCCGGGCCTTTCATATGTGTCGCTCAGAATATCGCCCGACGTCCCTTACAAAACATTGGAAGACAAGGATTCTTGTTACACATCAAGCGAGCACCTAATGAATGTCACTGTAGATAATGTCCTACACAACTACGCTTACAACTAGCTGAACATAACGTAGGATCGACTTATGATATATACGCCACCCGTACTTATACTTAATAAAAGCATTAGGTACTTAGAAATGAAATTGTATCACAATTTGTTAATATGAACTCAAAATTTCTACCCACTGGTCAATATTAAGTACAAAGTAACGGAACATGACTATTGCATATTTATTTCCAATGGTTGCAAATATAGGAACGACAATAATGAATTTTAATGACTAAATCCTACCTTAAATATCTTATCCAATACAATCACATTTTTTTCATTTTTTTCCTAGTAATTACTCAAAGAAATCTTACATAGTTACTTCTAAATTAACATATTATGACTGGAAGTGACTATGATACGAAGTTCGAACAACATTTTAACTCTATCACATAAAATGTTACATCCTAATGTTGGTATTTTTGTCAAAAAGGAACAACTAATTTGCTTAATTTATAATATCGAAAATATCAGACGTTTTCTGTACAAAACATAATAACGACATATTTATACATATTGATAGACATTATATGAGAAGGAAACTTTAATTAATAGCTCTGTATAGTTCTGTAGATATGTGAACATTATGTTACTTGTATTTTACATGTAAAAGCGTAATGTATTGCCTTCCCCCGATATAAATTGAATCTGAATCATACTCGTAGTATCTATTTATATTAAAGTCTTTCTAACTTCCGAATGACATGAATTTTATGTAATATTAGTATGTTTCCGAAAATGACTGTGAATTCAAACTTATGTCAATGTGTTTTGCTCTTACTTTAGTTATGATTAGGAATTCAGTCGACTAAACATGACAGCGTCCTGCCATCACACTTTAAAAATAATTACTTAATATAAAATTATGAAAATAACAGAAATGTTAATCATTGTTAATTACAAATTTATTGTAAGTCATAACTTTGGTCCCTCATGGTCATGTGTTAGGTAGGTTTATGTTGTAATATTACTGCAATTTCAACTTATAAATGATATACATATTTCATTTCAGGCTACAAGTTATATGAAAGTCAATTCTAAGTGAAACTGAAATTTATTTCTTATATGATTAAGAGGTAGATAGTAATTTTTAGAACCGCATTACCTAGAACTGCAGGTATGTCCAAAGAAAACAAATGTCTACAGACACCCTGATGCTGGTGGTATATTGTATGGTTGATTCGGTCAAGATAACTTCAAATCGGCTTTTAACTATTCTATAAACTTGAAACAAGATAGCGCATCGGCGCTATACTAATAAAATAAAGAATTACAACTTAGTTACAATATATTGGGCAATGTTAAATTGGCGCAACAGTAGCAGTTGCTATCAATCTTATTTCAAGTTATCTTAACCGTACGTTAAGAGTACACGTACACCTAGTAGGGCTTACTTATCCATATTCGGGCTTATACTACGTACAACAAGTAGTTAACTACTTTAGACACGTATATTTCAGTCTTGGTAGTTTTATCACGGATGCACGTTTTAACTAAACGTCCTAGTTTAAAGTATTTTCGTACTGCACCGTAATTAAAGCATTTTGTAGGAATAGATCCGGACACAGGCACGCTCGCTCAGAAGTGTACGTCTCTGACGTCGGTGGGGGTAGCGGCGTTACTGTGCACCTTGTCCTGATTGGGAGGGGGGGTCCACCCCGCCGCCTCCTTGCGCTGACCGTTTGGGTCGGAGAAGCCGCGCTCCTCGATCATGTTGTTGACCATCTGCTCGATTTGCTCAAGGCATGTTTGGAGACAGTCCTGCAAAAAAGTCAAAAAATTAATATCCCATGTCAAAATTTACATGGTAGTAAAACAACATTTTAGGACATGGATCTGAGTTAAACAAAGTGGCAGTCAATCAGTGTGTATTGAAGAATAAGTCTTTGATAGGTGATAATTGCAATACTAACATTAATAAAAAAAAGTAACGTACCAAGTCGATGCGCGTGAGTTCGTGCAACCGCTGCAACTGGCCATCCAAACCGAGCCCGCGCAGCGCAGCGGCCACAGAGCATGCCGCGAGGGCGCTCGCCGATTGCAGCGTAAATGTAAAATCTGTGAAAGAAATTAACAATTAATTTCGAGTTACCCAAGTCAAGAGAACGGCAAAACTTGTTTTGCCTGTGCTTAGCACAGGTACAATATTACAGACTTCTTAAATGTAGACAATTAAACATAAGCATGTAAATGATTCTGCCAGGACTGCGCATTTCATAGAAAAGTATAAAAACATGTAGATTTCGGTACCCTAAATTCAGGGGCGTAGCTACCGCTGTATATGCCGTATCAATTATACGTGGCCCCCGGGCCATGGTGCGCAAGCAAAAATTTTTTCAAAATTAAAACTGATAAAAAATTACCTAAGAACTTCGATGGGACATGAACGCCTGTCAGACCTATCACTATTGTCCATAGAGGTAGAAACTTTATAAAAACTAAAGTCATCATCAGCTATAAATTATTTAATAAATCAGTTTGCCCTGAATAAATATTTCTTTTAAATTTTATGCAAACATTTTCTTTTCTTTTGTGGAAAATCTTTACCCTTCATAAGGGCCCCCAAACAAATTTTTATACGGGGCCTCGCCAAGGCACGCTACGCCACTGCCCAAATTCCTAGTTTTTAGATGACGCATTCAGGATCAAGATACTACCTACAGGTCATGAAATTCGACTTAAAATATATCATCATCAGCCACATGGACTCCACTTCACCTTATATTAGTCATGTTATTATAATTAGTCCGGTTGATCATAGAGTAAATTGGATCACTTGGCCGTTTAATTATTCACTTATAAATATAAACTAGGATTAGCTATATCTAACTAGCGTGAATTTATAAATATTGTTATAGGTAACTCCGACTCGTTATAACCTAGATAATACGAGTACATAGACACGTTAGGTACTTCGGTATAGGGACCTAAAGTACCGAAACACATATCGATACTATCTTTCTATGTTGTGTTGTATTTATAAGAGAGAGGAAATGTTCCTTTCTCCGTCGATCCCCGGTTCGTCTCTGAAGTTTAGTGATCGTCAAAGGAGCCGGCAGCCGCCCTCGCGACCGCATTCCAGCCTCTGCGAGCCTGCGCCTGCGCAAGCTCGATTTACTCGAATATTTCTCACGGGCTTACTTTGGCGAAACCATTATATACGTAGGCTGCCCGATACGCCATGCACTAATTTGGACTTGAATTTCTCATTTATTCAAGAAAAACTCTTGAAATCTTTAATTGTGTTGGAATGACGAAAGAACACTGTTTTAATGAGGACATTTAAGTAAATGTGTGTGTGTGATATGAACCCACTGAAAGATATGTTTATCATAACCATAACTGTATTGCTTTTATGGTTCTGGAAACAAATCCAGGAAAAAAATCCAAGAATGGTGACTATTTTTGCAAACTGAGACAAA
Organism: Acrobasis repandana; assembly: GCA_963576875.1. Taxonomy (NCBI): domain Eukaryota; kingdom Metazoa; phylum Arthropoda; class Insecta; order Lepidoptera; family Pyralidae; genus Acrobasis; species Acrobasis repandana. The sequence goes on from OY756218.1 coordinate 8,589,628, forward strand.
AACAGTTATTTAAATTGAACCGATAATAATTTAGCAGGAAAACTTACTTGCTCGGCCTTGGATTCATTAATAATAAAACTAACCAAAAATTGCAACTTTGTATTAGAATGATTAAAACTGTATTAAGTATTAATAAACGTATGCATGCAAGTAGGTGAAAATATGTTCCCACGCTTCGACGCGAATGGAGGATAAGACAGTGCGCGAAACCGCAGCCACTCTGCAGACATGAGGACGCACACAAAACGAACCAAGCCTTCAAGGGCCCTCCATTCATCATTAAGTAGATCCCATTATACCGACCAACGTATGGATATCGAACACGCTTTCAGCTCATTTAAAATATATTTTTTTTAATTCTCATGTCGGCATTCCCGAGATAAAGAGAAACGGGCAGCGGGAACGAAAAACGAAGGCGACAAGCCAACGAGAGCGGCCGTTCACTAGAAGCATTTACATAATCTGATGTTAATCAAACAGAACAGCCCAGGTCTGGCCTCGCTGGAGAATTGCTGGCCTGGTGTACACAGAACGACTAAGTTTCTAGAATAAAAAACATATCTATTGGGATCAATCTATATAGGTACCCACAGGTAGGAATCAAAACAAGAGAACGACTGACTTGTCCAGTCCAGTGTTAAAGTTGTATTTCCCAAACCTACTTTGATTAGTTCAAGATATAATCTTAGCTAACTATAAGCAGGACACACACGCAGCGGATGGGATGCCTAAGGAACCTTATTAGTCGCAACGTGACCAGCTCTTTACGATACAATTTAGACGGAACACGACGTGGCTTTCCAGAGGAAGTAGCCAGGAACACATTATAATCGTCTCTTTTAATGACTAACTTATTGTGTGGTTATTAATATATATCTCATCACGCTCTAGTTAGAGCATCAGACGCGTATCTATACTAATATTATGAAGCGGAAGAGTTTGTTTGTTTGTTTGTTTAAATGCGCTAATCTCAGGAACTAATGGTCCGATTTGAAAAATTCTTTTTTTGTTGGGTAGACCATTTATACAGGAAGGCTTTGGGCTATATAACATTACGTTCCGACAACCATGCGAACGAAGTCGCGGGCACACCTAGTCTTGAATAAACGTCGGTAACGAAACATGAAGATTGCTTTAAGGATTTATTCGCAAAAGGTGGCGAGGAATAAATGGTATAGATCAGGGAAACCGCAATAGGGCTTCGCGCTCATCAGCGGTGACATAATCATCGTACTGCCCTTGAACATGGGCAAGTAGATGTGGTAACAGACGTGCGGTGCGGGCGGCGGCGCTATTCGCGAGGTGAACGGTCGGGCGAGGCCGCGCCGCGGAGCCGCCGCATTCGCCGCAACAACACCCGGCCGGCCCCACTGCGGCGCTGCTGCTGACTCTGGGCTATCTACGCCACCATAATGCTTTACATGTGATAACTCTGGACGATGCTCAAAGACCCGCCGCCCCGTCTCAGCCTGACTCAATAAAAACACTTGCTCTGGAATCTCGCTTTCAATATGTAGATTGTAAGTAGGTAGGTACCTTATTCATCACAACTGAAAAGAACGACCGATACCATACAACTTTATTTTAAAAGCTTGGCCATATAATTTATCTCCATCGGTGGAACTGTGCGAAACATGTCAGCTTTAAAATAACCCATTACAAATTTAATATCCCAGCCAGTTATGATTAGAGTAGAGTAAATTTTGCCATTCAAATAATGATACATAATGCGGGCTCACTCGATACCGCGAATGTTCCTCTTCTACGGTTTCGCGTAATAATAATGTTCATGACGATACAGTTTGTAGGTATGTTTTTCAAAATACATATTAAAAAAAATATCTATACACTAAAATTAAATCAAATTAGAGAATCACGTGATGTACAAATTGTACCTAATTTGTACGTACCTACAAGCTATTTAATGAAAATTGCATTAGTTACCTATTTGGCTAACAAGTGAGATGATATGTTTGGAACTGAAATAAGAGCTGGAGCGTGAACTTGTACAAAAAAACAACACGACAGCGGCGGCGAACAACAAAAACCGTTGCACAAAAACATATGATCCCATGAGGGTAGCGGGGGGAGCCGCGGCGGCGCGCGGGGCGGGGAGTCCCGAGGCGTGCTGGAATGCGCTCCGGCGAGCCGCGTGGGAGGCGCCGCCGCCAGGACACACACAGCCCTCGCTCTACCCTCACTGTAAACAAACCTATTCGCGTCTCGCACTCGCAGCCTCCTCAACTTTTACTTTTGATGTGATTTCTTGAAATTCCCTATTAGGCTTTTTCCAAGCAACAATATTTTTTTAGAAACTGACTGACGTGAAACACTCCTACAAATCTGCAGGCTCATTGCATCATCTATCAGCGACCGTTCATACATCTCAATTCAATCAGAAGATTGACCCTGCTGTTATCTCGTTAACTACATTCAAAATTGTAAGACCGTTTTTCATTCTGAGTTTTCATGTCAGACAATTTAAATAATAACGATAGCAGACATTGAATTCCTAATAGTGCAGACTAGTTTTTCCATAAGAGTCTTGATTCGTGTGAAACACCAGCAGAAGGTTCAGTGACATGTGACGAGAAAAGCAAGCGGGCGTCTCCGCATTGTCGTGACGTGACGTACCTACTATCAAGATGCTAATTACCGTCTGCCACAGCAAACAAGGCCTTGCTAACTGGTGATTTCAATTTTTTTTAACCTAAGACTAAACAAAATTTAGGTAGGTAGAATGTGAATCACATACACACAGATTTGTGATCAGTACAGCTGATTTTTATACAAATTAGGTATAATGAAAATAGGAACCTTGAAGTTAGATTATATGTCTGTACAAGTTTAAATAAGTTTAATTAGGTTAAGTAAAATTGTAAACTATTATTATTATTTTGGTAAATTACTAAAAATAAGATAATGTTAAAAATTAAAGGGAGTAGTCAAACAAAAAAAAAAGATTTCATATGGCTGATGGATGATGGTAATATGATTTTTGGCGACAAAATTTTTAATGAAGTTCTTAAGGTCCACAAGTCAGTAGGCCTTGCCATATTGCGGAAACAATTTGGAAGTAGATAGTATGGCATCGATCCCCCATAACACAGATTAGAAAATATTCGTTAGCGACATCATTTCTGGTCTACTAACTTTACAAAATTTAACGACTTACCTCTAGCTGCAAGGGCGATGAAGACCTGCGCGTGCCTCTGCACCATGTCGGTGTCGACGAGGCCCCGCAGCGGCAGCCGCGTCAGCAGCAGAGGCAGGAAGTCGTGCGCCGTCACGCCCGCCACGTCCCACTTCAGCTTCGACAGCACCAGCAGCTCCCAATGCTGTAACAAACATTGTATTGTCATATAGATTGCTTTTTCTTCACCAGCCTTCATCAGTCCACAGCAGGACCTCAAAGGCCTCTCCAATTAAAGGGATGATTTTACTATAATCACCACACGGGGCAGGCGGGTCGGTGCTCAGAGGTGACTCATATATATTGCTTTTATCAATCACTCCTAAAACCAGAACGAATTAAAGGTTTAATGCCTTGTGCCTAATCTGCCGACATACTTCAGCTTTCCAATTGGATTACACAACTTAATTAAGTTTGACAGATCCAAGACAATGACTGGTAAAGTTGGTTAAATGAAATGTCCCAAATAGCAGAATGAATCAAATTGAACTGTTGTGGCAACTGAGCCCTGATAGAAACTCGTTTGTTTTCAAATAATAAAGTACTAGGTAGATGGTAAATTCAATAATAGTAGACTTGATATTTCGCCAGAGCTCCCGGAATGCCGAGTACATAGGTAATCCCCGGTACATACATACATTGTTGTCGTTCGGTGAATACTGTGCAGTCTATTCATAAACTGACCAACTTACTAAAATGTAGAACGTGTCCAGTTGCCATTAAACGGTTGTTTCTTCAGTAGGAACTAGGAACGTTCAATAGCTGCTATGCCAAATAACAAATTACTCTTCCCGATAATATACAATAGAGCCTGGAGTTACAAAGTGCATCTATTGTAACGTCAGTTGTTGGAAAAGATGTAAATAACGTTAAATAAAGTTAAATTAATGCATTTAGTGTTGAATGATATTTGAGTTTCTGGATGGAATTATATTAATATAGAGTTCAAATCGTTTATCTTATCGCGGGGTTTTTGTTGACAACTGTAAAGCTGACCTAGATTAAAAATTAATAACGTTTAGGAGAAAATCATAATGCCGACTGATATCTTGACGGTTAATTTAATAAATAACTTGATTGTTCGGCAAAACATTCATACTCGAGCGATCCACGTCCGTTGACAGATAATACTCCATGTTTACTTAACTCAATCGGCGGGGTCGGGCGCGGGCGCGCTACTCTGTCTATTCTCTACCATTCAATTTCATATCTCAGTTGCTAAGAGTTAGAGTTCGCTGTTGTATGACAAGAGGACGTATTTAGGGCCTGTTGGTTTTCAACACGCTGCTTGTGAATGAATGAAGTCTCATCACTGGAAGACGAAATCAGTCACTGAGCGAGTGTCAGTATGAGGAATACCATCGTAGCATCAACACAGATGCATTAAGATTCATAAAACTTTACGGATTGTTTAGATAGAATACTGGCGATACAAAGCTAGAATATTATTACGCCGAGGGCGGTAGTTTGCAAGTGAAGACTGTAGAATAGAATATAAATAAAAAGGCAGTGGAGGCAGGTAACGATGTGGCGGTATGCGGGTCGACCGCGAAATGGAAAGATTCGGTGTTTCGTAGAAGTGGTGAGGCGACCGGTTGAAAAGCTCTTCGGAAACAATGCGCTCATAAAGCATTCACCGCAGATGCCGCTGCACGCGATGCCAGACGGATATATCTACACTTATCTGCTAGCTTGTTATTTATTGAGCGTGTTCCTTTCTTATATGACATCATGAATTCTCTTACAGCCATAATCAGCTGTAGTATAATATAAGTGAGCGTTGGAAACATGCGTGGGTGTGTATGTATAGAACTTGAGACGGATGGAATGCAGCTCGTAAAATTCCAGGCGGGTGTTCATTAGAAGAGGTCGGGTGGGCCGCGCTGCAGCAGTTACCGAGCCGCGCGTTACAGCCAATAAAGCGAGCTATGCAAACAGCCTCGGTGCCCGGTGCCCGTGCCTGAATACGCTCACTGAATTCCTCGCTCGGTTCCCATGCTTTATCCAATTTCAACGAAAGGTGCGACTGCGTCGCTGTTAGAATCAAACAATAAGCTCGGTGTCGCGTGGCCGCTGCCTTCCTGAGACAAAACAACCGTGGAATATTCCAGAATACCACATGCCGGACTAAATACTTACGAGAATAAACATTGAGATTTGCTTTCTAGTTAGACTGAACTCTATGGTACAAAAACGGCAGTTTTTACTGCGCGCAATTACAAATAAATGTAGTACGTTACATGCTAGCTCGTTACTATGATAGTTATCAGTCGGAAACCTAGCAAGTAAGCGTTGAATACTTAAGTTACCACAGCGAAAACGTGTTAGGCATGTAAAATAACGCAAGAGTTACGTAAGACGTTATCATCAGCGAATTCCTGTAAAGCGATGACGTCTCCAACGTTAACAAATTGCAGAGCGACATATTACATTTGTTGAAGTGCAATGTCTTTGTTTAATTGTGATCAAGGTTATTGTATTGAAGGGCAGCAGGCAGCGAACAGACAGACAATGGACGACCGAGAAGTTGCCAAGCCGCGTTCCACGCCGCGATTCTCCTAACCACAAAATTTTCATTTTTTCTTCCCTCGCGGCCGCTGCGCGCTGCCCGCATAGGGCGAGTTGTCCGACTGGTACCAGTTGGAATTTTATTGCCATCGTTGGTACTTTGCGACGCGAATCTTTCAATTATTGCAACGTTCAAGATATTGATGATGTGATCAGACGATTTGAGACGATACATTAAATAATGAATGCTTAAAAAACCCTATAAAGATATTCATCATTATAGGTATTCATCATTTCAATGTTACGTAGGTAGGAACATACGAGTACTGAAAAAGTTAATAAGCTTAGGCATCTACTTTTGTTACATTGCATACAAATGTAATAATAATAGATGTTGTATGAACTTATTATCTGGTTTTTAATGTTTATTTTTATTTTATTTTATTTACTAAGGTACAATCACAGATAACAGAACTACTTCATTTATAGTACTTATATCTAAGACCAATATTATTCTGAAATCCTACAAAAGACTGTGCACGACACTACAGAGAATATTAATACATGCAAGCAAATAAACAATCAATCAAACATGAATCAATAAATATAACTGCTAATTATGTTGATAAACAGAATATTTAAATTTTGACAATTTATCAGCAAATAAATCTAGTTGGACATTAGTGCTCATGTTGCCTCTTTATCCTCTTAGAATAATAATATAATATTTGTGATATAAAAAATCAGTAAGGCAAGGGTTATTTCATTTTATGACATTCCTATCTTCAAGTAGGTAACCGAAGATAAACTGATAGCATATGTATTTATATAAGACCTTTTCAGCAATGTAAGATGGTTTTAGCGTTAAGTTTGAGTCGTATATAGGTAAAGTCCCAGGAAAGTTTTGTACTCCTGCGCCGGAAACAAGGGGCCGCGGCGTGAGATCGGCAAACATCGGCGTCGCTCGTGCTAATATGCTCATTCCTCATATTCTAAACAATAGAATTCATTTCCTTTACTGATACTGTATGACTAGCTAAGCTTTTGCTTATACAATGGCGACTTTATTCGTTGCGTATATTGTGATACTACATAGCATAGGTAGGTATGATGAATAACAATGTAATATTGACATTAAATATTAATTACCTACTCTACATATATGTGTATATGAAAACGTTTTTGGAATATGTTGTTCTTAACCTCTACATTAATGTGCGGTCAAATTTGCCTCACCACAAAAAATGTTTTTTCAGCTGCTGTCTTGGAGCCGTAGAGGTAGGATTGTTTGTACCTATCTTTGAGCCGTACACGTACCTAGTATAGCAAATAGAAATTTCAAATCTAGCGTTTGTTTAAACCTATCCTAAGATTGGTTCTAGTCCACCATTTGGGTTGCAGAGGTCAGACGTCAGTCGCTCTGTAGAAACCAGTAACCTTGTCAAATCACCTAGGTTAGGTAGCTGACCCCGGGCTCTGAAGCGTACCTAACCGCTGAGGATGCAACCGGGATTACGCTTTGATGATGATGATGACTAGAATAGAAGTGTAAAAATACTTCGTAAGCTCTGTTTTCTGGTTTTAAAACCTACCTAAGAACCACGGACGATTCAGCCTACTAAGAACAGTTGTTACATTGTTTGTTACACACAGAAAGCAACCTAATCGATTTTCACGGAACTAATGGTGGTACCGGTAGCGAGTAGGTACCTATTTAACAACCTTACATTTATCGGCGACGACCGACAAAGATAAAAACGGGAACGGTACCTAGCACGCGCACTGCTTGCGCCAGTGCTTTGCGCTGGGCAATAAAATTGTAATCATAGTGTTCCATTCTCAACACGATGCCGACACTGCCACACAAATATGGCTGTGCTATGTTACAAAAGGTGATAATAATATTTTAACGACTATGAAATTCGAGTAATTCGGAAAGAACATCCGTTTATTAAATATAAGAGTAGATGCATATTGAATTTTCTCTTTTGACAAACTGGCACCGCGGGTCGTAAACTTATGCTTCAATTATAATAAACGTTTACGTTGGTGGTGTGGATGTGAGAACGCGTGGTTTTATGGTCGGGCGGCGAGGCGACCGCGGGAACCCAATATTAAACTCTGCTCGGTCGCGGATGCCAGAGCTCTTTTTGCTCGAGGCTGCGCCTGCGCCGCGCCAACCAGACGGCCTGTTCAATCAAACCAATCATTCACTCGTCTCCTACTTCTATACTATACTTGTTTACGTGCGAACCATTGAGTATTTGTGAAAGGGTCGAAAAACCTACCAGGACCTGTTAATTACTGCTTCAACGTCTACAACTGAAAATATACTCGTATAATGCAGCAACCACTTTATACTGAAAATGCACGTTAACAATTAATTGCTCACATGCAGCAAGTTGTTACAACATAAATCATAGAATATAATATTCTTAGAAACGAGCAAAAACTCGATAGATTATTTTAGTCCGGCTTGCGGCGGAAGTTTGTTGCACATGGTTGGTTGATGCTGAGCATTATCATTATTACAAACATTATTCCGGAATGCAGCCAGTGTGACGTGCCGTTATTGGACACTTGCTTATACTTCGTGGGCCGTTTAAATTCATTGAGAAAAATAGAAAATGCCAATTTTCAGCTAACAAATAAAGAAAAGGCCTCAAATAAAGCAGTCTACGAAATCTCGTAGATCCACTACGGAAGTGCTACGAAGCTGCTACGAACATCCATTCCGTGCCAATAAGGTTATTTTCCTTATGAATTCTTGTATTTTTATAGAATTAGGATATTTTTATATAATAAGTATCACTGGCATAAATCGAATATTACATTTAATTATGATTTTAATTACTAAAAAGTTAAAAAAAAATTGAACGCCTGTCTTAAATCTCGTAGTAAGTAGTAATTGTGACGTTCCACGGGTAAATGTACCTTATGGACGCACTTACGACATGGTGTTCATTCAAGCTAAGTTAATTTTACGAATGGTTTTTCTTAACGTCTTAAGCGCCAGCGTCCATAAGGTACCTTTACCCGTGGAATGTCACAATTGTAATTATATTATGTAAAATGAGATGTTATATTGCCTAGTAGTAACAATAACATGCCCTTTAAAAACGATTTATTGATAGGTACCACAAAATATATTCATAGCCATGGGCCACAAGGCCACAACACACTAAAAAAGGAATGGTACCTACATGATGCCTCGAACGGCTCAGATAGAGCATACTCATATAAAAAGAGTATGTAAACGTGAACATACGCTCACGACCGCCACTTAGAATCTCCAAACGCTATAAATAGCTAAATCGAATGTGCGATATCATTTATTGGCGAAGATGAAGAGGCGATTGACGGGGCGTGAGAAAAAATAAACGGCGGTGTTTCGAGTGTAATTGGTCTGATTAAAACGCGGGCCTCGTTCGGTTGTTCCGAGAAGCGGTTCGTTAGGGGACACTGTCCGCGCAGGGTAGGCCTCAGACCAGCCTACCGCATTCCTCGCTGCCCAGTGCCAAACAAGCTATACAAATTTCGTATAAATAATCATAAGTTATTGAACTTCCTCGACTGATCCAATTATCCCTTTATATCGATAACAGAATATTTAATAACCGTAGCGTATTTAATTAAGTTGCACTGCAATGCATTGTAGGTAAGAACAGGTCGTAATTTATGCGCGAAGATGTGGCGTGCACTTATTATCTACGGGACAAGGCGTCGCACGGGGCCCCGGCGGGTGGCCGCCCGGCCGCCGCGCCCGAAATGCATCCAACAGCCGACTAACATACGTGTACACATGCAAATTATAACAAACGAATTTTCACGGCTTCACGGCAACTCTTTCGAACTGCCAGCACTTAATGTATTCTATGCTGCCAGACTATTAATATCTTAATGATGCAAATTAACAGGATAAAGAAACAGGAATGGGAATTGATATTTTTTTTTTTGGAAAGCGTTATTTCGAAATCCATTTCGAGATACAGAGTTAATGAACAGTTGTAGGTAATTTTTTCGCCAAAATAAAATCATTGTTTTGGATATTTCTACTAACAAACGTATGACCATTGTTTGACCTTACTCAGAGTCAGAGGCTGTATCGGTTATAGCTATTGAGTCCTTTCATTAAAAAATACGCGTCGCCTTTATGGTACCTATTATCTGTCACAGTCAAAAAGTCAAATGTCACCGTTTCCACCAATCATAAACTAAGAAAATAAATTTTCGCCTGAGGTTTTCGCCAATTGTGGGCAACGTGATTGATAAAGATAATTTTGACCATCGCTTCACAACTAGCGGGTTAATTTTAAATATGTATTGGGCTTGGCCGTTTGTGTTGATAACTAATTTGTAATTTACAAGACGTCGATCTGATTTTTGTAATAATTCATAAAAATTGAATTAGGCCGGAATATGACGAAGTATTTAAATTGGTTTCTTGAAATAAGCTATAGCTTATTATATATAAAAATATATAATATATTATATAATATATTTATATAATATATTATATAATATATTTTTATATATAAAAATTAAAATTAGGGGTTAAAAAAAAATTACAATCCCCATTTACAGACAGTACTATTAGCAGGTAGGTACTAGTACGCTAAGTATGTATATAGTTTTAAAGATAAGTTAGGTCACCATAATTATTTCTACTGATGCAAAAGCAAAACTCGGTTTGCACTTTGTTAATTTTTCTATGCCCATGTCGCCGGAACCCATATCCTACGAGTATGTTGTCCCTGGATTCTCTCTAATATGGTTGAGTTCAGCGATGGCCGATGGCTGATCCATGCGTCAACTCGTGAACGGGTGCCGCCAGCAGGGACTGGTCAGCTTGGCTCTGTTTTCTTAAGACAACTCAGTGTTACTAATTTCTGTAAATTGGATTTGGCACTCGTTCGCAAGCTTTACATGTTATATTGTGATAACATTGTATTAGGCATAAATGGCATAATATCCTTGTAAACTGACAAAGCCCTTCTGGCGCGTAGGCGACCAATACTGTGCAAATGAGTTTCTTTCGGCGTTTCTTCTCAGCAGTGGTCGTTGCGAAACGCTAGTATCGGTAGCTTTTAAAAAAAAAAATTATAATTATAAATAAACATTACACATAGGTAATGTACACTAACATTACTGACGTGTAAAAGTTCCTGCGAAGGCCTAATTACTGAGTAAATATTTGATTCTTTGTTAATACCTTTTTACCTCAGAATAGAGATCATTCATCTATTCTGCCGTGTGGTTCCTGGCAGAGTAGAATAGGACCATTCCAAGTCTTTCAGTGAATGTCTTAGAAGGCGACTTAGGAAACACAAGCTAAACAAAGCTTATAAACATCAGAGTGAGACCTCTTCAACCCGTCTGGCCAGCGCGTGGAGAGTGTAGGCCAAGTCCTCTGACTACTCAGGCTAATATATGGCTCTAGTAGTACAGAGAGGGTCGGGCTCCTGCACCTGACGATGATGATGATCTATTCTGAGCTTTTTACATATCTAATATTCGCCGATTCACCGACAGTAGGTAGGTATTCGATAATTTCGATGATTTTATCAAGCATCAACATTATTGAGATAATAGTTACAACGTAGGGTGCCTAATTTATATGCTTACATTTGTTGATATAAATATACTTAGTTGTGAACAATTTATTAGATGATTTTGAACTACACAGCATTTCTATCGGAGGGTGACATTGAATAGCAATCGCGATGTTGGAATAAACCAACGCTAGCGAGTCGCACGGGAAACTGATTTAAGTATCTATGCCTTATACCCCACATAGATCTTATTTTATAGGAATGATTAATGTGCTGTCATAAATCTGAAATTCCACCGTCTCACGGATGTTCAGCTGCGAATGATTTAGAAATCAGGTGAGACAACGATAGGAAAGCGCTAAAGTGCAGCGCAGAATCATTGGCCGTGCGCAATGCAAAAAGCGGCTGCAAGAAACCACATGATTAAAGAAACCAGCTGTTTCCGCGACGAAGAAAGTTCATTAAATCGTCTCGTTATCAAACGAAATTCAGCAGAGCATGTGGATGGCGTGCAGCCGCGATCAGCAACTAGCAAGTCCGCCATAGACTTGAGATCAACTAGGCATAAGAGTTATCGAACCCCATGGTCCAACCGCAGTAATGTTTGTTAAAACCCAAATAGGTAGGTACTCGTACTGTGTCTTAAAGCCTATGGTGGGATTGGTGATTACTGATAATGAAATAAGTAAATAAAACTAACTTACACAAAGATCTGCCAGAGTGATGCTGTTCGCCGTATAAAAGATGAGGAGGTCTGCTCGAAGACATCGCGAACCGGTCTCTCGTAACTTGGAGGCTAGCAGTAAGCATGTGGTGCCAAGTAGTTGCACTTGGCTCTTGCCCACTCTGCAGACGCTAAGGAACCGGTCCAGATACGATATCGCCAGGGGAAAAACTTCCTCTTGGCAATTTTGGTCTTCGCACACCTGTAAGAAAAAAACTTGGTTAAAATTCGAATTGAAAGATCAAAAAACAAATGGACGTTGAAAAGTAAGAAACTTGTTGCCGCCGCACCCAGGGCAAGCTAAGTTTATCGTCCGGAATTCCCGATAACCTATAAATAAAATTATTGCGATAATACAACGCATTGCTTTCCTGCAGTTGCTTTTCTTATCAGCAGGAATGGTAAACTTACGTTAGTACCCTGGCGGGTCTATTCTAACTGGAACTACTTTGTTAGTTACTAGCGATTTGTTTGACTTTCCGCACAGAAAATAAGGCAAAACGCCTGACCTGTCTTCTCCGTTTCGACTAAACGATTTTCTGACTTATAATTCCATGGGCAGTAAGCAGTAACAAACCAAAGGAAAGGTTACTTATTATTATCCAACATAGGTACATATCGGTCTTAGAATATAGTATGATATATTCTAAGATATCGGTATATGTAGGAAATATTATTTTTCTTGATACCTATAAGCCCGTGTACCTACATTTTCCTGTTTGTTTCATTCATCACATTCATCCAAGAGGAATAAGGCACCCAATATTATTAATTACTTTGGTTTGGCAAGTTGGCAGATAAGTACAGGACCTACTCTTGGTCCATAATATATAGGTACCTATGTAACTGCCTATACACATCCTGCCAAACCTACATTCTGTAAAACACGTGTACACGTGTTGTCTGGCTAAATCAGCCTTGTTTTCAAATTAGCGAGTAGGTAAGTACCTACCTATGCGTAAACTGAAAGTAACACTTGTCTCTGCTTAGTAACTAAGTAGGTACCTACTTAGTCGCACACAAATGATTAGTGAGAAAATAAGTAAAGTCTGCCATCTCTATGTCCATTACAGTACAGTCCTGCTGTCAATGAAAATAAGAAGGGGATGACAGGCACATGGTACCTATCTGGTCGTATGTCCGGAAAGAAGGGAATGATGACAGGCACTATTATGGTACTTATCTGGTTGTATGTCCGGAAAGCCTGGAAAAGCGAAAGCAAATGACACTAGGGTAATGAAATTAATGAGTGGAGAGTGTCATGTCATGAGAGACGATCCGGCGTGTTAGATAGATAGGCCCCGTGCAATCCGTGCATAGTTTCGCACGGTCCGCGGGGCGCGGCGTGCAAAGTAACGCGAGTCGCGGATGCGCTCATATCGCAGCTCTGAGAAAACATGTAGGTACCCTTGTTTACCCACTTCTTTATAGAAGTCAGCTGGTCTCACGCTCTTGAGCTCGCTGTCAGCTGATTAACGGATATAAGCTACGATTCTCATGCAACAATAGAATTGAGTTGGATTGGAAACGAAATTATGTTTTGTATGTGAGACTTCCTATCTTTTCTCCTACCTCGGTACTTTATTCTGAGCTCGGTACATAGGTACCAATATCGAACATTAATTTTATTACGATGTGAAAATCACTGGCTTTTTGTTGCTGTGTAGCTATTATTATGTGGTACGGTACGGTGACGATATGGAAATACCTACCTACCTACCAATTTAGGTACCTATACATACTTAATGTTGGTTAACAAATAAACATGAATCGTCGACTAACGGAAATCCGGTATAGTTTGGTTTAAAATTCCAACCCTACATGAATAATGAAGCTTAAATATTGGTATCTAGGTACCTACCTGTCACATTCGAATCAGTACCTACCTATCTAGCTATCTAGATAAATTGTAGTGATAAATAAGTAGGTACCTACCTACCTAGGTAAGTTCTTATAGGTAGGTACCTAACTACCTACGGTAATCTTATTAGAATCAAAAGATTAGTGGGTAGGACCTACCTAGACAAAAGGTAGATAGGTAACTACTCAAACTTCTAGATGTGCGCAGCAGACAGACGAAGGTGCAAGCTACGAAGTCATTGACCTTACAGACGCTGAGTTTCGTTTCGGTCTGCTTGTGCTGAAATGTGGTATGCGACTGGTTTGGTGTATCCACGAGGTGACGGCGAAGCGAAGTAGGAACGCATGCACTGTAGATGGCTACCAGTCTACAGTACAGTCATCTACTCGCGGGATGACGTCAGCCCGCGTCGCCGGCGCGCATTTTGTGCCGGCCGGCTCCACGTGGCCCCGTCGCATCTCACAGCTGATTATTATCTACGTAGATAACTACATACATATCCTCTATTATCGCTACGTACTTACTAAGTCATGCAACCAATCAAATAGGTTTATAATAAATAAAGAATCCGGCTGCTTCGCGTTTTATGTAAGCCCAGTAAGCCAAAATAGGTCCCTACCTAACCTACCTACACCTACAGTACACGTTTAAATGAGTTTGAACCTGAGGTTTGAACGTATTATAGAAACATAAAAATAATAATATGACGTGGTAAATATCATGCATTGTTAATTCGTATGAAGCGGTATCTATTAGTACTAGTAGTAAAGATAATGCGCGTCCGGCCGGCGTCAGCTGTGTGTCAAAATCAGCTGATTATTCAAATAGAACGAGCGAGTCACATCGGTCGGCGAACCCCGCGCCCGCGCCCGCGGGGCTCCTCGCTCCCTGTCGCTGCACGCTCACCACTGCGGCGGAGCTTAGCAATCTCAACTAGAACTTATGATAACGATCTACCTACGTCCTGTCAGCATGAATACGTTTCATCATTACCTGTTAACAATTTAATCACTACAATATTACACTATTCTTATAAGATCCCAATAGGCCGGAATTTATGTATTCGTAATCAGCTGATCATGTAAACAATGCCGTACGAGTGGCTAAGCTCCAACACACTTACCAGAGCTATGATGACACTGTTGAGGCACACGGGTTCAACACTAAGCACAATCGACTGCTAAAATCGATGGTTGGAGTCTAGATCATGAATGAGGGTTTGGTCCGGTACGTCACTAATGGTTTCCAAGAGCGTGCAGTGGCTAGGGCATACAGGGGCCACTGGTGCTGCTTGGAACTAGGCGAGTACCTACACGTGGCCGGAAAATGCGACAAAATGGCGAACGTTAGGGTCGCGCGGGTGGAGCGGCGGAGTGGGTGCGGCGGTCGCGACGGCATGCGGCGCGGGTGCGCTCACCTCTAGCATCCACTCGGCGACCAGGCGCCGCATGTGGGGCGTGATCTCCTGCTGCACGGCGTCGAAGTAGTTGGCGGTGACGGCATAGCGCTCCTCGGTGCGCAGCAGGTTGTCAAGCACGCGCCGCCGCAGAAGCACGGGGTCGCGCGCGGCCGCCGGCGCCGGCGCCGCTTGCGACGTGCCCTCGCTGCTGCTGCTGCTCACACGCTCCGCACATAGGAGCTCCATGTCACACCGCACTGCGGCTTATTGACGGTTCGCTTCGCAGTGTCGTGCGCGTTAACAGCTGATCGTGCACGAGCGAGCGATGTAAGGCTAGGCAACGTTTTGATGCGACAACGGCGAGAGACCGAGTCGCAGTGAGCGGCTGAGCGGCCAGTGTGCGCCGGCCGCCGAACATATGATCGGCGGGGAGCGGAGGGGCGCGCGGGGAGGCGGGGCTGGTGAGGCCCGCACGCAGGTTTCTCCCGATTCGATGCTCAAATAATAATACATAACACTTACTCGCTCACGCTTCGCTATATCCTTCCCTTTCTACTTAGGTACAAAATACAATACAGAATCAGAATCCCACAGAATTCTGTACGTAAAAAAACATGAAGATCAGTCCCTACCCTACCTAACCATATCTACCCCGGTACCACCCACTAATAAGCCCACTACCACCTTGTCTTTCGTAAATTAGGTAGATATCTATGTACTAACGTACTAATATGCTGACATAGTAGGTACCTACCTAGGTAGGATATCTATGTTTAGATTTAATAGACTAAAAAAAAAGTTTTACCTTTTTACCTAGGTAGGTACCTAGATAAAATAATATGGGCAGGTGATAGAGCGATATGTCTAAAGCTAAGATCATTTTAAAGGTAACCTACTAGGCGAGGTGGGTTCACAATTTGCAATACTGTGCGTGTTTATGAAAAATCACTGTTATTAAAGTACCTACTACAGTTAATACCTCAAAAAATTTACATAAAAATCTTTAGGATTTTCTACAGACACACATAATAGCCAAAACACGGTTGAACATTTTTGGCTCGATAGAAAAAAATCACAAACATACCTCTAAAACCTTTATAATACAATCACCTTTTTATATGGAAATTATACAAAAAAATGTATTATCTAAATATCTAGTCGCTTTGGCTACAAAAGAATTATAAATATAATCCAAAAAAAATAATAAGTAAAACAGTGAAATATTCGTCAAGGGCCCGGAGCCGTGCTCGACGATATTTCGCAGTTTTTTTTATATTATATTATATTTATAATTTTTTTTGTAGCCATTACGATTAGATATTTAGATAATATATTTTTTGGTATAATTTTCATATAAAAAGGTGATTGTATAAAATAGTAATATGTATTATAAAGGCAAATTTAGAGGTATGTTTGTAATTTTTTTCTATCGAGCCAAAAATGTTCAATCGTGTTTTGGATATTATGGGCCATAATATCCAAAACACGATTGAGCATTTTTGACACAGACAGATAATTTATGGGTGTCTGTAGAAAAGCCTTAAGATTCATATTTAAAATTTTTGGGGAATAAACTGTAGTAGTTAAATAACAGTGATTTTTTAAAAACACTCACAGTTTTTTTGGCTCTGAACTGGCGGGGCCTTAAAGAAAGGCGACATTTTCCATAATAATTGAACATCATCATCAGAGCGTAGGTAGGTATCCCGGTTGCATCCTCAGCATAACGCTTTAGAGCTGGGGTCCGCTACATACCTATCCTAGGTGATTAGACGAGGTTACTGGTTTTTACCTTTTTACACAAAGCGACTGCCGTCTGACCCCCGCAACTCAAAGGGTAGACCAAAACCAATTCTAGGATAGGTTTAAACAAACGCTAGATGGCGTTCGGGGATCCACAGCTTTGCGTGCCTTCCGAAGCACGGAATCATCTTTGTTTTCGGATAATCAGGTGATTCAAGCCTGCAATATCCTAAGCAGACTAGGAACAACTTTTCACAAAGTACCTAGGCTTCCCAGCCAGTGGGATTTAAACCCACGACTCTGGATCACAAGGCAAACGCTTTTGGACCACGGAATCAGAAAATAATACGGTTATGGACTAAAAATAGTTAACTTGTTTGAAATGGTAATATAGTAGTAGGTATTATATGTACTATATGTTACTGTAAAATCCCGAACTACGGTAAACCTAAAGATTTTCAAGATCCTCTCAAGACCCGATGGCATCAACTGATGCGAATATGCATTGTTTATCTATTGTGTCTGGTATTTAGGGTCTTGAAGAAGGGTTAAATTGTACGAACATTTTTTCGATTTAAACTTTTACCATGATTCACTTGGTAAATCTTAGGATTTACACCAAAGGCACGGTAAATGTTGGAAAAGATCGGAAAATTGTCGTTGACTGGAGGACAAAATAAAAATGCTTGTCGAAAAAATGCACTTTCAAGTCATCAGGATTACTTTATAATTCTAAATGCCTCAATAGCATCGTATTGTAACAAGTAAAATGTATTTTTTCATCCTATTAATATAATAACAATTTATTTATATAATTTATTAATTGTCTTTTTTCAATTTATTTGTTTAATAATAAATAAAAAATTGATCAATTGTCTTTTTTTTTCAATTTATTTCATAAATAACAAACAATTTTTTTTAACAAGTTTTTTTTACTACCTATTAATAAACGACAATTGATTACTTAATTATCTTTTTTCAGTTTGTTTGTTAAAAGTCAAATAATAAGAAAAATACTGATTCAGTTAGATTAGCCAACGCAAGCGTTGTTTGTTAGAAGATAATTTTACTTGTGTTATTTTTTACTATTTAAGAAGTTAGTATTTTAAAGGCGTTTTAAAATGACTAGTTACTAAAAATTTATAAATAAATAAACCAAATAAAAAAGGGTAGGGATTAGACTAATTAGTTAATTAATTACTCTCATATGATACCTACCAACATAAAAAGTATGTTAGGTTTTGACTAATAGTTAATTGAAATAAATAATTAGGAATCAGGAAAAAGGAAATAGGAAGTTCTTAGACTTATTTCAAATGTTGTTTGAACTTTGTATACCTCTAGAAAGGGTTAAAATTACTTACAAGAAAAAGAAAACATGGCAATCTAAAGGAATTCGTATATGTAGCAAAAATAAAAGAACAATGCATAATGAAGTAATTAAGAAAAAAGATCCAAAAGCAAATTAACGGTATAAGAAATACTGCTGCCTATTTAAGTCGATATTACGAAAGGCGAAACAGAAACAAAATATAAAATATATAAAAAATAGTGGCAACAAAAACAGAGCTACTTGGAATTTAATATAACAATGTACTACTCCTACAAACGACATTAAAGATACAGTTGAAAAACTTCTTATAAATAATACCACCACTGATAACCCAAATGCTATTGTTGAATCTTTAAATAATTATTTTATTAATAATAATATACACAGTAATATACCAAATAGTTTTAAATGCTCCTCTCAAACACAAAGAAAAAGTATTTATTTAAATCCAGTTGATGTTGATGAACTGAAATCTATTGTAAATAATCTGAAAAATAAAAAAAGCTGTGGGTACGATAACATACCAATTGAGTTAATAAAAAAATCTCTGCATTTTATAAGTGACCCTCTTATTTATTTACTCAATCTTATGATAGAAACCGGAACATTTCCCGATGCCCTTAAATTATCTAAAGTAAAACCTCTGCATAAAAAAGGATCAAAAACAGATGTCAGTAATTATAGGCCTATAGCATTGTTATCAGTGTTTTCGAAAATATTTGAAAAAGTGATTAAAACCAGATTGTCTAGATTTTTTGAACATAATAATATCATTAATGAAAATCAATTTGGATTTCAGAAAAACAAGTCTACAAATACAGCAATATTTAAAATTTTGAAAGATATATGGAATTCATTAAATAATAAATCAATGTGTATAGGATTATTCCTAGACATGTCACAGGCTTTTGACTGCGTTGAACATAATATTCTTTTAAAACAACTCGAAAATGTAGGTATCAGAGGTTTAGCATACAATCTAATTCATTAATATCTAAACAATAGGAAACAGGTTACGGTTATTGATAAATATAATCCTAAAAACAAAACCATAGAAGAAGTCCGGTCTAAAAAGGCAGATGTGATCCTCGGCGTTCCTCAGGGCAGCATTTTAGGTCCACTACTTTTTCTCTTATACGTGAATGAGCTTCCATTAATCACTAAACACAAATGCGTTATGTTTGCTGACGACGCCACGATCTTCATATCAGACAATAATAAAGATAAAAGTAAATTCGAAGAGGAGATAAATAAAACATTAAACACTACTACAGAATGGCTTAGGTCTATTAATCTTAAAGTTAATCTAACAAAAACTAAAATTGTACAGTTTCATGGGTATAATAAAGAAACTTAAATTAAATGTTCAGGAATCAAACACTAAGATAGAGGAGGTAAATGAAAATAACTTTTTAGGTGTTATAATAGATTGTCACTTAAATTGGAAAAGCCACATAAACAAAATTAATAAAAAAATATCATCTTATTGTTACGCCCTTTCTATTTTATCCGAAAGTTCTTCAGTAGATGTAACACGGTCTGCATATTATGGAAACGTGTATCCACATCTTACCTATGGCATAATATATTGGGGTAATTCTGTGAATGCCCATAGCACCTTCGTTCTGCAGAAAAAATGTTTAAAAATTATACATAATATGTTTACAGATGAATCACTAAGAAACGTATTTAAAGAAAAGGGTTACCTTACACTGACTAATATTTATATTCTTGAACTCTGTGTATTTGTTAAAAATAATATGTTCTACTTTCAAAGAAAAATAGAATTTAGAAGTAACCTAAGAGAAATATATTTGCATGATTTGTTCTTACCAACTGTAAATAATGAAATGTTTAACAAAAGCGCTTTTATTTCTGGCATAAAAGTATTTAACCACTTACCGACTGAGATTAAAAGCATATATAACTGTAAGCTATTTAAGAAAAAAATAAAGACATGGCTATTTGAGCATATATTTTATGATTAAGAGAATATTTTAATTTTAATACTCAAAGAGGAAGAAACATATAGTTTAGGTTAAATAAGTAATTACTTGGTGTAAATTATTATTAAAATATAAACATTGTATTTTTTTATTTTAAAAATAGTGAAAGTCGGTATATAAATAATATTAAGGTAGCAATTTAGTATTGGTTATAAGTGTAAACTGTTTTGCTTCCAATTATTACGATTTTATTGTTATAGGTATAACTATTGCATGCCTGAAAGGGCAAACTGTTGAAACATACCACATTATGTATAATCTTTTTATACACAGTTAAGCAATAAATAATTTTGACTTTGACTTTGAATTACTCATTGTTTTATTTACAAAACCAACATTTACCAGTCTTCAGTGGTAAAACCTAGCATGTACTAAATTCTAATGGTAAAAGCCCGAAAAAATCGTCCTTTTTTTATAAATACTTACATTTACCAACTCATATCGGTAAATCGTATGATTTACAAGTAAAACCTAAGATTGACCGATGTACGGGCTTTTACAGTAACATATACAACCTGGAAGAGACATACCCTTAATAAATCAAACCACGGTCTATACTAGGTTAATATAGTATTATGAAATAAAATAAAAGCCATTTAGAAAAAAGAAATCGGCATTTCCATAAAAAAATGTGCAACTGGTATTTTTATTTCATTATACTTTAGTGATCTAATATAGCCCGTGGTTCGATTTATGACGGGTATGCCCCCTCCACGTTGTGTAAAGTATGAAAAATAAAGTTTCCGTGTTGTAATGTAGGTAACTCCGGAACTCTACTCTGAACGTCGCCCGACACGCCCTTGGCTGATTTTTTATTTTAAGTAAAAGAATAGGCAAAAGTAGGTAGACCAGAAGAATGTCTACGAAAGGAGCTACTTCCAGCTTCGATGAATATGACTGGTCTGGTTAGCATTTGCTAAACGCAATGTCTTTATGCTCCTCAGAGACGTGAACTCTATCGCAAAAATATATAGGTTGTTAGATAGATGCTCTTAAGTTATACTAAACATCAAGTAGTCCGGTTGCGTAAGAAACTGAAGTGTCGGGCCGGAGTCGATGGCCTATACAGGCTGACTTTTTATCCACCAGCCAAATTTATGGAGCAGTTCAGTCCATTATACTGAACTACTTTCCATACAAACAATTAAACAAAAATAAAAATTTGCCTTACAAATCAGCGCTCAGCCAAACGGATTTGGTATGGAAGGATGAAAAATTTTTATCGAAATTTTAATTTTTTTATAGAAAGTAGTTCAGTATCATGGACTGAACTTGCACCAAAAATTAGGCTGGTGTTTAAAAAGTCACCCTGTATAACCTGTATAGATGATGCGGCGACAGCTGCGTTTGAGCGGTCATGTCTTGAGGATGTTCGACAAGACTTCAATTCGGTTTACAATACAAAGTGGAAGGGACATACCCGTAATAAATCGAACCACGGGCTATGCTAGATCACTAAAGTATAATAAAATTATAATAATAGTCAAAAAACCAAAAAAAATTTCGACATTCCCATACAAATCGCCCGGGCGGCCGCACACTTCAGTATGGAAATGCCGAAATTTATTTTTGTTTTTTAACTGTTATTTTAATTTCATTATACTATAATGAACTAGTATAAACCGTGGTTCGATTTATTACGGGTATGTCCCTACCACGTTGTATAAGAAAAATAAGAATTTTAATAGGTACATGATTTTTCAAATGTACGGGAACATTCCTCCAAAATAGGGATTTTTTTAAATCATGATTGAACCGGTACCTCCGGTGTTTTACCGCATTTTCTGTGGCATTGTGGCACATGGCATGGCATTATTATTTAGATATCTAAATAAATAATTGGAAAACAGACTGGTCTAAGTACCTGTTCACCTACCTATATGGTGGCCAAGGGCTACCAATTTCTTTGCACACCGAATAAGCAAGCATTGCCGTCACCTGGAAATGCTGTGCCGTTAAGTTGGCAAGATTTTTGTCTGTATTAATTTAGTTGTTTTTATTTTAAAAAATGATTATTCAGGTACCTATACCCTCTATGATTTAAGTATCTACCTATATACCTAAATCATAGAGGGTAGAGTAGAATTGTAACAATTTTTATTGTGGAACAATAATGTTTTTATAAATAGGTAATAGAGTCTTCAAGATTTTGTCGCAAATGTCGCAATGTTACCTACCTATTTATTGAAATTATCCTCAGACCAGAGAGTGGAATAATCACTGTGAAATAACTTGTACCTAGACGTCTATTTTATCACAGGTTTCATCTTGTTAATCATGGAGCTTGGAACGTTTCGTGATTCAATGAAATAAAGGTTCCGGTGTTTGACCCGAAAATTCGGCTTGTCGTAAAGAATTTGTTGCAAAAAGTAGGCGGTTTTTATATGTCTGCTGTGCACAGTCTAATTCATGGACACTTCTAATAGAAATAAAATAAGAACGTGATGCAATTTGATTTCGTGAATTTTAGATATACTCGTAGTTACATTTAAGGAAAGCTTGTTGCTACCGGTAGGTTCCTATAATTTATTTACCGAAAGAATTATGTATGGGTTTGTACTCTTATGTATTCTGTGGTATGGGGAAGAAAGCACAGTTGGCTTCTGAAATTCAGTACCTACCGCAAAGTATATGCAACTCCACGAAATAGGTTACAGGAGGGTAGATAACAGTCTAAGTAATAGTGTCTGATCTAGACGTTTTTAGGTGGGGAAAAATCTGAATATGCCTCCCCATGTCCAGTTATTTAAGCGACGGGGGGGTCTTTATGTTTCCCTCCTTTAACCAACTGCCCTGCCGACTCATGTGGTGGACCGCGGGAGTGGGCGAAAGAGAGTGCAAATATTCGACGATTTGGCGCCCCCTGAAACTAGCGCCCGGGGCAGAGGCCCCGTTTTGCCCCCCTTAGATCCATACATATGTACTTACATACATAGCCAGAGTTGATCTGTTTAACGATTAAAAATAATGATTAGTTACAATCATAATCAAAAGATTAATTAGTCATAATCATAATCAAAGTTATTGATTATGATTACAAATCATAGTCATTAATTAATATTTTAGAGCTTTTTGTTACAATATCGTCATTGTTTGTTTGTTTTTCATGTCTGTAAGTAGCTAACACTAGTGTCAGATTTTTCAAGCTACCTAAAGGCATCTGACATAGCTTGGCGACTGCCATAACGATAACAGACGGGAATAACGGCTTGACGTGCCTTCCGAAGCACGAAGATGCTTGAGAAAAGTTTATGCAACGCGCAGACCACGCGCAGTGTCTTGCGAAAGTAGTTTTAATGCGTACTCCCACCAATACAAATATTTTTTTTAACTCTTGCATTGCATGCAAGTCGTCAAGTTATGGCAGAAACTTTAAGGCAGCTTGAAAAATCTGACAACAGTGTTGGCCACTTACACATACGAAAAACAAACAAAACAAAACTTGGGAACTGTTCTTTGAGCGTAATCCGACACGCACTTGGCCGACTTATTATAGGAATATTTTACAAGTTATGTACCTATATAAAGTGGAAGAGACATACCCGTAATAAATCGAATCGCGGGCTATACTAGATCACTATAGAATAATAAAATTAAAATAATAGTAAAAAAACCAAAAAAAATTTCGACATTCCCATACAAATCGCCCGGGCGGCCGCATACTTCAGTATGGAAATGCCGAAATTTATTTTTGTTTTTTAAATGTTATTTTAATTTCATTATACTATAATGAACTAGTATATTACGGGTATGTCCCTTCCACGTTGTATAAGAAAAATAAGAATTTTAATAGGTACATGATTTTTCAAATGTAGACGGGAACATTCCTCCAAAATAGGGATTTTTTTAAATCATGATTAAAGTTAATCAAATTCATTAATTGATCAAAACATTAATTGATTAATGCCAACACATTTACATAGACTGCTCAAATCATTACCTTTCTTTTTAGCTTTACTGTAGTCGGGTAAAAAGTACGTTCTAGCAAAAACTTGCTATTACTTAATAAATTTCATGAAATTGATAAGATCTTGAAAATTACTGCACCGGGTGATGAGTACATATCACACTTTTAACTTATTTTGATAAAGCATTATGTTTGTACCATAATAGAGGAAATTGTTTGATATTTTTTAAAGGAAGCTGGCAATTACCATCAGGTAAATATAGCCATGTTGAAGTTCAGCTGAAGACTCCTGAGAAAGTTTTTACGAAAACGACGCCACGGCGTAAAACAATCATCACTTTAGCTCAAGAATTAATTATTTCAATGATTTTGAATATAAATCGTCCAATGTCAAGTATTGATTAAACCCTAACTAAGAAGAAGGCTACCAAATCCTCGGCTTCAATGCTATTGCTCTCTTTGCAAAGTAGATAGACTCGCTAAGTACTCGCTTTTTGTGGTTCTTATGGCTTAGAAATGGCGAAGAAATCATGGGCTTACAGAATCAGACAATCTGTGTTTTAAAATGTGAACCTTATGTATGGGATGAGGTTAATAAGAATCACGTGTTAAAAATAAGTTAGGTACTTTCCCTTCTTGTACAGTAGATTTTTTCAATAGATAGATATGTTATAATAAACATTGCTCTCCTCCTTAAAGTTTTTGGGAAATTCAGCCTCAAAGCTTAAGATGACCGACCATATTATCTCCTGTACCGTAAGGATTTCATACGTGCTTGAAGCACGTATGAAATCCTTACGGTACAGGAGATAAATAAATACTTAATATGCAATAATAAGTGAGGTAGTACCACAGAATACATAAGAGTCAAAGTAGTACAGGGGATAATATAGTCAGGTAAATTGAAATTGTATCATAGGTTGACTACTTGTTGAGGATTTTATTACAGCTTTTATTAGCTGTAAAAGATGTCTCAGTAAAAATAAAAACGTGCAGATTAAACTCCGTCATGGATTTATTTTTGGCTACAAGAAGTGAACAATAATCTCGTAATTGAGTTGCTCTATAGAGCGTTTACTAGCAAACGTCTAGCGATGCCTTTTTACCTTTGCTTTAATTGAAAAAAGCTATAGGTATCTAAGCATTACGTCCATTTTCCTCGACCAATCCAGGAAAATAGCAGCGAGTTAACGCTAAGATATTACCGATCATGGTCAATTTGCGTTTCATAGATTTGCGATTTGTTCTCATTGTGCTACTGATGTCAACGGCCATATAAAGCGTTCGCTTGTGTTGTGGCAATATAACCTGCTAGTCGATCAACTCTTTCGCCTTTTTTTTTGCTAATTCAAATTTGCAATGCGAGGTAAGCGCGGGCGCGGTCAGTGGTCAGCGGCGCTGGGCCTGCGCCCGCGCAGGAAGTGCACTATAACCGCGCACCATTAATCACTGACTAGCCGGCTTCCCTCACTGACTGCACTCGCAAATACGATGGCGACACTTTTATTGTTTCGCACAATTTTTCTTTTTTGCATCTGAGGCCGAGCGGCGCGGGCTGGACCACGGCCGCGGTGGTCTCAATGTGGAGACAAAGTTCATGCCTTCACTCATATATCATACCATATTGCAGTGTCTGATCAAGCACATTGGCCCCGGACAAGATTTGTGGCCTCAAGGCGTCCATTTTATTCATGTACAGACCTATGCTTAAAAAAACTGGGAAACATATAAATCTTCGTTCTTCTTTCGAATGAGGTCAACACGAGCGTTAATTTTTTTTTAATCGAAGTAAAATTTGTAATGTGCGCGTTTTGCGCGTGTCAAGTTGGGCAGGACCGCCCAAACTGGTGATTGTAACCAGTGTCTCTTTGATATGTTAATGATTGGGAATAAATTACAAATACTTACATACTGGTCTTGCATAACACTTACTCAAATACTTTGTAAAAGTAAATGACAAAGAAATGGAATACCGAAGTCATTATTTTAGACCTTTGACCGGATACGAGCTTAACGTTTCCTAAGTGTATTGAAATGAGCTTGAGCGCAAACAATGAACAGAATTCCAAAACACTGGCAATAACACCGAATGCTTAGTGCGAGTGGGACATCACTCTTTCTCGGAATCCCGAGGCTGCGTCATGAAACACGGCTAAATGGAATGCAACCAGCACCGCGCTCAGGCCGGCGCGGGCGGCCGGACTGGAGTTGTGGGCTGAGGCTCGGGATCGGGACTGGGTTGATGTGAAATTAAAAATTATAGATAATAAAATAAGTTAGAGTCTCGCAAGTTTTAAGGGATACATAAATTTATTTTAATTCAAATGGGGTCCAATGCTGCCCAGGAAACGGACATATCATTTAAAATTTTGTCTTTAGTATGTGGGCAGCACTGGACCCCAAAAATCATGTATCCCCTTTAATCTGACTACGTAAGTCCGTGGCCGATGACTTAAAAAATATGGTGGGCTTACCAAGAAGAGTGTTTCGAAAGTTCCAACTCAATATTTACGACTGTCGCCACATTCGCTCAGCTTTTCCTGTAAACTTTTGCTTGCAAAGCAAACTCTAAGCGAAAAAGATATAGACATATATGTAGATATATGAATCATGCGTCGAAGGACTTCAAATTCAAACCTTGATGATTAAATTTGGGCTCAATGTTTTTTATTTATTTATTAATATAGGACCACAAACAGGTTTACAATACAATTCTTACTACATACATATATACTAAACGTTATTCTAATTGTATACCCAACGACGTTGGTCATATACATAAATTGGGAAATAATAAGTAAGTTGTAGGTACAGTGATTGCACAATAGGTACCTTCTTGAAACCACTTTTAAAATATAAAACAATAATATAACTTTTGCTTTATTCTATAAAATTATTCACGTCATTTGATAACGTCATTCTCTTAATTTGTTTAGTAGTTACGTACCTACCTAGTACGAGTATTTACATACTCGTACTAGGTAGGTACGTAACTACTAATGTTACCATCTTCTTTCTCGAAAACGCATTGTTCTCAAAAATCAAGAGCAGTTTTTAAGCAAAATACGCGATGTATCAACAGCTGTTTTATCTTTATTTATACTAAATTGTTACGAGTACATTGAACAGTGGTGCTTTTTTCTTCTTTTCAGCCCTACTTTTGGAACACGGCTGAGAAGAAAATCTCGTCTTGGCGGGAGTACTGTCGTGCCCCCAGATTTTGCTCTCTCAGTTTCAGTTCAGATGATTATTTCTTTTTAAAGCGTTGTAGTTTTAGTTCGCCTAGATATACCGAGAGGTCCCAGGTTCGACTAGTTCTCTGAGTTTGAAGTACAATCTGTCTTATGTACGGTAGAAATCTAAATAGGTATGCCGCCTCATGTCCAAGTTATTTCTGGCGACGGACACACACACTCACAAACCAATGTTAGCTAATAAATAATACAATGAAAGAAGAAGTTAGTCTTCTATTTTGATCAAGCATTGGAACCAGTCGTTTACTGTGAGCAATATTCGAGAATATTAAATAAATAGAATACGAAAAGAAACTTTTGTATGTACGTTGTAAGTATGTACAATTAAGAAACATCTTGCTCGTATATATGCCAGTGACGAAACAAAGAGTCGTCAGCATGGGACCCGCCGGGAACAACCGAAGACAATGACGACCCATCGCGCCACGTCAGCATATTAAAATGCCATGAATTTATGTTTGTGTGCTGGAAAATCTAACGGTTGTGTTGTGTATCTACAGCTATACATATACAGGCTGACTTTTTAACCACCAGCCAAATTTTTGGAGCAAGTTCAATCCATGATACTGAACTACTTTCCATAAAAACAATTATCGAAAAACTAAAATAAAAATTTTCCTTCCCATACAAATCAGTCAAAGATGACCAATCTAACCAGAAGGTAATATGTAACGAACTTAGATTTATTTCCACGCTTATCCTAGTTACTTAAGGTTTAAATTAGATTAAACTGTTTTCGCAATACTTGAAATGGTATACGTCTACCTATGTACGTATTGACACGGGGACAATATTTTGTTTGATTTTGTAAGGAACTGTGCATCTATATTATATATGATTAAAGGGAAGGACGAAAAATTTTTATCGAAATTTAATAACTTTTTTTATAGAAAGTAGTTCAGTATTATGGACTGAACTTGTACCAAAAATTTAGCTGGTGTTTAAAAAGACATCCTCCTGTATATATTATTCTTACGGAACTGGCTAATACACGAAGATAGAATGCGAATAAAACGCTATAAGCATCTAAGTAGGTATATATTTTTATGCGTGGCAGTCTTCAACCAAGCAAGTGTGACTTGAGGCTCTGTATGTAGGCTTGAGGCTTTGGTTGAATTAGGTCGTTTCATTTCTATCTGATAGATACATAACAATTACACCATTTATAAATACTTATACCACTTACTTAAATAATAGGTTTTTTTTTTATACCCCACATTTACATGATGCAGATATTATTTAAAACTTTTTTGTAACGGAATTCAAAATTGTAAGGCAATGTCATCATTACTTACAGCACACCGAGTAAGATACACGCCTTGTTTGTTGTATAAACATAATTAATTTAATTACGAGTATTATCATTTCATTTCCGTAATTAATGTGAAATTGTAATTTGATTTCTGTTGATATGCATGCATACATAACCTATGAATAATTCATAGCAGCGTATACATAAGTATAACGGCTAACCCCGCGGTCCAACCTAAGTTGACGTGAATGATTGCAGAATTATTTTCCTGTTGTGTTCAAAATAATTACGCAGTCAAGAAAAACAAAAGAAGTACGAATATGCTATGAGTAAAGATAACCTAAACTGCAGGTATGTTGCAGGCAGTCGAGGCGACTTACTCCTATAAGCTAAAGGAAGTAAGATAATGATTAACACTGAAAGTATATAAAAGTATGGACTACTTAAATTAAATAAGATAAGTACTCGTACTATACGTACCTTCATATTCATATAAAATCATAGTACAATGCAACAATCAGGGAGTATTGATTTTTCTTTCCAAATCCATAAAAAGTAGTGGTAGCATACTCACATAACAACTGATAGGCCTTTACCCACAGCGGCCGATCCGATCTACCGATCCGTTCTACGGATACGATCTGAACGCATGCCATCACTGTAACCAATGGCCGCGTATGTTCGCCTCCCACTGCCTGCGGTAGAACGCATTCGTTCCATGGCACGCCGATCGTCTCCGGAGGCAGAGAACGCGTGAACGTGTTGCGGTTGAAGAAGAATTGTCGATTACTTGTATCGCAGAACGTATCGTCATTGACATTGCGTTGCGATCCGATCCAGCGATCCGTTCTCAAGATGCATTCTAGAACGTATCGGTGGATCGTATCGGGCGCAGTGGGTAAAGGCCTAAGGCAGGCAGAATTTTTTATGAATATGGTAGTAAGCCTACTTATATGAGATAGTATACGAGAGAGTACCTCCAGCAGCCAACAAATGTTGCCTACGTGTCACGGATGTTAGTTTGTTTACTCTAGTGCAGCGTCGGCGGCGGTACGGTATGCGTCGCGCTTGGCTGCCGATGGCGGTCGATGCAGCGCCGCCGCCGGTGCATCCGAGTGCGCTGCGGCCACTCACCTGCGCTGGCGCAGGGCTGGATGTCTAGGGTACCGTACTCATTGTGAGGTCAAGGCATTGAATTATAGTTATAATTAATTCTTCGAAAAAACCTATAAAGTAGATACTAACTGATCACTAAGTGTGGGGTTAGGGCTATTGACTTTGCCGTTAATATACCCACATATTATATACACATATACTTTTACAAATACATATACTGTTATTTTTTATTTAATTGTATTTTTTTAATTTATGCCGCTAGTTTGATTGATTGGTTAGGTTGAGAGTTAGGGAAGTCCTGATCAGCTGAACTGTTTTCCCACATTGCATAGTTTTCTCTAAAAATGGTTATTTATTGTGCAAGTGTTAAGATCTTACATAAATTATGACAGTATAAGTGACGTCCTGCAATGGCACAGCAAACATGAGAGGCCACCAGATTCTATATTTATATGTATTGAATTACATTATTACAAGTATATAATGTACCATTTTTTACAATAAATAAATAATATTAAAATTAATTATGGTTACTATTTGAACATGATACTAAAACCACAGATTAATAAATAGTTACTACGTAACTAAAACCAAATCATCGTCAGCAAAAAGTATGCTTTGTCGTCAATTTCGTCAAGCAGATCGTTTATATACCTACCTAGACGAGAAACAATATAATTATGTACAACCTAAAACGCTGCTTGCGAGATAGAACTGGTAGAGTCTACTCTATTTGATGTAGGTACTGTATATTTCCTGTATCAGAATTTATATTCTTGATTTCTACACAGAGAAAAGCGGTTTTCGAGATATGATTTAAACTATGTAATATAGGCTAGCGGCTTGCTTATAAATGGACTATTTGAGTGGGGAATATGAGGGCTTGCCGCAGGCACTCGTATTGCAGACTTAAATAGTGTTGTTAATAGAATATCATGGCCGACTCTATCATAAGCTTTGCTCATATTCAGAGAGCCCGATAGCATATTCCTTATCGCCTATTATTTCGAAAGTTTTTTGGATATATGTAGTAGTAAATTGCTAATGTTGTAGACTTGTAGTATTTATTTCTGAAACCATTTGGGTTTTCATGTAATATTTTACACTTTATTTTAAACCTTATTTTAATTGGTCTTCTTAGAACCTTATTTTAATTGGTCTTCTTAGCACCTTATTTTAATTGGTTTAGAGCTAGTGTCCGGAAACGAAAATTAATTTATAAAAACGATGTCGTCCTGTTTGGGTTACCTTACAGTCTCTATAGCTATATTAGACACTAGTCCCATTAGGTTGTTCTATGATTTAACTACACTTAAAGTGTTTGTCAGCAAGCCCACGTTGTAAAATGAACAGTGCCGGATCTAGACTTTTTTTACGTAAGTAATAAGTATGGCGCCCCAGCTATTCAAGATTGGTAAAATAAAAAAATAAAAATTGGTACTCCCTGAAACTGGCGGCGCCCGGGGCAGCTGTCCCGGTTTGCGCCCTTCCCGCTAGATCCGGGTCTGAAAATGATGATTTCCGTTGAGTAGTTTTATTTTAAAAAACTGACTGTGTAAGTCTGACAGACATAACCAAGTGTGCGTGACCTTAGGGTTTCCTTTTTCTTCGAAAGGTTTGAAACCCTCATACAACCCTTTTTTGACCGAGCGAGCGCGAAGCGTCTCCATTTCAGGCAAAAATGTTTTCGTATGTCTGTCCTGCTGTTCTCATCTACAGGAATTTTGTGAGCTGGTTCGATAATAATTATATAATCTTTTTTTGTCTTTTTTTGGAAATATGCGAAGATAGAATCTCAGCTCCTAAAACCACTAGTACGCTAGTAGGTATCTATATAAAAAGTCACGAGAGCGAAAATGGTGGAAAACACCACCAGAACACTCTTTTTATTTAACTGTACTAGCTGTACTGTATGACTGTATCGCCTACCTACTTAAAAATATTCACTGGTTACTGGGCTCGGAAATTCAATGCACACCGTAATCATTGGCAAAATGGCGTCGGCAACGGTGGCAATGTCCTGGTTATATTATGGGATTTCATTTACATTTTAGGGCAATTTATATTTTAAATATAATTTGATAACGTTTCGTTTTCATAATTAAGTACATACATATGATAATTACACATAATTAATAAGTAATATAACTAACTAGCTGTGCCCGCGACTTCGTTCGCGTGGTTGTCGGAACGTAATGTTATATAGCCTAAAGCCTTCCTCTATAAATGGACTACCCAACAAAAAAAAATTTCCAAGTCGGACCATTAGTTCCTGAGATTAGCGCGTTTAAACAAACAAACAAACAAACAAACAAACTCTTCCGCTTTATAATATTAGTATAGATGAAGTACTCTTAACCAACAACATATTTATTTGAATAAAGATTAATATTATTATGTTGATACAACTTAAACAAATTATTTCGACCAAATTAGGTACCATAAAAACGGTTTTTGTGAGTTAATCTTAAAAGATAGACATATACTATCGCGGACTGTTTTTTAGATCATTAAAAGAGCTATTATTCTTTAATACATATTTTTTGTGTATCTTGAACCGTTTTCACGGCGCACGCAACGGAAGGCTTCAAAGATGAAATAATTTCTCCCGTTTTTTACACATTTACCACTATATCTTTGCTCCTATTGGTCGTAGCGTGATGTTATATAGCCTATAGCCTTCCTCGATAACTGGACTATCCAACACAAAAATAATTATTGAATTCGAACCAGTAGTTTCGGAGATTAGCGCGTTCAAACAAACAAACAAACAAACAAACAAACAAACAAACAAACAAACAAACAAACAAACAAACAAACAAACAAACAAACAAACAAACAAACAAACAAACAAACAAACAAATAGCCTTCCTCGATAACTGGACTATCCAACACAAAAAGAATTATTGAATTCGAACCAGTAGTTTCGGAGATTAGCGCGTTCAAACAAACAAACAAACAAACAAACAAACAAACAAACAAACTCTTCAGCTTTATAATATTAGTATAGATAATTGCACTATCGAACGGTTTAGGATCATCATATCATCATCACAACCAAGCAATACAAGCCAAAACCGGAAATCAGAAGCCAGAATGCAACACCATTAAGATAGTCAACAAATCACGCATGTCACAAAGATAACCTGGAAAAGTTGCATATCGAGGATGATATATCATTGCAATATTGCCATTTCCCACTTCCATAACGATGTCTTGAACCAAGACGCAGCCAACACCGCTTTTTGAAAAATGCATCATTAAGAGAAGACCATCGGCAGCAAAAATACGCAGTCTAAATCCCTTCCTCATTATATATTACACACCAAGTATAGTATCTATTACCTCATGTTTACTTGTTGCTAGTATACGGTAGACTCTAATTTCCCTCGACTTTCCCATTTCCCAGACTGCAATCTTTCACACACTCCATATCCTATATACGTACTCACCTCGTTTCTCGAGCCTGGTACAGGTTTAACGAGGTCTGACGTGGCTGCGCTGGAAAAACGGAGGCGATAAGCACCTACCTATATCGGCCCGTGGGCGTGGCTGTAAGTGCAGTCACGTCCATTCTAAGGTGGACTTAGTTCCTACGCTCTTGCTGCGAAACGCTGGCTGGGTGGGCACAGAACTAAACTGAACTGAACTGAAGAGCGCTGTACCTTGTCATGAGTAGAGCATAGAAGCTGGAATTGAGACGTTAAGTAGTTAGGGGCAAAAAGATTATATAGTATACTATGAAGTTGACATAAAATGTGAAGGTCTCTGCGTTGTCGGATAGTAAGCCATTTAAGCTCAGAACGATAAAAGGAGATGTGGTCATATTTGCGAAGGCAATATATGAACCTAATGCAATTATTTAGAAGACGATAAGTTTATTGAGATGTTCCTCTCTTGTGTCCAGGTAACACACATCAGCATAATCAATGATAGGAAGAATGAGAGACTGGACCTTCTATATGTGAGCAGCGAGTATTTTCCATATCATGAAATACAACAATTTCATGAAATGGTCTGCCATATCATGACCTGATCAATTCTATGATTTGGCTGCGACAGATTTAGTGATAGTACCACTGTGAAGAGATTGCATAAGGAACGGATAATACCTATACAAGTTTATATAAAGGTGTACGATTATTTCAAAATATAATTTCATTAGGTAGCCTGTATTGTATGTGTTTGGTGACCTTGAGTATACGTGATGTCAAGTCACGGCTCATATCAAAATTATTCCATTTCCGGGTAGCGTATATAGAAAAGCTACTTCAATACGTCCCCACCGGATAAGACGAACTGAATTAGTATAGCTGTTTTTCTAACGATAAACACGTGTAAATGCTGCTCCAATACGTCCCAGAGGGTGTTGTACTGCAGTAGGGTTAGAAGTCATATCATGCGGCGCAAAGTAGGGGGTTATCCTAATTCTGTTCCTCAACGTGAAACGAATACTTCGAGAACGTCGATCAAGTGACGAAAGTGACCAATTTGGCTACCCTAAATTAAGCACAGAAGGTAGGTTAGGTTATGGTTGTACAGTGACCATCACAAGAGTGAGCGAGCGAAGCGAGCAAACGACACACTAAGTGGTGCACTCGCCAATTACGGAATAAACAATAAACAAATCGTATGTGTTCTGCATGCAGTGACGATCGGCGCGCGCAGAGCGAGATAGAAAATATGCAAGAACATACTGTGTGCGTGTGATAGAAATATCGGCATAAAGATACGTATCGCGTTAGCTTTTCTAAAACCATTTTATGATTCAAGTACTTAGAAATCCTACGCCAATACGTCACGCGAGCTTGGCGAATAAGATGAGGGTTTCTATTACATTTAAATGCATATTAACTTAGAAATCCTAGTCCAGTACATTACTTTCTGAGACGTATTAGAGTAGCATAGACGCATGATTATAGTTAGAAAATGCTTATTCAGTTCGTCTTAGCCGGCGGAGACGTACTGAAGTAGCATTTCTATATACGCTTCCGGGTATTTCTTTTATGAAGTTAATAGGTACGCATATGTGTTTATATACCTATGTAAGGATTTTTATCAATCTACACAGAATGACGCAAATATCTTCCGGTACTATGTGCAATGTGCATATAAGTATTTATTTACTGTTTGTCTCACTCTCTTAACACTGTTTTTTTATTGCACTAACAAGAACATTCAACATAAAATTAAAGTTAATGCATCAAATTGTCCCTCTCATCCCAGGTTCCTGTCGTCCCGTAAACATTAATAGGTATGTTTTTTGTTTATCTAATGAAATCGGATAATAGTACCTAATTAATTTTCATTTATTTTATATTAAAATAAAATAAAAAAGCTTTTATTTTCTTAACATATTTGACATTTTTACACTATATAAAACTTAACTGAATAAAAATACATAAATAACATTAAATAATATAAAAAATGGAACCCAAATCGCTGCGCTCGCAGGGTAGGGTACCCAAGAGGCTGGCGGCATTCCCACGTTGAATGGCCAGGCTCAGCCTTTGGCCAAAATGCGCGCCAGCCCTTGGATCGCTTGAGGCATCGATTAAGCGTACGGAAATTCCCTTATATAACTGATGGGCATCCGCACCCCAAGGCCCCAAGGTCTCCACGGCAAAAGACGGAAATATATACGGCTCTCCCAAAGCCGCATACTTGCGCCTCTTATTGGTACGTGGGATGGAGCAACAGTATCCACGCATGTGGCATCCCATACGAGCGACCGCCCGTTTTTCCAAGAATGAATGATTCCATTTCGTCTGGCCTCTTCCCATCGTCTCAACTGATACCAGTAGGTTCAAGAACTGCTGGTACACCGGACGAGGCAAGGGCGCAACGGATGACGTCATTCAAGGCGGCATGACGCGAAATGCGTCCAGCGCTGCGACGGCACGCCACGCCGTGGTGACCCAGGGGATCGACACTTCGGTTCGTTTGTCCTGGCATCTAGCCTCAAGCTCACTGCCAAGCTGAACGACTTCTTCTCCAGGAGCGTGCCTACGCCTACGAAAGGAATGGCATTAAGCCAGTAACTTAAAGCTGGCTAGGAGACGAAATTGCTCTGTCTCATCGGCTGCAGTTTCGAAAAGATGTTTTCGTGTCTGCCTGCAAGCAGAGAGGTTCGTCCTACTGCCGCTTCGAAGCCAGATTCAGGGGCAAATTTCAATTCATATATTGTTTTTTATTATTATTAATTAATTAAATTAAAGAAAAAGCGCGCAACAAGCTATATATATTTTATATATGTTAGATAGGTACATTTTCTTATTTTCTCTGATGCACATCACTTTTTACATTACTAATCATTTGAAGGTTTCTGATATAATGCCACAGATAATGCTGAATATAATGGTCGAAATCTCCAAGGTCTCTCCGACTAATTCGATATACATAAATTGTTTTTATTCAATAAAGCAATAACATAAAATGATTAAAATTATATTCATTCTTTATATTAATTCCTAATATATATTGCATTGCAGTGCATACTTGGGTATATGGTCAAAGAGTGCATATACTTATGTAATCAAGTGCAAAATTATTGACGTTCAAATAGAGGTGAAAATCTGGTCTTTATTTAAATTTTCCAATTTATTTTTAAACTTACTGATTTTGATTTGTATAATACTACAAATAAAATATCTACAGAATTAATACAAACGATGTATGTGTCAGCGTCAGCTTTGCTGTTTCGTATACGAACAGATTAGGTATATGTTTGTTTTGTCATATACTTACTTAGTAGAAAGTTATTTAAAAGTCTCTTTTAAAGATAGGGGTGGTCAAACAGCGAATGCAGACTAATATTTATTTGACATTTTATTGTCAAAATAATTAAAACACTTATACAAATACTTACCTCGGAGCTGGTGTAATAAAAAGTTAATGACGAAAGATATTAACAAGTTAATGCGCCAAGTGTAAATATTCGAACAAGTGTGACAGGTCGTTCGTTTACTGCAGTTTGTCCCTATTACATCTATGTACATAGATCCTGTTGAACTTTTCTTCTCGAAAGTCGACTTATAATATGTAAACTTTACATAAAAAGTTTCAACTTAAATGAAAATCCCATCTGTGGAAACTCGCGCAAACTTCAAGTATCAATATGGTAATATATCAGGTAACATACAAGATATATGCGGAAGTCAAAATAACAAAAAATAAACCGGCCAAGTGCGAGTTAAACTCGCGTGGAGAGGGTTCCGTACAATTGATTGAATTCTTGCCTGTGACAGACGGACGGATAGACAGACGCACGAGTGATTCTATAAGGGTTCTGTTTTTAATATTTTGTACGGAATCCTAAAAAATGTACCAATAACGCTTGTGAATGTTATGTGTGTACACACAAACAATTTTTTTTCAATGTACGCGCATTAACTGATTATTTATTCGTGACTGAAATAGGCAGTAAAGCCTAAATCACTTCGCAGCTGAGCTAAAGACCTCTGAATAAAAGGAAGATTTGCCCATAATCACCACGCTGGGCAGACGGGATTGTGATTGCAGTAGTATAAAAGTCTGCACAGAGAACGCTGCTGTCCGTTTTAGCTATCTGTGGCAGTATTTTAATAGGCTTTAGTTTTCGCATTCCTGGCCACCAACCTTCTCGTACACTCCTTATGGGCTTGTGGACTTATCTGAGTACATATTTCTAGTACTTCTCATAGCCATTATTGGGGCCCTGGGTTGAGCTTCACGGTTGTAGGGCCGTCATGGCCGCACTAAAGCGCGTAGACAGCAGCGAGCGTTGACCTGCTAAATGTTTACTGTCCTTGATCGCCAACGCGGGCGGCATGGTGACGTCATGGCGAGGGGCCGATGGGTTTCAGCGGAGGCCCCTACTTGTATTCTTCTCTTTACTTCTTTATAATTTATGTGAAAATCTCAAACACACTGTTCTTGGTAGTTATAAATCCAATTTCTTTATCCAAAATGGTAGGATGGTGAGGTAGAACAATCGCAAGATATGTAATGCAATGACGTCCTTCAATGGCACGATAAAACAAAATTTTTCAACAAAACCAATGTAGGTTGACAAATTTATAGTTAGATAGATAAAATAGATATATTTATTTTTTGCTAACAACACACGACAAAAAATAAAATTTAAAAAAATTAACGTGGTGTATTTGTATTTTTAACTCCACAATCAATTTGTCTACTTCTACAGAGATCATAGTCACCGGAATAAACCTACCTACACGCTTACAAACGCCTACGAAAGGCCTACTGTGATCGTAGAGCAGTCATATTACAGTGGTGATTTAGTCGAATAAAATAATCGCGGAGGTTAATGATAAAGTTGTAATTTGGAATGTTATGTTGTAGGTTATTTACATAAGCTATTACACATAAGCAGCCGGTCCGAAATATGTTATATGGCGGAGACTACGAACTGGCATACCCTATATCATAGGCATTACAATTGGAAATATTTTGGGGGCCTTTAAAATCCTAGGTCCGTGGTGGAAGCCATATCGTATGGGTTCTACCATTTATATTTCAATAACGATTTTTTTAAATTTTGTTTTTAAATGACTAGCAGCTTATTTTAATATTTTCTTTTGCAGCGAAAAAGTTCCTAACCAAACATCCCAAATTTCGTCTGCAATATTTGCCGTGTAAATCACAAGTCAAACTGGTCCTGTTTTTGAAAAAAATCGCCGTAACATTCAAATCGGTTTTCTGCCTAACGACC
Organism: Acrobasis repandana; assembly: GCA_963576875.1. Taxonomy (NCBI): domain Eukaryota; kingdom Metazoa; phylum Arthropoda; class Insecta; order Lepidoptera; family Pyralidae; genus Acrobasis; species Acrobasis repandana. The sequence continues at coordinate 8,628,189 of OY756218.1, forward strand.
GCCGAATACTTTTGACTGATCATACTGGTTTGGACAACGTTAGCTATTCTGTGAAATGTGGCGTCAGCTATAAACATTTATGTAGCGAAATAAATATTGAGTGGCTGTCGGCACTTGGAGCGGAGAGTAACGTCCTGTAGGAGCCGCTGGCTGGGCAAGTACTGGTTGTGGTACTGGTACTGGTATCTGGTACAGCCACATAGCTGGGTGAGCCCACAATGCTCACACACTTTTTGCGGATTCAATGCGAAGGTCGGTCGACATCCACGAGCGGTCTAGCAATCCGACCGCTATGAATGAATAGTCGCTCGACAGGTCTGCGCCGCATACTAAATAACTTCAGATTAATTTGACAATAAACATTTAAGTAAGTTGGCAAAAACCGGAATGTGGCTGGCACCCGCCCCGTGGGAAACGACGGCCCAAACATTTGTCTCCGATCCTTGTACGATCAATAAGTACCTGCACATTAAGGTGTCTTTTATTTTACGCTTTTTGTTGCGTGATGTGTGGGGCGGCCAATTGCTTTGTAATTTTTTGGCAAGACATCGGTTTCGGACACGCGATCTCATTTGTTCCTTGGTAACTTTCGGTTCTTAATCAAAGCTTTTGATAAACCCGTAGGTGCTGTGTGGATATCCGGAGTTGGTTAAAATAATGTAGTCACCAGTTCTTCACTACAGAATATAAAACACAACTTGTAGGAGGACGAGCCTACCAAGTGTAGATAGGTACATATATGGATACTAGGGTAATATTGATTTTTATAGATCTAAAAGCTTTGTAGCAATTCAGCAGAGAACTTTCACCAAAGAAAAGCTCTATGTAGACTTTTGTCATTGTCAAACTGTCATTAAGGTTGATTAAGGGGCTGTTATACAGGGTGACTTTTTAAACACCAGCCTTTTTGGAGCAAGTTCAGTACATGATACTGAACTACTTTCTATAAAAAGTTATTAAAAATAGATAAAAAAATTCCGTCCTCCCATACAAAATCCGTTTGGCTGAGCGCTGATTTGTATGGGGAAGTGAATTTCTATTTTAGTTTTTCGTAATTGTTTTTACTGTATCATGGACTGAACTTGCTCCATAAATTTGGCTGGTGGATAAAAAGTCAGCCTGTATAGTATGATAATACTATTTTATTGCTTATTTGATGTAAAATATTAAAGTAAGTTAAATTGAGTAGTTAAACTTAGGTACGCAAAGTACAAAAAAGGATGTTGAGAATTTAGCTATTCTAAACCATATTTTCTACTGGCTTGTGATGTTAAATAATATAGTTATGTATAGTTTTAAAAAAAATCTATGAATATAAAATTGTTGCTCTTCAATTTGTACCTGTAGTATGCATGATTAGCACGATATGTGATTAATAGTCGTAGAGCAATGTTTCATCAATAAGCTACCAATGAGTAATGTTCTAAGCACAACGCAATATTTATCTTCATTGGATCGGAATATTATCTTAGTAATGAGATACTTCTCTACTGACTTATAAATTCATTTCAATGTTTTAATAATTTTAATTTATTACTCAAATTCCATAACATTTTAGCTTTTAAATAAGATGTTGCATATGCTTTATGCGAGTAGCTGTGTAGATTGTAGATACTTACTAGCTATAAGGTATTAAAACTATTACTTATCAGTCGTTTATATCCTTGTAAGAAGTGGAAATGTCCGCATATGAAATTGAAGAATATCCTCTATTTGAATTCCAATATCATCATCATCATCAGGTCTTTTTTTGTCTCCACTGCAGGAGCACGACCCTCTATGTACTAGGTATATTTCAATATTTTTTTTATTTATTAGCCTGCGCTTTTTGTCCCACGATGTGTCCCACTGCTGGGCAAAGGCCTCCCCGTTCTTTCTCCACTGATCCCTATTTATAGCAGCCTAAAGTGGGATATTATAGGTCTCTCCGAAGTGCGAAGAGAAGGCCAGATTCCAGATTTTGGAAAGAGAAAATAACAAATTTTATCATTACGGAATACCTGGTGGTCAATATAGCGTTAGTTTCTTAGTGGCAAATAGATGGAAGAATAATTTTCCAATATAAAATATAAAAATATTTGTAACTAAACTAAATTTTTCTTGTAAATATTTTGCCCTACGATTTTACTAGTGCTTTGCACCATAAACCGTGCTTTAGGTCGACATGACCTTCCGTGTTGCTCTAAGACATGACCAGACCACCTCATTGCCGCTATAAGTACCTTGGAATAGTTTTTTTTTTATTTGGAGCATAATAATCAAGAGAAAAATTCAAGAAATACCTCTATGCTTCCAAATTAAATTCTTTTCTGTACCTTAGTATGATGACGTCTCTGACTATGCTCTGGTATTTGAGTCACTCAATCACTAGTATCTTGGCTAAGAGAGTGACATAGAATGAGTGACAAGCTAAAGGATTCTACTAAATTAAATTTAATTGAGGGCAAGTGGAGGTTTATAGTCTCTGCTTACTCCTGTGGGCTGCCGTGATAATATTGTACTTGGTAAACCTTTCTCAAATTAAATTACATATTATCCACAAAAAAATGAGATTAAGAATACTTAATTATGATTATTAAAGTATATGATATCGGGATAATAATATAAGCTACCGTTATATACTTAGGTGGGTATTTAAAGTTATGATTATGATCTACCTAACAAATATAAGTTTTACGAGAAGTTATCTCCTAAGGTCAAAGTCAAAGTCAAAGTCAAATTGCTTTATTCTCAGAACAAATATGTAGTAAAGAGGCAGTAAATTATCTGGCTTCTTGAAATCATAGGATATTAAAATATACGAGCACCGGAAACCAGTAGTTATAAATTCTTGACATACGAGGTGTGATTCGGCCTTGGTCCATGGGTTTCATAGTGATTATGTCAGGCAGCGGTAAGGTATGCCACAAACGTATCGCAGTAAAAAAGTGTCGAAATTTCAAAAGACCTTAACGTCTTTCTGGACTACCTATCTATATAGAGATGTTACGATGCGGGCCTCTACGGCTATGACGGTTATTCACAGAGGCCACAAAAGTGGAACACTGTTTTCGGACGGAGAGGACGGCCTTGCTCGTGCTAACGATTCGCGAACTTGGAAAACGATGCGTAAGACTACGACTTGTGACTAGGATATGCCGTCCAAAGCAACTTATGAAGCAATCCACAAAAAATATATCTAGTCAGTTATTATTAAACTTCAAACTTCTTTATTTAGGCCACCTATATATATATATATATGTATACCTAATGTTTTATTTTAAATTCAAAATTCATATTTCCATATAACTATGATCCTTAGGGAAAGTTGTTCAGTATCATGGTCTGAATTCGGCCCTAAGAAAATGTCAGCACAATTTAAAAAGAACAAGTTTGCTTAGTCATAAAAATTCTAGTATTCTATCCGAGATAATATAAATTACTAGGTAGGTGTTAGTATGTACTACGATTGTATTAAAAGTACAACCAACACAATGATTTTCTTATAGTTACCAATTACAACTATTATAAAAATTACAACTATCGTAAGTAATTGGTACTTTTTGTAATTAGTATGGATATTTTATCAATTGGACTTTTTATTACCCTTTTTTTACCTTTTTTTAACCAAGCAATATTTATATTGTATGTGTGTACTATATTACAACCAACGCAATGATTTTATCATAGTCACCAATTACAACTATTACTTATACAATTACAACTAAGTATAAAAGTTGTAATTGGTAAATATAACAAAATCATTGTGTTGGTTATACTTTTAATACACTCATAGTACCTACATACATAACACATAGTAATTAATTTAATTTAATTTGGAGCTCGGTGGCGCGGTGGGAGTACGCATTGCTTGCGTTTTCACAAGTTAAGCAACACCGGGCGTGGTCCGTACTTGGATGGGTGACCACAAGTGGTACAAAAATTTCTCGAACTCCTTCGTGCTTCGGAAGGCATGTAAAAGCCGTTGTTTCCGGCTGTCATTGGCAGCCTGAAAAATCTGACACCAATGTTAGCCACTTACATACACGAAAAACAAACAAACAATTGGTAACTGAGAAAATAGGATATATTTATTTATCAATTGGGCTGTATATTGACCGACGGATCACAAAGGCCGATGACTAGACCGGCTATTATGAACGGCCGTCGCAGCTCGTCACGTCTCGTGGGAAAAAATTAACACTTCTTAATGACTGCTTCGATTCTGACGTTAAATTTACTACCTATGTCTTTTTATAGTCACGATCCAAAAAGAATTGATAGGGCCACGACCGACATACTCTCAGTAGTAGTTTGATCCAATACAAACTGCGATGGAATATTAACTTGGCTTTATTTGTAGCTTCTATAAAAAAACTAAAATAATCTTCTTTAAAATACAGGCTGACTTTTTAAACACTGTCCAAATTTTTGGAGCAAGTTCAGTCCATGGTACCTTCTGAACTACTTTCTACAAAAAAGTTATTAAAAATCGTTAAAAAATTTTCGTCCTCCCATACAAAATCCGTCTGTCTGAGCGCTGATTTGTATGGGAGAACGAAAAATTATTATCGATTTTTAATACTTAACTTTTTTTATAAAAAGTATTTCAGTATCATGTATATTGTGACAAATCTAAATTGAAACTAAGTAGGCTGAAAATTCATGCATAGGTAGGTACTTAATAATATGAATTAAAGCCTCGTCTCGTATTTCTGTAGAAGCACAGGAAAATATTGCCGGGCGGCAAATAGGCGAGGCGGTAGTGAAAATTAAAATGAAATAATTGCATTCAATAAAGTAAATTTTAATTTTAATTAGCGAGTAACATTACATCTTCATCTTAGCGCGTTCCCAGTTGCATCCTCCACTGTGCTGCTTTGGAGCCCCGGGTGCGCTTTTCCGCTTTTTCTTCACCAAATATAGTATGCATGTCTATGGTCTCCCCAGGATCATTGATGCCGAACCGAAGTCCATGCAAAATCGAACAGAAATAGCCTTTAGTTTTACTACCGCCGCCGCCCGACGTCAACCCCTCCTTCCTTGGGAACGATTTGTCACATTAAATGTTTGTGTTCAGTTATTTAGTCACCTCTTACGAGCTCTACAGGAAGAGATGGAGTGGTCCTATTCTAAGCCGGAAGCCACACGGCATTAATAACATTATATATTTATGTGTAGCCGTGTGGTTCCCGGCAGAGTAGAATAGGGCCACTCCAAGTCTTCCCGTGCATGTCGTACTCGTAGAAGAATAAGGAAATACAAGCTAAAAAAAGCTTCATCATTGTTCATCTTCATCAAACATTCCGTCGTGCTTCAGCAGTGGAGCCTAAAAAAGTCATGATGATGATGATATTTATGTGTTAACATCATAAAAAATATGTACTTATATTACTTATTATTTATGAGTATCTTTAACTTGCCGACACGGTATCTATAAATAAATGACAAAAAGTTTTTTGAGAAACATGAATGGCGGTGACTGTGACGGTGGCACATGACGGCACGAAATAAACATTCCGTGCTGAATTATCTAACTTCCAAGCAAGCCAAACTAAAAGCCTGATAAACAAAGGTCAATGTGTAGTTAAAAGTAATAAAGCCGCGGTTTTTGCGTTCCGAGGATAAAGAGCACATGTTTAAACAAGGGAGCATGTAGCAGATGATCAGTAGGTATATGTTGCCCCCAGAGCGTGGCCGTGAACCCGAAGGATCAGTTATCTGTCCCTGCATATCAGAGCCCAGTTTAGTTTCGGCAGATGCTCGCTAAAACGCTGCTGATAACTACCGAGCCTCTACGAGTACATTACTATAGTAACTCACCTCGCTACATGTTGCCTCTAAGGCAGTCTTCTGCAAAATATTCAGGCTTCTGGTAAATCATGTGATAGTTAGGGTGTTTTTAGGTCATTTACAAACAACTTTCACAGTATTTGTGTTGTGACCAACTGTGGTATCGCGAAATAGAATGTAGATTTTTGTTTCGCGATTAAGTATAACTTACATACCTATACTGGTCTATGAGCTGTTGATTGCGTGAGTCTGTTTGCATCACACCCTTGAACACTTGAAGTTTATCGGGTAAAAAACTTAGTTAAAAATACAACGTGGAAGGGACATACCCGTAATAAATCGAACCACGGGCTTTACTAGATCACTATATTATAATGAAATTAAAATAACAGCCAAAGAACAAAAAAAAAATTTGGCATTTACATAGAAAAGTGTGCGGCCAGCCGGACGATTTGTATGGAAACGCCATTTTTTTTTTGTTTTTTGGCTGTTATTTTAATTTCATTATATTATAGTGATCTAGTATAGCCCGTGATTTGATTTATTACGGGTATGTCCCTTCTACTTTGTATATACAGGCTGACTTTTTAATCACCAGCCAAATTTTTGGAGCAAGTTCAGTCTATGATACTGAACTACTTTCCATAAAAACAATTAACAAAAAACTAAAATAAAAATTCGCCTTCCCATTCAGATTGGCGCTCAGGCCAACTGATTTTGTGTGGGAGGATGAAAAATTTTTATCTATTTTCAATTCATTTTTTTATAGAAAGCAAATCAGTATCATGGACTAAACTTGCTCCAAAAATTTGGCTGGTGGATAAAAAGTCACCCTGTATGTACTTAATTATCGACCTTGATCACAAAATCTCACGATAATAAATTGATAAATGCGATTTGTAGGCGAGAGAGAACACTCGGACATCCGGAATTCGGACACGAAAGAATTTTTGCCGAAGCTAAAATATAGACACTTCGCTCGCTCTCGTAAAAAAATAATTACATATTTGATAATTATAAAGCAATTAGTTGTGTGTGCCCGCGACTCCGTACGTGCACATCTCTCGGTAATCTTATCCCAGAAAAAATTTACCCTTAAGTATCCTTTGCTTGGTTTTACCGTGAAAGTGGACAAACAAACACACTTTATCTTCAACTTTAAAATTCGTTCGTAAGTACTTGTACTTTTGTGATATAAGCATACGAGTATTAAGTCTTTCATTTATGTACTTTTTAATTAAATACAATTAATTTAGGATATGAAGGGTTATACGCGTAGAAATAAAAAAATACTAGGTATACCTACTTACTGTTAATTCCCTCTACTAAGGAGGATTTAAGAAATAAGCTACAATGTAAAAAATATTGGCGGTGTTGCTTTTCATTAGCGCGTTTAAAAAAAATGTGTAAATAAAATATTTAATGCGACTTAATTTAGGTTTTTAAGTACCTATGACGTTAGCTATCTAATCTAACCTACTATTTTTTATTTACTTAGTATTAACGAGTCACTTTATCAGCTAAAGTTAACTTATATGTAAGACCTCGAATTTTACCTACATAGGTACATTTTATTAGGTTTAATTTTGGTTGCTTCATTTTTAGAGCTGAATTAGCCAAAACACTGAAGCGTTTTAATAATTAAACTAAACGAATAATGTGAATATTTAATCAGAAATATAAAATAGTATTAATATTATGTTAAACAATATAAAAGGTGCTTACTATAAATAAACGCTCGAGTACCTAGTTTATCTTTATTCATATTCAATGCTTCCAACTTGGGCCTCAGGGCCTGTAGCCGGTAGAGACCAGATTATCCAAACACAAAAAGTCAAGATTACCTCTTGGGAGATTATCAATATCGAGGAATTGAAAAATGCGAAGAATGCTGCAAAAACAAAATGACGAAACCCGTCGCTAATTATGTGGCAACTATTTTCTCCGCAACGGTTATTTCTGGAGAAATGTTAACGCCTTATTCCAGATTAGGCGCCTTGCCGGGTGAAACCAGTTCTGCCGGCCAACAATAAAAACCTTCATTTTGAGAGGTTGCTGGATCGGGTCTCTCCTTCTCTTGTTTCGTGTGTTAGTAGCTAACACTAGTATTAGGTTGTTAAAGGTATCTAAAGGCATTAAACGACTGCCATTGCCATCTAGAGATAGGGTAAAACACGAATTTTACGTACTAGTAATAGTAGAAACTAAGTATATTTAAAAAATAATTATTTAATAAATAAGTAGACTGGAAGATATCCCTTAAAGCTAAAGGGATAAGTCCGCCTTTGTGTTGTTATTTTTTTTGTACTTTTGTCTGTATCCTTTTATGTACAAGAAAGAATTTACATACATACATATATATAATACAAAGTAATGTTTCTCTTCATCGATAGCAAGTAAATGTTGATGAAATGACGTACCCAGGCAATGAATTTGAACGTCTGGCGTTGGCGCAGAGCTCACCCTGCCGTACCCCAAACGCGAGTCAGCGTTCAGATTCAGACAGTTTGGGAATTCAGGAAATTGGAATTTCAAAAACCAACCTACCTGTCTGTGTATTTGCGATTCAGATGGCGGACGTCTCCGGCCCCATCACCTAATTTCATCATTGTTGCCACTTGCTCAGGTACCTTTGTGTATAATATAGAGTAAAGTTTACCAAATTCATACGAATCTGTTTTTAAGTATTGTAATTTGACACTAAAATGACATGATGACGATGTGTGCTACAGACAGGACGCTCTACCCGACAACAAACCGATATTATATTATATTTATAACCCATAAAATTAACAACTTACCTATTTTTATAGCGTCTAACAGAGAAACATTCCAAATCATGTAATTTTCGACTTCCAATTCTATTGTTCCCTGTGTATCGGTTAAACTTTATTGATTCTAGTCATTCGCATCTTTTAAGTTTAATCCACATTTAATACAACTATCGAAATGTTCTTTCTATCTTTTTTATTTTCTTGTATGTAAATGGCTAAATCTGGTGTCAGATTTTTCAAGTTGCCTTGCCAATCTGAGTGTGAACCAAGTCCGGAACTTTCGCACGCGTAGTTACCTCGACTGGGCCATCGAGCACCTCGTATAAATATATATTTCTTTTTCTCTGTCTTTAAGCACGTTCCCAGTTGCATCCTCAGCTGTGTTACTTTGGAGCCCGGGGTGCGCTTTCCCGCTTTTTCTTCTCCAAATATAATATGCATGTCATTGGTCACCTAAGGATGCCAAAGACCTTGCGAAATGGAGAAGAAATAGCCGGAACAGTTTTATTGATTTGGCTATAGTTTTACGACCGGCCTGTCTGACGTTAACCCTCCATGGGAATGCAATTATAGCACGAGATGTTAGTGCTTAGTCCTTTAGTCGCCTCTTATGACATCCATAAGAAGAGATGGAGTGGTCCTATTCTAACCCGGAACCACACGGGGTATAAATATATATATTTCTGTCGAATTGAAATAATTACTGTCGAAATTCAGAATAATACTCGAGTAAAATACGATAGTCTAACATTATAAAATCGTGCGACATTATGATGTGTTCTGTTTTAGCTCTAAATTCTAGATTTTGAATGTCAAGTGGGTTAGGATGGGATTCGCGTGAGCCCTATAAACGTGTCATTTGGCGGTCGGCGGGCGCGGGCGTGGCAATGACTGGCGGGCCTTGAACACTGGAGCCCCGACTCCGGCGCAGACAGATTCGCGGGCCCCTGCACGCTCGCCTCACTCCATCACGAAAATGCGGACACGTCACGTAGTTACTACGTTAGTTATTAAATTATTTTAAGGATGATAACACTTAGGTTTTATGGCTTATATTATAGGTTTAAATGGCTGTAAGGTAAGTATATTGATCTTCATGTCAATTTATAGAAAGTTAGATAGAACAGTCAGGTCCTAAACTTTTTACGTAATTACTATTTAGGACAACATGAAGTGTTGTGATCAATGAAGAATCACTACACCGTCTTAGAGACTAAATTTAGTTATTACGCGATGGTTCTTCTAGAGATTTTGTTGTGTACTTTAAGATAATATGTAGGTACAAACAAACTTACATATCTTGTAGTATGTTTAAGTAATATATACGTAAACATGTTATTAATACTTTTCAATGACAAAAAATTCGATAATCATATTATTAAAATCAGCGAAGTCGGTTTAACTCCGCCGAATCAATTTTATTTGCGAAGTATTTGTGTTCCTGATAACGCCCCCATCAAGCATGGGGGCGTTATCGTCACGCGGCATTCCAAACTATATTTTAAATAATTTGCAAATATGAACAGAAGCCATATTTTTAGCCTGTATCCATTAACATTTTAAAGCGATTGAATTAAAAGCTGCGCATGCGTCACACAATGGACTGTAAACGAGATGCTATATTTGGGGTTGTTTTCCTCTCAATAGGGCTGTGGAAGTAGGTACGCAAAAAGCAGCAATAAAGATAATTCGTTCAAGGCAATTAAAGAACTATTAATCGATGATTCCACTTAAACATTGTGCGTGTGAGTAAGTACGTTGTGGCCAGCGACTCGAAGGGCATTCTTCTCTCAAGGATGCGTAGCGATTAATGATTTCGATATTGGCACGTATTTATACTGCGAAACGGCGGTAATGGCAGTGGCATGAAAATTCAATTTTTTCACGCTACCAGCAGCATACACCTACAGGTACGAATAATAAATGCAATAGGGCCCACATACGTACACATCTGAGACGTATTTTAATAGTGTAATTAACTTAAAAGCTCATCTGATTTTTTTACTTTATCTTTGTATAATCGTCATACCAGCCTTTTTTGTATCTATATTTACGTTTTTGTCCCAAATGTGATTTATTCCTAAACTAGACCACGATATTCTGTTCACTTGCTCTGAGGCTCTGAGCCACATCATTATCTATTTTAGTTTAAAACTGGAACTCACCTCGATTATTTAGTGTTGCGAAATTCACTCGTACTCGTAGATCCCAACTTCACTTGCTTGCCAAATCTCAAAAATATAGTCTGATGAATCAGCGATTGTTGATGGTGAAATTTAGGTTGCACTTTGAGAAACTGAAGATACTTATATCTGGAAAAAAATCGATTGTCTAAAAATAATATGTATACTCAAAATTTAAAATATATATTTTTAAATTATACATAAGAAGACGTATCCGATTATGTTGGAGATTGAAGAAAGCGGTTTTACCCAAAGCCGCTATTAAAAAAAAAAACTATGTGTATTCAAATTTTCAAGAAGATTGGTTCAGTAAATAAAGCGTGTAGAGGTAACAAACAAACAAATATACAAACTCACTTTCGCATTTATAATATTAGTTAGGATTAGTTGGGATAGTTAGGAAGTTAGGATTAGCATGAGAAATATTGTTGGCCTCCCATACAAGTATGAAGTTGACCGATCATGATCCGAGTTTCTATGTGGAAAGAAAAAAAATATTTTTGATATTTCGATATACATTCTTTGGGGAAAGTTGTTCAGTATTATGGACTGAATTCACCCTTAAAATAGTTTCAGTATATTTTGTTAGACGTTATATACTATATTCTGTCAGAGAAAAGAAGAAATAGGAAGTCGAGAGTTGACTGACCGAAAACTCGGAGACGAGTTACATAAGCACTATTTCCTGTGGGGTAGGGGACGGCGGTCGCGGCCGGCGCCGGCGCAAACGGTGAGTTCGCACGCCCCGCAATAAGTTTTAATTGAGTCCGGTACTCCGGTCGTCCGGTACAACGATGACTACGTTGCGGAAAGGTTAACCTTTACTCATATCACCCTAGCTAGGGTGATTTGCGAGTTCAACTCTTGGAGGACCCAATATTTGACATATCTTTTCTCTGTACATTTTCTTCGGCCGGTTTTCTCCATTGGACTCGAGGTGATGTCATCACAAAAACAAGTGGTCTGCTTCCGACGTTGACATCGGCCCATTTCCCATTGGTTTTTATGGCTACAACTTGAAAAATCCAACATAAGTTTTATTAAATTAGGCCTGAATCACAGAATAATATTTGAAATAAATTGTTAACTCGTAAATATGGAGATAATTTCCATATTGCTAATCGACAGGCACTAAATAGCCCTTTAATTTATTTTATGAACCACTATTTAAAGTATTTACATTAGTCCGTCTAGCTTTAAAACTTGCCTTCGCCAAAAGTGGCCACGGCATGTTTTAAAGCTAGACGGATCACCATTCATAAAATAATTTAAAGGGCTATCTAGTGCCTGACGATTAGCAATATGGAAATTATCACCATATTTACGAGTTAACAATTTATTTCACACTTCAAGGCCATTTGCTTCTATATTCACCTTAAATAAAAAATAATAATGAAAGAACCGTCCAAGATGTAAGTAGATGAAGGAGCAAGAACTATTAATTGTAGCAATTCGGTGACACTTGAGTTAGCGGCTACGTAGTGCGTAGCACGAAGCGTAGCGAGTAGCCACGAGTTGATTCACTCCGCCGGAGACCCAATGACTGGAAACGGTTTCACCTCATTATAACAATTTAGTAATTGAAAACGTTAATTAGCTTCCGAGAGAGGGCTTGATATATCGATCGGAGAAAGCAATAGTTTCAATCGGAATAAGAATGAGAAAAAAGCTGAGAATAAAAGCATTAGTAATATTCTACGTCTGTCGATTAAAGGGTCTCACGATACTTTACAAGATATAGTTTTAAAAACTAAACGACTACGGAACGATTCATGCTGAAACGTACATTTATCCAGTTAATGCAAGCACAGCAGAGGGAAATGGTTAATTATGTATATATTGTCGAAAGGTGCTAATTATGTCCTTTCTTTTGATACCCTTCACGGTATGATTCAATTTATTTTATTTTTGGTTCATTACGTTTGGCCTATAAAGGGCGCCATATTGAATTTACTGTGATGTCATAAGCCTATAACTAGGGGACAGCCAAGACGCTTTGAACTCATTTGTCAAGGTCAAGGTATCATGGATAGCATTAAAGATACGAGGGATCAGATTGAACATTTAGCCGCAAAACACATAACCCTTCTTTTGACTTTTCCGTAGTCGGGTAAAAAGCCAGATTACACGATGTTACAACAATGACGCAAGCTATGCTCTCTATCATTCTACATAGTCGCAGACGTGAAGTATGTACTTATATTCTACCGAGTAGGTATACCAGCTATGGTCGTTGCCTGAAAGATACTGGAAATAAATAAATTACTTACCACCAGGAGCTCTACAGGGCATTGACTCTGTTATGAGGGGAGGAAGACACATGGTAACCAGAGTAGATCCACAATACACATTATTTACCAATTCGCTATTTATACATAGTATTCTTAACCGCCAGCAGATGTGCTATATTACTAATAAATGTATGTAGACACAACGTATCTACTTATATGTATATAATTTATTATGTAACTTATGGATACTATTTACTAACTTTATAACAAACACCTGTTTGTCAATGATGATTTTCAAAACAAAAGGTAACAGCAAAGACAATAATGTGTGTCTAATGTGGCCTAGGGCTTTTCTAAGTCTGAGTGTGACTAAATAAAGCTTAATTCAATATTTATACAGGTATCATCAAGTTTTAAATAATATTAGTACACAAAAAAAGGCTTCAAACTTTGTTGAGCTGACAAGACGTTGCTCTGGGCGGTTTTTAATGAGAATAGATTCCATTATAAGGATGCCGTGGGTCACAATTGGACGATGGTGTTAATTTTAGACTTCGGACACGAACTTCCCTTATATATCAAGCTTTGTTTGGCATTAGCTTGCCTAACAACTTTACCGATAAGGGACTGATTAATTTAAAGATTTAAGAGAAAACCTAATGGGCTAGAGAAATGAAAAATAGGTATTTGTAAAATCTATTGCTGTGGCGCTGTGCCCGAACTACAACCGAGCAAGTGCGATAGAGACATACTGCAGCTTGGACTGAAAATGCATATTAAAAGAACAGAAAATCAACGATTCGTAGTCCCCTGATTTCTTCTCCAAAACTTAACCAATAAATAAATATTTTTTTCATTACTAATTAACAAAGACTCGAGCGGTGTTTGTATGTTTTAATTTTTTTTATATATAATTTAGTCAAATTTGTTTTCTGGATGTTTGAACACAATGAAAAATCTGGCCATTTTTTTAGGGTTTTGAACGTTAATATCTCTTTTAATAAATAATTTATAAAAAAAAGAAAACATAGGAACATGCTAATAGTGGCTATGGATATTCAGGAAAAAAAATATAACTCTACCGGCATTATTCAGGGAGGAAACAGGGGACTACGTTTGTATGGAAAAACAGCCCCTCTGTTTCGTCTTAACATTCATTATAATTTTTAATATCTACTTATACCTATTCATGAATAATAGAGAAAATCCTTCATTATCTAGATGAGACAACTAGACAAAAACCAGATCTCGAGTCCAAACCGTCTATAATTTTGAACACGTTTTGCGTGTTATATTTGATATGGCTGATAAATGATAATAAGAATTGGGGTCCGACGGCACGTAGCGCGTCGTCTGGTGACCGCCGCGCCGGCCGGGCCCCAAGTCGTGACGGCCGTTTGTTAAACTAATGGCCAACAAAAGAAAAAGCTCTTCCATTCTCACATTAAAGTCGTCTAAGTGCGCGACTGTTGACTCGAGCAATTTGCACGCGCGAATAGAATCTATTGTAACAGTTTTTATTTCCGTTTAGATACAGCATCGTCACTATTCGAAAGGTTTTTCAATGTCGTCTATTGGTTTCGTTTAGTCACGGCTAATTCTCGGTGTTGCAAGTGTCATTGTATATTAGGTACGTCTGTTCGTAAGCGAGTCTGGTCGGGTTAAGGAGGTGATTGCTCCACGATGAAGTAATTAGCGAAGATGGCGCCATATGTTGAGCCACGGGGGTCGGATCCGCAGTCCGCACATGTAGCCCACGCGACATCGCTCGGCAGCGCATGTAGCTACGATAAAAAGCGATGTCGGCGGCGCAGGCGCAGGCGCGGGCGTGAGAACGCCGACACGTGGCCAAGCCAGATGAGCCCTCATTCATGCATTTGATTCATAAAATGCTGTCAGAACCTTTCGCATTTTTCTTTCATTGATGGATCTTCTTGACATATTCATAAGCGATTCATATATCACTCTAGGAGTAATGCACTAATAGTTAAAAATAATAATAACATTGCAAAACGTACAAATAGACACTATAGAAAATTCTGGTGTTGCGGAGGAAGATAGAAACGCGCTTGCACTAAAATAGGACCTGACCTGACACACACTAGTAAAGATACACAAATACACACTCACACATCAAATCCATTCACACATTACTTGAGTATTTTTTTATAGTTTTATGTACTTTATTTTTGAATACTACGATAATTTTGGTTTCTAACTTATCTGTACAGAGTGCAACATTTGTAATATTGTGATCCAAACCAATTTTCTATTTCTTTGTTTGTTGTACTCGCTAAGTTGTGGTGCTAAACATGTATGTTTTAAATCTAGATTGGCCAGAAATAGGTACGTTTTTGCATTCAAATATGTATGTACAATGAGCAAGAGGTGCAAAAGAAAGAGTTTAAAAGATAGTGGTTAGTGAGTTGGAGGTCGTTAGCCCATTCCCTATTTCAACAGATCCACGGGTTAACGCTTTCTCTTGATCGACTGACCGGTACATTCTACGTTTTTTCATTGCTCCCCAGCCCAGTCTTGAAATCAGAGATATACTTAATCAAGGCAGATTCGATGCGGCCGGTCATTGTTAGGTGGGTGGTGCCTCCAGAGTTTCTTATTGTGCGTTCGCGGAGAGAATGCAATCTTTGGCGAGCAATCGGCAGCGGCCGCGGCGGCGCCCGCTATAAATCAAGACGATCGAGGCCGGGCCGGACGCGAGTTATTTTTTAAATTGCGTGCACAATATTATGTGTTTAGGGGAATATGATAATTGCGGTGAGAGGCGCCGTAAGCCGACACCGACTATGGGATTACAGACTACAGAGCGCTCGCCGCTCGCTCTCCTCGCCTCATCACGCCTCGTTAACCTTTGTTCACTTTACTACGTTAAATTTTTTTGGACTGACGATCTTAAGCATGGCTCTCACTGTGAGCTAAGCAAACTCAACTCTTCATTACATTACGGTGACTTTTCAAGAATTTTGCATCCAATTGCTGCTAATGTACACTATAATTGACGTGTAAAAGTGCCTGCAAAGGCCTAAATTCTGAATAAATATTTGATTTTGATTTTAATGTTGCTATCCTAAGTTAGCAATTTTAGGTAAAGCAGTCTAGAGGTAAACGATTAACTCAGTGTCTTTTGTATTCGAATAGCTCACAATGGCTCCGTTTCCATTGAGAATAGCTGTTTACCATGTTCTTTTTCTTGTAATAAAATTGTGATAAAACATTTTGACATAAATTCTTGTTACCGCATTGCTCTTTAACGTCTTCACGACATTGTTTGTTGGTATAGCTACGGAATGTTTAGTAGTAGAGATTAAATGTGTATGGACTCTACATGAAATCACCAAAATGTATTAAGTATAGTTAGGAAGATAAAAGTAGGTACCTATTTGTAATAGGTGTGGTATAGCCTTGACTTGACGACTTGAAAGCAATGGAGACGCCAAGAACCAAGAATTGATTGAATGGTTTCGTAGACTTTTACAGCAGAGGTAATCTAGAGAAGAGGAAATTTGACCTTGAGTCATGTGATATTATTTTGGTGCTGTGCATGTGATGGAACTTACTCTCAGTCTCTATAATTATGTAAACTCTGACCTAAAATTATTTTAACTGAAAACAGTTACAATAGAAAATGCAAGAATAGGTACCATTTTATATTGAAAATTGATCGGAGCGCATGTAGAGAATACATTCAGACACGTCCCTAGTGCAATAAACACTTCACTAGGATCTCTTCTTTTGACAATGGAACCCTTAAAACTCACACCACCACCCAAAATTACCGGAGAATGTATGGAATAATGATAACAATGCTATTATGGCAACCATGAATAATGCCTAATATTAGAAATTAACATAATATTTTTTGTCGCCTCCTTTGGAGGTGGCCGCGGACAGGTACACGCTGAGGATGCAGAATTCTTTGAATGGGTATTCTATTCAATAGGATGCTTCACAATAATGAGTCTACTGTCAATATGAGGAAGACTCAAAGTTGTTTGGAGTAGTTAATCTTATTAAGGAGCAATCCGATAAGCGCAGTCATCAGCAAACCATACCTTCCACAGCAACCCTTAGAGTACAAAGTGGAGTGAGCAAGAGGAGGTGCGAAGGTCGGCTTAGCTACTATCAATCAGCGAGGCGCCATTGAGGGTTGGCCGAGGCTCGTGAGAAACCGTAAACACTTACCCGCTTTATCTGATAGAGGTTTTTTTCGCTCAGCAGCGGGTCCAGTCAATTAATGGATTGCGCCGTTACTTAGTTTATTTTTGGTACCGACGCGACGGTGCTGCTTAGCATTAGAAGCGACTAATTTATTTGGAAGGGTTTGACAGGTAAGGTATTAGGATGATGCAGATCGCCACACAAAGGAATGCACCGAATCTTATCATTGATTTTATTATAGATGGATGCTGGGCCGTGGCTTATGGGGGGTTGTTATTGCTCATAAGTTAAATCCGTCAATATAAAAATAAACGACGCGAGATCAGGCAGACCTATATAAATTCCGAAGTAAAAATTAATTGTCTGCATCTGGCCAAAGTTACTAGTAAATAGATTGACTTGTTATGTAATATTGACTCGTAGACCTGTGAGGTTCTAAGCGTTTTTGAATTGAAGACAAATATTTGTCGGGGGTTGAGGTTTGGGCGGTCTGTCGACGCACATGTGCGCATAAAAAATGTGTGTAGTGTGCGCAGACGCAGACGCCGTGTTGACAATGCGCATAGCTGCGGCGAAGCAGGCTGCGGCTGCGGCGACCACCCTCACAGAATGTCTCGCTCAACGACATTTCAATATGTTACATACCTGTTATAAAACGCGATACATATATGTACAACAATTCTTGCTTCTGACTAGCTATCATTTTAATCCCACTTTAAATAAAAAGATGTATCGACGTTGGGAGATTTTTTTAGTAAAGCGAGCAAATTTGGACTGTATTGTAACGAGAAGTCATACTAAAATAACTTGCGCCAGGACCGCAAGCGCAGCCCTCGTGGCAGTGCAATGCGCGGGAGTATGCGGTCGCAGCTCGTGAGAAGTGTCTTATCTGGAGGAAGCCGTCTCCTATTTTAATAAATATTTCATTTAGTCGGAAAACGCGTGAGAGACGCCCTATTCCAGGGCATTAAGCCGCAATCGTAATGACGTGTAAATCTCACTGATTAGATACCGGTCCTGGGAACTGACAACATATTAAATAGTGTCCCGTATTTTGCCGGTGCTCTAAATTCCTTGACACCCGTATCGTGAGACGCGCGTAGTTTCCGCATGTAAGTACACCATTAGAAATATGAAAGCTGGTACGGCTAATGTGTAAATGGTAAACAGATTCGAGTTTAAACACCCTCCATGGGCCAGGCTCTGTTATTAGTTAGATATGGTATTGGTGCGGTAGACAAACACACCCTAATTCTGTTTACCTAATGAGATGTGTCGACTGCACGCGAGCCATTCTCACGACCCGACCGCGAGAAAAAAGGAATTCCCAAAATTTTAACGCAATAGATACATTGTCTCTACATAAACACCGGTTAAATTTCACCGGAAAAAAACAAGGCTCACATTGTATGGAAATAGACTAAAGGGTAAATGTGATTGACAGGTATTTTTAAAAGGGTTTATTTATATACATATAAACGTAGTAATAAAGTTAATTCTTCGATATGATTTTTGAAAACACTGCCAAGTAAGAGTGATGCCTTCGATTCGAGCATATGTTTGACCATTTAAACACGCCCACCACACATTGAAGCTGAGGCGACAACATCCTTTATCGAGTTCCGGACCAGTTTCCTCGGTGTTTTGTGTGTAGAGAAAATATTAACTGTATGGAAATTATTCCAGCGACAAAACATAGCTCTCAAGTTTGTCGATAAAGACATTTTTTTTAAATCAAAATAAAAACTAACTAACACAAGTTAATGCTTATTATTATCTTATTAATTCATCGTCTATTTATGGAGGTAATTTCGATGATACGTCTCACCTCCAAGAATTATTAAATCACGTAATAAATAAATCGGCTAAGTGCGTATCGTACACGCTCTGAGTAGAGGTCCGAAGGGGGTTTAAAAAACAATAAAAGTTTCAACGGCAGTTCATAAAATAATTTAAAGGGCTATCTATCTAGTGCCTAACATTGAGAAATATGGAATTTTTCACCATATTTATGAGTCAATAATTTGTTTCAAATGAGGCGCTATCTGCTTGGTATTCACCTTAAGAAAGCCGCTTCCACACAGTATAGCTAGCCCCCATTACCGAAGGAATGCTCATTCGTCGAGGCGGCTGCACTTTGCGCCTCCTTTAAAGATTGATCACTCCTTTTCCCTTTGGCTTCGCTCTTTTAACAAGTGCAAGTAAATTGTTGAGAAACGTTTGATTACGGGAATAGGAAGACCCGACAAATATTCTGCTTTCACACGTCCTTTCACATGTCCTTTACATACGGAGTGCATTGTACCTGTGTGTACAATAATACATAAGTATATCATTATTTTAAAAACCGGTCAAGTGCGAGTCAGACTCGTACATGAAGGATTCCTTCGTACTTCCGTACCTTCGTTCAATGTTTTAAATCTATGTAAAACCACGTAAAACACACGTTTCTTGTATGACGACTCCTTTACTTTTTAACTTTATGTTATTTTTTTGTTATAGCAACCACAGTAATACATAATCGGTGTAAAAAGTGTCTAGCTAATGGTTCAAGAAGTAGAGCCCTGTGACAGACGGACGGACAGACGAGCAGACAGCGGAGTCTCAGAAATAGGGTCCCGTTGGCATCCTTTGGGAACCCTGAAAAACGACTCCATATGGATGATTTTGCGACAAAATCAAATAACTGGAACGCTATTATTGTTCATTATGAATCCGTGTAAGTAATGGACATGTCCACAAAAAATACCATCTGCTGGTTCCGTGCGGAATGGATGAGTCAATGTTTGGCTCGAATTAGTCGTGGCCCCAAGACTTGACCCTAACTTGGATGTCTACAAATTCATCAGCCACGCTCGTTTCACTTTATGGAGTTCATTGTAACAATTCAAACATAATTTTATTTCACAATAGTAGCTGATATACCTACGTATTGATGAAAAATATAAAGTTAACACTTTACCTGTAAATGTTATTTTTCGCCTCCCTGTATAAATTTTTGCATACTTTACGAGTTGTATAAGAACGTCAAGTTACGCTTGAGTTTTGTGCAATACTACTAAATTATGCTGAATATCTTCGGCCTAAAATAGTGGACCTTTTGCATAGTTTGTATAGACGACCTCTGTGGTGTAATGATCACGCTAGTCGCCAATTCGGAGGTTCTGTGTCAATCCCCAGCCAGTGCCAGTTGGAAAATGGCCTTTTTCAAATTGTCCTGGGTCTTGCTTGGGTGTTTACATATACAGGCTGACTTTTTAACCACCTATCAAAGTTTTGGAGCAAGTTTAGTCCATGATACTGAACTACTTTGCATTAAAACAATTAACGAAAAACGATAAAAAAAATTGCCTTCCCTTACAGATTGGCGCTCAGGCCAACTGATTTTGTATGGCAGGACGAAATTTTTTTTATCTATTTTCACTACATTTTTTTTTAGAAAGTAGTTCAGTTTCATGGACTGAACTTGCTCCATAAATTTGGCTGGTGGATAAAAAGTCACCCTGTATACATTATGTACATATTTATTATAAAATACAGTATCGTGGAGTTAGTACCCCACAATACAAGTTTAAAGTTCAAAGGGGCTAGAAATCAGTGTGATTTGTCCTTATTTATTTATTTCTATTATTTTTTATTTTAATGTTTAAAAGTATAAAAGAATATTGAAATATTACTTTAACTTTAAAAACATATGCTACAAAAAGGAGATATAAAGTATTGTAAGTAAGCGTTTGTTTATGATCTACGAGTATGTTGCATGTAACAATGTTGTACATAAAGGAAAGGCCTATGTGATCGTGAAGTCTTGCGGAATCCTTGGCTTGTGCTGTATTAATATTTATCAGAGGCAAACGCTGCACGATTCTTAGTAAAATTAGACCTACGGGCAATATGAATGGAGTTTTCTTTTCAATAATAAGTTAGCAAGTGAAATTGATCGCACAAGTACAATGGATACAAATTCGCTCAGCAGCGTTGCTCGGTGCGTAATGCCGCAAAAATGTCGCCGCTTGTAATTAGCACTAGGCTCCCAAGACATTACACAAATAGATTGTTCTCTTTATATTTCTCACTAGTCGCAATCGGCACTAAGGGCAATGTTCTGCGCTGTAGCGGATACCTACCGGATACAGAATAAGTGGCAAAGTCGTAACGCCTCATTGTGTGTAGGTGCGTAGACGACTATTCATCTTTTAAAAAGTATTTAATACTTTACTAAGAAATCACTTCATCAATGTATCAAGCATTATTCTCAGAAAAGTGTATTGTTATTTCCCATTGTTACGATTTCAATGTCAAGGCTGTCCTTTGGCTATTTAGATCTGTATTTGACCTAAATTAAGAGCAGTTAACACGAAGGTTGTCAGGATGCGGATGCATCGTTGCCTGCGGAAGTGTCAGTTTAACACTGTCTTTGAGGCATCTCGTCACCACGTCAAACATCCTCGCCAGCGATAAGGCTGCAGCATTTATTTATTTACTTACGCAGTCGCTCATAATAACGGAACAACAAAGATCAATAAATAAATCCATTCCTTGTAATTCTCACAGTCGGGCCGAGGCCGGCGCGCCGACAGTGCTGAACCTCATTCCATTCAGCACGCCTCTCGCTTCCTCGCATCGTGTTCGGCGTAACCGCATCTCGCTCTTTGACTTTGAATAGAACCGCCCTCGGTACGAGATTCTGAGAATTGAGCTCGTGGCATTTTTTAGAACGCATAATAATTTGATCGGGAAATATTTATGGAAGGGGTGGCCGGACGCGGACTAGTCGGACGAGTCAATTATCAGTTGTGGCACTCTCTCCCCTGAAACCCGCGCAATGGGTGGCTGTGGCGGGCTCTTGCCTGCCTCGCACACACCTTCACCACAATTTATAGCTTCTATACACCACAGAAGAATTTCACATGATTTCGATCTTTTTTCACCATTTATAGTATTATCTTACCTAATAAAGTATTCCCTAATGACTAATATGGATGTGAGAATATAATATTTCAATAGTCATATTGTTTAGATTCTTTTTAAAGTTGTTTTTAGAATGTAGTTGTTGTAGAATACTTATGCATAACAATTATAGGTATATAATATCATAATATATATGGGAGGTTTTGGTCAGACCCATAATAAATAAAAAAATATCAGGACAAATCACACTGCTATCTCCAAAGTAAGTTTAAACTTGTGATATGGAATATTAACTCAACAATACTATATGGTTTTTGGCAGAGTAGAATAGTCACTCCAAGTCTTCCCGTGGACGTCGTAGAAGGCGACTTAGGAAATAAAAGCTAAACAAAGCTTAAAAACATCAAGGAGACCTCTCCAACCCGTCTGGCCAGGCAGCGTGGAGAGTGTAGGCCAAATCCTCTGGCTACTCTGGGTAAGTATGGCTCTGGTAGTACAGAGAGGGTCGTGCTCCTGCAGTGGAGACTAAATAAGACCTGATGATGAATATCATAAATATTGTAAGCTACTTATAGCAAAACAAAAAAGTAATAAACTGGTCAAGTGTGAGTTACGTACTTCTCATAGGTTTTCTTGAAATGTATAGGTGAATAACAATTTTCTGTATTTTACGTTATACATCCGTCTTTGGGTCACTGACTTTCATATGTGTACCAAATTTCAATTCAATTGGTCCAGTAGTTTCGTAGCAAATTGGCTGTGTCAGACGGACAGACAGATAAGTAAGTGCTCCTATAAATAAAGGTTCCATTTTTACCTGTTGTAGTACGGAATCCTAAAACTATGAAATGTCTTGTCTCCGCAGGCACAGAAGACATAATAAGTACAACCGCCGGTGAAAAAGACAAAAAGGTGTAACTTTTGTCGTAGCACGCACCGGAGCTACGACGCTTGTTGCTACGCAACTCTTAGCGCTACGAGCCTGTTGAACAAAAAAGAATATTGCGTTATAAATTATTGGATTGGAAATTGTGTTGGTTGTTAACTTGTTACACTTCTTTTTGTAGTAAGTAATACTATGTAGTAATGTACAAAAATGTTTATGTTTTTATTTCTTTTTTTTTATTAATTAAAGAGGTTGAAAAATAATGAATATTTTTAAACAAGTCTAGAACATGTTTAGGAAACGAAACTACAAATTTACTGTGAAATAAACAAAAAATAAGTTCAACACAGTTATTTATTGTGTTGCGTAGTTTATTGTTTTATTGTTTGTATTTTATGACAACAAGGATAACAAATGGACGACTTTTTTGACTTGTGTACAGCATCTGGAAGTGTTTAATCGAGTGAAAGACGACGTCTTTTATTTCGAATATTAAATTGCCTTATTCAGCCTTATTGCCGTCGAGTGTCTAAAGCGAGATAGTGTTTACAGATATGAAGGTATTGTATTGAATATCGAGGCAGGAAATGTGTGAAATTTTGACGTAGCTTCTGATACTGACCACTTTCATAGTCGATAGGTAAAATAAAACTTTATTTAATGACGGAGAAACAAGATTTTGATTAGAAATAAGATGCGAGAATGTACTAATTAATAATCTTTAACACTAGCGCACTCCTGGGCCTCCCTTAATTTACAGTTTTTTACGGTCATGTGCCAGTTCTCAATAGTCAAAGTCACCTGAACAACGCTCTGGGTTTTCTATGAGCAATGAGAGCGTCTACGGATTAGATATGAATACATCATTGTGACCTAGCTTTATCTTACCTGTGTCTTATTCCCACAAAACAGTAATACTAGTTTGAGTTATAAGTGTTTCTAGTTTGTGACCATCTGGGGGCACGGGAGTGCTCCCGCCAAGACGAGCCAAGCGGAGCGCAAGGGCACTACCTACCTTTTCTCGAAACGTTTCGTCGTTTTTTTGAACTCTCATAACTTTGGTTTGGATGATGCTAAATAGTTAAAAATTTCAAGATATATGACACTAGTACAATCAGCTATTATATATTTTATTAATGTCTAAAAAACCCCGATTTCGTCATTGACGGTTGATTGATTCACTCACTTACTTACTGATCATCAAAATTCTTAAGGTACTTCCTGAAGTCCTAGAACGCTGAAATTTGGTATGTAAGCTAATATTACTACAAAGACAACAAAATAATTAAACAACCAAACCTAACCTAACCTATCCCCTCGGAATAGGAGGTGGAAGTTTGTATGAGACTTGTACTAATACATTTGCACTAACTAGTGATGACGGTGACATCAGCCGACGTCACTAGATGGCGCTGACTGTATTTTGAAATGCGCTATCGACATTTTTTTACTGCGAATGATGATCGATTGTTCTATTGTTAAAAAATTTCTGCCGTTTTGCTACCGTTACGAAGATTTCATAGGCATTCGTTCATCGAGTGTGAAATAAAACGGCCAAGCATCACGTTTTGTATAAAATGTAGAGTATGTGAAGTTAGGCTTGGTAAAGTAAGGGCGCATAAAATCAAGAATCTTGGCTCTACATGAGATCTGACCACTTTTTCATGGATTTTGAGAGGTTGTAGGTTTAGAGCGTGAAGTCTTTAGAGCTTGGCTTTATACGTGATCTGATAACTTTTTCACAGGGTAAGCTATGTAGACTCGTCTTGGCAAAATTTTTACATGAAAATGTTTTTTGTGGGATTCTTCTTACTAATGTATGAATTGTGGCGGGATGGTGTGGGGCCTGGCCTTGATGGGCAGCCCTCCAAAATACAGGCTCGACCTAGTTTAACTCGGGTGCTATCACCTCGTCTGGTTCCCGTCCATCGTGCCACTATCACTTTGTAATTTAATTTACCATCATATTAGTATTTAAGTCTGTATGCAAGGTGTATGTACCTTCTGCAGTAAATTTATTTTTATTATTCTTTTTTAACCTTTATATCTACTTTACTTACAAAGTAGTGGTAAAGCAGCATCTTCTCATTTTACTAAATATTTTCTGGCTAGTAGTTCAAAACCATCGACTGAACTTGCTCCAAAAATTTTACTTGTGATTAAAAAGAAAGCCCATTGAAAGCTTATAAAAAGCCATAGGTATTTTCAATTATATTTTAGAACTTAGATACCCAGAATTTGTATTCAACTCTACGTAGCCCAATAGGTAACAATGTAATAACTCAGTGATAATCAGTAAAATATCGGCGACCAAGCATTTATTAAAACAAAACACAAAATGCGCGATAAAAAATGAACGTTGCACACATTGTTATAATTTCTGGTAATGAGATGTAGTGTGATCGGCGAGTACGGAGGCGGGACCGTGGCAATGCGTTTCCGGTGCATGTGCGAGACAATGCTGCCGAGCTGAATGGACCCATTAATAGCACAAGTGAATGAGTGCGTAAAGACACATGTGCCGGGCCGGGCACGAATCCGCTACCCCACGGTCGCCGGCCGACCATATGGCGAACCGATACATTGTCTTATGCAAAAGGACGGGCAGCTTTTACGTTCATTCATTAATTTGTGTAGGATTTCGAGGAATCCCCTTTTTATGAACCAAAACGATTCGCCGAAACGAAACATTTTTATTTCCCCGGACGGAAGTCCGAACTGCGACAACCCGAGTACTTACAACGAAGTTACACAAATAAGCTTTTATGGGACTCGAAAAAACAAAACATGAAAGAACCTCAGGGAAGAATTGAGAAAAGGACAAAAATTAAAGATCACGGCAAAAGTGACATTACTAAACTGCTATTACCGAGGTCATGATGATGTCACCAACGAAACCAACTTTAGTAAAGATAAAACTTACAGTCGCTTCTTCTTGAATAAGTTAGGTACCTACTTGAATGAAGATATGGATGGACATCAAACTCACTTCTAATAATGTTTTAAATTTCAAAAAGGTTAGACAACGCTTTCCTACTCCTCTTCTTCTTCGTCTAAGCGCGTTCCCAGTTGCTTCCTCAGCTGTGCTGCTTCGGAGCCCGGATGCCCGGAGCCCGGAGCCGGTCACCCAAGGATGCCAAAGACCTTGCGAAATGGAGAAGAAATAGCCGAAACAGTTTAAATTATTTGGCTATAGTTTTACGACCGGCCGCCTGCCGGACGTCAACCCTCTTTGGGAATGTATTTGTGCGAAAAGTTTTACAACCGGCCGTCGCCCGACGTTAACCCTCCTTGGGAATGCAAATGTAGCACGAGATGTTTGTGCATAGTCCTTTAGTCGCCTCTTACGACATCCACAGGAAGAGATGGAGTGGTCCTATTCTAACCCGGAACCACACAGGTAAGACAACGCTTTACTACGTCACAAGGTAAAGGACATAAGCCTCAATTTGAGTCCGCCAAGTGACCAAATGTGCAAAAACACTGAAGACGACATTGTTAGGAACCCTTTGGTCAGCGCACACAATAGCGGCCGCATGAGGTACGTGAAGCGAAATGTTATTCCTAGATTACGGACAATTTGGATAGATAGTATCGCTTCCTGTACTTTTTCACTGTTTTTTAGAGCATAATAAAGGCTCTGTGAAGTGTACCTGTGGTACAATAGGCCCCGAGCTCGACAATTGGCCGCGTATCCGTGACCCGTTATGCGGTTGTGTTGCAGCGACGCGCTGGCGCCAGGTATTCTTGCTCTATTGTGTCTCCGTATCGCCATATTACCCATTCTGCGTAGAAGATGCTCAGCGATTGTCCTTACATCCTAGGAGGCACTTTGTCCAGCCTTGGAACAAGCAATTGACTCGGTGGCGCTTCCCGGGAAGCCCCACTGTCTATTTTTACTAGATCTTTTGAATCCTCTTTAGGTCCGTCGTTATTATATTCACAGTATTGTAAATGTTAATACCTGCTTATTATGTCAGCTGACTGGAAATGTCCAATATTTTCTCAAAGCTGATTTAACGATAACAGCGCTATTAATGTTTATTTGCTGTTTGGTAGGTACCTAGTGAGTTTATCACGATATCAGCGACCGGATATGAACCGTCTCGCCGCCTTCCCGGCTGTTATCGACGTACTCAATAAAGTCTATTCATGTTAACGATTTCTATGTAAAGTCGGTGCAATTCATTTCGCCAAAGTTGGGCGCAGTGACGTAATTGCTAATCGAGGAGCACCCGCATGGGGTGGAATGAGATGGCTTAATTGAGGGCACAAATAAACTGGCTGTAATGAGCGGTGGTGATACTTTTACGCCGTCAAATAGTGGTCACGTGCCGGGAATTCGCCACAATTGCCTCGTCATGCGAAATTAGGGGACCCTAATCAGCTCAATGGGATACTATATGATGTGATTATTATGTTACATTTAATCTGTGTTTCAAATTAGACCAATTTATGAGTCATTTCATATTTTAAAAGTAACCGTAGGTAGAATATTACTACCAAAAAAGCTATATTTGGTTGATTTACTCCTTCCTGAAGCAAAGTTAGGTAGTTTGCTGCAATTATAAAAATTTGGTAAACAAATGCAGATGCGTCAAGAATTCCAAATAAACGCCCTTCCGTGAAGGACCGCATAAACTAAAAGTCATACGCAATTCAGATTGTGGTATCGTGGGAACAGCCGGGGCTTATTGACAGTGATAAAATGAAAATGACAAATATAAAGCGGTACATATCTTATAAACGCTCTACAAAATGCACCAAGTGGGTCTAGTCTACACCACAGCGTATAAAAACAAGTTCGATTACGGTACGATGTATCGAAAGTGAGGGAATCGTGCACAGGCTGTTTCACATCACCTAGTTCTCGGGGCGCTGCGCTGCATTCCCATGATGCACTATCGCGCTCGTCACTGTCAGTCAGTACATAGGTCAGTGCGTTTTGATAACCCATCGCCGGTGCCATCGCTGCGTGCGTGTCTCATGTCATACGGTGCCATCACTGAAATAGTAGGGCACATGGTTGCAATTACTGAACAACGGCAAAATTTGCTTGGAATAAAACAGTATACCTAAGAAATACGGTATGCTAATGTTTTCCTTAATTTTAAATGCAATATTTTTGTTTGTAGCGATTTGTTTTTGTCACTGACTTTTGAAGCACAATAAATTAAATTTTAATTTAATTTGAGGTTATAATGTTATTATACTTTAAAAACATTTACTACCTATGTATATGTCAAGTATTGATTATGTAAATTGATATTTATAGAAACTAATAATTATGTATAAAAGGTATTATGGCCATTTATTATGGCCATGGCCATGGCCATATATATATAATATTTATATTAATATGTCATTTACCTAAATGATAATAGTGCGAACGAATATTATGAATTTATGACCGAGGATCATTATGGAAAAATATAATAGTACAAAAAATATCCTTCCGGGACTTGGCTGTTTACTTGACTGAACGTCCAAATGGTTCGATTGTGTAAATGTCAAAATGTACAAAATTTTATTGTTAAAATTTTGTAGTGACATAATGACAAAAGTTCACATTGAATTTATGTTAAATCGAACTTGTCAGAATATACAAATTTTACAATGTGTTTAAGTCAGTGATTAAATCAAATCTTCTTAGTCGAAATATAAACCCATGGTCTATATAAACAGTTTTCTTATGGGGCATGTAGAAAACATTTTAATAGATTTTCAGCTTTCGGGGTGATAATGGCTTGTTTTAACTCAAAACAAATCGCAATAACGGTAATCTTGTCCATAAAATTAAATTAGTTAATCAAATGATTGGGCGCAAATGTTTAATATTTATTTCACTTCTTTCTCATTTGCCCTAACCAAGCGTGGTTCATTAATTACCCGGGGAAAGACAATATGTAACTTGAATTTTCAAAATGTAAAATTGTATGTCTGAATTCTCGTGTAGTTATAGGTTGCCCTTTGTTTTTTGTATAAGCAAGTTAGCAGTTCGGAATCTCTATTTCCAATAAATAAATATTTTTTAAAAACCTAAATACGTACCTAGTTAGACCGTAGATAAGTATGAAAACTATGGCGAAATATGGGTGGTAGGTATACTAAAAAGATAAGTAATCAGACTGATCATACTACTAGAAAAATAAGTACCTATCCTGTAAAATAATCTATAGGATTTGATTTTACAATTAAACAAACTTGGCATAAATACCTCTTAGAAATTAAAAAGACAAGTAGCTAGGTAGACAAATGTTTGGTCAGCAGGGGGCGGGTGGCTATCGCTAGTTGATTGATAAAGTTTCATTCATAACGAGTCGCTTGAAATAGATATTGGCCACGGAAACTGCAACTATAAACAAAAGGTTATCAACAACTGTGTCAGTAACCTCGGCGTGAACTATTAACCTAGAAGCGCAGAGCCAGAGTCATACTTGAGTACTTACTCGTGCCTAGTACCTATCTATTATCATAATTTATAACAGACTACATACATATTCCACGGAACATAAACATACCTATACTTAATATACGCGTAAGGACGTATGGGTACATAAAGCTATAAAAATATCACTTGATTTTTGTAAGGCGAGAGTAGAGCACTACCTCATGCGCTTCGCTTATGAGGCGTGCAAAAAACCGGCCAAGTGCGAATCGGACTCGCGCATCGAGGGTTCCGTACAAACTTGTGGGTATATATAATAAGTAAGTTTAAAATTATTAAAAAAATTTTATTATATGATGTAACAAAAAATTTAATTATACTTTACGCAATTTTTCCTTTATCTGTGCTATAAGCGCGTTGCTTCGTACCAAATTTCAAGATTCTGATTTCACGAAACCTTTCACCTGTAGGTTTTGATTCCCTTGCGAGTGTCGAAAATTTGTGGCATAAACGGCTGTATCTTTTGATTGCGTTGGCTTAGAAGTTTGATTTTTTTTACAGCCCCAAGGGACAGTAGACTTAGTATTTGATATGAATTCCAGCTTGATACATACACACGTTTCTGAGAAAAAAAATTCTTGACAGACAGACGGACAACAAAGTGATCCTATAAGGGTTCCGTTTTTTCCTTTTGAGGTACAGAACCTTAAAAACGTACTCATCCTTGGGGTAAAGAGAGCCTAGGGTCATAATATAACCAAAACACAAAAGGGCTACGTTCAGCGTAATGGTGAGTTGCGTAAGTGGAAATAAGAATACGAATACACAAACCTCTCATTTAATCTAAAACTGCTGTTTTACTTTTTTTGTTGTCGTGTGTAAGTGACCAACACTTGTGTCGGATGGTTCGTATTTTATGCCACTTGCTTGTGGTCAGTGATGCAAGTAAACCACGCTGACTGGGTCAAAAATAAATTATTTGGTACTGTTATGAGAATAAAACGTCACAAAATAGTATCACTTGTCATTGATCATATATATATTTTTTCAACAGGATTTTAGATTTTTTAATACAGAAAAGCTAATATTGAGAGCGCTATTTGACTCCAAATATCTAGGACGTCACGGTTTTATATTTGATAGAAATCCCTTAGAAAATGTTTGTTTTGACATTTAGAAAAAAGTGTCTGATTTGACTTATTGTCATCTAGCGGATTGTTTAAAACGGCATTGAATTTCTAAACTATATTAAATGAACTGTCTACTTAGTTAATCTGTGGATAACAGGGCAACACCCAGTAGCGGCGTTAGGGTAGGGCGCGGTTGGGCGACCGCCCAGGGCGCCAGATACAAAGGGGCGACAGGGGGCGTTTTTGGGCAAGGGGGGGGGGGGGGTCACTGGTAATAATAAATATATAAATAGCGGCTGGTTAAGGGCGGCAACTCCTACTCTTATTTGTCTATCCCCCCTCCGTTTACAATGAGGCGGCAAATTTGAAGAATCCTATATCGTACTTGTATACCCCCCCCCCGTCCCCCGTCCCGTCGGCAGAAATAAATCCTATAAGATTGAATATTACGTCAGTACCAATTGCAGTTTGGGGGGGGGGGGGGAAATCTCGCCCGGGGCGCTGGTAGAGCTAAAACCGGCACTGGCAACACCAATCGAGATATTCGCGGTCATTCCCGTAGCGTCAAGCGGATGCTTAAAATTATACAATCTGTTAGAATAACTTACTTCATAAGTTAGTGAAGTTGAGAGAGACTCGTATCCAATAGTGAACTTACTGAGGCTGAAATAATGTTGATGATAAGTTATTTAAATAGGAGTAATTAAAGTTAAGAAATAAGAATGTCTTTCAATCTGATTTTGTACCTTCGTTTGCCATAAAATAATTCCACACTCCACAAAAATAAATCAGTACTGCTTTTGAATATTTTTTTTAAATCCTCTATCCTACGACAGCTAAAAGTGACCTTTTGAAAATTTATCTTCGGAGAATGGAAAATTTTGTACTTACCAACTTATATAGGGCTAACATGTACCTACATAAAAATATTGTTCTGGGATCAGCATATGATGTCTGTGGTCTGGTCGCAAGTCGCAATAATAAAATAATTCATAGCTTGCGGTCAATGTAATTTTACGTGCGTAAGGATGATTCGGTTTAAATTGCGGTAAAATAAAGTGCAGCATTGCAAAAACTAAAGGCCACGAAAACAAATGATAAACAATTATGATTATTACAGCCTCCAACCTCGAACGAAAACAAAGCGGGCGCGGGCTTTCTTATGTGCGTGCGGGAGTGCAGCGCCGGCGCGGCGCAGCCAGACACACGTTCAAAATAAAAAGTAAACGCAACATTCCCGAGCCGCAGCATATAATGCCTATATTTGTGTTATAAATTTCACGCGCCACAAGACACGACCACGACAAGTGTTTGCGTAGTCAGTTGGAATTTTGTCACCAGCACCTTTGACTTATCTACCGTGCAATACATTCTTCCGCGCTTCCCGACAGCTCCGCGTTCCGACAACCTTATCACAGTTTAGAGCCTGCAATGTTCTCTCTATCATTACTAGCGTTATTATAATGTATACTTAGTTATTTAAATATGATAATAAAGAACAAGCTTACCTACAAGGAATTTATTACAAATGGAATGAATGTCAAAACTGCAGGAGGTCCGATGGTAGGGATCGTTCACGTAAATCGAATATCATCGGGACAAACTATCTGATGGAGTTTGTAGATCTTCCAACATTACGGCGACGTGAAAGTTATTACGAGAACGCGGTAGGTGGTCATCACGTTTACATCCTAAGTAAACTGCTTCGCTGAATATTCGCGTAGGATTAGGAAGTTGGGAGCGAGCTCAAAGTGCCTATCGCTTTCATGTTCAATAGGCCAAAGGAGACTATTGAAGTAAAGAAAACACACGCAGGACAATTGAGCGTGGGAGCAGTCGCGGTGGCATTTACTAATGGACGTCCTGAATCATCTTATTACGATTGTATTATTGTTGAAGGCGTTTTTTGCATTCCGCACAATGACACTAACCGCGTTGCATAATGGCGTGCGAGACAGTTTCAGTGTAACATTATACGTAGTTATTGCACATTTTCGGACGTCTAAACTGTTTATATTTATATTGAGTACAATCCTATCAGATTACACTAGAATCTTTTTCTACTCGTATCGTACATCATGTTTTTTTTTATTGACAAGAACTTTTAACAAAAAATAACGATAAAAGAACCATTAGTCAATCGAAATAGGTACTTATTTATATAACGTCCAACAAAATATACTGAAACTATTTTAAGGATGACTTCAGTCCATGATAGTGAACAACATTCCCTAAGGAACTAAATATATCGAAAAACAAAAAATAATTTTTGGCTTTCCATACAAACTCGGATCAGCTGATCGGTCAACTAGTGTGGGAGGTCAAAAAATATTTTTCATATTTCGATGTACGTTCCTTAGGGAAAGTTATTCAGTCTCATGGACCGAAACCACCCTTGAAATAGTTTCAGTATATTTCGTTAGACTGTACAAAGTCATAAAGATAATATGTACTCAGTAATATAAAGTTAAATTAATTTTGTTATTTTATTATGTGTAACTATCCTTGATGTACAATAAAGTTTTTTAATAAATAAATAATTTTTAATAAATAAAGTAGCTATACATTATATTTTTTAGATGGTAAATCATCAACAAAATTGTACACGTCGATTTGATAGCCTCCTCTGTACACTGCACCTAGTTTTTCACGAGCGTCGGTTAGTCTTATAAATGCAGAGGTGTTTGTGGTTCTTTGAACAAAATAAGATATGGATGCAAAAGAAATGAGTACGAACCAGGACCTGGTCTGGTGGTCATAAGTATGCTTACTATTATTAGTGCCTAGTTAATAGTAAGTATTCATCGTAGGAGTTACATCAAAATGGGAAGGGATGAGGTGATGATGGCGAATATGGAGTCCTTGGTTGAAGTGAATGGAGTAGGCGCCGTGGAGGCGGCGTTGCGGCGCCCAGGGCAAGGGCGCGACAGACCTGCAGCAGGAATGCAAGTTCGCCAGCTATCACACGCCCAGGATGAGTTGGATATTTTTTAAGGGCGCGATTCTTGGAAGTATCTGTCGAGCGGTCGGAGGCTGGCGCTCGAAGTCCATTGTGGCGCGCGGCTAGTTTTGATCTTATTGTTAATGGGACGCCAAGTTTTTTCAACGGTGCTCGGAAAAAAGGTATCATCGGACCCCAGCGGAAACGTTACGGACCCTTCTGAAGTAAAATGGATATACGTTCTACGAAGGAGGTGTTATTTTAATCGTAGGTCGGCTTTGTTGTTCAGGAATGTGGATGGCCTGTCATAATTTTAATGGCCAGTTTCTCAGGCGCTCTGAACCTGATGGTGCACACGTCCTGAATATTCAACGGGTACAACTCGTGCGAACCTAACACCTACTGCCATCAGAATGCCGTTTACAATCATATATATCTCATGCTGTTATTTTGCGAGACATAGGTAGGTACGTATTATTCCCGGGGGATTATATAAAATTCCATGACGTTCAAGTATTCTATAGATAAAGGTAATACGTATTTAGAACTTACAATGATTTTTGACCTGATTTCCTATATTCCTCTTGTCAAGGATCATGTTGCACATAGGCATTCGCAACATGTAAACTTACAAAACAATGCAGTATGAATCCCTACACAACGTGTTATTAACATATGAGCATAATAAATCGAACCGCGGGCTTAAATAAATACTATGTAGATCACTATATAGTATAATTAAATTAGAATCAAAAATAAAATAAAAAATCGGAATTTCCATAAGTGTTCAGCCGCTTGGGGAATTTGTACGAAATGTCGATTTTTTTTGTCTTTTGTTTGTTATTTTAATATCATTATCATATCTAGTATATTCTAGCCCGTGGTTCGATTTATTACGCATATATCAATTACACGTTGCATGCATATTATTTTCTTATCGGCTCGGAATGTGATTAACGAAAAAGTATCTTATGCAATTAAAATTTACGCCATCAATAGATCTTTTGATATCAACAAGTTTTCATGAAAGTAATAAATACATAATGCTGCATTATGTATGTCATAATGCACTATAGAGGTTGATTCTCATCCCAAAAGAGCAGGTATAATGATAATGAGGGCACATTGTACGTTTACCTACAATAAACAACTCAGTGCCCGCGCTCGCATTATTTCTTTCATTAACAGCGTAGGTAATACCGTCGTAAGACAGATGATAATTAATAAACCACACACGAAGATCTCAGTAATGGCCCGATAACGGCTCGCAATAATAACATCGGTTCAATGCGAAAATCCACGCACACTAATTATGCGTTGGATTATGTCATGATTGTGGTGCACTCTGATACCGAGACAAAGACGCGAGAGCATAATAATGTTATAAACTTGATATCACTTTAATCACAAAGAAGCCGCAAATTGTGAGGTCTAAAAGCTTTTTTAGCCGGGTCCCTCAGGGCCTCCTGCCCTCGCTCTCTGGCAGAGCATAATGAGAGGTTGTTAAAATTATGAATGGAACATCTTCGGAGGATGTTCATTGTGTGCGTTGTAAGTAGTATGCTCACGGCACACTAGTGGTGTGGCGGCGGCGTGTTTTGGTAAATGGTGCATGTGTGCGAGCGACCGTTGGTGTGCACTGGTACGCTGAGGAATTTTCTGTTATTTTCAAATTTACCGACTTTTTATTCTGTTTTCGTTTTATCGTTACAATGGAATAAATAGATGAAACCTTCGTAGTAGATATCACAGTCATCAGATTATGCATTTTATAGGTACCTACTACAGTATCAGACAGTGATAGCATAGGGTCCCTGAGATTTACAATTGTTATAAAAAAAATAGGTAAATACTATATCGTTATCGTCAGGCTGACTCTATCTGTAGGAAAAAACAGATTTTACAATAGAGTAGGGAAGGAGTAGAGTACCTGCCTGAGGTCTTTTCATTAGTTTCGAAAGGATGAAAGATATGAAAGAAGTTATTTACAATTATATAAATTAAACTAGCTGTGCCCGCGACTTCGTTCGCGTAATGTTATATAGCCTAAAGCCTTCCTCTATAAATGGACTACCCAACAAAAAAAGATTTTTTCAAATCGGATCATTAGTTCCTGAGATTAGCGCGTTTAAACAAACAAACTCTTCCGCTTTATAATATTAGTATAGATTATAAACGATATCTCGTAGCAAAACACAAAACTGTTTGCTGTTGGTTTACCAATTAGTATTACATACATACCACATTTTATCTCTAACTAGCTGTGCCCGCGACTTCGTTCGCGTGGTTGTCGGAACGTAATGTTATATAGCCTAAAGCCTTCCTCTATAAATGGACTACCCAACAAAAAAAGAATTTTTCAAATCGGACCATTAGTTCCTGAGATTAGCGCGTTTAAACAAACAAACAAACTCTTCCGTTATAAACGATATCTCGTAGCAAAACACAAAACTGTTTGCTGTTGGTTTACCAATTAGTATTACATACATACCACATTTTATCTCTAACTAGCTTTGCCCGCGACTTCGTTCGCGTGGTTGTCGGAACGTAATGTTATATAGCCTAAAGCCTTCCTCTATAAATGGACTACCCAACAAAAAAATAATTTTTCAAATCGGACCATTAGTTCCTGAGATTAGCGCGTTTAAACAAACATACACACTTTTCCGCTTTATAATATTAGTATAGATGGGGCAGATAGAGGCAGGGCAGATTTTGGGTCTTGCGGCTCTAAGCAGACAGAGCCCAGGGCCGCAAGACTCAAAAGGCCACTTTTAGCGTGATGGTGGGCGATAAGGTGGAAAAAGGAATCAAAATAGTGATGCGTTGCTGCAGTGCAGCAGCTGGTAGATTCTAAGTATTTCTTTTCTCCCAGACCAGCATGGAAGTGGAAGACCAGAATTAGTATTATTACATACAAAAAAGATTACCTAGAAGGATTCCGCGACCGCAATCCAGTTAGTGGCAAACAAAGGCCTCCCGTACTAGTTCGTGAGTCCAATACAGAACGCTTGTGTGAGTTTATTAAAGAATTTTAAGGTCCAATTACTAGTGAGCCTTCCATTAACAACTTTATTTATAGTGATATGAATAACTTGCGGCTTTTAACTCTTTAACCGCGAACGTCGGATTAATCCGACAAAAATTGTCGTGCCCATTTCGCGAGCGTCGGATTTATCCAACCAAAAACTATGGATATTGATAATTCCTCGCGCTGGGAGCACGACAACTGATATAAAGTCTCGCGGTGACAGGGTTAATCAATCATGTGAACTACCGAGCGACGTCCGGTGACGACTGGTGACTGGTGATCATTCTGCTACATACTATATTGTGTGGGCTCCACTCACCACAAATTATACTTACTTATTTTTATAGTGGCCGCATAACACGCTCCATTGGACGACTGGAATGCTGTTGCCATAGTCTGGTACATAGGTATTTCATTATTAGTGTACATAGCATTACATCATACGGAAAACAACTCCAACCTAAAGTTTACACAATAGTTAGTTAATTAAAAGTAATACAAATGAGATATTGTGGTATCACTATCCGCTTTACAGTTTCCTGTTTGTGTCCATTACAATGATTGAGAGTACCTAATTGAGAATATCATGTAGGCCCTATGTATTCACATTGTGCATTTTATGACTGCAATATAAGGAGGTCAATCAATTATGCAGAACAATTCAATCAATTATTTATTAATATAAGGTAAAAATACTTGAATATCTTCGTGTTACTATTTGTCAATAAAACTAAATTTAATTTGAATTTACTTGTAAACCAGCTCCTAAAATAGAGTCAGTATTTACGAGTTAACGAGAGAGGGACCACTCCCATATTTTGAATATCTCGAACTGGCGCTTAATTGGTATTCTACTCTATCTATTTAAGTACATATCTAGAATACCAAATGCTGTAAGTATATAGTAACGTAGATAAGTATTTGATTTCTGTAGTACTTCAGTATGTATTGTTTGTAATGTAAGTATGCTTAGAGACGGCGACAAGTCTGTGGCGACCTTTACGCCACAACGAGGAACTAAGTACAACACAGAATAAATAATACTAACGTACAGAAGTCTCAGCAAAGAAATTCAAAGAAATATCTACTCAATGTGGCTAGCGATATGGTTTAATTTAGCTCACGTCAGAACTCAGCACCTTTTCGTATAGATACCTAGACATTCATTGTAAGCCAATTTCATTCTTATTACTCTGGACAAACGATTCGTATAACTGGATTTACCACCCGGCCCTCCGGCGGTATTCCATAGTAATAATGTAGGTACATTTTCGATACCTAAACGGGGAGTGACACAGGCCTGGTACAAACACATCAACGAAGCGACATAGTTTACAAGAAGACTACGAGATTGCGCTAGCAGTATCCTGCAACTCGATCCCAGAGTTCTGGTTGCAACTAAATCTCAACTAACCATGACATTACATCACCGGAGCCGCGGTTCCCCAGGCGCAATACTATGCCTGGTGAGAAGATCTTCCCTTTGTGGCGGTCGAGCATATCACTCGCTTCCGCTACAGTGGTAGCAGAAGCGAGGTGATATGTCCACTCCAGTCAACCTCGCTCCCGCCACCACATCACCTTTATTACCGGACATCTGATTCTAAAATTAGCAAACAAGCGTACATTTGCAGGCCATTAAACGAGTTCTGCGACTATCTCCTTTCATATGCCTGGTGAAATCCGCCCCATTTGCGGGCTCGAGTGGGCAAAGGCGGCCGACCACCGCCGCCGCACGCACTCGCCCAAAAAACACCCCGAGACGTAACATAATATTTCCCAAGCAGCCTTTTATTTATTAGCCGAGCAGCAGCGGCGCCGCGACATCTCTACTTCCCAGAAGCGAGTCGACTCGCCATGCCAGCCCGAAGCCGTTACGTCTATGAAAAAACAATATTTATGTCGGTGAAAAAACCGGGATACAAGCCGTATTTATCTGAACACGGTGAGCTATGCGCTTTTTGTTTGGACTCGATTTGCAGGAATCCGCAGGTACCGCCTAGCGCGTTTAAAAATATTAATTACATAGTTAATTTGGGCGGGCGAGCCGTGCCGGTTAGCGCGGCCGCCGTGCCGTGCCACTCCGACGGGCGTGTCCTTATTACACCACAGCACAGATTACATCCGCAGCCTCATTCGTTATGTAACAGTCGTCCTGCTGAGAAGCTCTATTCACAACAATTACAATTCTTGAGGAGTCCGTCCCATTCCTTTCAAAACGAATAAAATACAACAAAGGACTATTAGGAGGAAGGTTTATTGTCACTTTCGCCATTCATTCGGGCTTAAGAAAAGTTAATTTCTTAAGTCCAAGATAAAGAGAACAGGATTTAATTCTAATAGGTATTGGAATTTGTGACTAAGTCACTGGAAGGACTCTCCATTGATTCAGTGTAACATATATACCTACTACTACTACAAACGAAACAATTTATCTGTACACACGTCGATGTGTGAGTTTTATACTTAGGGTCGCACCGCACAATTAATTTAATACTTACCTACTAACGAGTTCGACATATTTACGATTATATTTTTCCATACCTGAAGATTTGCGAACTATGACGTAAAAAATATTCTGTTTTATATGTATCAAATGTTACAGAAAAGTCGGAAACAGCTACATAATATCACTTCACAAATATTTTTCATTATGTCCATTGTCCATTTCACCATTAGTTCACTTTACTGATTATTATTGAGTCATTTATAATGTAACGCACTAATTCACTATTGTAATTTGTAATATAGTAATTTGCATATTCGGCGCAAAACTATACGGTAATTATATGAATAAATTCAATAAAAATAAACAAATGTTTATCACAATTTCACGCACAGCATGTCAAGTTGTCATTGTCAACAATGGCATTTACACTATAACCCGCGGTAATCTATTTGGCATTTGCGTGTATGTGATTACCTGTGAGCGAGGAGCCAATGTAACATTACCGGATTGCTAATACCCCTCTCGCTCTTGTGTATCTCCCGCCAATGCGAGAGAGCGAGAAGGGTATATATATCAAGATGGTTGCTGGGTAATAACGTGAAATTATATTGTTGCTTTGCTTACCTGTTTTCATCATTTGGAAATGTATGAAATATACGTTCTTTAGAGTATTGGGTGGATAAACAATTATTATACGCGCACCTTCTCACCATGATGGTTACTATTGGTTGACAGTTCTCAAGACAACACACGTCGCGTATTGCGTGCGGCTAGTAATTAAACCCTGGTTTGGAGCTGTCAAAGCTCACAAAGTGCGGGGGAGAGGTGCGGGGACGCCAATTTGCGGGAGACGCTGTGAGATACCATTCTGTTTGACTCTTATGTATTCTGTGACTAAGTGTTGACAACATACGATACCTTACGTACCTAATATACTATATCTCCTTCCCAAGGGCGATGTTACAATTTTTTTTATAAATAAAAGTTAAGTATACCTACCCACTATGCTTCTAATCATTACTTTTCAATCATATAATAGATTTTTCCAATCAATTAAATTTAGTTCCATAAGAAGGGGCAGGTAAGCGCTTTGAAAGTCATTTTAAATACAGGCTGTTCAAAAAATTCAATTCTTAAGCTACGAACAATAATTCTCTGGAATCGTTAATAATCCCGAAAAATCATTCCACGCGATATGTACCGCGACGGGCTAGG
Organism: Acrobasis repandana; assembly: GCA_963576875.1. NCBI lineage: Eukaryota > Metazoa > Arthropoda > Insecta > Lepidoptera > Pyralidae > Acrobasis > Acrobasis repandana. Next base: position 8,668,276 of record OY756218.1, read on the forward strand.
CTTAAAATATGAACAGCGCGGCGCGACATTTCGCCGTGACACTCGAGTCGTGCGGTTGAGCGTCGCAAGAAGTTTTCTTTGAAAATATTGCTGTGTGTTTGCGATAATCGATTCATTAAAAATGCCGTCATGTGCCGTGAAGTCGTGTAAAAGCTATACAGACATGAAAAACACAGGACACACCTTTCATATGTAAGTAAATAAACATTTTAATATTGTACCTCACCGCTCGTGGCGTTGACGTCGGCCGTGTCGGTTGAGCAGGAGGCTTCGGGGAGCTAGCTGCTTGACCGACATGACGCGTACGTGACCTTGTCGCGACCAATCGCATGCATCTTTGTCTATGTGTGCGTTCGAGTGTTTCGTTGTAATTACTGTTCGTTTGTTTGCGTAAATGGAATCAGAATCGAAGCGGTGAATGTAGGAGCGTTAGGTATCTATAGGATTATATGCCGATGTACTTAAGTCTATTTATATGTAGGAAAAAAATATTTTGCCAAAGTTTTTTTTTATTAAATACATACCTATTTCAATGTTAAATTTTGTGTTTTAATTTACTTAAATAAAATAACTTGTACGAAATTACTTGTATTAGTACGAAATAACTTAAATAAATTGTACGACTACCCAAAAAAAGGAGTGTTATGTTTTTAGGGTTCATGTATGTACTTAGGTTAAGTACCTGTATGGGTTTCTGTACTCTCCAAGCTACGTCAGATACCTAAAGGCAGCTGGATACATATGACGGCAGTGTTAACTAAATTAAAAAAATAAGAATTCCGAAATTCCAGAATATATTGGATGTACGGGGTATCGTTAGAATCCTAACATCATCCCAATTGATCTTTTTAGGGTTCCGTTCCTCAAAAGGAAAGAACGGAACCCTTATAGGATCAATTTGTTGTCCGTCTGTCTGGCACGACCTTTTTTTAATAAAAATTACTTGTTAATCATATCAATACCTTTGTTACTGACTTTCAAATTAAGTTACCTACATATTTATCACATGGGCCTTGTAAAAAATATATATACCTACCGAACACCTATCTATGGAAGTATATTTGGGTTTGTCCATCAATTTATACTATTAGTGATACGATATAACAGACAATCCAATTTGATACTGGTAAATATAACTTTTTGAAATAAAAAGAAATATAGGTGTTTGTCCAATTTTTTATATTTGGGTTATGTCTTTGGTTCTCTCATCTTCGACATATACTTTTGTTTGTTATTTTTATATAGATATGTTAGTATTTATTACTTTTTATAACATATGCATATGTACTAACAAAAATATAAGAATTTCGAAAGACTAAAGGTAGTGTTAAAGCCGCTGGGTCCACGAGTATTCTTTTAACTTCTTCAAAATAATTATTCAGTATTTAGTAGGCCATAACGAAATGAATGAAGGTATATAGTATTGTAAATTTTCTATGATTTGATTATATGTGTCGAATGGAATGAAAAGAAAATTTATTTCTGTGTCGTAAAACTGCCCATAAGCACAAGATTCTTCACGAAATAAAACTATGAAAATCGAACGCGCTGCCTCAAATTCTGAATAAAAACCTGTAGAATCCACCTGTATACAAATAGAGAACCGATGGAAACAAGAAAGCGCCGCGTAAACCCGCTGCGTGAATGCACTTGACACCATAATAAATGGAAGTGGACGGACAACAAAGGGCGCATCCACGGCCGGAGGAATTTCGGCGCTTCCACACGATTGTCGCGTCTCACGGACAATGTTTTTATTACCAATGCCGAAATCGTATCGAAAAAAAATTGAGTGGTTTGGAAAGAGTGGAGAAATTATAAATATACAATGTGGAAGGGGCATACCCGTAATAAATCGAACCATGGGCTATACTAGATCATTAAATATAATGAAATTAAAATAAAAGTAAAAAAAACAAAAAATTTTTGACATACCCATAGCACAGAATACAGTAAGAGTAAACAAAACGGAATCTCCTAAGGTACGCGCAATATGCGTCCCTGTTCCCCGCACCCGCACCTCTCCCCCGGTTCTTGACGGCCAACGTGTCATCGAGGCGAAAACGGGGGAGAGGTGCGGGGACGGGGAACGGGGACGCATATTGCGCGTACCTTAGGAGATTACGGCCTGTGCCCATAGGTACAAATCGCCGGGTGGCTGCACACTTTAGTATAGAAATGCCAATTTTTTGTTTTGTTTTTTGGTTGTTATTTTAATTATAATGATCTAGTATAGACCGTGGTTCGATTTATTACGGGTATGTCCCTTCCACCTTGTGTATAAATATACACATTTATATTATTCCGCTTGGCAATGGATACACCTTAGGATAGACAGGAGTTTGGAAAGCTGACGGCCAACATCCGGTAATGGAGAGGCATTAAAAAAAGATAAGACGCGAATACATTATCGTCACACCTCTTTTTGCAGTTTCCTAAAATACGAGTATGTACCTGTATTACAAAAAAATTATACCACAGAATAAATACCAGTATTGATTATACATACCTTTGTTGCAAAAATAATTGCAAAGCACTCTCATATAACACACTCATACGACGAAGCAATAAACATTTGCCTTTGCTTAGCAATAATCATTGATTTAAATGCACTGTGATCTACTATGCTGGTTAATTTATACAACGTGGAAGGGACAAGTGAAATATAAAGGAAAGTATAATGAAATTAAAATAACAATAAAAAAAAAAAAAAAAAATCGACATTTCCATACAAATCGCCCGGGCGGCTGCATACTTTTGCATTGAAATGCCAAATTTTGTTTTTTGGCTGTTATTTTAATTTCATAAAGTATACTATAATGATCTATTATAGATCCTGGTTCGATTTATTGCGGGTATGTCACTTCCACGTTGTATATCGTCATAAATACCATAAGTATCATAAGTTTTAAATTTACTACTGGCATCATCATCATCCAAACGTATTCCCGGCTGCATCGTCAGCGGTTACGCTTCAGAGCCTGGGGTCCTCTACTTTACCTAGGTGATTTGACGAGGTTACTGGTTTTTTACACAGAGCGACTGCCGTCTGACCTCCGCAACCCAAAGGGTAGACCAGAACCAATCCTAGGATAGGTACAAACGCTAGATGGCGTTCAGGACCAACAGCTTTACGTGCCTTCCGAAGCACGGAATCATCTTTCTTTTCGGATAATCAGGTGATTCAAGCCTGCAATATCCCAACCAGACTGGAAACAACTTTTCTCAAAGTATGCTTCCCAGTGGGATTTGAACCCACGACCTCCGGATCACAAGGCAAACGCTTTGACCACTGGACCACGTAGGCAGTGAAATCAAATTTACTACTGGCATATTACTAATTATAAGTATTTTTATTTTAGAATAAGATATATGTATATACAACGTGGAAGGGACATATCCATAATAAATTGAACCACGGTCTATACTAGATCACTAATTTCATTATACTTTAGTGATCTAGTGTAGCCCGTGGTTCGATTTATTACGGGTATGTCCCTTCCACTTTGTATATTGTTTATATATTTTAGATTTTTTTATTCAATTAAATAGTATTGTACTTGTAATTATAAAATACTAGCTTTTGCCCGCGGCTTCGCTCGCGTATCCCACGGGAACATTACTTTTTTCCGGGATGAAAGGTACCCTATGTTACTTCTAGTACCTCCCAGGATATGTGTACAAAGTTTCATGATGATTCGTCAAGTAGTTTTTGCGTGAAAAGGTAACAAACATCCACGCTTTCACATTTATAATATTAGTAAGGATTGTATCTTTGGCGTTAGGCGCCATTCATTTATTACGTAATATGATAAGGACGGGTAGGGTTTGTATAGTCGATGGGTAGGGTCAACCAAACCTTTTTTCTTACAAGGGGGTGGGAGGGAATCTTGATAGTTCTTACGTAACGTAAGTTCACAAAAATGCCAAAAGGTTACACGCTCAGTTTGGCATAAGTTCAGTCTATCAGTCGCGATCAGTCTTTCGTCATTCAAAACAGACTGACATAATTATAATTTTCATCCGTCCGAACCGTGGATTGCATGATCATCATTCTCCGATCATTCTGACCAGACTGATAGACAGAACTGATGCCACACTGAACTTGTAACCTTGATCACAATTTGAGAAAACACGCGCATCCGCACGATTGCGGGCGGAGTCGCACCGTCGCGCACGGATGTGTGTGTATGTATAGGTAAACGATTTTGATGGCAATGGACCCGTTCCGTGGAAATCTTTAGACATGGCCCCTAACTTTTTAAGAATCATCTTGCATAACATATATTATCTTTGTATGCGGCAGTAAGCCGCATAACATAATATTATCTGCTGTGTATTGCAGCAAGTAAGTAAAAATTTACATTCATTACATATACATATTCCTATATAATTAGGTACATTATATAGTAGAAATATAACTTACAACTTGTACCTGTACCTGCGTGTTTCCCCCTGGCATGGATATGTAGGTACCAATACCTAATTAATTTTATTAACAAAGTTATATTCCTATCAAATGAAGGCATCTCAAAAGACCTTTACAACGACCACTGATTTATTTTGCAATTTAATTAACGCGAACATCGTGCCAAGGTACCGATGTACAATAAAAGAAATTAAGAATTTGTTTTATTCGATATTTTAGAGTAGGTGAATAAATGTAAGCAATATGTATTCTTAACTTGGTGGCAATGTATTTCTATCCAATAACCGCTCAATAGGCATGATGACTGAAAAACTATTTTTGGCCCATCGGTAAGATTATTAAAAAATATTGTACACATATTTTTTCTTTTCTCTGAGAAACAATAAATTACGAAGATACAGTAAATTTAAATTTTGCATTACGTCACGCTGTCGTACGATTTTTACACATCGGTGACGTCACAAGCCCCCATTCTGGAACTTAGATACTCTATATCTTTGTATATTTTTACTTTTTTGATAAACTGAAAAATATGGGTACATTAGTTTTGGATAATCTAACTAACTGACTAATTGGAATAATACTTTTCTGTCCCAGTCGCATCCCTATTATACCTGTACATTACAAATACCTCGACGCATGGGTGAATTGATACAGCGTGGATCATCATCAAATTAAATTAAAGTAAATTAGTCACATTGACAGGCATATTATCTTTAGAAAAGGAAAAGACAAAAAGCGCACTCCGGGCTCCGAAGCAGCACTATGAATTATGCAACCGAGAGCGCGCTATGGTGACAAGAAGACTATACGACTATATCTCCAAACATGTAATCATGCAACATGTAGAATATTGTAAAAATTGATGCCTAATTGGCCAATTTAAAGTGTTAAAAAGTAGCTCAGGGCTTAAAGATAATAAAATTGTTCATGTGAAAAACCTATATTAATATCTTATTATAAAATAATATCGTAATAAACAAAATTATAATATCACTCACTATGAATCACTGTCACTTCCAGAGTAGTCTGCCAGCAATGATAGTCCGGAAGGTTTTGGAGTTTGTTCCTCCTTTGTACTACTTACAGTCTCTATTTTACTAGTTTCTGCCTTTGACGTAGCAGCAACACTATTTGTTCCTGTCTCTTTCTTTTTACTCCTCACCAAGTTGGCAAGTGCTGGATTTTTTGATAACACGCCAATACTTCTGTTCCACGATTCAGTTTTTCTCGCTCCACTGCTCTTTGGAGGTTGCATTTCAATTTTTGAAGTCTTTGCTGGAGGCTCGTCTTCATCAAGTACATCTTCTATTATTTCTTCAGCAACCACTTTTTGGGTTGATGGATTGTTAAATTTCACTGACCTGTAATAAATGTTTAATAATTAATTATGTACTCCACTTATGCATAATAACATTAATACAACTAGGCCATTGCAGGCACTTTTACACGTCAATAATTTGAGTGTACATTACGTGTAACTTTATTTATATTTAAATTATTAATTATTTAAAAAAGAGGCTACCGGTACCACAGAATAAATAATACAGAATAAATAGTACAGAAGTCTCACTCAGCAAAGAAATTCAAAGAAATATCTACTCAATGAGGCTAGCGATATGGTTTAATTTAGCTCACGTCAGAACTCAGCACCTTTTCGTATAGATACGTAAACATCCATTGCAAGCTAATTTCATTCTTATTACTCTGGACAAACGATTCGTATAACTGAATTTACCACCCGGAGGGGCCGCCTGCGCGCATAGTAATAATGTAGTTACATTTTCGATACCTAAACGTTTTGCAATGACCGCTGCTGAGAAGAAATGCAGAAAGAAACTCATTTACACAGCCTATGCGCCAGAAGGGCTTTGTCAGTTTACAAAGATATTATGCCTGATAAAATGTTATCACAATACAATATGTAGAGCTTGCGAACGAGTGCCAAATCCGATTTACAGAAATAAGTAAAGAGGAAATACTAGGTTAATTTATAAAGCCTATTTGCACAGTATGTAAAATTTACGTCAGCCCATCAAATTTATTTAATTGTACCATCAATGGTACAAGGGGCCTGGCAGTACTTGAATCTTAATCAGTATGAAGCTGTACTAATTGTAGTACTAGTACATGATACGTATATATTGCATTATACATATAATATGATGGATATGCATCTAAATATATATAACTCAAAGGTGACTGACTGACTGACTGACATAGTGATCTATCAACGCACAGTCTAAACCACTGGACGGATCGGGCTGTATTACTGTGGCGGATATAACAACAAATACTAAGTTAAAAATTAAAGGGGGTTGTCATACAAGAAACGTGTTTTTTTCAGCGTTTTTAACTTGATCTTCATAATGGAATTAACTAGATACTTGAAATTTTCACCAATTATGTATTACTATCGCCACAATAACAACAAATATTATATTATATTAAATTATATAATTTTACTTATTACAAACTGTAAACGAGCAATTCTTGCTTGATAACATATACAAATATTATTACATATAATTAGGATCTCTATGAAAATTGGTATGTACCTATAGGGGATGAAAATCGATCTAGCTAAGTTTCATTTTATAGAACCTCTTTTCTCCGTATTTTTCATCCAGCGAAGCTCGGACACCCAGGTGCTAAAGGATTAAGTCGTGATTTGTATGTATGTATATAATATGTGGGAAGTCTTACTTGATGAACTCGTCATCCTCTTTCTCCTCCCGAGCTCTCCTCTCGTCCGCAGTCTCGGGCTGGTACTGCTTCAGCATGCCCTCGTAGTCCACCGCGCGCTGCCGGCGGTTCAGCTCTTTCAACTCTTCAAGGCTCTCGAGCAGCTCTATCTCTTGCCTTGACTGCTCTGTTCTGTACTCTGGAATTCAGATATACGTTTTATTATATAGTTAATCCTCTAAGTTCTTGACATTAGATATAGAATACCAAATAGTGTGTCAGACCCAGATCAATCAAACTTTTATGTAGGTGGGCTGTTTAAGTAAAAAATTACACGGCAGTAGTATAAAAACGAAGTAAAAGGAAAACTAACAGAGCTTCTTCTTCTTCTATCGTGTAAATGGCAATGGATCTAAAGTGTTTTGACTAACAAAGCTAAGTAGTTATAGTCGACCAACTAAAATGACCCAGAAAAGGAAAATTTCATACAAATTCAATTGAAAATTATTCAGACAGTTGTTTTTATTTGTAAAAATCTATTGTAAAACTATAGCAAAATCATTTGAACTATTCCGGCTATTTCTTCTCCATTTTGCAAGGTCTTTGGCATCCTTGGGTGACAATTGACATGCATATTATATTTGGAGAAGAAAAAGCGGGAAAGCGGACCCGGGGCTCCGAAGCAGCACAGCTGAGGATGCAATTTATATTTAGTGTTTTTTTTTATCTATTTTTTTTCCGAGGCTTCAGTTCACTTGATATTTAGTGTTAATTTTGTCAAAAGCAAGTGGAGAAAAAGTGAGCTGAGGAGTCTGACACTTCATTATCTTGAGAAGGACTATAGTGGATATTATAAAATATACACTGACGCATCAAAGGCAAGCAGTGGAATCGGAGCTGCTCTCTTTGATCCTCAAACAGGCACAACGAAGAGATGGTGTTTAAACAGAGACATTTGTATCATGAGAGCGGAACTAATTGCCATTGCAAAAGCCCTAAAATATGCAGCAGATTTAATACCTCAAAATATTGTAATCCTTATGGAAACAAGAAGTGCTCAGCAAAATTTGGCTCGGTGCTCCTCGGATAGCCGAGGGATGCCGATAGCCTATCAGATACTAGGAATGGTACTAAACACTAGAAATAATATAAAGTTACAGTGGATACCATCCCATGTGGGAATCCATGGTAATGAGGTGGCAGACTCTTTGGCAAGGGAAGCAGTAAATGGGGGGGAGGAGGTTTTGTGCCCTCCCTACGCCTCTGAACATGTACCTACCATGAGACAATACTGTATGGATGTTTGGAAAAAACGTTTTGATAAATGTTCAGAGTCAAAAGGTATCTGGTACAAAACCATTCCAAAACCATTCAAACTTCACCGAATCCAGTTCCTTGGTTTGATTATGCTGGACTTCCGAGAGAATATCTTGTGTGTGCATTTAGGGTGAGGGCTGGTCATATTCCGTTGAACAAAATTCTACTCTTAATGAGAGTGACCCGCTCAGACTTATGCAATTATTGTGATAAGACGGAAGACTTACTACATGTCTTGATGGAATGTGACCAGTATACCGCCCTACGTGACCGATTTTTGACGGTACTATCGATGTGCAACGGTGAGCTTAACATTATGTTAAGCAACCCACTATCGCATATGGCAAAAGCCATATACCTTTTCATAAGAGCTGTGATGTTGCACAGAAACTAGAAATTATCTAATCGAAATCCCCCATGAGGCTGGCATAGTCACACCAAGTGAACTAAAGCCTGGGGAAGAAAAATTTATAAAAAAAAAAAAAAAGTGGAGAAAAAGGGACGCGTTAATAAGGCAGTGAAAAAAATTTAATAATGACCTATAATCACTTCAAAAAATTGTAACCGTACCTAACAGCTTCATAGGGTTATTGGCCTCTTCTTCCTTCTGCTCCTCCTCCTCCCGCTTGGCCTGCTCCTCGGCCAGCTTTAGGGCCATGAAGTTTCTAGTGGCACCTGCTTCTATCTCGTAGTCTGTGTTCTTGGGGTCAGTCTTGAAAGATATCTCCTGCAGGCATCTTGTGCACTGAAATTTTATGAGATAATATTTAATCATAAGATACTGACCTGTGTGGTTCCAGGTTAGAATAGGACTACTCCATCTCTTTCTGTAGATGTCGTAAGAGGCGACTAAAGGACTGAGCACAAACATCTCATGCTACAATTTCATTCCCAAAGAGGGTTGACGTCAGGCAGGTGGCCAGTCGTAATACTATAGCCAAATCATTTGAACTGTTCCGTTTCTTCTCCATTTTGCAAGTTCTTTGGCATCCTTGGGTGACCATTGACATGCATGTTATATTTGGAGAAGAAATAGCGTGAAAGTGAACCCCGGGCTCTGAAGCAGCATAGCTGAGGATGCAACCGGGAACGCACTTAGATGAAGAAGAGATAAGATATATTTTATTTTTATGAATATCTTATATGGTTTACTCACATAGTGTAGGCGATAGAACCTTATGAAATATTCATTATGAATTTATCTGACATTAGTCTTATTAATCATCATCATCATCAGGTCTTTCTAGACTCCACTGCAGGAGCACGACCCTCTCTGTACTGCCAAAGCCATACTTGGCCAGAGTAGCCAGCCAAGCTTTGTTTAGTTTGTGTTTCCTAAGACGCCTTCTACGACATCCATGGGATGACTTGAAGTGATTCTATTCTACTCTGCCAAAAACCATATAGTATTGTTAATATTCCATATCACAAGTTTAAACTTACTTTGGGGATAGCAGTGTGATTTGTCCTTATATATAATGGGGCTGACCAAAACCTTTTTATTTAGCTGACTTTTTAAAACATAGCCTTGTTCTATTGTCCAAGAAGAAAAATATAATGATGAAATAACTATAATACTACTGAATATTTTTATTTACCTTTATGTAAAATCTATAAATTCTTATACCAAGGTAATCCTCATTTTCAACATCCTCTTTTCTAGCATTGAATTTCTTTCCCTTGTAAATATACTCGCCACAGGTGGCACAGCGCATGTTAAATGGAGCCATAAGACGCACCGTGTATTGGCGATTTTTCGCCAATTTCATACGAGGAATCTTTGACGGATCGAAGTCCGGTGGGTAATATTTCTGAAAAAAATTTTTTTTATTATATTACATGCCTTGGGTTAAAAAAAAAATTACAACACTCGGGTTAGGTAGTACTTACGTTTAACACTTTTCTCTCTGACATTTTGGATTAAACTTGTATTAAAACACTTGTAAAATTAATAGGGTTTAGTGATCCAGAGGTAAAGTACGGCAAGAAAGTAATTTTTATTGTTTATAATCGAAAAATTGCAGCACACACAAGTACACACATCCACACAATAAAAGTAACAAAGTGAAAATATTAAAATGTCAAATCTCAAACATTGATCAAATGCCAATGTCAAAATTAAAAAAAAACATTACATGTAAGAAAAATACTATATACAGCCACGCTTTAGTGTGGTACTCTGCTCTGTTGTGGCTAGAGCCTAAGTCACTCCCCGTGTAGGTATCAAAAATATACCTACGCCACAGAATACATAAGAGTCAAACAGAATGGTATCTCACAGCGTCTCCCGCAAATTGGCGTCCTCGCACCTCTCCCCCGCACTTTGTGAGCTTTGACAGCTCCAAACCAGGGTTTAATTACTAGCCGCACGCAATACGCGACGTGTGTTGTCTTGAGAACTGTCAACCAATAGTAACCATCATGGTGAGAAGGTGCGCGTATAATAATTGTTTATCCACCCAATACTCTAAAGAACGTATATTTCATACATTTCCAAATGATGAAAACAGGTAAGCAAAGCAACAATATAATTTCACGTTATTACCCAGCAACCATCTTGATATATATACCCTTCTCGCTCTCTCGCATTGGCGGGAGATACACAAGAGCGAGAGGGGTATTAGCAATCCGGTAATGTTACATTGGCTCCTCGCTCACAGGTAATCACATACACGCAAATGCCAAATAGATTACCGCGGGTTATAGTGTAAATGCCATTGTTGACAATGACAACTTGACATGCTGTGCGTGAAATTGTGATAAACATTTGTTTATTTTTATTGAATTTATTCATATAATTACCGTATAGTTTTGCGCCGAATATGCAAATTACTATATTACAATAGTGAATTAGTGAAATTAGTGCGTTACATTATAAATGACTCAATAATAATCAGTAAAGTGAACTAATGGTGAAATGGACAATGGACATAATGAAAAATATTTGTGAAGTGATATTATGTAGCTGTTTCCGACTTTTCTGTAACATTTAATACATATAAAACAGAATATTTTTTACGTCATAGTGTTCGCAAATCTTCCGGTATGTAAAAATATAATCGTAAATATGTCGAACTCGTTAGTAGGTAAGTATTAAAATAATTCTGCGGTGCGACCCTAAGTATAAAACTCACACATCGACGTGTGTACAGATAAATTGTTTCGTTTGTAGTAGTAGTAGGTAAATATGTTACTCTGAATCAATGGAGAGTCATACCAGTGCCTACGCGCGGCGGCCTTCTCGGGTGGCTAATTCAGTCGGGGCTCGCGTGCGAGCAGTAACGTCGCCTAGGTGCTTCACCGATCCGGCCGTTTTAAAAATGGAAAAACATAAAAAGAAGGCTTAAAAATACTGCTCAGTTTTTAATTGTTTACACAAGGATTGCGATCCAAAAACTTTTTTTAGACTTCCTAAGTACGCTTAAAGGTAAGATCTACTTTAAAGTAATTATTATTATGTTGTCATTCATGATAGGTACACTAACTAGGTTTAATACCTAGGACCTAGGTACCTTATTAGGTTACGAAAATAAGTAGGAACGTAGGTATAAGTATACATATTATTCTTTCGAATTTCTGATGTTTGGTTTGAGATTGACGATGTTTCGTTATAAGTAGGTACCTAACCCACCTACTTAGGAACTTTTCTGTTCGCTAGCAAAATAATTATGAAAGTTACAGAAATGGTATGTACCTACTAAGTACATCCTATAGAATTCGGTAAACCAGTAGAAAAAATGAGACTTCCCTATCTGCTAACTACTGATTATATATAAGTTAACTATACTGGGAAGTAAATGAAATGAACTGTATACATAGGACTGATTTTATGCAGGAAGAAGATTACAAAGTTGTGGTTGTTTGAGCCGTTAAAAAGGTTGAAGTAGACAAAAGAATTGCGTTATTCATCACTTTTGAATATGAAGTTATTCCCCCGGTGTTGCCCGCGTAGGAGTTGCGTTTTGTTTTCTTTCTTGTCTGCGTTTTGTTTACGCTATTTAACATACTGCCCCCCTTGAAGAGCCATGATCTTCAACGCTGCTGGTTATAGGTAGGGGACAAATGTTGTTGTACGCGTCTCTGGTCTCACGTCTCTTCATGGTGCGGATGTCAGCGACTCTGGACACGCCGTCGTTGCCTGGGATGGTGCGAGTCACGCGGCCTAGCAGCCACATGAGAGGAGGTAGCGTTTTGTCCTCGATGACCACCAGTATTATCTGCTTTAGCCGTCCTTTGGATGTCTTCCATTTTGTCTTTTCTTGAGGCCATGAGACATATTCATTACTAAGTCTATAGTAGAAATGGTTTTTAAGCGCTTCTACTCTCTGGAACCGCCGCAATGAAGTTAGGGAAACATCTGGCGTAGGTGGATTGGGCACACTAACTAGAGACCGCCCTTTAAGGAAATGAGCTGGAGTGATGAGATATAGATCAGAAGGATCATCAGATAAGGGTACTATCGGGTTTGAATTTAAAATAGCTTTGATCTGACATAACAACGTCGTCATGTGAGTGGTATGTAAGGTACCACTCACCTAACTGTAATTCTCAGCTATTTGTGTTGACAATGAATGACTCAGCAATCGACCAAAAGCCCCTTGAAAGTTTTTGCCGTTGTCTGAAATAATGCTTCTGGGTTTACCACGACGGCTAACAAAGCGATTTAGCGCAGCTAAATATGCATCAGTCGAAACATCTGAGACAAGCTCCAAGTGCACAGCCTTTGTCGCTAAACAGACAAAGGCACATATGTATGATTTTGTGAGTTTACCACCTCTACCCTTTTTGTCTAATACCAATATTGGACCGGCATAATTGCAACCAGTGTCCAAAAATGGATACTTAAGCCTACGCGCTGTTCTGGCAGGTTGCCCATGATAGGCTGAGCTGTGGCACCCTTGATTCTACAGCATTTTACACAAGAATGTACGGTACGCTTTGCTAAGTCCTTACCTCTTAAAGTTCAATAGTGATGCCTGCTTATTGCTAACAACAATTGAGGCCCTGGGTGCATGTGTGTTTTGTGTAACATGTTAAATATAAGTTGTGTCAATTTGTGCTTAGAACAAAGAATTATTGGGTGTCGTAGATCGTAATCATAATTTGAGTTACCTAGCCTACCTCCAACGCACAATAACTTGTGGTCATCTACAAATGAAGACAGAGAAAGTATCCTATTTTTGACAGGGAGACTTTGACCGGCGAGTAATATTTGCCTTTCCACCGGAAAGGATTCTTCCTGTGCTATTTGCAATAAACTATTTGTAGCTTTCTGTAGTTCATTTGTTGATAATGTATTAAGTATTTTTTATTTAGGATTTTTTGTATCTACACTAATATTATAAAGAGGAAAGATTTGTACCTATTTGTTATAGAATTTTTGTGTTGCATGTTGTATTTGTGTTTGTAATTGTATGAAATGTGTTTAGTAGTTCCGGTAAGTCTGTTTTGTTGTCATGTACCAAGTTTTGTGTCCATTGTTCTTAATTCATTTGAAGAAACTTGGGGCCATTCCACCAAAGTGTCGAAGAGCCCAACTTTTCTGCATTGAGACCTCGAGATACTAAATCAGCTGGATTTTTTTTTGTTGGAACGTGACGCCTACTGTGATTGGAAGTGCTATCCTGTATTTCAGAAACGCGATGTCGGACAAACGATTTTAATTGAGCAGGTGGTGTGGCTATCCAGTAAAGAGCAATCGTTGAATCTGTCCAGAAAGTACAGCTGCTAATTTTCAAGGTAAGTGCAGATAAAACTTTGGTACACAGTCTACAACCTAGAAGCCCTGCGGTCAATTCCAGACGAGGCAGAGTTGTAACTGACTTTTTCGGGGCTACTCTGCTCTTAGCTGCCAGTAGACGAACCATTACAGATCCGCCACTACTAACAGAACGTACATAAACACACGCGCCGTATGCCTTTTCTGAAGCGTCTGTAAATACATGTATAGTAACTACAATGGGATCTTTAGACTTTATGCATCTTGGAATTGTCACATAATTTAATTTGGGAAGTGATGTAACACTTCATTTCTCCATGCAGTTTGAATGTGATAAGGTACCTCGTCGTCCCAAGAGCATTTGATAATCCAAAGTTGTTGCATAATGAACTTAGCTTCTAAAATGCATGGAGCAACCAATCCCAAAGGATCAAACACTTGTGCGATTGACGAAAGTATGAATTTTGTGATTTTAGTTGAATGACTTGACTAAAACAAAGTCTTTAATTTCGCTCATGTTATATTATATTTCATTCATTATAGTTTACTACCAAACGATGATACATACATACTATCACGTCTTTATCTCTAATGGGGCGGACAGAGCATTTTAAGTGTTGCGGCTCTAAGCAATCAGAGCCCAGGGCCGCAATACCCAAAGGCAACTTTTAGCGTGATGGTGGGCGAGAAGGTGGAAAAAGGAATCAAAATAGTGATAGGTTGCTAGTCGCATCGCCTATTAACATGATTTGCATTTTCGCCCATTCCTTCGATCGGCTTCTACGATTTGCGCGGGGAATGAAGCAGCTATGACCTCCGTGGTGTAATGGTCAATACGCTAGTCCGCCAATCTGGAGGTTCTGGGTTCGATCCCCAGCCAGGGCAAGTTCGAAAATGGCCTTTTTCAAATTGTCCTGGGTCTTAGATGTTTATCTATATACGTATTTATTATAAAATATAGTATCGTTGAGTTAGTATCCCATAGCACAAGTTTAAACTTGGGGCTAGCTCAATCGGTGTGATTTGTTCTTACATATTTATATTTATTTATATTTATATTCAAGTTTTATTCTTGTCTCCCAGACCAGCATGGAAGACCGATAATACGGTGCGCTAAATGGATAGTAGCTTCTTGTAGTAGTCAATTCTAGCGCGTCACTCGCTGAGTCTATTTTAGTCGGTTTTGTGTGTATTATGAATCGTTTGCACAGATTCATAAGGATAAAATTGGCTTGCAATGGATTTCTGTAGGTGTCTAAACAAAAAGGTGCTGCGTTTTGACGCGAGCTAAATTACACCATATTGCTAACCATTGTGAGTAGATATTTCTTTGAAAACGTTTGCGGAGTGAGACTTCTGTGCTACTGGTATTTATTCTGTGGTATAACTAATGCGACCATTTGTCCCGTCTAAACGGGACCGTTTTGCGGTTCTCCGTATAGGTGTCCCGTTTAACGCTTCGAGACTCGGGACGCAAAATTGTCCCATTTTCCAAAACAACGCGAAAATTGACGGACTGGATGGGGGCGGAAGCGCGTCGACACTAGTCGACCCGCGCCCACAAATGCACCAGTAGAAAGAGTATTATTTCAATAAACAAATTGTTTGGCATTACAGCTCGGTTTTGTAAAACAGCGAACCCTAATACGCGAAATGGAATGAACGACTTGTATTCATCCATGCAGCTAGAGAAGTTGTTGAACATTCTATCTAAAAAATTATATACAATTTAGAATGCCTACGAAGTGGCAATGGCGAGCGAGCGAAGCGAGCGTGCCGTGGCAGCGGCGTTAGAAAAGTTCTATCCATTTTACTAGGTTAGGACAAACCTATAGCAATAAAAATCGTGAATAGTTTTCTGGGAAATGAAATTCGATGTCGAAAAAATCTTATCATGCATGTGTAGCAGTTGGATTGTTTAACCGTTTCGTCAAACAGCGGATTACCGCTACTGTTTCACAAAACCGCTAGCCGTATGGAAACATGGTTAGCGGTTTCAATGAACGTAACACGTTGCGCAATCTTAGACAATCCGGCTGAACGATATTCGGCTGTTTAACAAAACCGAGCTGTAATGCCAAACAACTAGAGGTTTCGTGTATTAGCGGTTTATACCATCCAACTTCGACATATATATATTATACAAGGGTAACTCATGTGAAAAATCAGCTACTTACTACTGGACGACATGTTTCGACCTCACCCGGAGGTCGTCATTAGGACACACAGTGAGCTTTTTTTACACACGGGCACCATCACCAGCCGCCGATAATGATGAAGATGAAAGTGAGGCTCCCAATTACACCCACGGGAGTCGGCAACGCAGGAGATCAGCGTCCCCCACCAACCGTACCTAATGTTTTGGTGCTATAAGGAATTTACAACTAAGTACCTACCCAACCAACTACTTAGTTGGAAGATTACCTAGTGAAAGAAGCTGTTTCTTTTTATTAATTTTATTATGAAAATACACAATCAACAGCACACGAAAGACAATGGAATAACAAGACAATTCAAAGTCTATGTCCAGCAAATTTGAACATTTTATATTTTTTGTCCTCTTGGAGTCTTACAGGCGAATAAATTCCTAAGTTTCTTGGTACAAAATTTTTCTTTACAGATACTGGTATAATACCTTTGAAAGGTTTAAAATCTTTATTTACAGGTGCTGAATTATAGGATTTCATGCCGAATTTACACATATTATTTCTTTGCGAGTCCATATTGGTTATGGCCTTTTTACGATCAAGACTATCGCCATCGTAATTTTCATTTGGCACTAAGTGTCCATGCTTACCAAAATTTCCCATTACTATTTTTGTTGGCATGGATTCCGGGCATATCGGAGGCTCTCCATCAATACATTCACATTTTTCATGGCTTTTGCGATCACCTGAATTTTTCCTTTTCTCCATATGTCTATCTTGAAAATTGGAATGTTCTAAAGGCATTCCTAGTTCGTTCTCAAGAATTTGGATTAAATTGTCTAGATTATCTGGAGCTTCGTCTGTATCATGCTGCCGTTTATTATTTATGTAGTGAGATTCATATTTTTGTATTTTATTTTCCAGTATACCTATCTTTTCTTCATATTTTCTTTTTTGTAGATTATCTTTCTGTGATTGATCTTCTAAAGATAAAATAATAGTTTCCAGTTGTGTTATTTGATCGTTAGCTTTATGTGTTTGTCCTTCTAGAGTTATTATTATTTTTTCAAATTCTGATATCTGTTTTTTACGTGTTTCTAACGAAGTTATAAGTTTGTCTATTTCTGTATTCTTCTCCAAAAGTTGTTGTTGAAACTGTAAAAGTTAGTATATAAAATTTATTAAATTCTAATTTTTCTTTTAAATACCAAATAGTGTAGGAATCATAATGGAACTAGGTACATTATATTTCCACTCTTTATTACGTAACTGCCTTCGTGCGAGAAGATACGATGTTAAAAGGGTGTCTCTCCATAAAAAATAAACAAAGTATCTACGTTCTTGAAATTTTACTTACTTCAGAATCAGCGAGAGTTCTCATTTCCAAATTGTTCCGTAACAATTTGATAATGTTTGTCTGTTCCTCGTCCTTATCCGAGAGCATCTTTATGATATCGTTCTTCTTCTCCAGCATGTGATCTTGCTGCGCGAGACTCTCACCTTGACGTTCCATCTCTAAATCTTTATTTTGCAATAACTCTGTTAGTTCTTCGTTTTCTCTAGTTACTTCTTGCAATTTTTCTTTTTGTTGAGTCACCTGTTGGCATTTGTCTTTGAATACGAAGAACATGAATATTAAGTTAATAACTACCTATAAATACTTCACTAACTCAAATCTGAAAATCAAATAGTATGGGCCTGTGAAGATGATAAATCTTCTAGATTCTGAATTTGAGTGCCTAATTAAAATATTTGATATTTTACCATTTCACACAATTCACTGATGTTGTTGAAATCTCCAAAGTCTTCTTGTAAATTATTAAGCATATTTTTCAAAACTGATAGTTGTTCTTCATAGGATGCCATTTTTGTTTTACTGTAAAATAATACAGATAATATAAGTAGGTTTAGGTTTTCCTCAATAATCTACCTCTGTAGACAGAGGTAGGTTGTGATGTGATTTATCACACAGACTTAGGTACTTACTATATAGTAAGTACCTACTTAAGTATTTGCTTACCTATCTTCTACTAGCTGTTCCATTTGGATTTTCTTGTTTTGCAGCTCATTAATAGTCTCTTGCTTAATAATCGAATCACATTTCATACTTTCTTGCAATTCTAGATAATTTTTACATTTTTGCTGAAATAAAGCAAATCTATGACTCCACAAAGTAAAGATAACAATATTTGAAATAAATTTATACTTAATGGCAAAAATATTATCACTAATTTGATTCCATTTTCCACCGACATGCTTACCAACACGCTAAAATTGGCCTTCGGGTCTTACGACCCAAGCTTCTGTTTACTCCGCAAAGGATTTGTGATTGTGTATCTGTAACACTAGTTAAAGCACATGAAAATAGAATATAAGTTAGTAATTTAAATACCTCAAGCTCCTTTATTTGTTCCTTATGTTGTACAAGTTTAGTACTATAGTCTTCAATTTCTTGATTCGCAATATGTAATTCACGTTTTGCAGTTTCCAACTCCTTTTGGGTGATATTCAACTTGCCTATATGTGTAAATTTTATCAATAAAATTATCATCGGTAAGATAATGCTGGTTGTTAGTTAGTTATTATTAGATATAAAACATACCTATTATGTGTGGATAATAGAGGAAAAGAATAAAAGTTACTAACATAACAGTTCTTCTTTATCCTGAGACTCCTTTGTCAAGTCCTTACACTTCAGTTCGGACTCGAGCAGCTGGGCGCAGAGGCTCTCTATCTTCTCCTCCAACTTCTTCTTCTCGTTCACCTCCAGTTGATACCGTTCATCTGTTTCAATCATCTTCACGACGTTGGTGTTCATTTCACTCCTCAGATGCTCGAGCGACTCATTGTAATAAGTAGATAGTTCCTCAAGTCGCTTTTCTAATTGTTCCTTCCTAATAAAAATTTGTTGGGTTAGGAGTTATACAAAAATAAAATACGAGCATAATACGAGTACCGAGTAACTCCCATCCGGCCCGGTGAGCCTGCCCCGGTGACGGGACGGTTGGGAAGAATTGATTCATCGACCCCGGTATTTCGGTCCCGGCGAAGAACGGGGTTGATGTTTTCAACCGTCCCGGCGGTCTGCCCCGGTGACGGGACGGTTGGGAAAAAATTGTTTCATCGACCCCGGTAGATCGGCCCCGTCGATCATCGGAGTAGATGGCACAGATTAAGTATCAACTATCCCGGTGTGGGTTTCAAACGCGGCGGATAACACAGAGTGAGTAAGTAGCATACGGCCCGGTAGTGTGAATAGCGGAAAAATTGAGTACTATTATCTAAGTTTACAAAAAGTTATCTCGTCACAACGCTCACAGCTAGGGTAGGTAGCTCACAGCTAGATATGTTTTAGCAAGCGACATTTACTCACATTGTCTCCTTTAAACTTAAGGGTGAAACTAAACAATTAGCGTTTAGCGAAACTGAAACTTATCTGTGATTATAATGAATCGAAGTAAACTGAAATCGTGATCCTTTATTTGTTTTTACATTACAAGACATACTTGGTATTTTGGGTGCTAGTACTGATGAACATGTATATCTATTATTTTAAATAAATAAATAAATTACCGGGGCGTATGCTACTCACTCTGTGCTATCCGCCCCGTTTAAAACATACACCGGGATAGTTGATACTTAATCTGTGCCATCTACCCCGATGATCGACGGGACCGATCTACCGGGGTCAATGAAACAATTTTTTCCCAACCTTCCCGTCACCGGGGCAGACCACCGGGAACATCAACCCCGTTCTTCGCCGGGACCGAAATACCGGGGTCGATGAATCAATTTTTCCCAACCGTCCCGTCACCGGGGCAGGCTCACCGGGCCGGATGGGAGTTACTCCGAGTACCCTACTTCCTGCTAATATTATTTAATAAGAAAGTTTGTATGGATGTTGATATGTATGTATATATGTTTGTTTCACTTTCACGCCAAAACGGCAAAAAAGACAGAATTATGACAGAATATTTGACACGCTTAAAATACCCTATAATCACGCAGGTAACAGCTAGTAACTCTATACAACTATACTAACTCCGCCTGAAGCTTTTCTCGGGCGTCAGCTATCTCTTCTAAATGTGATGTATTTTTTTTTATTGATTCAGTCAGCTTGCCCAATTCTTTGTCGAAGTCAGTTTGTAACTTTTGATTCTGTAATCAATTTCAGTTATTCAATATGAGCACTAGGTATGGATAAGGATAGGAGGAAGTTAGTGAGTAAACACTTTATTGCACCCAAAACACTTAAAAAAGTACCTAATGTTTAAAAATAACTACATTATGATAAACTTTTACCGTTGTAGGTAGATACCTACAACGGTAAAAGTTTATCATAATGTACTCGTAGTTATTTTTAAACATTGTAACTACAATAGAATATTGGCAATGAAACATTTTAAAATGTACCGGAAAAGTGTTAAATTCAGTAATTATTATGCAATTCCTAGCAAATGTATACATTTCCCAAACAGCGATATCAATAAAAAATAGGATGGCCTTTGGAATCTCTTGAAGGAAGCTTATGTCCAGCTGTTGTCGTCATACAAGTGAAATTGTAAATAAATTCGGTGTAGGTGTAGTGGTATGGTATCTAAAGTTGGGCACGAAATCTGACGAGCAGCGAGCAGGTCATCAAGAAAATCCTCAGGGCCTTCTCCTCTGTCTTCTCCTATGTCCAGTTGTAAACTTCCTTCGTCTAAAATAATGATGATAAGAAAAAAAATTGCCGAGGGTACCCAACCTGTTCGTTCAAATGCTGCACTGTTCTGTCGAGCGTCCTGTTCTGCGCCCGCGCCTGCTCCAGCGTGGCCTCTAGCTGCGACGCCCTCTCCACATTGATCTTCACCTGACCCTCGGCTCTCGACAGCCGCTCTCTCATCATCATCTTCTTACATTTTTCTTCTTTTAGCTCCTTCTCTAACTCCTGTTAATGCATAGGTTGTCATTGTAAATAAATACAACAAGCGACCCGCTCCAGTGTTTCACGGATTTGTATTACACATGTAAATCTTCGTATTGAAATTATATACATATTATAGTATTGAAAACCGTATCAAAATAGATGCTGTAGTGCTTGAGAGATTGATATACTCGTACGCGCCGAGGGATTTATAATATCTAAGAATGAATATCCGATTCAAAATATCGTTGTGTATGGATGCGCCTGCTACCTGCTACTGCCACTTTATCTTGAGCTTCTACACACGTTGAACCCGGTTCTCATTGCAAGATGACAGCCGTTTGGCAACTTCTATCTAACACCAGTAACACCAGAGATATGGTCAAAAGTGTACCTAAACTGTTTTGGCACGTAGATTATCTCCTTTAAGGTACCTTTTTTGCTCTTTGTCTAACACATTCAAAATAAATAATGTAATCAATAAAATATTCAGGTATTCTGTATTTTTCTTTTGTGCAATAAAGGGTATTGTATTGTATTGTATTGTACTAAGTATCTACAACTCATATTTTAAGGTACGTAAGAATTTGTATTTTTATAACAAAATATGTTACTGGGCAAGTAGGTACTCGTTCTACTAGTTCAATGTATCAATTTTGCAACTAGTTGATGTCTTTTGTATTAGCGTTCTAACGGTATAATACCAACCTTGATTTTTCGTTTTTAAAACTGTATTAGCAAGCAACTGCGTGTGTTACCTTTCTTCTTCTTCATCTAAGCGCGTTCCCGGTTGCTCTTCAGCTGTGCTGCTTCCTTTTTTTTTGTGTTATAGGGCGGCAAACGAACAAGCGGGTCACCTGATGGTAAGTGATCACCGCTGCCCATGGACAACTGCAACACCAGGGGTGTAACAAGAGCGTTATCGGCCTTTCAGAAAGATATAGGCTCGTTTTTTGAAGTTTTCAATGTCGTATCGGTTCGGGAACACCGCTGCAGGAAGTTGATTCCTTAGTTCGGTCGTACGTGGCAGAAAGTTCCTTTTAAAACGTACGTTGGTTGATTGCCAACTATCTAAGCGGTGTGGATGAAATTTTGATTTCAGGCAGGTGGTGTAGTGGTGAAATTTTGCAGCAGGTATTAGGTCGAACAATTCTTCACAGCATTCCCCATGATAGATGCGATAAAAATGCACAAGGATGCAACATCCCTACGGAGAGCCAGAGGATCAAGACGGCCGACGAGAGTCTCATCGTCGATTATACGAGTTGCGCGATTTTGGATACGGTCAAAAGGAAAAAGTTGGTATTTAGGTGCCCCGGCTCATAGATGGGAACAATATTCCATATGCGGCCTGACTTGTGCCTCATACAGGTGAAGGCGATGTGCCGATGTGAAATATCGCCTTGCTCTACCAAGGATACCTAGTTTTTTAGACGCCAACTTAGCCTTGTCTTTCAGATGACGCCTTTTCTTTTCCAAATATAACATGCATGTCAATCAGCGTTGCCAGAATGTTCCTTTTGTAACATTTTACGTTACTTTTGACCCTATTATGTTACCTTTATGTTATACGACTCAAAATGTTACTTTTTCATTTTTCAATTATTATTTTTTATTTTTTTATTTTCTAGCAAACAAAAAATAATCGTGAGCACCCAAGAACGTTTTTGTTCGTCATGTTGGTGTACTTTATTTTGTGCCTTTATGAATGCTTGATGAATAACAAAGTAAGTTGTAGGCTTGACACTGAAAGATATTACTAAATCGGTTATTATATTAATTACACTAAACACTTTATTAATTTGTAGGTATGTTTTCTTTTGCAGCATCACCCACCAAATTAGTCAATCAACAATTATTACGATTCTTTCGAAGCTTAACTAATGGGACAGAAAACTTTTAGTTTTTGTTGTAATAAAGTGTCATATATTCGTTTTCAGTGTGGTTCAACGTTCACAGTGTCGTTTTCAACATAAAATAAGGTAATGTTACTTTTCTCGTGAAAATGTTACTTTTTGATCAGTCTCATGTTACATTTGACTATATGTCGCTGGCAACACTGATGTCAATGGTCATCCATGGATGCCAAAGACCTTGCGATGTGGAGAAGAAATAGCCGGAACAGTTAAAATGATTTGGCTATAGTTTTACGACCGGCCGCCTGCCTGACGTCAACCCTCTTTGGGAATGTATTTGTGCGAAAAGTTTTACAATCGGCCGCCACCCGACGTTAAATGTTTGTGCTTAGTCCCTTAGTCGCCTCTTACGACATCCACAGGAAGAAATGGAGTGGTCCTATTCTAACCCGGAACCACACGGGTGGTGCGTGTGTTACCTCTATCCTGTACTTATTTTTCTGCGACTTGAAGTGGTCGGCAGTGTGCAGCTGCTTGCGGAGGTCTTCGTTCTGCGAATTCAACTCGGACATTTCATACATCAGGTCCTCTGTGCGCAGTTGCATGTTCATCGTCTCGTTTACGCCTTTTCTATTTAAAAATGTCAATCATGTATACACAATTACACACACGTAACATACTTTAATCTCAACGGGATTGCAAAACACGTAGTGAAACTACTGGGTGATGCAATTTTTACGAGCATAATGCTTATGATCCAGTGTTGTTGGGGTGATGGATTCCATAAGTAAAAGTAAAACTCAAGCTTTTGTTTAATAAATATGCCTTCAGACCTAGGTGCATATTGCGTCGCACGGCTTGTCTACATTTACTTTTTAGTTAAAAAAATAAGTACGTTTATTTTTTACTATAAGTATTTACCTTATGATATCCAGAATTTCATTGAGTTCGTTGTAAAATTCTTTTTTAATTTTAACTAGATTGCAATTCAGCATATCGTTTTCTGCATTGAACTCATTTATTTTCTTCGACAGTTTGCTTATGCTTATACCCTGCAAGAAGCAAATTAATAGGTACTCTTACATAGCTACAGCATATGCTTATGAAATAAGTAGTTCATTAGAATGAAAAATGTAACCTTTTCTTGTTTTTTTAAATTTTCAAACCAATCGATAATTTCTTGTCTCTTTAGTAATGTTTGTTCACAAGTTGCCACTAGTTTAGACGGCATATTGTATAATTTATTTACATAACTAGCACTAGGAACTTGATCTAAGCGCTTGGCATCTGAAAATGTATAATAATAATCGTTTACTTTATTTTCTCTCCAGTAAGTATAGATATACATTAGTCAAAAATTAAATAGCAAACGATCATAAAATTATACACCTATAAATTCTACTTGTAAGTTGTTTGCGGGGTTTGTTCAGAAGTTGCCGCTAGTTTTAGAGCGTTTTGAACTTTCACACCATGCCCAGTCCAATGACTGGATCTGGATCTAGGGGGGGCAGCTAGGGCCTGTGCCCCAGGCAGAAAAATCAAGCAAATCCTGTTTCCTCTGACGTTATGCTGGACTGCATCCTACATGCAACATATCCATGTTATGACCCGCCATTAAATTGTTTAGAATTGCACGGAGCCGCCGCCAGAGCGGCGCGGTTACCATGTGTAAAGAGAGGTACACAAAATTACAAATGTGCGGCGCACGCAGCGGCGGCGCGGGCGGCCGCCGGTGCCGCGGTTGCTGCAGTGCGTGTGAAAACGCTCTTACAGTGGCGACAACAGACAGAGCACTCCCTGTGTAATCATAATTGTTTAAATGCTTCGTACTTGGCGTCTTTCCCTCCGAGTATCGCTGCGCTGTGTTGGCGCACAGCTTCAGCAGCTGGCCAGGGGTCATATTGGACACGTTCATGATGCGCAGGTCGTCGGC
Source organism: Acrobasis repandana (assembly GCA_963576875.1). NCBI lineage: Eukaryota > Metazoa > Arthropoda > Insecta > Lepidoptera > Pyralidae > Acrobasis > Acrobasis repandana. The sequence goes on from OY756218.1 coordinate 8,693,268, forward strand.
TGGCGGCAATAAAACTTTTTGGCCCAGCAACGACATCTGGTGGTGCAAGGCTCGTAAACACGCATACATTTCCAATAAATCCGTCTGTGGAATACAAAACAATTCTTTCTAATAAAGTAGATACGAATATTATAAATAAGGGACATGTAATGTATACCAAAATTGGCTTTTTTTGCATCCCATACAAATTTAAACTATCAAGGAATCTGGTTACTATGAAAATATTTTTACTGTATTATGGACTGACCTTAATCCCCCTAAAATATTTGCCCTTTATTAAAATTAACCATATATACCAAATAAATTACGTAGGTACAAAAATTTTAAAATATTCTTTTCACGTGTAACCTGTTTTCCTCGGGAACCTGTAATATTTTTTGGGATAAAAGCAGGTAAGTACTGTAAGGCAGGAGTAAACAACTGGACCAAGTCAAGTCCAAAACTTCGCTATTCCATAATTTCAATGTTTCGTATCTGTTGTGGTAAATTCCTCAATACCTGTCGTTCTATTAATTCCTCTTTCATCTTCTCAAACTGAATCATTTTATCTTCCCATTTAATTTTCAGGTGCATCGCTTTATCACTCGGAGACGTTATTGACTCTGCAGATTATTAAGAAAATATACTTAGTTAGGTACTATAAATTTAAATTAGTAACCTTACGTAGGTAGGTAATTTGGAATGGAAATAAACTTTAACAAAATTATTGAATGAAAGCTAAATATATATAACTCAAAGGTGACTGACTGACTGACATAGTGATCTATCAACGCACAGCCTAAACCACTGGACGGATCGGGCTGAAATTTGGCATGCAGGTAGATGTTATGACGTAGGCATCCGCTAAGAAAGGACGCATGCGAAGCCGCGGGCAAAAGCTAGTGAATGATATACTCGTACCTAGATCATCACCATATCCGAACGCAGCGAATTCACTTTGTTGTACTTCTAGTTCTTCTCGTTGTTTTATTGTTTCCTACAAATAACAGATTGCATTACCTATCGGTGCTGTAAGTAGGTACTGATTTGATACATAAAAGCAAAAAAATATTAATTTCAGCATAACCAGATTGGTAACGACAAAGTACCTGATCAGGGAGACCAATGAGAGGATTTTTGTAACTTGAATTTTTACCATGGGCTTTCTGAAACATACAGGTTTGAGGTACTAAAAGATTTGCATATAAGAGTGATTACACACGCGCCGCAGCAGCCGCGACACAGCTGCCACTGCGGCGCCCGCGCACTTTCATTTTATATGATGAACCATTAGCCCCGGCTGTAAGGGTCAGTACAAATGCAAAAAAAAATCCAAGCGCGCGGCGCCGCAGCAACAGCAGTGCCGACGCCGCTGCGGCGCGTGTATAAATAAAATTATGCAAAAATAACTCAAAATATTTATTTGACCAGACCGCAGCGACTGGCACCATTATTATTTGCCTGTTCTTGCTGATTGTGACATTTTCATTTGTCACTTTTTTCGGAATAGTAGACGGTCTCTGAAAGTAGATTAAAATAACATGAGACAAACATAAGGTTGTTACCAAATTTGTGACTGAAAGCATAATACAAATGGCTATACTTTAAGTGGTGGTCTTTCTCTTTCGGTTCGCACTACACGGGGTGAAGTAGGACGAGCTTGTCTCGGAGTCAGGTCATCTTTAGCTCGATTTGCAGACTTCGGCCGTGGAGACTACAAGAAAAAAATAATGAAATATAATGTAACACAATCATTTTGTTACTTACATTATATTTGATTTTTTACATTACATTGAATGTGATTAAAAATACGTAAATATACCATGTTATTGGCATTCTGCGTTTTGGGTCTAATATACGATGTCTTTGTCCTGTTCGGTGGAACTCTTTGCGGTATGCGACATTTAACCCCGCCTCTTGTTTCAGTGCCGTCTAAAGAATACAAATTAAAATATTAACACTTTTATGAACCTAACCTTTAACACTTTATGAATACTTAATTCAATAATGGATCAGTGGAGACAGAAGGGGAGGGACCTTTGCCAAGCAGTGGGACACATCGGCAGGCTATTAAAAAATAATTAATAATGGATCACCAAGAATTTCGGAAACGAGACTGACTTACCAGCAGTAAAACACATCGGCAGGCTATTAAAAAAAAATAATAATGGAGCACCAATAATCTCAGAAACGAGACTGACTTAGTAGGACCAAATTTTAGGAGATCGATGTTCGTTGTGTGCGTGCAAGTTGGGTGGATCGATCGACCCACCCAACTTGCACGCAAGCTCTAGCACAAACCGTTAAGTTCCTATAACGACACGTTACGGGCTTTATAAGTACCTAAAGATCTACAGTGCATTACACCTTCATGCTGCATGCTGTTATCTACCTCATTTCTTCATTATCCCCCGAGTTAACAATTTATTTCACACTTCAAGGTCGTTTGCTTCTATATTCACCTTAAAAGAATGTAATAACTCTCTGTTTATTCTCAGAGCGCTATAATAGTTACTACTACCTCCTCTTTATATCTAATGCTCAAATCGAATGCCTAGGTATACTATTTTACCGCTGAAGGAACGTTATATGTACCAGAGCTCTTAAATACGCTACTGTACAATTTAAGTAGGTTAATATAAACCCTTTGAACAAACGGCTATATACATACTTGTAAAACGTTCAGGAGGTACAGAACAGAAGCCGCTTTCGTGTTTGTTGGGGAGTCCGTACTCCGTCCGTACCCACTAAAAGACTCCTATACTTGTTACTAAAATTAAGTACCTACATATAATGTTAAAAGTCAGTGTACTTAGTACCTTGCATCTTTGGTTCTTCTGTTTCAAAATGCGACATTATTGATGTTGACAGAACTAACAATTTATAAATTTTCAAACTAGGGGGTAATCAGATAATGCAATCCATTAGATATCAATGGGTAGGGTACCTAGTACTGCTAAAATTTTATAATTGTTTATTTGTATGTACCTAAAAGTATAGGTACTATTAAATGCTTAGTAAATATTCTGTGACATAAATAGTGATTGTGACATATTTTTGAGATCAGAGGTATTCTTCATAAACCCCTGAACGGAAATGGGAGACCACAAAGCCAGTACTTAATAACCCTACAAAGTTAATTATTAAAGTTAATAATTAAGTTATTAAAATTATTATATAAGTCCTAATTTAGGTAAAACATTATTTTCTTTGTCAAAGCTGCACTTTACGCTGTCTGCAGTTTGGTTTCACGAGAATAGAAGTATCTTTTATATGTGTGCAGGTCTGACCCGATTCAAACTTTTTGATAAATGAGGTAATATTTTCTCATTTTTAATAATAGATTTTAAATTTAGAATCTCAGTTTACTCAGACATGTCACTCACATAATTTACAGGAATTTATAAATAACAAAATTGATCACGTTTTTTGTATTAACATTATATAAAACAGGATAAGATTCTTATAATGACGACTACTGCTAAAGCGCAAAAGGAAAAGCCTGGTAAGCATAAAGCAAGTTGTAATACCTCTATACCGATCTAACCCAGCCTTAACATAGCCTAAAACGGTCTTGGATGTTTATATAAATATGTATTTATTATAAAATACTAGCTTTTGCCCGCGGCTTCGCCCGCGTAGATTCGGGGTATGAAAAATAGATGTTGGCCGATTCTCAGACTTACTCAATATGCTCACAAAATTTCATGAGAATCGGTCAAGCCGCTTCGGAGGAGTACGGGAACCGACATTGTGACACGAGAATTTTATATATAAGATAGTATCGTTAAGATAGTATCCCATAACACAAGTTTTAAACTTACTTTGGGGCTAGCTCAATCACTGTGATTTGTCCCTATGTATATTTATATGTATTTATTGAAAGTCAAATAAAAAGGGGTTTAAATATAAAACGACAAGTGATAACTTATTAGGAACAAATCAGCTCACTCCCTAAATCTAATATTCCTACTGAGCTATTCTTAAGACAAACTAATTACAAGATAACTGCAACTACTATTGCTAGGTAGGATACCTAGGTAAGTAAAAGTAAAATTTTCTGAGTTCGGACCAAGTGATGCAGTGTTCACAAATATTCTGCTTACCTACCAAACCTGTTACTAGCCATTGAGATATATTACGTACATATATCTCAATGGCTAGTAACAGGTTTGGTAGGTAAACTAGCAAACTAAAAACATATATTCTGAGCTAAAAACATAGAGCTGCACAATTTGTTAATCTGTTGCTTGTATTTGTGTAGAGGAGGCCTCCGTGTGCGACATATCATATGCTAGTTGTACAGCGTAAAAGAGAGACCTTATAACATGTAAAAAATCTTCATTCCTTTAAATTGTGGCTAGGGTTGCCTTCTCCAAAATTATAAAAGTTGGAGTCGACGCTGAATAACGCCGGACATTTAGCCCTAAAAGCCGGATTGGATACAGATGCAAGAACAAAGTTTTACGAGTTCATGGCAATGCCTAAAAAAAGGTCATCCGCTTTGCCAAAAAGCTGGATAGGCCAGGAGTTTTGGCAAGGCAAGGCCTAGAAAAAAAGGTCATCCGCTTTGCTAAAAAGCCTAGCAATTGCCGGACAGGCCGGACATACGAATATTTGGAAGGACGCGACCCTAAGGCTTGAAATAACGCCAAGCTGACGGGTTCAGTCCATCTCTGTCACAAACCCTACGTGTGATAGAGATAGCTGAAACCGTCACAGGTCACGTGTCTTTGTCGCATATAGAGTTTGTGACAGAGATGTACTGACCCGTTTGTAGAGACCCGTCCGGGGCGGCCGCTTGAGGTAGTTTCATTCAAGCCTAAAAAGTGGCAGCAACTAAAACCCCACTAGATTTTATTTTTTTATACTTTTACAATCAGCTGTGACGCCTCGCTTGGCGCCCCGGCCCACCGCAGCGTCCGCCGCGCGCGCAGCCCGCAATGCCACCAACCGCAACCTCACGCTGCAACCCTCCCAAAGGCAATCGCCCTCTAGAACAATTCCTATTCCATCGAAGGTGAGTAATATACACTGAGTAATGGTACATCTGTACACGACAAAAAAAGTGAAGAATACGGCTTTTGATGAACCAAAGGTTTCCTTCGGCAGGATTGATCTCTGTGTTCCTAAGATGGGTTTTCGAAGTAAAAACACCTGGATTTTTCATGCAGGTGGGGGGAGGGGAGTATTCAGCCTTAACGTAGTCCGATGTTTAATAACTACGTAAGTTTAAGTACTAAGCCAAGTTTGGTATCATTTTCGCATATATCGAATACATGGATTTCAGTTCTGGAATAATATTTGGGTCAATATACAGTAAAAACATGAGTAATTAAAAAAGTCTATATAAATAATTTTCTAATATTTGTACTCTTCATTATCTGTAACTTTAAATATTGATAAATTGATATTGATAAATTTAGTGGATAAAAAATGTTTTCAGAGAGCAGCACTTTTCTGGTGTAGATATAAGTAAACTTAGACATAACTCTTTTAGTTACAATGAGGACAAAAATTCGAGAAAACTTTGTTGATTAAGAATTTCCTGATTAAGGCCGTACCTAAATTTTCCGGGGTCCTGTGCTGCCCCCATTTAAAATAAATCATTTCAAAGAAAACGGAGACATCATTTAAAATTTTGCAACTATCAAGTCCTAGATAACCCTTCAAAGTATTTTATGAACTACTGTTTACAGTTTATAATGAGAAATTTAAGCTTTACTACGCACATTTGCCAAAAGTGGCCGTTTTTCGCAAATGTGTCCCAGAACCTCAAAAAACATGCATCAAAAATCTTGGTGGCTTTACTTCTTAAATCGATCCTTGGGCCCTAAGGACCAATCCTGCCAAAGAAAATCTTTGATTCACGAAACGCCGTATAATATGTCGTACAGACGCAACTATAGGAAGAAGATATAGAAGTTATTCCTGAGAATACATCGAAAAGGGTATAAAATAAAATTCCTCGTCATAATCGCCAGGGTAAACTCTGGAATAAAGTTGCATTCCATTCATCATCATCAACAGCCTTGTATCGCACTGCTTGAATAGGTCGATCTCTCTCAGTGCATTTAAATTTAATTGATATTATTTATTTATATTTGAATTTTGAATACAGTTCTATTTAGGTTTGAAAAAAAATCTTGACTATTTTATCGTTCAGTATAAACCTATATATTTTTTATATTTTACCCTATGATTAGGTAATCGGCGCCGGAATGTAAGTAACCAAGCACGAATAAGTATGTAGGTACGCCGTACGCGTACAACTTATTCATGTTTTGCATCCTGCCCTTAGCGCGTATTGCTTCTTAAAAACCTACTTATACTTACTTATTTTAAAAGAAAATCATTTTAACAGGGTAAATATCCAATGAGTCCAATCCAACGTGCTCTTAGATCTGATTCGCGAACTGACGTCAAGGTAACCGAATTTATTTTCCTGTTTTTTGTGATTATTGTGTACAAAACTGCACTATGCTGATTATATACACTAACTTTTATTATCTTCAGATTAATCCAAGTGCAGAAAGTGTTGTTCCTCTGTTGGATTATACTGTGAGTTCTTATAGCATTTTTTTAAATGAATCTATTCATTATTTTTTATTAGCAATTAAATATACATAAAACCAAATACATATTGCTAAATGATACAACAGTCTTACGGCTAGACTTTATTTGAACGTGACGGGAATGCAATCAATAACTTATAAGTACTAACTATGACGTATTTACAATTATTTTAACTAAGGATAAACCCATCGAAACATTTTACATAAAATATCTTCATACAATTCAATGTCACGCCCGGATCGACCACAGTGCATGCGCTGTTACAGCAGCGCATGCGCTGTTGCCACTACGGGCGCAACGCCGCGATCATGGCTGCCATCCGGTTGTAAAATTAGCGCGGTAAAATTCCTTAGTATTTTAATTATAACATTCAGTTATGTTACTTACCGATGATACGATAATCCATGTACTATTTTAACCTATTTCGTAGTTTTTGCAGCCTTTAAATACGCAACCAGGCATTTTAATGGCATTAGCAAGTATGAAATAAAAACGATTGAACTCTTCGGCGGACCGAGGACGACTCAGTCGCGATGGTCCAAAAACTGACTTTTTTGGGTCAACGAGTTTGTGCCATTTCTTCGCGCGGTTGGCCTAGTAGCCTACGCTAATAATATATAAGTCAATACGTATTTACATTTGATCCGTTTCTGTTTTGATCGTGTTTCAAGCTTAAGCGTGCAAATCGTTTGACATGGCCTATTTCCAGCAATGGAACTAATGATAGCTAAAAATAAATGAATAAAATGGATGTTTGTACATGGATCATAAACACACTGTTGTATTTAAAATGTAAGCACATGTAGTATGGAATGTGCCGATGATCAAATAAATTTTCAGACTTCAACATGTCAAGAGAATTCGTTCATACGACAAGACTCTGTGATTGTAATTGAAGATTCGAGTAACGATCAAGTTGATTATAACAATGCTGTTAACTTACAGAAGAATAACAACATCGAGGCATTCGGTAAATTTAACTGTTTAACACTTAGCTACTTACAAGTCAGTATAATGATTTGATATTATTTTACTGCTTCCAATAATTACCTCCTCCTTAAAATGGAAAACGACAAATCTCAAGTCGCCAATGACAAATTGTTTTTATTCTTTACATAAAATTATTTGCAGAAAAAGCACAAGAATCTCAGGAACAGGAACAAGACCAGCGCGGTATGTAACTCACATGTAATAATAACTATCTAAAGTACAAAGGGTATGGTTTCTCTGTAAAAAAGATATAATAAAAAAAAATTAAAAGTGAATTATTTACTTACGCCTATATTTTCAGAGCCTACAAATAAAATCCGTCCGCCTTCTCCAACAATAATACGAAGTCGACCCCAGACCCCCAAAAGTGTCAATTCGAGTCGGCCTCAGACGCCGCGCATGCCAAGCCGACCCACGACCCCCGCGGGCCAAGCGCAAGGCAGCCGCCCCAACACCCCGCGCCACAGCGCGCCGCCTCTACCCAAAGCATCCCTCGTGTTGGAACCTTCTAATATGCGAGTTTTGACACCAGTTTCAACTAACCAGACCCTCCTTGTATTGAAAGATGACGAAGATATAAAATCGCTTTATGCCACCAAACAGAGACAGTTCCATCGTATGAAAAAAGAGCTGGACCTGAAACAAGTAAGCGTTTGTTTTTATAAAATCAATCTTTAGATTGATTTTGAACCACAGAAATTCAGTGGACATGTCAAATTACAAAAATGTTTAGGTACTTCTTTTTCTTTTTAGCGAGTCGGAATGGCTAAAATTATTAAATGAGTGTTGACCAATGTGGTAATATTTAGGTACCTACTTAAAATATGGAACAGTTTTTTTTTTAATTTTGTAGCAATAGAACACTGATATATCAGAACTGCAAGGAACACCAGACGACAGTCTTGGACCATACCTATTGCGTCTCTTTTTATTATCTACCTCCGATTTTACTGTTTTGAGGTTCCACGACGTTTTTTTTATTGACAGCAAGCAGTACTTGAAGTATTCGACTGTCTACGTGGTCTGCGGGAGCGCATGACGCGCGAGGGTCTGATAGCCGGAGGCGGCGAGGGAACCCCGCAGCAGGAGCTGGTGGTCTTCAACGTGGCGGACTGGGCGGCAGACGAGGTGTCGCAGCTTTGCCGCGATGCTGCTGCCTCCTCCGTGACAGAAGGCGCCGTAGAGCTTATCAACAATATTGCACCTATAGGTGAGTATTCGTCGTCTACATACTCGTAGAAACAATACCTAGGATGTGATTAACCAAAACGTGGCCTTTGGGTCTTACGACCTAGACATGACATAGACATCTATGTGTGTGTGTGTGTGTGTGTGTGTGTGTGTGTGTGTGTGTGTGTGTGTGTGTGTGTGTGTGTGTGTGTGTGTGTGTGTGTGTGTGTGTGTGTGCGCGCGCGCGCGCGCGGATGTGTGTGTAAGTGTGTGGGTGTGTGTGTGTGTTAGATGAGAGATAAACAAATGTGTATTTATGCACGTATGAAGTATGTGTATTTAGGGGATGTCTATGTGTGTGTCTATACAGGGTTATTTTTAATTAACCAGCAACCTTTTTGGAGCAAGGTCAGTCCGTGATACTGAACCACTTTCCATAAAAACAATTATAGAAAAAAGAAAAAAAAATCGACTTTCCATACAAATCGGCGCTCAACCAAATGGATGATTTGTATGAGAGGACGAAATTTTGTTTTTGTTTTTCGGTAATTGTTTTTATGGAAAGTGGTTCAGTATCACGTACATACATACACATAAGTCTCTCGTCAACAATTATTCCTAGGTACTTGGTCTGTTCAACTTTAGTTATTAAAAGGCAACTACAGTCATAATTTGGTATTTTGCCACATTTGTGAATTCTTATGCTAAGTCTAGGCTTGGCTGAGTTTTGCTACTTATAGAGTGACAGATGTAATTAGTTTTAGATGTGTTGAGAGTTAGTAGGTTGTGCTTAAGCCAGTCAGCGAGCCAGGCCATACCCTCTTCCGCATTTTCACGACTTCATTCCAGTTTGAACCGGTAAAGATGATTGCAGTGTCATCTGCATAGGTTACAATCTTGGCATTTTTGAGTGACATTTTGCATAAATCGTTGAAGTATATGAGAAAGCGCACCCCATAAGTTACATCTGCACTGTCGCTAACAGTGTCATCTAGTTTCACTCTTTGAGTTCGGCCAGTAAGGTAGTCCTTAAGTAAAGCCAGTTGTTTACCCCTAATTCCGATCTTTTCTAGTTTGTGCACAAGAATGGGAACGGGAGCTGTGTCAAAAGCCTTTTTGAGGTCTATAAAGCATGATACACATTTTGTACCTTTATCTAAATTGTTGATAATAGTGGACGTTAAGGATGACACAACGTCTTCTGTCGAAACACCTTTTCGGAAACCAAATTGTGAGGTTTATAATAGTTTTTCCAATATTTTTGCCAAAACTGTTATGACTGAAATGGGTCTATAATTCTTAACGTCTTCTCCGTTTTAATAATTTTAAGCAGCGACGGAAAGATACCTTGCTCAAAACAGATATTGAGTTGATGAGTTATATCTAACACAACAAGTATGGTTTATTTTTAAATGTTGTATACATGTTATTTTGCCATCAGACTGATAGAATGTAATATTTTCAGATGATACCGCTTTAGAAGAGTTAGAGACGAAAGTACTAAAAGTGCCTGCTCAGTTAGCTGACCTATGTCTTCAATCCTTTACAGCGCGTCAAGAATTAATTGACTGGGTTAAAGACATGATCGACAAAAACGTAATTATATAAATACTACTTAATGATAAACGCATGGCGCATTCTATAATAACTACCATACATTGATCCGGAACAGATTCTTATCAAAATTTATATTAATTGCTTTTTTTATTGCAAATATAATGTTGCGAATCTTAAAATTTCTTTATAAATAAATGGTAAGCCTACGATGTAGCTAAAAATATGATATCCAACAGGAAAATGGAGGTGGCGAGGGCTTGGAACGAATAGCGCGATTCAATGCTCAGGGGCTCGAACTGTGCGAAGCTCTACGCGAATACAAGGGTCGAGCTGACTGCGCCTTGGATACTCTCACACAACTTTCTAAGTAACGCACTTATATACCTACCTCTGTTTTAAGCAGACTTTAATTTTTTATTTTCATTTCTTATGAGATTTTTTCCATGCTGGTCTGCAACAAAAGAAAAGCGTAGAATGTACCACTAGCTTCTCTTCCCACGTATATCGAGAAAAAGTACGAAAGTTTTCTGGGTGATACCCATCTCAGAGATCCACAGAGGAAGTACAAAAGTGGCCCTAATAACGGAAAAGCTGAGAAGCAACGCGTACACACATACGCGTGTATTTCTGATAAATATGTTTGTCATTTTCTTGTTAGATATTCTATGCTGTAACCTCAATTCCAACCTGAATTAAGACTGAATTCCTTTTAATCAGGCGCGCAAGCAGAGAGCGTAACATATTGATAGCCATAGGAGAGTCCCTGGTACGCGAAACGGCGCGCCTACGTCAAGATTTGGAGTCTCGTGCATCCATTGTAAGCGAAATGCGTGAAATTCGGGCTGAAACTGACGCTGCCAAGGCTTTAGAGGTATTTAACAGAATATTGCTGTAAAACATTTTCTAACGCATTTGGCTATTGTATTTACATTTTTTATTAGTATTTTTATAAATATGTGTATAAATATTTCTGATGTTCAATTTGCAGTACCAACTTATATATGTATGTAATTGCAAATAATGTTTTACTTGAAATACTTACTTTTGGAAACTATTTGTAATCAGGAAGCACGCCGAGAGTTGGACGACGAGCGAGCCTCAAAACAAACGTTGAAAGAGAAGCTGGCGACCTCTGAGTCTCAACTCCGGCAAGTCCGCATTCGCGTCACGAAGATGGACCGCCAGCTGCGCGAGGCTGAAGCCAGCATCTCCAGTCTTACGGGCACTGTCAAAACCTTGGAAGATCAGGTATTATGCACACAGTTTGTTACTTTGGCTAGCTAACCATGCGCATAATAGATTATGTAATTCTTGAATTAATATCTTATGGTTACTGTCATAAACTAGGAAGAACGGATACCATACATATATTACATACAGTCTGTTATATTTTAGTAGCTAGATAAAAATTGAATCATACAAATAGAATACATATGTTACTACACTTCAAATTCTTGAATCTGTAGAGTCGTCAACGCGAGGTTCAACTGGAAGCTCGGGCAAGAAAACTGAAAGAGTCTCTGAAGACGGGTGAACTAGCTAGCAGTCAAATAGCACATCAACGCGATTCACTCCAAACAGAGTACGTGTGCTTTTCTTAGCTATGAATTAAATGTTTAATCAAATTAATAATAATTCATGGATATTTTATATTAATTGCAGAATAAAGGAACTGAAAGAGCAAATTGAAAGTATGATTACTCAACACAAAGCGGCCATACAAGAGTTAAAAGAACAAATAAAAACTATGAAGGAAGCCTTAAATGAGCAGAAACAATTAACGCAAGCCGAACGTGAGCAAAAAGAAGTAATTCAACGGTCTCTTGAAGAAAGCAATAATAATATAGAAGAATTAAAGGCTAAGATAACTGAACTTGAACATAATAAACCCAATCCAGGTATTTAGGTACATTTAAGCGAACATAAATAAATAAGGACTAGACCCAATGATTGAGAAACTTTTTTCTGTACTTTGTAGATTTACCAACAGAAAGAGAAATGGATTTGTGGGCAGAACTTCAAGCCACTAAAGATACATTACGAATGACAGAGGAAGAAGTTACTGCCTGCAAACGAGAAAAAGTCAGATTCTTGGAAACGCTCACTAAGATTGCGGTAATTTAACTACTAACTACATCCTCTCAATTCATACTTTTCGGAGTTAATTCCATTAATTATTTATTTTCCTTTCAGTCCCACATACCAGATGACTTTTTTACATCATCGTCAACGTGATAAGTTATATAATACTGATGCTGGTAAAATCATTCGCAGGAGAACGAGAACAAAGTAGGCATGCAACAAAAACTGGCTGCCGAACTACTGAGCAAAGAAGAAATCATATCCAAAATGCAAGTTCAGACTCGAGAATTGACGAAAAATATAAAATTAAAGTAATTATCAACTTATTTTTGCAGATTTAATATCTTTGACAAAGAATGAACATATAATACCCATAACAAAGTTTTAACTAATAATGTTGTGATTCGCAGCGAACAAAAAGTAATTCAGTATGAACAATATGTGCGTGATCTACAAGCACATAACCGATCAATGGTGATTTGTCAAGATGGCAACAATAAAGGTGTTAGCTTTCAAGAAATGCAAGAAGAGGTATTTTGGAATTATAATTATATTTGCTTAGATAATATCATTGCTTGTAAAATTATTTCATTGCAGGGGAGCGTTTATAGTAAAACTAAAATATTATTGTGTTATAGATAATGAAGCTCAGGATGAGTCTTCTTGATGCTGTCCATCAAAAGGAAGAACTGTCTGAAATGCTAATGCAAAAGGAGCAGCAACTTGAAGAACAAGACAAGACATCACGTGCCCAGGCAAGATTCATAAAGGTTACTTAGTCCTCTTTAGTATATGATAACTGAATGAATAACGTCGTACATTAATCTGTATATACCACGGAGATCGTATGTATCGTAGTACATACGATACATACGATCTCCGAATACGATATACACCTAGAGTGGAAATTGCTAAAGAAATTGCGAAAAATATGAGACCACTTGTAAATTTCGACGATTTTCATGCATTTTTAATCTTTTAATTTTGTTCATACAAATATTTCGCCTTTTTCCTACCAATCGCCAGTCTTGTCACTAACAACGTCTTTGCTACGAGTATGTACACTGTGACGCAGTTGTTACCTAAAGCACGGCAGAAATTTGGGGTTGTTTATCTAACTAGCCATTTATAATAAGACTATGTTATAAAATAAGAGGAACAAAAGTGCCTATACTCTTAATACAATCTCCAACAGTAGGTCCGAGGAGATTAAAGCACTCTCCAGTAGATAGACACCCGAAATTATTTGTATCAGTCACTCCTCTGATTACTTACATGTTTTGTAGGTAGCAATCTTAAACAACTCACAAATGTTATAAATGTGGATTGTGTTATTTTTACTTAGGCATTACTTTATATTTATTTTCAATTAGAGGAATAAGTAACTAAATGAAGTATACAGGTCCGTGAGGAACTGATCAACATGTTGAAGAATAAGGAGACGGAGCAGAGTCGTGAGTTGACCGCGCTGCAACAGGACCTAGAGCATCGAATGAAAATCGTAGATGAAGTGAGACTCATTTTTCTTTTTATTATTTTAATTATTTTTTATTTACTTAAATTATTTTAAGAAAGACGTTTTATTGTCTGCGATAAGAACTGCAACCTGAAACCAGGCCCAAAACTCGTTTATAGTTCTCAATTTTTTTTAATGTCTAAAATATAAAGTTTAAAGCAAACAAATAATATTCTTTTTCTAGGTGAACAAACAAATAGCTGCCAAAGCGGACGAGATCCAAGAGCTGTTCACCACGTTGGAGAACAAACAGCAGCAGATCCACCGACTCGAAAAGATCGTGCTGGCGCTGGAAGAGCAACAGCGGCGTGCGCAGGCGCAACGTACGCGACACGAGGAGAAGATTGCCGCGCTCGAACACGAACTCGCGTCGGGCGTTAACCGGCGGGAGCGGTGAGTCTTTACAACCGGACAAGTTAGACTTAATTTTTATTAAGTACCTGCCTTTCCACTGAAGCTGAGCGGTGCGAGAAAGTAATGCGGAGCGGAGTTGCGGCCTCTGTATTATTCCAAAAGCTAGGCTGCGAGCACGCGACGAGTCTTTTTAGCTGAAATAAATTTCACTCCGCATTTATTTATATGAATTTTAAAACTAGTTTTTAATTCCCTGTCCATTGAAATGAACCGGAGATTTTATGCAATTCGATTGGTTTAGTTTAGTTTGACACATCTCCGCTCCATTAACCAGGCAGCCTAAAGATCTGGGCGGTGCCGGATGAGCAGCAGAGACTTGGGCGGTCACCAGATCCTACTAGATCCTATATTCGCGACGAGCAGCAACCGGCGGAAGCGCCATGAGCCTTCGACCATGAGCACCCAAAGTTTATCAAATCCATTAAAGGTTTTCGGGCCCGGGCGTTGCCCTACAAAATGCTCGGGGATGTTGTATGTTCATACACTGTTTGCTGATCTGTTGCTGCTTATTCTATTAGGTATGTGATTGGTTTTTTATTTTTATATAATAACTCCGTATAACTCTTTTGTTTCAGGAAATTTCTCTTCTTCTAGATTGGTCATGGACTTAAATTTCGTTAACATCCGCACCCTCTGAGATTGAGAACAAGCTGAAATTTTATCAGTGTAGTCTTGTATGTGAAAAGTGCCGTTTGTTATGACTTTCTGTGTCGTTTTAATTAAAAATCAATTTTTCAGTATTTTTTTTATTTTTTTTTTGTATTTTTAATTCATAATTGCTTGCGTGTCTGTCCCTCTCTCCCGAACAGTTAACGCGCTGTCTCCACAGGCCGGGCGAGTTTATCGCGGCGAAATATCGTCGTTTCACTTATAGAGCAAGCCCGCGAGGGACCAGACCTTCTTTAAAGGCAAAAAGTTTATAAAATACATAAAAAATAAAAATAAATTTATTGCAAACAGGTACGCTACATACACGGTGTATACATACAGGTTTAAATAATTTAATTTACCATCACCAGTTCAAATGTACTGGTGATGGCAAATCAAATCAAAAGGTGATAGTGGCAAGATGGAATCCACCAGACGAACTGACAGCACCAGAACCAAACTAGGTCGAGCCTGTATTTTGGAGGGCTGCCAATCCACCAGGCCCCAAATCATCCCGCCACAGCACTTACATTTGTAGGTATATAGGTAGATAGGTACCTTAATTCTAAAAGCTTCAAACTGGAGACACTTATTTCCCAAACTAGTATCACTGTTTTTTGGGAAAATGTATCTCAGTAAAGGGGGGTTACTCCATAAAATAACACGATAGTTGTCCGATAGTGACGTTATCTCTATGTCAAACGAAATTGTATGTATTAGGTATTAACGCTCATACTGAAACGCGGATACGCAGTTACGTACGTCTTGCGTACCGCTTTTGGACCTGAATAATACAAGTGAGGTAAGAGAACAATATCCCCGAATATGAAAGTTGGGTCGTGGGGGATTTGTAAAGGTGTACAAAATTGGACCCCAATTTGTTTACATTTATTTTTTATTAAAAATTAATTTAATAATGATTAGTGCTTGTAAGATATCAAATAAATAAAATAAAAATATATTATTCTTAATAAAGTTAGAAATTGCGTCGCACATTAGGACTCTTTGTGCAGTTTCAACCCCCTGGCAGACACCCTTAAAGTATCAAAAATTTTAAGTATATCATCATAGTATAAAAGCTGAATTTT
Organism: Acrobasis repandana; assembly: GCA_963576875.1. Lineage (NCBI taxonomy): Eukaryota > Metazoa > Arthropoda > Insecta > Lepidoptera > Pyralidae > Acrobasis > Acrobasis repandana. The sequence goes on from OY756218.1 coordinate 8,709,288, forward strand.
ATATAGGTAGGTGCTACGTTATCTATGGAACTACTAATGATGTTTCCTATATTTCCTCAGTAGCCAGACAGTTTCGATAGTTCCTTTAACTTGCCAGACACATTAAAAGTCTGCCGTAGGTCTAAAAATATTTTTTATGTATAGATTTAATTTAAATCATTAAAAATAAAATATCTATATATAAATATTTTACAGGTTAATGAACTTTATTTGATTCAATTTAGAAGTTCAATATCTTATAATAAAATATTTTTTCCTTCTGAAGGAAAAAATCTAATGAATTAACCTCTAACACATAAGACTTTTAATTTGTAATGATTTATTTATAAGAAAATTACTAAATAAAAAATATGAAAATTTTTTTTTTTAGTAAACTATTTCTATATTTGGAGAAGAAAAGGCGGGAAAGCGCACCCCGGGCTCCGAAGCAGCACAGCTGAGGATGCAACCGGGAATGCGCTTAGACAAAGAAGAGAATTCTATATCATCATCATCATTTCAGCCGCATAAGGTCCACTGCTGGACATAGGCCTCTCCCAAGGATTTCCAAAATGACCGATCTAGAGCGGCCTGCGTCCAGCGCTTTCCAGCGACCTTAGTCAGATCGTCTGACCACCTTGTGGGTGGGTGTCCTACGCTTCGCTTGCCAGTACGTGGTCGCCATTCGAGAACCTTTCTGCCCCATCGGATTATTATTGCATGATATTTTCTGATAAATCCAAAAAACAGTTAACCACACAATCATACTTATAATAACTCAATGCTAATAATATGATAAATGCGTTTGATGTATGGATTCTGCTTTAACGCCAAAAAGGAGTAGCGGGATGTTTAGACCGTTTTGGCGGATTAGACTTTTTAACCCATAGCCAAATTTTTTGAGAAAGTTCAGTTAACTACTTTCTTAAAAAAAGTTATTTAAATCTATAAAAAAATTTCGTCCTCCCATACAAAATACGTTTCGCTGAGCTTTAATTTATGAGGAAAGGCATTTTTTTTCTTATTTCAAATTTTATAGAAAGTAGTTCCGTATATTAAATTAATGCATACGGGAATTAACGCGAAACGTACCTTTTTTTATTTATTTTGCTGACGTTTCGTTCGGGTTGCACCGAACGTGGTCCCAGCTTGACGTTCGGTGCAACCCGAACGAAACGTCAGCAAAATAAATAAAAAAGGTACGTTTCGCGTTAATTCCCGTATGCATTAATTTAATAATAATGCAAAGTATTTAGTTCCGTATACACTGAACTTGCTCCTAAAATTTGACTGGTGGTTAAAAGTTACCCTGTTGGTAGATGACTTAATAACCTTAACCTTTTTTTTTGACGCGGAAAAAATCCCTTCGGATACCTTACCGGAGCCTAACCGGTTACGGGACACCGGTAAGATTGTGGTGTTACCACTAAAACTCCGCGGTGTCACCTCTCAGCCGCTATCAGCCGGAGCCGTGAGTCCCGGCGCGGCCGGCCGCTACCTCTGCGGCCCCGGCTCGCCCATGGCCTCACGGCACCTCTGCTCAATCAGAGGGGCCGGAGCAGCCATGGCTTTGGCCTCTCGGTCCGACAAGGACAGGCGCGCTGACACGACACGCATCTGCCTTCCACTCCGGAGGGTTGTCCTTTGAACGATGGAATCCCGTTTCCACCGTCCAATCAGCCCTTATAATTTGGGGCCTGCGAAAGACTCTTCTTTTCCTCCGCGACCCCTACCACGGCTGTGAGAGTAGGGAGTTCACCCCCTTCCCTCACAGCCAGTCCATTTCCATGGAATGGCTTTCACCGGGCCCGGGGAGGTCCGCAGTCCTGAGCCCCCCCATCGCAATAAGACCAGGAACCAGGGCGGGAGGGGGGAGGGGTGATGGCTTAATACCTGGATTAACACATAGTATTATTATACTCCGAAAAGATGAATTATCCTGATATTTTCAAAAATTCTTTGAAAAGACAGATTTTTATGTGTCTGGCAAGTTAAAGGACCTACCGAAACTGTCTGGAGGTTGAGGAAATATTGGACACATTATCATTTGGTAGTAGTTCCCTAAATAACAGACCAAGGTATATAGTATTCAGCTTTCATACTATGACGACGATATACTAACAGCTTTAATACTTTAAGTGTCTGCTTCTTTCAGGGGGTTGGAACCGCACAAAGTGTCGGGGGGTTACACTATGACTGCATAGATACCGTAATGATTAGGACCCAATTTTATACCTACATCTTTACTACCTGATACCTACTAAAGCCAACACGACAACGTTCATAATCGGGGATTGTTCTTACATGTATTGGGGCTATACAAAGATAATTTTTTAGTTTATATAAAATATAAATTCTTGACTTGAACGTGTTTCTATACTCTGTGTACTTACTTGCCACTTAAGGCGAAGATATAGGCAAATGGCCTTGAAGTGTGAAATAAATTGTTAACTCGTAAATATGGTGATAATTTCCATATTTCTCTACGTCATGCACTAGATAGCCCTTTAAATTATTTTATGAACTGCCGTTAAAACTATTATTGGTGATCCGTCTAGCTTTAAAACTTGCCGTGGCCACTTTTAGCGGAGGCAAGTTTTAAAGCTAGACGGACTAATGTAAATACTTTCAACGGTGGTTTATAAAATAATTTAAAGGGCTATCTAGTGCATGACGAAGAGTAATATGGAAATTATCTCCATATTTACGAGTTAACAATTTATTTCAAATGAGGGCGCCACTTCAAGGTCATTTGCCTATATCTTCACCTTAACTATAGTGATTGTGATTTTGATTCTATGAACGTCTGAGAAGCAAAGAAAAATTATTTTTTTTCCTAATTTTCAATTTAATATTATTCCGAGCATTGTATGTCATGCTACTTCTTATGTATCATATATAAAATAGTACTTAAAATAAATAGTTATTCATATTTCCCACAATTTATTTATTTGGTACGTAGGTACTGACGTACATTAATTTAACAAAACCTAATAATCTATAAGTACAATCCGTAAGTTCTGATGAGTAAAAGATAAAATTCAGACGCCACTAAATCGAATGAAATAGTTACTGAAATGGCCAGTTTAGGTTTTTCCTTGACGCGCAGTGTTCAGAGGAGGAGGAGTGGTGCGTTCTGAGTATTTCTCTCTCGAGGATGGCGCGCCGGCGTTCCAGCTGGGTGCGCACGCGGCCTTCCCTTTCCAGCTGGAGACTCTGGGTCAGCACGGCACTCTCGAGGCGCAGCACCCGGGTGCGCTCGGCCTGCAGTGCAGTCCACGTATCTGCGGCGCTGGCACATACCGATGATAACGATCTAGATACCTGAAGAATAATAAACAGTAAGTATAATTCTTGTTGATAAGGGCTACAGAGATAAGACTTGAAAAATACTTTAGGTACAAACTCAACAATAACTTTAACTTCACTGTTAAAAATTATGTAATTTTACATGCAAAAAATTACATAAACTTGTATAATTCCCGAAAAATCTGGGAAATTTACGGAAAAATATGTATAAATGACAAAAATTATGTAAAATTTCATATTTTTCCGTAAATTTCCCAGATTTTTCGGGAATTATACAAGTTTATGTAAAATTACATAATTTTTTTGCATGTATAATAACATAATTTTTAACAGTGTTCTCATTTAATAAGTACTTGTATGAAAATATAGTTACCTATCCAAAGAGCAGACATGGATTTATCAAGATATTATCTACTAATGCTTAGGTGTTATACTCGTATGTATGACTAATAAAGTAACTTGTTTATTATTCTTCCACAGACCATGAAAGAGGAAAACGGCAAGCAATAAAGCGAGTAAAACTTTTACTAACCTACTATCCAAGATAACCCTTGTCTCACAATGGTCACTTTAAAATAATCTAAAGGTGCGATGATACCGACCTCTGCATGAAAGCTCTCGTCTACCGATAGCGAGACGGAGTCGGTGGCGCCGGTCTCGAGTAGCGCGCTGAGGTTGCGTCGCGCCTTAAGGATCCTCGCAAACAGCGAGGCGGCTCGTTCATGTCTCTCCAGCATCAGGGCCCGAGAAGCCGCCGCCGTGACTAACGCACTACGTTCCCGTGTCAGGGTGTCCACTTGCATGTGTAAGTCTAACAACTAACAAGAACAAAAAATAATAATAAAGGTAAAATGATAATGTAATAGAGTGGTGATTATGCGAAAATCCTCCCTTTGATGGGAGAAGCCTGAACTCCAGCATACATACATACTATCACGACTTTATCACTAATGGGGCAGACTGAGCATTGGTCTTGCGATTCTAAGCGAACAGAGCCCAGGGCCGCAAGACTCAAAGGCCATTTTTAGCGTGATCCAGCTTCTTGTCCACCAAGAAGGTAGAAAAAGGAATAAAAAAGTGATGGGTAAATAAATAAATAAATAAAATAGCCGCATCGCCTATTAACAGGATTTTTATTTTCGCCAATTCTCTCGATCGGCTTCTACGATCTGTAAACAAAATAATTCTTCTTATTTCTCTCTAAACTGTTAGCATGAGCCTATGGCATAATTACAGCATCTAGTGATCATTCGGGATCTACTGTACGGATGTTCAATATTTATGCTTTTAATATATCCGTGCTAAAACCCTTATCATTGAGGATATGGAGATACCTACTAATACTTCAGACACATTGGGAGAAGCGTCTATTCCAGAAGAGAACTGGTATAGGCTTTAAAGAAGAAAACGGACATTTGTTCGGTGATAGAGAAACTAAAACGTATTTGTTTCACTGATGACAAACAGAGATAAAAATAAATAAAGGAATTAATAAATAAACAATAAGACAAAATCTTACTTCCGTCTGCAGTTCTTGGTAGGGAATATCTTTTGAATAACAGTAATAATTCCTTAAACGCTTCACCTCCAGTCGAAGTGACGCCATTTTGTTTTCATACTGAGATATGTTCTGTTCCCTGTGTATGTTATATTAAAAAGTCATAAAATTGAAATTATCTGTGTAGTGTAGAACTAAAGCTAATAATAATAATGTAGAATTACATTATTCACATAAATGTTAATAAAGTAATTAATCCATAAGAAACCAAACTCTAGGTAGACTCCTGGGCAAAGATCTTTGCATGATATAATTATGATTTGCATGTTATAGTTCGTTAAGTTCGTTCGTAAGAATCATGATAAAACCTCATATCTCATATTTATCTGCCAATTCCTAGGGTCTCAGACATTTTATTACGAGGAGGCAGTAACAATATATCCAATAATGAAGGTCTTTAACACTATTATTTTATGACGAGATAGACTAAGGATAGACAGAGCCAAGGATCAATAGATCCATCGTCAGCCCAAATTTTAAAATCAATATAGGAAACTCGCGCCTAACATAGTAATAGTTTGCTAGCCTATCGCACATTTAGTAAATATTCATAAGTCGTTAAGTCCGCCATGTGTACACTTTTTATGTGCAAAAAAGTCTAAATAAATAAACACATAAATAAATTCCTAGCTCCTTGTCGGAAAAAGCAACTGGTACAACATACGACTACATACTTTACAATTTCGGTGTTGTTTATTTTTACCCTAATTTTTCGCCTCATCCATTGACCAGGGTTTAATAATAATTATGTGTAAACATGATTAAATACAACTAACATTATTGTTTCATTTTCTTTCAGTTGTTGGATCATATTTTGTAACTTTGAAATTTTCTTTTCTCTTTCTAACAGCTCTGTGGCCATTTTATCTTCTAAAGTATCATCTCCTTCACCTTGCTGAAATAACGAAACAAAAAAAACATGCAGAAATGCTCGACTCTACAATGTAGTGGCAGCCAGCCAACCTACATACATGATACTATCATCGATAAGTCATTGTAAACTAAATAAAGTATCCATAACAGTTTAAAAATAAAAAGTTAGCGGACAAACAGACAAACGCGAAAAGTGATAAGATATATGTATTAAGTTTGCCTAGTGATTAAATGCAGCGTTTACATAATGCCTGTTTTCTTGGCCTTTCGAACTTAGATTACTACTCTATGTCTGTACTATACAAAAATAAAGGCCAGCGACGCTCTTGTTACATCCCAGTGTTGCAGTTGTCTATGGGCACTAGCGGTGATACCATCAGGTAATATGCTTGTTCGTTTGCCGTCCTTAGCCGTCCTATAATATTAAAAAAAAACTTAGACCTACCGCAATTTTATTCAAAGAGTTGAAAAAGCTCTCTTTGTCAGCTCGAGACTGTTTTAGTTCCTCTTCGGTGCGAGCCAAAGCTACTCTAGTACATTGCAGCTCTTTCCAGATTTCGGTTTCTCTGTCCGTAGGCTCCGTTTCTATTTTTTATTTAAATAAGAATAACATCAGGTTTAAATTTATTCGATACTAAATAGAAAAAAAACATATTTTCGTAAGAGTACCTATAGCCGGCAGGAACTCGACGCAACGTTTCCGTTCTATATCAATTAATTTAGCTGATCGTTCGCGGTAGGCTTGCAACTGTTCTTCCAGTTCCCTTATGCGAACTTCATATCCAGGTATCCGACTCTCTGCTGATATTCTATATTTCTCCTATAAATAAGCCATGTTTAGGAATAGCGTATAATTTGAGATAGAGAATAAGTAACATAATTTCAATGTGAACATAAATATTGATAAGTTTGTAGCACCTGTTCCGCTACCTTCGCCTGCAGGGAGTCGACCCGGGCGCGCTGCTCTGCATCCCGCAACGATGCTGCCTTCTCCGCCAAGTCAGCTTGCTCCCGAAGTTCCTTCACCCTTAAAATGTTTTGGTAGTTTCTTAACTGCCATAACTGTCGGTATAATAATGAGACAAAAATAAATTTAAAAAACCTAAGCTCAAGGGCATCCCGCTGCCGAGATAGAGTCTCGATCGTCAGTTCTCCTGTTTTCGACACCTCAATCAACTTCTTTGACCGCGCATCGTAACTCGTCTCTCGGTGACGATACTGCAAAAGAATTAAGTCTTCAAATACGCGTAATACAGTTAAAGTGTAACACCTATTTTATAATTAAATAATTGACTTCTAAAAAGCTATTTCTTTAAAAAAATTAAGAGAATAATAATTTTGATCTAAATTTTAAGGATAAACAAATGAAGTATGCGATATTAAAATTGGATTGCAATGAAGATGAACTTCACTGCTGATGTAGATTGATGTGCTAGTCTGTTTACGAGTTGCTCGAGGTCCTTGTGCTTGCGGCGCGCGGCGTCGAGGTCGGCCCGCGTCTCTTTGAGCTGCCGCTCCAGCGTGGCGATGCGCCCACGGGCCACCCGCAGCATGCTCTCCGCAGCCGTTACCACCTCTTTCAGAGACTCCCGGGCACTACGCTCTTTGGCCAAATCCTCAACAACTTTCTGAAAAATCATTACGGAGGTTTAAAAGAACAATAGCTAATTTAAAATTGATAAATAGCATTCATTGAAATAGGCCTATTCCCAGTTTGAGGCTGCGAATGATGGTGATGATTTTTAAATACGTGTGATTAAATGTAGAATAGGTATCAGTAAATTATTTTCCAGACCAATGTTAATGATGACTGAGTTGGTATGATATTATTGGTTTTGAATATTATGAGTGAAGAGATTCACATAAATTTTGGTAACCCGGTAATAATTACATGATACGCAGGAGAGCCATCAGGTATACTATCTTTAGCCTCATCGCCGTCCTTCCGGTTAAGTTCGTCTAGTTTATGCTGTAGAATTAAGTTGTCTTTCTGGAATCTATCTATCTTCTTTATCATCGCCTCGCGGTCTAACCACGGTATCCTATAGAGGTATAACGGTAAGTATGATTATCTTGCTCTGAGATGATTGTAATACAATAATAAGTTAGTAAAATACAGTACACATTTTAATGATTTGGACTTTTTTCTGCTAATATGTATATAAAGTTATCACAACTTGTATTTTTTATTCCAGAAAAAATCCTGCACAATACTTACTTAGCTAAATCTATGCAATAATTTACTTTTGATTTCAAATTCTCTGCAATTCCTGCCAACAGTCTATGTAGTTTTTCAGTTTCTGCATCCCATTCTGCGCATTTCGCATTCTGTAATAAAATATTTTATTATTATTCTTAGGTATCAAACAAAATCATAAAATTAATCACATCAGTATATTAAAAGCATCAGTCGGGTAATACGATGTTATCATTTACCTTAGCAATAGTAAAAACATACATTTTAAACACCAGCCAAGTGCGTGTCGGGCCACGTGCAGTGTAGGGTTCCGTATTTGCAAATGCCGGCTTAGACTTTAAGCCTTACGTTTTAACGACTAAAAACGTCTAATAAGTTGGTATATATATATATATATATATATATACCATATATATATATACCTATAACTCTTTAATTTGTAATCCCTACTAAACTATGATAGTTTTCCTTTTAACTTCGTTATACATATATACTAATGCCGTTATTTTTTTACATGTCCATATACAACCGTTTGTCTGACAGAGCACTTGACTCTAACAAAAATTTGCATCAAATGTTTCACAAACGGATCCCTAAATCAAAAATGGTGTTCACAAACTCACAATATTTTCGAAAGACTTATTCAACGAAACCCCACACAAAGTGTTAGTCGAGAAAAAGAAATGATTCCTACTTCACACGTGTTTTTCAAGATTTTATTTTACCACTTTGTCGGGGCGTAATAATATAGTATAATACCCATGCCAATTTACAGCTTACTATTACTAATAGTCTCTGAGATAAACCAGGGACTGACAGATAGATAGTTAGACATAGTGAAACTATAAGGGTTCCTTGTTTACTACGGAACCCTAAAAATGATAAAAAAGTGTTGATCAAACAATCTGATAAGTACGTACGTTTCGATATTTGGCTCGAATTAAATTCAGCAGCTCTATGCGTCTGGCCATTAATTCAGCGCCCACTCCTAAAACTTCCTCGGGAATTTGGTTCAATTGTGCACTCAATTGCTGTAAAATTTGTAGACCTGATGACAAGACAATTAAATATAGTCACATTTTTTTTAACATAATTTGATTTTGTCAAGTATAAAAAATGCTGATCATAATTTTTATAGAACATGGTACTCATGACGTAATTCCGCTAGCTTTAGCTATCTTGTGATAAGCGCGAGATATTAACTATATATCTTATGTTCATCTCTCTCTGGCGGTACACTGGAGCTTACGTACTGAACAGGCCGCTTATGTCCGGGTTGAGGGGCAGCTGCAGATCTTCCCGCACCAGCAGCAGCAGGTCGTGCGGCGGCCAGCCTGTCACGGACACCACACGTACTACGCCCAACGTCTCGTCTTTGGATCCTATCCGTTGCTCCATTTCCCTTAGTGCTGCATACAATTCTATCACAGCGTTCTGATTGCAAAAACAAAACAAATTAGTTAAATCACAAGTTGGTTGACTATACTATAGCAAATAAGCTGAGTTCGCTGGTATAACTTACTTGTTGTGGAATTAAAGCCTTCTTTAGTTTATGGAATTCTCTTTTCTTAGCAGCCACCGAACGCGCTATTTTTCCTGACATTGCGTTTATTGCTGCCTTTTCTGAAATAAATGTTTCAATATAGAGTAGGTACAATTGACTGTAAGTACCTATATAAAACAAAACATATAAAATCAAAACTAATAGTATGCCCTGTGGAACACATAATAGAGCAAGGGCAAGAGCCGAAGGGGCAGATCACCGTTATTTTATAAGGCCAAAAGTTTCTCTATAGCCCTAATACAGGTAAGTACAATCCCTTTGGTAGATATTAGGTAGTAAAGGTGTACCAAATTGGGCCTGTTCTGTCATAATTTAAAGCTTAGTTTTATATTGGATCACAAAAGTCACAAGTTCCTTGATTTATTTAATTTATTTTATAGTCGATTACTATTTTTGATTAGTACACAAGATATTGCGATAAAATTCCAAAAAAGGGGAATGGAGGGAAGAAAAGGGGGGATGTTTGTTGTAGCTTTATATATGGACAGATTTTACAGAAATGGCTTTGCTAAGCCAAGGGAAAGGGGAAAGTGTCAGTTATTGCATGGTTAAAAGAGCTCGCGACGTTCTCACAGAACCACTAGTCTTATTTGATTATATATATATATATAGTATATATATAATATATATATTAAATGATTCTATAAAAATCGTATTATAATACATGCTTTTGAATAACTTACTACTAATATATTTTTCTTTTAGGATCCTTGATGTGGCAACAAGATGCCAAAATACTTGCAGAAAAGTTATAGCGTGATGGTAGGCGAATATAGGCAAAGGCAAATTTAGGCAAATTTAGAGGTATGTTGGTGATTTTTTTCTATTGAGCCAAAAATGCTCAATCGTGTTTTGGCTATTGTGGGTGTCTGTAGAAAATCCTTAAGATTTCTATGTAAATTTTTTGAGGAATAAACTGTAGTAGTTTAATAACAGTGATTTTTCAAAAACACGCACGGTATTGCAAATTGTGAACCCACGTCACCTTAACAACCTCGGTGAGATGCCCTGATAGGTATGCCTGTTATATACATACTTATATAGTTCTTACCTTGTTCGAAGTCTGTGTGTTCACTGACGCTGCCTGCCTGAGTTTCTGGTGTAGATACTCTTGAGTCAGCCAAAGTTATCCTGTCTATTGATTTTCGTGATTGTCCAACCTGGCACATCAAATAAGAAAACGTATTTAGGGATGACCTGAAGTCTTAAAAATTGAGTTTTAAATATTTGCTTTTCAAGCTTACTTAAAATTAGGATAGGTTCAGAAGTAATTCCCCCCCGCCCGGGTTCCCATCACATTACTACATTTGGTGTTTATTTTGTCAAAAAGCAAACGTCATTACGTCACGTCACTCGTCAGTCTTGTTTGGGCAGCCGCACGGTGCACTACGCGAGAATACCCGGGATTGTACTGTGCTGCGGGCTTGGCTATGACTCATTGAATTACGATTATTATAAGGAATGCGGATCACACGGATCACGCGGATCGATTCGTTAGTATAATGACAGTCTACTTCACCTGGATGGTAAGCTCTGTCACAAGATAACTATGCGGGATAGAGTGTGTGTTTCAAAAAGAAGCTTCTCATAGGTCAGCGCGAGGAGGGGCGCTGACTTTACAGTCTCATTTTTTTATTTTATTTATTTATTTAACTTTATTACAAACGTAATAGGCGGACTTAAAGCCATAGGCTTTATCTACCAGTCAACCCACTGGTGATGCCGAGAAAAAGAAAATTTTAGAAGGAGGTGCAAGTTATGTAGATATTGTCACATTTACCTTATGAGGATAGCAGTAACAATATAATATATATATAAATATATATATATATATATATATATATATATAAACCTACATTCAAAATATACATGGTTATAATATATAATATAATAAACTATACGTAAACTACATATTATATTCTATCTGAAAGTTCACGAAGATAATGAGCACGCACTGCACTCTTGAACGCTACACGAGTACGGGCCTTCCGGACATTAATTGGTAGGGCGTTCCAAAGCTTTACCGCTTGAACAGTAAACGAACGCTCAAAGAACCCACTCCGGTGATTTGGTATAGCAAGACGGAGAGTTTATTATTGTCCATCTACCCTTACTTCGTCATGTATCGTATTATAAACTGCTTATACTAAGATTTTCATTTATAAAACTAAATAAATGTCATATTTTGGCTATTATTTTACTGAATCACAAAAATAGGGTAAATAGGGTATATTCATGACTTTTTTTTATTTTTTTAAGCGATTCTATAAGTTATTATTTAACCGGAAAAAAATATAACACGCACAGAATATTATTAAATAAGCTTAAAAAAATATATTAAAACTACTATCATTTTCGGACGACTTAAACGCGGTGCCATTGAGCGCTTTTATTCTGTGACGTCACCGCACACTGTCAATGTCAGTGTCAATGGAAAAAGAAAATCAAAAAATAGGAATACTATATATTAGGTTATAATTAATTGATTGACTCGTCTCATAAATACAAAACTGAAAAAAATGGAAATTTATCAAATATCTATAAACTATTTACCTCGCAGCTTTTACTCCTCTGAGTTCAGAGGATGTAAAATCGAAATGACTTGCGAAGTACGTGCCATAACAAAACCGCTTTCAATCATTGTAGCAAGTCTTTTTTCACCAGGAGTCAGGCTTCTAATATTAAAGAACACTAATAATTTAGCAAAACAATGAAAATAACCTCCAACAATCATACAAATTACAAACAACTTATTGACATTGACAGATAGTCTCCTTCTTTCTCTATAGTTGACAGTACAGACTATTTAGAAAATTAAGTTTGACAGTGTTTGGTGTCGTCACGTTTCGTTCCGTCAATAGCGTTGCGTTTCGGAAATTTGCGAGGGAATTTGAAAAATACAACTTTTAAATAATTAATTTCTCAATGGAAACAAGTTAAATTGAAAAAGTATATATATGGGTAATTTTCTTTAGCAATAAAGATTACGCATAATTTTTATTGCTCGTTTCTGAATCACATGCATATTGTCTATTAATTAGGTACACACAAAACACACAACTACTGAAGACCGTGATTGAAAAGGGCCACGAGTACCGAATTCCACTTGTCGTAACCTTTGTCGACTACGAGAAAGCTTTTGATTCTGTAGAATGCTGGGCAGTTGAAAAATCTCTCGCGGACTGCAGAATAGACAATATGCATGTGATTCAGAAACGAGCAATAAAAATTATGTGTAAACTATATTGCTAAAGAAAATTACCCATATACTTTTTCAATTTAACTTGTTTCCATTGAGAAATTATTTATTTAAAAGTTGTATTTTTCAAATTCCCTCGCAATTTTCCGAAACGCAACGCTATTGACGGAACGAAACGTGATGACACCAAACACTGCCAAACTTAATTTTAATAACGTATAAAACTAGGGCAATGTTAAATTACTTATTAGTCTTAGTTTAGGCTAGATTGTAATATTATTAGCGTACTTGTTTATAGTAGGTACGCTAAGAAAGGGGAAAAAAAAAACTTAATTTTCTAAATAGTCTGTACTGTCAACTATAGAGAGAAAGAAGGAGACTATCTGTCAATGTCAATAAGTTGTTTGTAATTTGTATGATTGTTGGAGGTTATTTTCATTGTTTTGCTAAAATATTAGTATTCTTTAAAAATTATTAGCTGAAAGCCTGACTCCTGGAGAAAAAAGACTTGCTACAATGATTGAAAGCGGTTTTGTTATGGCACTGTCAGATAATCTGCCTAAAATTGATGTGTTTATGATGACTACATACTTCGCAAGTAATTTCGATCCTCTAAACTCAGATGAGTAAAAGCTGCGAGGTAAATAGTTCATAGATATTTGATAAATTTCCATTTTTTTCAGTTTTGTACTAATGAGACGAGTCAATCAATTAATTATAACCTAAAATATGGTATTCCTATTTTTTGATTTTCTTTTTTCATTGACACTGACATTGACAGTGTGCGGTGACGTCACAGAATAAAAGCGCTCGATGGCACCGCGTATAAGTCGTCCGAAAATTATAGTAGTTTTAATATTATTTTCAGCTTATTTAATAATATTCTGTGCGTGTTATATTTCTTTCCGGTTAAATATTAACTTATAGAATCGTTTAAAAAATAAAAAAAGACATGAATATACCCTATTGATGAAAGGTATATAAAACTCCTCAAACACCTACAGAAAAATTGCACATCTTCGGTACGACTGCACAAATTGACCGAACCATTCCAACTTGAACGTGGAGTCCGCCAGGGTGATACCATATCACCTAAATTGTTTACCGCGGCTCTAGAAAACGTATTCCGAAAACTACGAGTAGAATGGAAAGATAAAGGGCTGATTATAAATGGAGTAAGGTTGAACAACCTAAAGTTCGCAGATAACATTGACGATATGAAGGTTATGATCGACGAATTACAAAAAGAGTCTGCCAAAATAGGTTTAAAAATGAACACCTCAAAGACCAAAATTATGACAAGCCACCCTGAGGCAGTATTCCATCAGATGCTTGTTAAAGTCGTCGACCATTACATCTATCTAGGACACAAGCTAACCTTAGGCCTGCAAAATCAAACCGCAGAGGTCGACAGGCGTATGCAGCAGGCGTGGTCAGCTTTCGAAGCAAATAAGCAGATTCTCCGATCAAGGAACATCCCACAAAAGCTGAAAAGTAAAGTTTTTGACCAATGTGTCCTGCTAGTATTCACCTATGGAATGGAAACGACTACCTTGATAATGAAATCTGAAGAAAACCTCAGAGTTGCTTAGTGGGCAATGGAGAGAGCAATGTTAGGAATAACATTGCTCGATCGCATACGAAACGAGGTGATTCGAAGAAGGACCAAAGTCAGTGACGTTGTTGTTACTATAAAAAGACAGAAATGGAAGTGGGCAGGACACATAGCGAGAATAGACGCAGATCAATGGACCAGAAGGGTAATAGAGTGGTGACCATGGGCCAAAAAGCGAGGTAGAGGACACCCAGCAATGCGTTGGGTAGACGATATTAAGCGTCACGCAGGCCGCAAATGGATGCAGTTGGCAAGGGAGAGACACAAATGGAATGATATGGAGGAGGCCTATGTCCTGAAAAGGATAACATAGAGGCTGCTATGGATGGATGGATGGATGGACACAACACAATCCAATACTTGTTTTAAAATGCGAGTTCTAAATAAAGCATTGCAAATCCGCAATGGAAATATATAAGTAGGAATACAGTTTCTTTTATTTCAAAATACTTATTTTAGCTAACGCATTGGTGTTATTGAAGAAATACAAATTTTAAATTCACTAAGTAAAGTTGATTTATGAAATGATCGATTTAAAATTTTCTCGAATAGGTATTTTGGGTTTTGCAATCTCTAGTTATCAATGTGTCGTAAATAATGTGTCCGTACCTTCGACGATCGTACATAGTATTTCTACACAAAAAGTGTGCATGTGTGTGTATAACAATTTAAAACGTGTTCTAGCAATTATGTGGTGTGCAACCTACGAGTATATTCTATAGTTACAGAAATGTTACTCGTAAAAGTGTGAGTAAAACCTTGCGTATGTGAGACTTGCCGCAAAAAATAACAAAAATTACCCTATGGAGAATGAGCGAGGTGTGAAATGGTTAACTTTTGAAACGTACTATTTATTAATATACATACGAAATTTGCAAGTTAAATAAGTAGGTACTAGGTATATAGATTCTAGTTACCATCGATGGGGATAAGCTCTGACATCTTCTATCGGGGGCGACAGCTCTTCCAAATGGACTCTAAAAATAAAACAAATAATTTCAGGCACACAGTAGGTATGTTAAATTCTGTCACATAAATGAATGAGCATGTCAATAAATATAAAATACTTTTAAAATATCCTTAAAAACATTTCTCTTCTTTGGCAGTCGGCTAAAAAAATTAAAATAAGAATTGGCTGTAACGTAACAAGTATTCTGCATACCCATGTCAGAAGTAAAATAAAATGATTCATGATTTAAGACGTTAACTTCTCAGAACTGGCGACCTGATATCTGCATCGACAAAACGGTAATAAATAATAATAATATATTTATTTGCTGTAAAAGTGGTTACAATAGTTGTTAATTACAATTTTTAGATCACACTTCTAACCTGTCTAGGCATGCAAATGTCAATTAAGTTTTCATTAATTTAATTATTTATTGTATTCATATCTTTCTATTCTATCATTATATTAGTATATTACTTATGTTTAAAAATTTGAATTAGTAATAAGTATTTTATAAGTAACAATTCTATGACCAAAGATATTCCTGTACCGAGTAGAAACCCTTCTCCAGCAGGAAACTACGCAGCCTGTTCTTAAAGACTGGCAACGGCAATACTTTGATATCCTCCGGCAGCCTGTTGTAGATACGAACAGCCATACGACAGCTATTTTGGTCACATAAAGCTGTGGATACATTAGATAACACAAGCCTGTTGGGGTATCTGCCACGATAATTAGAAATTACCTCACAATTTCTTTGAAATAAATATGAGTGTTACTTTACAAAGTGACACATTTCATAAATGTAGATGGATGGTAGTGTCAACAATTTAAGTTTTATGAAATGCGGTCTACGGCTAGTTCTCTGAGGCAACTTACATAAAGACCTTACACAGTTTTTCTGGGCCATAAACGCTCTGTCCAATTCTGTCGAATTTCCCCATACTACAATTCCATATCGTAATACAGACGCTACGTACCCATTCATCCAAAAATCAACACATTCCATCCACCTTTTCTTTGGAATCTCTCTATTTCAGTTTCCATTTACTTATATTTAATGCTTTCTTCATAAAGTTGTTTTTCTCTGTCCTCATAACATGACCAAACCACCTAATCTATATATTTATGTTACTTCTTAGTTTTTAAATCATAGCCACGATGTGTATGTAGTATAAAATCCTAACTTACGTCTTTTAAGGCCGTACCTGAATTTTCCTGGGTCCAGTGCTGCCCCCATTTAAAATAAATCATTTCAAAGAAAACGGAGACTTTATTTCAAATTTTGCAACTACCAATTCCTAGATAACCCTTCAAAGTATTTTATGAACTACTGTTTACAGTTTAAAGTGAGAACGTTAAGCTTTACTACGCACATTTGCGAAAAACGGCCACTTTTGGCTAATGTGCGTCGTAAAGCTTAACGTTCTCATTATAAACTGTAAACAGTAGGTCATAAAATACTTTGAAGGGTTATCTAGGACTTGGTAGTATCAAAATTTTAAATAATGTCTCCGTTTTATTTGAAATGATTTAAACGGGGGCAGCACTGGACCCCGGAAAATTCAGGTACGGCCTTAAACTATTCTATTATTTAATTTTCTTTATTTTTCATGCATTTTCAATCTAGGATAATCTATCTTTAGCAAAGCGTAGGTACTACCCTAAGTAGTAAGCAGCCAGCAAACTATGGTAGCAGCCAAAGGCCTGAACTATCACGATCACAACAGAATCAATTCTATACCAGTATTGTTTACACTCTTTAGCTTTGTTTTCCTGTTTAATGCTCTACATTTTAGTAAAAACCGCAGGAAAATAATCCCAGCAGTTTTTGAGTTTATCAATTACAGTTAGACTGAAAGACAAACAGACATACGTGCCAGCATTATTTTATAATAAGTACGAATCGAAATGGAATATCGTAATCTAGCCGTGTGGTTCCCGGCAGAGTAGAATAAGACCACTCCAAGTCTTCCCGTGGATGTCGTAGAAGGCGACTTAGGAAACACAAGCTAAACAAAGCTTAAAAACATCAATGAGACCTCTCCAACCCGTCCGGCCTGAGGCCGTAAGACCCAAGGGTCAAGTTGAGCGTATTAGTAGATATGAAGGAAGATGTATCAATTGCGCACATACTCGAGGTCTGGTCGGAGGATTCACTGAATGTGTCCGCTTGTTGACGAAAGGTCGTATGCGTTTCTTCAAAAGAGCTGCGGCTTCGGTATCTAAACAATTAATAAATTTAGTATAGGGTATTAGTTCGCACGAAGAGCTAGTTTAAGTTCAGAATATGACAAGAAATGTAGCTATAATAAAAAAATAAGTTATACGATAGATGTTAAGGTGAATCCACACGTTGCGTTGCGTCGGTACTCGGTATAGCACTGTCGCCGTTTTACATACAAATACTTAAGAGCCCATTGCTACCCCAAAGTTCTTAGACCGATCTTCAGACAGTAAATTAACCCTTGTAACTTTGGATTATAATTGTGAACACAAAACATAAGGCAGTGATAATACTTAGTCTTATTTTTTAAACAACTCTTAAATATTCTTTGTAAAACGAAAAAAACCTAAAAAATCACAAACACGTAAACCAGCCGCCGCGCCGCTCGCGTAAATTATTAAGTTTTGTCTGCGGGGAAGCGGGAGCAAAATTTAGATTCTGGAGTCAGGAGCCGTCTTAACTAATGTACGTGTACGATACGCTGCGTCGACGCAACGCACGCATGCACGACTGAAGCGGGAGGGGTGCACTCATTGCGACTACGTTGTAGCAACGCTGCGATGACGCAGGGTCGGTGTGGCCAGCAATGCGTCAAATTTTTTGCGTTGCAACGACGCAACGCCCGTGTTGACCCGCTATTATGTACGCTGTCACCTGCGTACAAACCATGCAGTAAATAGATCTACATATAAACTACGAAATAGATTTTAGAATTGATTTAATACATATCTATTTAATCTGGCGGTATTTCATCCATTGAGTAACGAAAACATAATCTATATAAGTAATAAACCTGGATATTGACAAGGTGACGTATTTTTCCACTTGAATTAGGTATAGAATTAGTTATCTTGACCATGCCCTCTTTATTTGCTGATATGATAAACGATTATCCTAAAGGACAAATGTAAGTAGGTCTCTAAACTGGTAAGTAAACATGCCCAATAAAACTCGTGCCATAATATGAATCGAATCATTTATATTATATGCTTAACTGCAAGTATTACACGCAAATGAATTAAGAAGATATATGTAGGTAGGTATATGTAGTTGGTATACCCAGAGTATTGAAATAATAAATAAATATATAAGCTCTCAACTAATTTAGAATTTGTACTATACTAACTCAACGATATTATATATTATATTAATTACATATAGATGAACACCAAATACACAGGACAATTTGTAAAAGGCCATTTTTCAACTTGCCCTGGCTGGGGATCGCACCCAGAACTTCCAGAGCGGCGGACTGGCCTATTAACCACTACGCCATAGAAGTCGTAAAAATGAATGCCTAAAATCTCAGGAATTATCCGGTGGACTGAAGCGGGAGGCCAAGGTCGGGCCGGCCAAGGGGTGATAATTACGAGTATGTTATCTCAGGCTTTCTTAATCCTGCCTGTAGCTCATACAATTTTACGCCTTTTTAAGTATTTTTGCATAGCAGGCGTTAGATGCCACGGGCGGCCTGGGAGGACGTATATGAATTAAAATTATTAGGTAGCTTAGGAAGGACTTAAACCCTTGACGACTTGAACAAGATCAATGCCTTACCAAATTCTTAGAGTACCTACCACGAGTTTCTCAAAGTCGGGGAAAGTCGGGGGCCGGCCACATAGCTCGTCATGCCATGTAACCGATGTGGGTCTGCCATACTGTCACTATCAAATTGAACATTTTGATTATGTAATCGTTACATACCCGACATACCCGAACGCCCGGCAGGCGACCGCTCAGCAGGCATCAAACCAGATTTCAGCATCGTCTTATATTATTTCCTTTTTTTTGAATAATTTTGTAATGAATAAATAAAGTTAAACTCAGAATTTCGTAAATAAAGTCTATTTTGACATATTTTATTTTCAGAAAAAAATAGAAGAATAGATGAAAAATTACTATCAATCTTTTTGCGTTATTTGAAATAAAAACTATTTTAATTTCATTTTATTCAATGGACAAGAAAATGAAAATAAAAATTCTTTATTCCAAAGAGCAATAATATATCTTATGTACCTTCCCAAACTTTCTTCAGGGTCAGGAATTTGCTGTGGATACCTTAGAATATACTGAGGTAAAGATAGAAAGAAACATTTACCCAGTAAAAAAATATGTCTGTGCTTTTTTCAAAAGGATGAACTTCTTCTAAATGCGTCGATCTTCTACTTAACTTTGTACCGGTTTTTACTTTATTACAGAAAGTATATCAATAAGATAAATTACGAAAAATCTCCATATGACAGTTGCCTCCCACTTTTCAACAATTTCCGAAATTAAGTAGCTCTCTGATCCTCACAACTGAAATCCAGTGTGAGGATCAGAGAGCGCATCCGCATATACAAGTATTTCATATTTTTAGGGTTCCGTACCCGAAGGATGCAAACGGGACCCTATTACTGAGACTCCGCTGTCTGTCCGTCTGTCCGTCTGTCCGTCTGTCCGTCTGTCCGTCTGTCCGTCTGTCCGTCTGTCCGTCTGTCCGTCTGTCCGTCTGTCCGTCTGTCCGTCTGTCCGTCTGTCCGTCTGTCCGTCTGTCCGTCTGTCCGTCTGTCCGTCTGTCCGTCTGTCCGTCTGTCCGTCTGTCCGTCTGTCCGTCTGTCCGTCTGTCCGTCTGTCCGTCTGTCCGTCTGTCCGTCTGTCCGTCTGTCCGTCTGTCCGTCTGTCCGTCTGTCCGTCTGTCCGTCTGTCCGTCTGTCCGTCTGTCCGTCTGTCCGTCTGTCCGTCTGTCCGTCTGTCCGTCTGTCCGTCTGTCCGTCTGTCCGTCTGTCCGTCTGTCCGTCTGTCCGTCTGTCCGTCTGTCCGTCTGTCCGTCTGTCCGTCTGTCCGTCTGTCCGTCTGTCCGTCTGTCCGTCTGTCCGTCTGTCCGTCTGTCCGTCTGTCCGTCTGTCCGTCTGTCCGTCTGTCCGTCTGTCCGTCTGTCCGTCTGTCCGTCTGTCCGTCTGTCCGTCTGTCCGTCTGTCCGTCTGTCCGTCTGTCCGTCTGTCCGTCTGTCCGTCTGTCCGTCTGTCCGTCTGTCCGTCTGTCCGTCTGTCCGTCTGTCCGTCTGTCCGTCTGTCCGTCTGTCCGTCTGTCCGTCTGTCCGTCTGTCCGTCTGTCCGTCTGTCCGTCTGTCCGTCTGTCCGTCTGTCCGTCTGTCCGTCTGTCCGTCTGTCCGTCTGTCCGTCTGTCCGTCTGTCCGTCTGTCCGTCTGTCCGTCTGTCACAGGGCTCTATATCTTGAACCGTAATAGCTAGACACCTGAAATTTTCACCGATTATGTATTACTGTGGCCGCTATAACAACAAATACTTAAAATAAGATAAAGTTAATAATTAAAGGGAGTCGTCATACAAGAAACGTGTTTCTTCAGCGTTTTAAAACATTGTACGGTGGTACGGAACCCTTAATGTACGAGTCCGACTCGAACTTGCCCGTTTATTTTTTTAATCAGGCACTATCATTTCATATGTTGTACAGCTCGTGCCACAAT
Source organism: Acrobasis repandana (assembly GCA_963576875.1). Lineage (NCBI taxonomy): Eukaryota > Metazoa > Arthropoda > Insecta > Lepidoptera > Pyralidae > Acrobasis > Acrobasis repandana. The sequence continues at coordinate 8,730,227 of OY756218.1, forward strand.
TTATATGCTTTTGAGTATGTATGCCATAGTAAAGAACTGCTTTGCCCAATGAACATAGAGCGAAACATACTCAACCAATATAACCCTGAAAAATCTCGTGTGTACTCGATGGCCGCCAAAACCCGGCAAATAAATAATCACTACGTCTTGATAACAAGACCCATCCGTCATATTTGCAAAACATCAAAAATATACACCTGATAATGCGCGCCACATCGGACACTGATAAAAGCATCGCATTGCTTCAACTTTGCTCAATAAAAACTACTAAACTATGAATATGTAAGTCATACGCAAGCTGAACTACAGCTTTCTTTACATACAATACATATATAAAATATCACTACTAACTATACAAAGTAGAAAGGACATACACGTAATAAATCGAACCACGGGCTATACTAGATCACCCAGCCATTTATGGGTTACAAGGTATATATTTTTGAAATGTGCTACTTAAATATAATGAAATTAAAATAACAGTAAAAGAACCGAAAAAAAATCGACATTTCCATACAAATCGCCCGGGCGACCGCACACTTTTGTATGGAAATGCCGAAATTTATTTTTGTTTATTGGCTGTTGTTTTAATATCATTATACTACTTATAATAGACCGTGGTTCTCTTTATTATAGGTATGTCACCCGTCCCTTCCACGTTGTATAATTTTACTATATTTTAATTATATTACTTTATAGATAACAAGAAAGCGTTTTTAATATAATAAAGTAGTTACGTAATTATTCTGTAGTTATTTACTTACTGAACTTTACCTAGGTAAGGTAAAAATTAAAAAAAACAAAATCATTTATTTACCTTAACTTAACAAACGACTCACGCACTGGGCAAAAGCCTGTATCGCGGGCAATCAGAAGAAATTAGCATTATACTTTTTACAGTCTAGGACGAGCGGCGGGGAAAATTTAAGTTTAAAAACTATAATGGAACAGTAAAAACTACATTTAGCCAATTAATATACCATGGAAACATCAGTTACTGAAACGTTTAGCGAACTCAGTGCGAACTTTTGGAGTAAAAATAGTCCTTGATAACCTTCTTCCAAGAGTTGCTTTTAAAAATAATGGCCGTATCATCAGCGTAACAAAGAACTTTGACATTATCATTATTTTGAAATAGGTTTAGAATATCGTTGACATATATCACAAAGAGGACCAAGATAGAATATGCTATGATTTTTATGCTTAGGTAGTTGTGTTTTTAGTAGGCACTAATCTATCTGAGTACGAGTAGGAGTAAGGTGTCCACGTATTTGGTTAAAAGTACATCGGTATTTTATTTGGCGAATACTCCACCGACAAGAGCCACTAAGCTCTTAAATAAGAAGAAGAAGAAGAAGAAGAAGTATTTACCCAATATTAGAATGATAAATTTCGTTTTTGTGTTACAGATGTCATAAATCGACTTTTCTCGGTTATTACCAAGAAAGCCGTGTCAAATGATCGAAGAACCAGAGCGAAGAACCCTTATTGTTCTCGCTTCGTTCCGCCACCGCGCTGCGTGGGCCAGATATTTGAATCGCACAGTCAAAAAAATATTTTTGCTTGCATAACCCAAGTGCCACATTTTTGAGTCTCTGCTCAAAGAATTTGCAATGGGAGGTCCACTTGTTGAAGCTACTCATATCAAAGAAACCTTTGTTTCAGTAATCGTCGAACACGTAATTGAGAAAAGTGCATAGTTTTAGCTAAAATAAAAACAACAAAAAAAAACAAGCATAGCAATGAAATAATAAAATATTTACTTGAAAAACTCAAATATAGAGCCCCGCGACACTCGTCGTCGTCAATACGAACACTCGACCGACACTGTCTCATCTCAGCTCACCTGATACAATAAACTTGCGTAAGAACTCTGTTAATGTAATGTATGGAAAGAAACACATCATAACAAAGTGATCCAATTGACATGTTAATTATTCTTTTCAACATGTTATTCGGCTTTACAGACACGAGTATTATAAGTAAGTTGTTATTTTATTTTTCAAGACTGAATTAGTTAAAAATATGCTTCCATGTAATTAAATTTTTTGCAATTAATTTAGCAGGTGGATACAAAGTCATCCTGTATTTAGTTGACTATTCATTTACTCTTAATTTAGTATTTTATGATTAATATTATGGTTTTTGATAACACAAACATATTTTAAATTTCCAAACAAACATATTTGATTTGAAATTGATTTATTTATTCTATGTAGAGCCGTGGCTCCGCCGTATCGACAAATACATTTTCTGTAGACCAGTTTTTCCTGCCTTAATTACATGGAAGCATATTTGGAACTAATTCAGTTTGGTTTTGAAATGTTTGTCGTCGTCCAGGGAAAGTTTAAACGGTGAGAAAATATGGAAAAAGGGACGGGAACGAGTGAAACGAAGTTCGCCGGGTCAACTAGAAATAAAATAGAAGTTAAATGCTAAAAATAAATTATTTATTATTTTATTACCCTGCGAGTTCCATTTTTTATATTATTTTAATTTAGTTTAGTTTTATATACGTATGTAGTTATAGATTAATTTTAGTTTAATTTTTTTTATAAACTAGTATAAAGAAAATAAGAAATTCTGAACAAAACTATAAAATAACATTAATTAAAAAGAAAATTCTCATTCCCATTTTGCATGACTACTCGTTGAATTATTTCTCTATTAAAGAGTTTCAGTATTTTTTCTGTATACTCTGTCTCTACTCGAACGTCGCATCGCGGATCGTAGCCGAAGGGAGATATTTCCGGACATGCCTGCGCAAATAACGCCGTTCGGCCGTGACCTGACAGAGCTCTGCGCCCGGCGCTGGCGTTAAACTCAGGCAAGCATAGTTGTACTTACATATTGGGCAAATATGACTAATTATATAAATCAAACTTGCTCGATCGTGTTAAATTTTACCGTTAGTATTTTGATCAAATTTTAAATATAATAGTATTTTCATGCTTTTGGCAAGAGACGAAATCAAAGGTGTCAGGATCAAACCAGATTGATATAATAAAAATATTGTAACAGAAATTCCTAGCCTCCCACTTATTGAATTGTTATTCAATTCAATTAATAGACATGTTTGTCTATTTACGAAATAACCTTTATTTTCAAAAATATTTTAACTACTTACTTATATGTCCAATACGTAAAGTACCGGACGGAGAGTACGGAGTGAACTTTGATGGGTTCGCTAGCTAGTGGCACTTTATTTTGAAGTCCTCTGTGAATAGGAAGGCCAGTAAAGCCCCACTATCTTGTGATGACACTTCCTGTGTTATTTTAAATGCCTTGTCATCTTGAATAAGCCGAGCAAGAGCAAGTCGGACTCGTACATGGAGGGTTCCGTACCTCCTCCGTACAACGTTTTAAAACGCTGAAAAATTACGTTTCTTTATCTTATTTTTATTTTTTCCTTTTTCTTATTTTTAGTATTTTTTGTTATAGTGGCCATAGCAATACATACCTAACCGGTGAAAATTTCAAGTGTCTAGCTAGACACCTAAAATCACCGATTATGTCACACACACACACGGCTCTATCTCTTGAACAGTAATAGCTATTACAGTTAAAGAGATAGAACCCTGTGACAAACGGACAGACAGGAGTCTCAGTACTAGGGTCCCGTTTGCACCCTTTGTGTACGGAACCCTAAAAATGTTACCATTACATTAGTGCAGATTTTCTACAGAGAAACACATTCAAGAGGAAATACGAAATGTATTTATAAGCGAAAAACTTCTGTTTTTAACGGCCGTTATATGAGTGTGTAGGTAAGGTATGTAGGTAGAGACAAGACAAAGGTTTAGTCCGCTCACTAACGACCCAACGGTAGTTCCAAGCGTGGGTGCAGGGGCGCAGCGACAACGGTGGACGACGATCGGGATCGTATCGAGTGACACCGCGGGTGCTTAAGAGTTCAGCCGCTCGCTTATCGCAGAGAGGCTGTCGATAAGCCGGCAGTGCGCGCGCGCAGCCAGTGCTGCGACCGACGCCGCACCAACCCACCGTCCGCGCTCCGCCGCCGCCGCGAAAACACCACACTCGAACTGTTTCCAAACTAAACAATATTATACAACGGCTATGAGCCTGAACTGCAGCCGACTAGTGTTTTATAAACTTTGGTGTCGTGACGAGGGCTGCTTTACTTTAACTTGTGCGCTTGAACTGAAGTAATATAGTGAAGTGCGATAAGTAATATAGTAAGTACGATTTAAATTTTATTAAATTGTCCTGGGTCTTGGATGTCTATCTATATATGTATTTATCATAACATATAGTATCGTTGAGTTAGTATCACATAACACAACTGGCAGATGAGAGAGACAAATGGAAGAGAATTTATACTCCACCGACAAGAGCATAGCTCTTAAATATAGATAGATAACACAAGTTTTAAAAAAAACTTACTTTGCGGCTAGCTTAATCAGTGTGATTTGTCCCTATATATTTATTTATTATCATATAAAAATAAAAATTAGTATAAATGATCTATGGGACTGATAAATAGAATGTAATTTGTGGGAGTTTGCACGTTTTTCGTGAGGCTATTAACCGATTTCGCGGGGCCGATGGAACCAAACAAAAATAAACCGGCGTTGTTGAGCAGTCGTCACGAGTTCATGCGGTTCCGGGATGTTTGTTTATTTGCGCTCGTGGCTGCAGCACGCTGGGCGCCGGTGCGGGAGCACATGTCCTGTGTTGTGGTCGCCAGAGCCGTCTTCGGCTATGCCAGGGACCTTTTAGGGAAAAATCCGATTTTTTTGGCTAGAAGTCAAGTGGACTACGATTTTAGTTTATTTTACAAATAAACTTTAAATATGTTTGTGAACTTTATCTACGAGTATATTTACGAACAATATGTGAAATGAATGAATGATGTTTGATATAATCATCATAAAAATAACATACTCAGTGATACTGAAAGAGTATATATATATATATCCGCCTTTCAAGGCTCCCTAGACCTAGTTCTAGAGAACCTGTGACCAGTGTTATAGTAAAGACAAGAGTACAGTACAGTGGTCGGCTGGCGGCTCTGGTACTGCTGTGACACGCGTCACGCGGCGCGTGCTGTGCACCCGACCGCACAACACCGCACGTTCATTTTCTCTGACCTTTCTATTTTCACTAATTCGCAGTGAAAAGCGGCCTTTGAAATATTTTAGAAAAGTAAATTTGACATAACTGGAAATTGCTTTCTGTGAACAAAGTATATACTTAGCCTAACTTTGACAACAATGTAGAGCATTCAATAAGTATTACTAACAACCACTAATAAAGATTACTAAACAACAGAATAAACTTATAAGTAGTACTTAAACTAAACTCTATTAATAAACACACACACCACGCACATACCCCGTGTATACTTGGGTTTAAATAGGACCTGCATTTTATAAACACAATATTTGTTACAATTATAAACACAATAGCAGGACTATACCTTACTGAGTTCTCCAGCAGGAATCAATACTTTCTGGTAAAGTAGAAAATTATAAGGAATAGGTACATTATTTTAGTAAATTCATATGTAAGTACTTCTCAGGTCAGCGAACTGCGTGTCAAGTCACCAACTTTCTATCTAGGTTACACGGTCTCTACTTTTTAGATGATTATAGGTGGTGGGCAGGTACTACGTAGCTGTTGAAGCGATTCTGATGTTTACAAGCTGCACCAATTTCGAAGAAGGCAAATAATTTCGGGACGACATCAAGGGAAAGTAGAGTCTCAATATTGTTTGCAAAACTCAGTCGGCTTGTCTGTTATTCTTCTTTGCGCTCCGCTAATGGGTTTTGGACTTTCACTTTACCTTATCATAAGTTATACTGATAGAGTACAAGATGCGTTCGCCCCAACACTTAAACATTTAATTATTACGTACATTATCTAAATAATAGGTATTTATTAAAATCCTAACCGCGTTCCACTATTTTACTTACTGTTTACCACATACAATAAGTATGGTACCTACATGAATACAATGAATAAATAATTTATGTAAATTCTCAGTATTATAACAGATAAAACATATATTCTCAATATTATATCCATTACAATTTGTTCAAATCAAATAATTTATTTATGATAACAATATTTATTAAACTCTTAAACTGAACTAAGAATAAAATACCTACCTGCCTAATTTATCACAAACTATAGTATTTTTTATTAAGCGACTTCAAAAAGGAGGATGTACTCGTAAGTCCCTACATATATGTTTTTTTAGGCGCGTGGTTCCCGGTAGAGTAGAATAAGACCACTTGAAGTTTTTCCGTGGTTGTCGTAGAAGGCGACTTAGGAAACACAAGCTAAACAAAGCTTATAAACATCAATGAGACCTCTCCAACCTGTCTGGCCAGCGTGGAGAGTATAGGTCAAATCCTCTGACTGCTCTGGCTAATTTATGGCTCTGCTAGTTCAGAGAGGGTCGTGCTCCTAGAGTGGAGACTAAAAAAGACCTGTTGATATGTTTTTTTAAAGTCCCAATCGTGAGTCAGTGTTATACAGGGGGGGGGGGGGGGACAGGTAATATTTTGTTTCCGCCAAAAGTGGCCGCAAAAAAATCTACATGAATTAAAATGAATAATTTTACAATAACACCTTTGTTTATGAATAAATAAAATAACTTGAAAAAAGTGCGCCACTGGAACGTACTCTAAACAAATCTTAAGACCATGTCAAAATCGATTCGTGCTATATTTTATCGTCGATGGAGTATAAATTAACCATATCAACTACCTAACCTGCCTACTACAGCATATCCACTGGATTTAAGTGACTTTATTTATTTATAAAATCATTATATGTCCACAATAGAAAATGGTTAATATCTCTCCCAATAAACCACAGGGAAAAACAGATAAGTAATGATGTTGCGGTGTAAAAAATTTAAAAGCAAATTAAAATATTATATTTATATTTATTAACTGATTCGCCGTATTATTAAAAACAAGTCTGCAAAGTCCCTTAAATCAGTCCTTAAGGCCGTACCTGAATTTTCTGGGGTCCAGTGCTGCCCCCATTTAAAATAAATCATTTGAAAGAAAACGGAGACATAATTTAAAATTTTGCTACTATCAAATCCTAGATAACCTTTCAAAGTATTTTATGAACTACTGTTTACAGTTTATAATAAGAACGTTAAGCTTTACTACGCACATTTGCCAAAAGTGGCCGTTTTTTTGCAAATGTGCGTAGTAAAGCTTAACGTTCTCACTTTAAACTGTAAAAAGTAGTTCATAAAATACTTTGAAGGGTTATCTAGGATTTGATAGTAGCAAAATTTAAAATAATGTCTCCGTTTTCTTTGAAATGATTTATTTTAAATGGGGGCAGCACTGGACCCCGTAAAATTCAGGTACGGCCTTAAAGTGAGAAATCTAAGAGAATCTTTAAGAAGTGCAGACTTTTAATGAATTTGTCAGAAAAATCATCGCTACTTCAATCGGTAGCAATCTACTTCTACTATATTTTATCAATATGCAAAAGCTTGTTAATTCCGTTCCTAGATATTTAAGTACTATTGCTTATGTAGATATTAGAACTGTATTGGTTTTCCAATTAAAATTAAATATGTATTAATACTATTTATGACTACAGCGGTTAAGTTGTGACTGCGATAGTTTAGATAATTGACATACTAATATAGTTTTTAAGTTTTTTCTAACATCAATGAAGTAGTTGTTAATTATATTTACGTACTTATTTACATGTATAAACTATCACATCTTTATTCCTAACGAGGCAGATAAAGCCTTTTGGGCCTTGCGGCTCTATGCAGTCAGAGCCCAGGGCCGCAATACCCAAAGGCCCTTTCCCTGGGCTCTTTTACGATCTGCGCGGGAAGAGAAGCAGCTGGTGCACAATTTTTTTTTTCTCTCAGACCAGCATTCCTGATTTTAATTTTGGTAAAACTAGGTAAGATCCTGTGCTGAGTTCTGACACACACACAGACTTTGTACCCATACGGCCTCTACCTACTTATTGTTTCTATGATAAGATACTTACTTATTTTATTTGGTTTTTGGATGGATTGTGGTAATAAAAAAGATGTCATTTAAACTAGAAAGTAGACATTATAAATATGAAATAGTAGTGGAATAAAAATCAGTGTTTCAAGATTTTTATTCCACTACTAGCTGTGCCCGCGACTTCGTTCGCGTGGTTGTCGGAACGTAATGTTATATAGCCTAAAGCCTTCCTCTATAAATGGACTGCCCAACAAAAAAAGAATTTTTCAAATCGGACCATTAGTTCCTGAGATTAGCGCGTTTAAACAAACAAACAAACGAACAAACTCTTCCGCTTTATAATATTAGTATAGATACGATAAATCCGCTGTAGTTAATAAAAACAAACAGAATAGGGTCAATGCTGAGATCGCCAGAGATAGAATCAATGTCTTACTCTGCTTCTTTATTTTATTTCTAGTAATCGTTCTACAATACAATGTACCGACCCAACTTATTTAATATTTTTGTATTTTTGCATTATTCTTATGTTCACACTAAGACACCGCGAAAGTTACTTTTACTATTACTATGAGGTATTTTTCTAGTTTTAGCATTTTTAAATAATTCTATTGAAACCTTAAGCATTCAAGCTAAGCAAGAGCGGGTACTGGATCCACCCTTACCTAGCACAATAAGAGGGCGGCAAAATTTTATTGCGCCCCGAGTGACTGACACCCACGCTATGCCACTGAATCCAATTGTATTCTGTTGAACTGAGCAACCACAAAAACTATTCTCTGTCACAGCTAATGTCGTCGTAAATAGAGCGCGAAGTTTCACTCGTAAAAGAACCTAAGCCGTTATTGTAAGGTTCTTTCGTCGTTTACCGTTACAGAAACGAACTATGTTATAGGTAAAATAAATTTTTAATACATTCAACTTTTACTTCGTTTGTGAAAACTACTTTAGGTAAATAAATCTGCCTCATCAAGTCTATGAAGCTTAAAATGGTATTTTTTTACACGCGTTTCCTTTTACACTATGTAAGTAAAAAAATTTTGTGTATACATATAATCGTCAACGAATAAAAGTATTCACTCTTTGGAGACGGTTCAATTGGCGGAGGTTGCCCATTAACGTTGAGTGCTATCTTCCTCAAGTGAAGGCAGGCCGATCACCATTCATATACTTAGAGTACAATGTACTGATCAGACAACAATGCAGAAAAAAAATCCTTTTGTCATGAACCAAGAATTAGGAAGAAATCTGCCAAATGAGCAAAAGCGAAGAAACAAACAAAGGCACTACAGCACATTTAAATAAACGGGCAAGTGCGGTCGGACTCGTACATGAAGGGTTCCGTACCACCGTACAATGTTTTAAAACGCTGAAGAAACACGTTTCTTGTATGACGACCCCTTTAATTTTTGACTTTATTTTATTTTTAGTATTTGTTGTTATTATGGTCATAGTAATAACATAATTGGTGAAAATTTCAAGTATGTTAATACCATTATGAAGATCAAGTTAAAAACGCTGAAAAAAATACACGTTTCTTGTACGACGACCCCTTTAATTTTTAACTATTTTTTATTTTTAGTATTTGTTGTTACGAGTATATCCGCCACAGTAATACATAATCGGTGAAAATTTCAATCTATTACGGTTTAAGAGATCTAGAGCCTTGTGACTGACGGACAGACAGACAGACAGACGGACAGACAGACGGACAGACGGATAGACGGATAGACGGACAGATAGACAGACGGAGTCACAGTAATAGGGTCCCGTTTGCACCCTTTGGGTACATACAGGACCCTAAAAAGCTAGAAGTCTCAATTTTCTGTAAATAAGAGAACGTGTATCTAGTTATATCCCAAAATGACACCTCATCAGTACCTATAGTTTGCAAACAATGCCACCCAAAGATTATCCAAATTCTTAGCAGACCTAGAAACTTTAAATTTGTAATTTAGTAATATCACAGAGTAATAATATCTATACTACACAAGTAAAATATTTTAAAATCTCAGAATTTTAGATTCAGACTGTAATTTTTTTCACTTAGAAGAAGAAGAAAGGTGTTTTTATTTCTATATACTCGTACATACAGGCTGAATAGTAGATACTCGTATGACCGTATATTTATTCATCAAAATGAATAGCTCTCTATACTCTATATACCTAAAAATATCGTTAAAAAATCCATCATTCCATACAATTTGATATAAAAAATATTTATTTAAACGTTGTTGTGTTACATCTGATTCGTTTCGCGTGTTTATATATAAGGGTATAGCAACTTAAGAACCTTGTCCTTAGAGTGTGATCTACTAGTCCGCCTCTCGTCACAAAGTTTAAATATTAATGCTATTTTGATATGACGTTTTACTTAATGTTATTTATAGTAGGGCATTTGGGTGACTTTGAGAGCCTTGGTATTTTTCCTCGTGAAGACGTGTTAGTATATAAAATGAAGTTTTAACAAAAAACATAGGTAGGTAGTATGTTATCAGATTATGTAGAGGAAGGGAAAGAAACGAATACTTCTACAAAAACATCGCCGTTGTATTGTTTTCTATTTTATTTCTTTAATAGTAATAATAACATTCAAATAAAAAAAGAAATAAAGTGAATAACAGTGAAACAAAGCAACAGTGTGGAATATTTTAGCGCTTCCTAGTAAGTAAATATTATAAATTTAATTTGCTGTCAAAGACATTTCGATACTATCGTCTATATCTATGGCTTTGCATAATTACACAACTTTATACCTACATAAAAAAAAGAAAAGACTTTTTCCTCGACCTAACATTTACTATATTAATATAATATAAAAAATGTATTGAGATTATTTGATTTTATTTATTTATTTGATATAAATTGCACAATAATCTAACGATTATAATACAAAAGGTAAAACTTAATGCTAAGCATTGTCTACCAGTTCGCCTTAGGGACGTAGCAGAAGAGGTAATAAATGGGCTGCAAGATTAACTACAATAAAGAAAGAAGAGTGTTATATACAAATAATAAAACATATATAACTATTGTTGGCTCTGCTGACGGGTCCATTTAGTGGACGGCAAGCTACCACCTACAATACACAGTTATAAAGCTTTAATTTTTCTTGCAATAGATCCTTCTCCTGCCGAAACCTATTCAAGGGTACACCTTTCATTGATATATCCAAGAATGGGTTTAGGCGGGACCATTACATCAATTTCTTAAGAGGCCTCTACGTGTTAGATCTGTATCCCTACACTTGTGCCTGTCAAAGGACCGGGGTGAAACCCGTGATTCCAAAAGGAGATATTAATAATCTACTACCGCTCTTGTCGGAGTTAAGTGGAGATCCCTTCATACTGTTACATACTATTTTAAATTTATAAAGTTTCAACGTTTTGGGGCTTATAGAACCTAAGCGCAAACTTTCAGAAACATCTCTGAACTTTTGTTGCTCGATAACAAAGATCACGTAATTTGATGAAAGGCTTTTATAGAATAAGTAGTGTTAATTTTTTATTTTAGTTGATAAATGTACGTTATGAAAAGTCTTAGTTTTACGCTTGATATGCGGCCCCGTGTACGTTATGATCTAAGGCAGGTGACATACCACGTGCGTGTGAAGATGATACCTATTTGTTAGGATTTTGAAACACTAGCGAAATTTTTTATTAGTCTATGCTTGTTTCTATCTGTCATCAACGCTGTAATGCTTTAATTCAAAATTATTTCACAGCAATATTTGATGGCCATCGGATCATCCAACTAACCATTTAACTGATAGCAGAGTAAAATAAGTTTAATAAAACTTCATTAAAAGCTAAAATTCTACTTGAATTGTATAGAAAATTAAATAGAAAATTTTGAGTTTGTCTTTGAACCGAATGTGCAGGCCGCTTCCAAAAGGTCGTTTTGGTAATCCTTGGGGGAGGCCTTTGTCCAAAAGTGTACTTCTTGTGACTGATATGATGATGAAGGAGTTTTGGACAAGTATTGAAGGTCGAACATCGATTGGGATTGTCCATTTAATTATTTAAGCCAAAAAATGCCAACATATCTAGGTTTATCTTAAAAAGCTAAAATAGTAATATACCCTTAGAGCTAAATTACTTTCTAATAAGTATCCAAATACTAATTTTATGAGCTGAATTTTTATTTCAATATTTTGATTTGAAATTGTTTTGTATAAATTATTTTGCATTCTGGTTTAACATGTCCATTATTAATAATTTGTACAATGAACTTTATGTTGAAGGCAAATAAGGCATAGTAAAACTATCACTATGCATCATTACACCGGCATCGGTGGTCTGTGACGACAATCACACTTACCTATAAAAAAGATATACGGTATCTTGTCAGTCAATCGAACTCGTCCTTACATACTCGTAATGATAGACATACTCGTAGCGCTGTCTAAACCAGTCGGCAACACCCACACCATGCGACCACCGTTAGACACAACACCACTCCATAACAACTTTCGTCAACTAGAACTTAAACTCTCATTAAACTTGTGACTTATTTATTACCGACTTAGCAGAACCCGTTCTCGCATAAAAACTTATCTCTGGGTCAATCGCACGCTCGCTTTCGGACTCATAATAAAAAATATATTCCATGCAGGTGTGATCCGCCGACATCATTTTCTCTACTATGCACATATGATTTACGAGGTATTAGAATACTTAGATACCTTTTTCATACCTATCTTAATCGAATGTTATCTAAACTACTAACCTATTTAACCTCAGCCCTACATCTTTGGGAGAAAGTATTTATTTTATTTCATTTTAAAGTTCACCTGTACTGTTCTCTGGGCCAAGGTCTGAGCAATCACTGTCTAGTCTAACTCTAAATACATATGGAAAGAAAATAAAAAATATAAAAGTATTATCTAAAAAGAAAGCGCATGCAAGGACTTCAGTCGGTGATGTTAATAATGATTTACAACACAATATCTTATCAAAAGATAAACATAGTATTAAAGCCATATATCGCTTTTTATCGTTATAATCGAATAATAATTACTTTCGATAAGCTACTAATGGATGCGAAGTGTTACCTAGTAGGAATTGTTTTTCTAAACCTTTTTAGGGTTTCGTACCCAAAGGGTGCAAACGGGACCCTATTACTGAGACTCCGCTGTCTGTCCGTCTGTCACAGGGCTCTATATTTTGAACCGTAATAGCACTTGAAATGTTCACCGATTATGTATTACTGTGGCCGCTACAACAACAAATACTAAAAATAAAAAAAAGTTAAAAATTAAAGGGGGTCGTCATACAAGAAACGTGTTTTTTCAGCGTTTTTAACTTGATCTATAAAATGGCATTAACTAGATACTTGAAATTTTCACCGATTATATATTACTATGACCACTATAACAACAAATGCTAAAAACAAGATAAAATTAAAAATTAAAGGGGGTCGTCATACAAGAAGCGTGTCTTCAGCGTTTTAAAACATTGTACGGTGGTACGGAAACCCTTCATGTACGAGTCCGACTCGCACTTGCCCGTTTATTTTGTAATGACATAGCTTAATTAATGATCATTATCACAAATTAAAAAATTAAACATGTTTGTTTATCAGTTATCATTAGCATCTTCACAAGTCCATAGATAAGTTCTTTCAGTCAGTTTGGCAGTCCAGATTAATGGTAAAAATGACATTCAATCATTTTGTAAAAGTCATAGAAGTACCTATAGCCAAAAAAATCAATACATGCGTATCTCGTATAGTGAGCAACGGCTACATAGAGTTCTTCCTTTGGCAGGCGTAGTACCAGGCGAGCATGGCTATGAAAGAGTGGCTGCAATGGTTGCCGCCGCCACGGTCGCTGCTGGCGCTACTGCTGGCGGTGGCCGGCTTCAGCGGCCGCCTCTTTGCCTCGCACTTCACGCACTCGCCAACACTGCTCGTCGATGCCTGCCATTCTCTCTGCAGGCTTGTTGGATTAATCACAACACTATTAGCTTATAAGGTACGTATTCCATTTCGTAAAGTTTTAGGGAAATATTGAAAATTCACAAGTCTTATCAAGTTAAATATATTTGTAAGTAAATGTACAGTAAGAAGATTTAAGTAATTACCTAGTATTAAGAGTAAGAATACTAAAAATTAAATTATGAATAAGAATCAAAGAGTTATTATGTACTTAAATAAGTACTAGAGTGCCGTTTGGTTTTCGGTAGAGTAGAATATAATGACTCCAAGTCATCTCGTGGATGTAGAAGGCGACTTAGAAAATACAAGCTAAACAAAGCTTGGACATTAGTAAGACCTCTTCAAGCCGTCTGACCAGCGTGGAGAGTGAGCCAAGAGCCAAATCCGCTGGCTGCTTTGGCCAAGAATGGCTCTGGCAGTACAGAAGGGGTCGTGCTCCTGCAGTGGAGGGAGACTAGAAAGACCTGATGATGATGATGAAAGTACTAGAGGAGACAATACATCACTGTTTTGTCCCGTTTAATTGTAGCTATCTCCATAAACTTCACTTAGTCGCTTGCTAGCTCTTATGTATAAGAAAACATAGTAAACATAATTAAAAATGCCTTATTTTGTGTTAAAATACTGTAAGAATAATTCAAGGAACACGGTACAGTCACAGTTAGATAATATTACCGTGGCACAGTGTAAAGAAATAACTTTCGCAACGATGAGTGGAAAAGAAGTTGGTGCACTTCGAACAATGTTTTCTTAGTATTTCTTTAGTGAAAACGACACCAAATAAAGGTTAGTAACTGCCTGTTAAACTGAAGTGTTTTACTTTTATATTCAATATTGTATTTGCAAAATTTCTCATAACTAGATGGTGATAAAAGTAGAGTGTGCTATGCGGGTACGGTAATATTATTAGTTCGGGCGATATACATGCATAAAATTTTTCTCAGTGTATTTTATCAATGAATAAAGATTTTTTTAAATTCAATTCTATACCCTCGCTTCACTCAGGCAGTCAGAATTCAACCGTAGAGTCCCTTTGCTACGCTCGTGGCTCTACTGTGAATCTTTCGTTTCGCTCTAAATTCAAAATAGGGTCCTTGCATTAAAAATATTACTTTTAAGCCTTGTAGCACAATCTACTACCTATTTAAGTATTTAATTGTTCATCAAGCAATTAAGTTGACGTGTTTCTAACAAAAATTTGCATACGAGTATACTCATCTAATTTATTAGTAGGATGTTGTCAATGTGGTCAATAACATAGTGATTTAAGTTCAATCTGTTACGGATCTCAGTTTATTATTAAATCATATATATATATATATATATATATATATATGTAAGTCAGTGACCCAAAGACATAACGGAGGTATAACGTACATAAATTAAATGCATTTATTTAGGTAAGTTATGGGGGGTAAATTAGACATTTAAAAAAGTTTTTTTAGCTATATCGTGCGAAATATGAAAGAGATTTCAAATAGTATATTTTTTATATATTTTAGTTCGGTTTTTTGAAGTTATTTAAGAAAATAGGCTATTGATCATTTCCCTTATCTCTGAAACCACTGGGCCTAAATATAAAAAAAATACAAATTATTTTTACTTATATAGATTTCAGTAAAACCTATAAAAAGTACGGAACCGTCTCACGGGAGTTTAACTCGCATTTGACCGGTTTATTTTATTTATTTTATGTTTTGCAGTACGAACGAGCTGACGAAGGCGCGGGTCGCGAGGGTCGCCTCCGCAATACGTTCGGGTGGGCGCGTATCGAGGTGGTAGGCCGGCTGTCTGTGCACGTGCTGTTTGCGTCGTTCGCGCTGGCTCTCGTGGTCAACGCGCTGCAGCTCGGCGTTCACTCCTCGCACGGACAACCCCCGCGCTACCCGAAGGTCATCGTCGCCAGCGCAGTCATCGGGCTACTCCTCAACGCTATCAATTACATGTTGCTGGCTGGTATGAACTTAACGTCAAAGTAATTTTTTTTTATTCAGTATAGGATAAACATATCACTGAACTCTAAAGGTCATAATTTTTAATTGGTATTTTTAGTGCAAAAGCTGCAAACTACTAGCGTTTCGGAACGACGACAGTTGGGAAGATTACGCCGAAAGAAACCCAGTTCAGTATCTATAGGTCCCTACCCAGCCTGATGCGGTCTACTTTTGATTTGAACAAACGACGCACGCTTTTTTATCAAGGTCTAATCTTAAAATAGTCATAGGGCTCGAGAAGAACCTTGGATTTGCGGAAATACATTTACAAACCCCATCACAAATTTAAAAGTCTAAGATGACCTCGCTCTTTATTCTGTTGACGTCTTTTAAATTCAGTGTTTTTTCTTGTTTATTTAAATTAGGCAAGGTGAACCACGTAAAGGTACCGAAAAGTAGAACAGATCTTCTGTTTAGGTAGTATAGTAGTAACTAGAACAACGGAAATAGTTGGTCAATAGGTAGTACCTACTCGTACTTTATTATGGAAGTTACTGGCAGCCTGTCACTACGAAGCAAGCGATTGTTTTTGATATCGGTTACGATCGCGTTGAGCGAGCCGGGAACCGGCAGCACGATGGCTTGTTTTCAAACAAAGCAGTGTTTAAACGACGGAGTGTGTGAAACAAAACATATACTTACTTAAGTTATAAGTCAATTTCTGGAGGAAACTAGGTAGGTACATATTGTTGATTTTATTATGAAATCTAATCCATGATGTACCTACTTAGTTACTTAAGATTAGATTTATTTTCCATCCTTTCAATTTGGAGGGCAACTAGGCAACAGAATTACTTAATATTATATAAGTAGTACTAGGCACCTACCATAAAAAAAAATAAGTTGTGGAACGATATCAATAAAGGCTTGAAATACCGGTATTTATGGGAACCCCGGCATCATTGGTGAGATACTGGTACCTAGACATAGTACCTGTACCGTTTCCGTCAGTACCGGTACTATACCGGTACTAATCAAATATTTGTGCCAGAGTGAGAAAGCAGATTTAGTGAAGAGGATAAGAAAAATAACTTCATCAGGCACAACATAAACCAAACTCGGACGACGTTGACTCGTGTCGTATGGAGTGCTACGTGTAAATAGAAGTACCGGTACTTTACCAGTAAAAGCGGAGTACCGGTACTCATCTGGCACTGGTACCCAGGTACCGAAATGAAAAGAACCTCTAAATACTGGTACCGAAGCTGTACTTTTGGTACCGGTTCCAAACTTTGATAGGATTATCAATCATACAGAAGTTTTCACAAGAGAGAGCTACTTTTAAAGTAGTATTAGTAAGTGAAGAGTTCTTTCTTCAAAAGGAATCGTACATTTTTCTTCGGATTGATTAACAACTCTCGAAAACGTGTTTAGGTTATATTTCGGAAGTGTGATTAATGTTCATATTTAAGTTTTTTACAGCCTAACTATATCAGTCCACTGCTGGAGTAAAAGCCTCTCTTATCAAAAGCAGGATTGCCCATAATCACCGCACGAGTTGGTCATCGCAGTAGCACAGATTACATATAATTTACTTGGTATTAGATGGTACGAGTATTCTTAGCACACGCCCTATTTAACTATTACATATACCTTTTACCTATTTACGGCACCCGACAAATAAAAACTAAAACTAGTAAATATACTCTCTAATGGGATAAGTTCGGTCCGCCATTGTATATAAAATTTGCTATTTCAAATTTTTGTACCTTCTTTATAATTATGTTTTGCTAGAATAAAGTTATTGCTTACAAAAAAACAATGTTAAAAACTAAGGGAAGGCACCTTTGCAGGTCGTGAGCTCAGTTACAGCCGCCGTCTGAGCATGACGGAGGGTGGAGGAGTGGTGCTAAAGACCGGCGCGGGAGAGCCTATCCTAGCTCACGCACCCACGGATATTGCCAGTAAGTTAAACCCGTTATACCTAACTTTTAAGCATATACCTACCATACAAAAAGAAACCATAGAAAATTTTATACATATAGGATTATCATACAAGATTAACAAAGCCACAGATAACAAAATAACACCAAACCATAAAGTCCATGCTGGATAGTGGACCAATTGGAAACAGAAATTGATGTTGTTCTCTATAGTGCTTACCTCAAATACTACTAATCGCAACTTGCAGCAACCAACCAATGGATCTCAGCATTGGATAGATTACCTAAGTAGATAGTTACAATACCAAACCGACGATACTAATATTGTTGTAGACTACTACTCGTAATAAGAAAGCCATATGTTACATTTTGTGACGATTCAAAATGGCACTTGCTAAGTCTCTAATCTAACCGCTAACGCGCTATAACGCTTATCGCCCACCACGGCGGCGACAAAAGTTGAATTACTGTTACTAGGTTACGATTTCTTTACAAGGTTTCTCAGCAGTAGAAGTCATACTTAAGTTAAACCGAATATGGACTTGTATTACAAGAACACCTTTTTATAAGAAATTGGTCTCTCCCATAAAGAGAAGATTTTATAGGCATACTATTTTATACGGTGACTGTAGATGTACACTAAAGAAACCTACCTAACATAATTTAATATTATTTTTTAGATTTCTTCTTACGGATAGAATACTTTGGCATAATTTAAAACATGACAATAAAGGTACAAATTATTTCCCGAAAATGCTTTCCCTATATCTATAGCTTCGTAGAGTTTCTTGGCCCGCAAATTTTAGAAGAAGCATTAGAATTTAAAACCTGAAAATAAAGGTAGAAATTATGCCCCGAAAAAGCTTTCCCTATACAAAGTGGAAGGGACATACCCGTAATAAATCAAACCATGGGCTATACTATAGTATAATGAAATTAAAATAACAGCCAAAAAACAAATCAAAAATTTCTCGTTTCCATACAAATCGGCCGGCCGGCCGCACACTTTTCTATGGAAATGCTAAAAATTTTTTTTGTTCTTTGGCTGTTATTTTAATTTCATTATAATATAGTGATCTAGTATAGCCCGTGGTTCGGTTTATTACGGGTATGTCCGTTCCACGTTGTATGTATAGCTTCGTAGGGTTTCTTGGCCCGCGAATTTTAGAAGAAGCATTTGGTCGCTTAGCCCCTTGGTCCGAATCGTACAAGAACCGTTATTGAAATGGCAGTTTTGTTTAATGTAGATTATAACGAACTGCCTAAGTAAGTAATATGGACTAATATATTTTTTTGTATACATCAGGTATAGGTACATTTTGTCTTGGCTGATTAGGGCCATAATGAAAAAATACAGTATTTTGAGCTTTTACTTATACAAATACAAAATAAGTATTGTATTACTGCAGCATATATGCACGAAGCGTAGGTATTACAAATATTACAATGATTGAATGAGCTGATATAAAAACCAGTAGCAAGATTTGGCCTAAACATTGTATTTATCAAATAGCATCATTACTACTCATTTAGGTAAAACACAATTACCTAAGTGGCTACGATTAAACAAATAATAAAGATAACACAAGTAGTAGCAGTAGTAGCACAGAATAGATAATAATGTAGTAGGTATACCGGTAGGTATACGTTACATTCATACAGCGTTCATAATTAAGTAGCGAACTACCCATACAAGTGGCACGTGTCGACTTGTCCAGTCCATCATATTACAATCTTCATATTGACTGAGTACAGCCCATTGTTACTGTCAATAGCATATTGTACGAAAATATAATGATGGCCTTACAATATTATCACATTAAGCGACGCTGATAGCAAATGTACAAGTACACTTGAGTAAGCAGTTATTATTTATCCAATAGCAAATCAAAAGCAATAAACAATAAAAAAATAAAAATAAAGACTCAAATTAAATAATGAAATAAGAAATGGTGAAAAATACCACGTGAGCAGGACTTGAACCCGCGACCTTAGTCTCAATACGACTATGCTCTTACCATCTGAGCCATCACGTGTTCAACAACATTGTAACATGGGTTAAATCAGATACCTTACTTGTAATGTAGGTACCTATGTTCGTACATACCTAGTACATACATACTTACACATCGTAGGATATCTTAGGATATCTCTGGATAGCTAGTTTCCAACTCATGAGTATACCCAGATGGATCCTAGAGGTACATATCTCCTTGTTCGGTATAAGATTTTTTCGGTGATCGAAGACAAGAATGAAGCGTAGGTACATATATAGCAACGCGCGTGTTGCAAATGTCCGCAACAGGGCCGGATTAGCCATTGTGGGGGCCCCTGGGCAATGCATTATGCATAGCGTGGCTATATCAAAGGAAAAGTGTTTTACTAGTCTGATTCTTTCTTCTTCTGAAGGCCTTTTATCATCTGTTTTCTTTAATCTATCACAGGTCGCGCCAAACTTCTAGATCGCTCTGAAGTTGAGTCGATTCGCGTCACAGTAGTAAAATACCCATAGCAGATAGAATTTGCTTTATTTTGTTTATTGTGTATATATATCATATCTACATTCTTGCAATCATTCTGAAAAAAAATATTATTGTGGTAAATATTCTGTCCCTGTTTGTAACCTGAGTGAGGCAACTTTAGAGCGATCTAAAAGTTTGGCACGACCTGTACTCTGTATCATTATGTTTTGGTGCAATAAAGATTTTAACTAACTATTGTGGGGGCCCCTCTTTTGTGGAGGCCCGGGGAAGTAGCCCCGGTTGCCCTCCCCTAAATCCGGCCCTGATCCGCAAGACGCGCGTAGCCTTGTAGAAAGTTTTTGGAGCCCTTTTTGAAGCATTTGACATGCATGCAGTGTAAATGAAATGAATACAATTGACCAGGTAGCCTGTTCGTGATCGGTGCCGGTCTGACGCTGGAGTGGGAGTCCAATGCTGCGAAGATCGCCGACCCCGCTCTATCAGCAGTTGCTGCCATCGTTTTGGTCATCTTTAATTATCCCTTCTGTAAGTCTATACTTTATACGTCTTAGCAGCTTGTACCATTTGATTCCGTAAGTACACATTCTACTAAAAAAGTATACCGCTACGTAGCCCGTTTAGGTATTTATGCAGTCGACATAAATGTAAACATATGATGTGTTGTATTTCTGTCTAATCAATGAGTAATATTATCACAAATCAAACTAGGTCCATAACAATTAAATATTGCAGTTGAAATAGTAAATATTGATATAGTTAATCGCAAAACTTAACTCGTTCCACAGTGCGTTCAGCAGGGTTGGTACTGTTGCAAACAGTCCCGGAAGGGCTGGGCGCGTGCGAACTGCGCGCCGCGGCCCTGCAGCTGCCCGGCGTGCTGGCCATCCACGAGCTGCACGTCTGGCAGCTGCACCGCGACCGCGTCGTCGCCACCGCGCATGTCGCCTACGCCTCGCATAAGGTTAGTGACGCATGTGATCCGACGCATTGCACTGCCACAGGTATAAAACTTCATAGAAGCGGAGTATCATTAATGCCTACACTACTACAAACGAAACTACACATCCGTGTACACGTCTATGCGTGTGTGTTCGCCCGCTCTCGCCCCTCGACAAGGCGAGAACTGGGTCCTTAGGACATTCCATTCTGTATGAAATTCTGTTTTTAATTTCTGTAGCACTGCACAAGTGATGGGACACACGGCTAATCCATGAGAATAAATATGAAGTGTTTGGAATACACCTGGTCTACATGAGCATTCATGTTTTACCACTCTTATATCAAAATTCAAGCATTCTTGTCATAATTTTCAATGGGTCGTATTGTACAAGTTCCATTTGGATATAAATGAAATTGACCATAGATAACTTATCTATTCGATTACCAATTATATATTACGATTGCATATCACAAACTATCTCATATTGATAATGTAAGGTATTTCCACTTTTGTTTAATTTCTAGGACTACTTGCAAAGCTCGGCACTCGTCTGCGACCTGTTTAAACGACACGGCATCGGCCTCGTCACCCTGCAGCCAGAGTTTAACTACGCTTCTTTTGCTGGTAAGAAATTCTCCTAATGTTGTACATGAGCACAGATAACATACTTACACGAGTCAGCTAAAAATAACCCCTGTGCCAATTTAGTACGCTAATTTGAAGCAACAATGATCGCGCGGCTATAAATAGCTGGACTAATTTTGATGAACCTTGTCATTTTACTGTAGACATATTTATAATTATGATTTCATTTCCGAAGAGTAATTTATTATGAACTTCAAGTGTATGTCTTCTTTTTCTTATATTTAAGAGTCGTGCTCTTGTCGCTGGATTCGAGTGCTTTCCATGTCTTTCTTTCCTTCGCTAAGTTCTTTACCTCCTTATAGGTATGTTTTATAGCTAGAGTTGGACAGAAAAAGTAACAAACGAAAAGATTAGAGAAGGTGAGAGATAAGGCAAATACCTATTACAAATCATAGAAAATAGAAGAGAGAAAATGATCAGTCATCTACTACGACACGATGCGTTCTTAAAACAATATTTTTTAAATAGGAAAAAAAGAATAATTACTTAAATGTGAAAACATGAGGAGGTATAAGGAGATAAAAACATGTAAGTGTTAAACTTTAGTCTGATTATTGTATTTTTTTAAAGGTACAGACGAAGAGAAAAAAGCTAGCATAGAATTCGCAAACATAGCGTGCTCCAGCCCCTGCGCCAAGCAGTGCACGGCGCGCCGTTGCTGCGAGCCCCCGAGAAAGCCCTCCGTCACACAGGCTTAGGCTGAAAATCGTCACGTTCGGCCTCAGTGTTCGCTTATGATACGTACATGATACTTACAACATAAAGCTGAGAATATGTCTCGCCTTTCAGGTAGATAAGGTGTTTTTACAGACATTTCAAGTGTAGGTACATGTGTGGAACGATAGACAATAATATTAACTTTAATTAATATGTATGACATCGAATGACTATTGTGCATTGTAAATATTATTGTTAAGTGAGAATATGCGCATTCTTTGAGACAGAGTTAGGTAAGCTATACATAGTTATAAATGCTACCAAAGAAGCCAGACGCCACGAGACCCAAAATACTCTGTCTGCCCCATTAGGGATAAACGTGATAGTGTATGTATGTATGTACCAAAGAAGCAATATTCGATCGCTGCCGTAAATTTTCTAATCGAGGTGGATAATGACAGATCATTCAACTGCAAGTGAAAGTGAAGTGAGTGAAGACATGGTCCGAGTTACCTCATTATGTCACTTGACTGCATTCGTATGGTGGTTACAGGCTCAAAAGAGCAGTGGGACGTAATGACAAGGAACTATTGTATTACTGATTGTTGAACACTTATTGTTAAGCTACGGTGCTTGAAAGGAGAAATCTTACGCGAGATCACCGTATTTGGAAGACTAGTATACAATACATTGTAGGTACCGATATATTTTGGTTGCATTGTTTTTCACATTTAGATGAGTATACGATATGGGTTTAGATATGTGTACTATATTATAATACTTGCCACAGAAGAGTCTAGATAGGTACAAAGGCAAGAACAAAATTTGCATAGCTAAGATGTAGGTTACACGCTCAGTTTGGCATCATTTCAGTCCGTCAGAATGATCGGAGAATGATCGTGTAACCCACGGAATGACAGACTGATGGTTCGGACTGATGAAAATTATAATTTTGTCAGTAGTCAGTATAAAATACTGATGGGAGATTGATCGCGTAACCCACTCGTATCATTCTCGCGTCAGTCACCGTACTTTACTACACACCGTGTACCAAGGTACATAAGGTATATTATAGCTCTTTACCGTACACGTACTTTTTATCAGTCTACTGTCAGTCTAGATTGACCGTGTAACCGTGAAAATCATCCATTATTCTGGCGTCAGTAAAGTCAATCCATACTGATAGACTAAACTGATGCCAAACTGAGCATGTAACCTTGCTCTAAGGTAGGTATAATATGATAGAAGGATCGAAACAGGGTAGGTTAGTACTGCTCGTATACGTATGTACGAGTATGTATTGGTATTCATATTATTTTTGCTCAAACGTTAGAAGCTACGAAAAGCCTTGCCAGTTTCGGAAATCGTCGTTAATGGGCAACACTCATGATTTGTCAAATACACCATATATTAAAAATCGTCATCTTTAGCAATTTCCATTATTTTATTTGTTACAATAATTAAGCGCATTGCCCTCTACGTTTTAAAAATATTTAAAATCACGAACTTCATGAAATGAATCAAGCAGATAAATAATAAAGGATGATAGGTACCTACTTAATTAAAGGGTTATCACTTCCAATTTGTTCAAAAGTAGGTAGGTACCTACCTACCTGTTCTGGTTTTTACCTTTGGTACCTAAGGTAAAAACCAGACCGGTGATACTATCTTCAAATATTTAAGCCCTCCGTTCATACACTAATTGTAAATCCAAGAAAGGCAGATAAACTACATTTAATATAAGCTTTGAATTAGGCATTTTTTGTGTTTGACAATAACATTGGGTGGTGTACAAAGTGACTGTGATGTTCTTAGACAGTATTATAGTCGGGCAGCTAGTTAGTAGGTAATGTGCAGCCGAACCTTCGGCCTCGACCATCCACCTTCGGCTTCAATATTTATAATTCTACGTACCTAAGTTAAATATAGACATTATTAATTTAGATGTAAGTGTTTTCTGTACAAAGTTTTGTTGACAAGCGATTGTAATATTAAAAATAAATATATTTTAACAATAACAGCGTTGCGTTTCTGTTGACACAACAAGTATAGTATGGGTAGGTAAACGATATTTGTGGCTAATAACTTTATTTAAATTCACTACAAGAACATTAATAAGTACTCATAATAAAAATTCTGTAGTACTTACCTAGAAGAATCTAGGGAAAACCCTTTACAATACGAATGAACATGTACTTAATACTTAGTTATCTAGGTATCTAATGATTCAAATTGTCACTGCTAAAATTATTAAATATGTCAATAAAATATCACACAAAATACGTACACCCATGTACAGGTGTCCAAATCTTAGCTAATTAGGTACTATCTAATCTTCTTCATAATTCGGGAGGTCAGTACTAGAAAGGTGTGTGGTGGGGGCGGGCGGGCGGCAGGCAGAGGGGCGGCAGACGCGGCTCTTCATGAGCTTACGACACGCTTTTCCAACCCCAGATGCCGGGCGCTGGAAAAAGAACCACCCGGTTTAAGGCGGAATACGAAGAGAACTGACGAAACTTCATGTATTTCTGTTTATTAGAACTTTGAACTGAAGTGGTTTTAAGCGTAAAAAATTTTTTTGTAGGTTTTTTCGGATACTTCTTAAAATTTAAAAATAAATTAATATACCATTTTAAAAAAATGTTAAGAAATGATATCTAAAAATTAATTTTCTTCCAAAACTCTAAAAATATAAATTAAGGAAAAAATATTTTTACTCAAAAATATAATTATTGTGATTCCGAAAGTGCCTGCTTTCTTTATTTTCGATACAAAAAATTTGTTATTATAATAATTCATAAAAACCGATCGACCGATCTACATTCCGCGTCATTCCGCGTGTATACCCCGCCTCCCGCTTCACAGTCAAACGAAATATAAAGCATGCGGAGTGCTTTGCGGATCGCCCCGCACCTCATCCCCTCAGTCTTCCCTTGCCAAGGCAAGCCGGCTACCATATGAGTAGGTTTGTACAACTGTATGATTTTATGAGTTTTTCCTATATTATGCAGAAGGAAGATGCTGATGTCTGAGGTAGATGTGTAAGAAATGACAACATTTTATCCAAAAAAAACCTAGACCTAAACACCTAACCAAATAAATTTTCTGATGATTTTCATTGCAAATGAAGTCATACTCGTATCTACCAGCCAGCTGTTTAATATTTAGATAGATACTATATTTAAAATAAGTATAGTGCTTCTATATTCTTGATGTCTCTCGGAAAACTTAATTCGTTGTTTCGTCGGAATGGCCGCTTGGAAATATATAAGTAGAGTTGTCTCAGATAAATTTTTAGCGTACTTATGCTGTTGTTGATTCGCGTATGGAAAATTTTATAATAAATACCTGTTGAAGCAAGTATTTTTTATTGTCTATATTTCAGTTAGTTTCCCTGGTATATTGGATAGCTATATTGAAATCCAGTAATTGTTATTATAATAATTAAATTTTTAACAAAAAAAAACAACCTACTTAAATTTTTTTTTAGGAGTTTCTTCTTTGTCTCCAAAGTTCTTCATCATATCTTCACCAAATTAAAAGAACCAACTCGGTAGTAAAGGCTTTCAAATAAAAAAATAATTATCAAAATCAGTTCACAGTTGGCAAAGATATCGCGTCACAAACATACTTTTAAAAAAAAACACAGTCAACCTTTTTTGAAGTCAGTTAAAAAGTAATTTATTATCTGAATCAAAACATAATTTCACAAACTAAAGACAGGTATAAAAAGGAAAATAGTTTTACAGTTCTATATAGTTCCTACGGAAATCAAAAACAAACAACAATAAAGTACTTAGTTCTGAATTCAAATTATTATTATTCACGATAAATCTAATAATTTTGATAGACATGATAAATAACATTTGTTTTTTTAATCGGACGTCCGATGATGCAAAGGGACATTAAGAAAATAGACACACTGTACATAGGTAATTGTTAAGTCGAAGATATACATTATGTTTCTTGTCACTTTATATTTTTGGTCAAGAAAATAATATAAACATTGAAATGAAAACTTACTAGAATAAATATAAGGCACCCTGTCGCACCGGCACATAGTGCTCTAAGCTACGGACTCACCAGGACCAAGCGATAGTTGAGTTTGACAGCGACGTCACAATCTCCCACACAGTCGCTCCACCCGAGCCAAGGGCCCGTCTCGCAATTCGCGTCCTCTACTCTCAGTGATAATTGAAAATAAAGACATGTCAACAAAATAATCAGAAGTTTCAAATCAATACATTTAGAACATGCACAAATAAATTACAATAATTATGCCATTGTTAATACGTGATGTTAGGCAAACGACATATTGAATCCTTGATAATTTTTTTAGAGTCGTTTATTGTTACAGCTAAACCGAACACAGAAAGAATCGAAAACAAAGATATGAAATGTAAGTACCCAAAGGAGGCCACACATGTCCTTCCCTTCTTGCGCTTGCTTTGACCTGGGTAGGTAAAAGGGGAAGGATATTATGCTCTCTGAGAGAGCAATGTAATATCAATATGTACGTTTCTCTACCATCGAGTGTATTCCATAGCGAGACTTTTAGAAGGTAATAAGAGGCACATGTTTAGCAGCAGATCAAGATTCCCTGAGCTCAGCCTCACCTTGTCCAGTTGGTATGTCGTTCTGAATAACCTCGTTGTCATCCGTCGGCTTCACTGGCTTCAACTTCTTGGTCGAGGCGTCAGTGGCTTGTGTCGGATCTGTTCAATAACCGATAAGTGAGCAGAAATAACGTTCTCATTATAAACTGTAAACAGTAGTTTTCTTTGAAATGATTTATTTTAAATGGGGGCAGCACTGGACCCCGGAAAATTCAGGTACAGCCTTAAGTAACGAAAAGTGCAAAGAATACCTACTACACATTCGCTGGCTCTACGTGGTGTTAAAATTTCAGTACAACCTATAAGGAATTAAATACTGTAAGTTAAGTACGTACTTTCAATCTAACCAATGAACCCAAGATACTCGTACAAACAGAGATCCTGGAATAATTGAGACGTATCTGGTGTACCTACCCA
The DNA here is from genome assembly GCA_963576875.1 of Acrobasis repandana. NCBI lineage: Eukaryota > Metazoa > Arthropoda > Insecta > Lepidoptera > Pyralidae > Acrobasis > Acrobasis repandana. Next base: position 8,757,766 of record OY756218.1, read on the forward strand.
GTGACAGTCGGTATGTCTAACCAATTTAGGTATTGAACACAACAGCTATAGTTGCTGCATGGTTGCAATAACTAGCTGAAGCTAAACTTGAAACTACTTGATATAGAGTTTTGAAAAGACTAATGAAGAAAAAAACCTTGACAGTTACACACCGGTCGTTGCTTATCTACAGGCGAATGATCAAAAACGTGATTAAAAAGAATACGAAGAAATTGATTTTATACAACGTGTAATGAAAACGGGGTGTCAAGACGAAAGGGGTGAAAGTACTAATCACTATGAACAACTTTTACTATTGGCGTTGACACCACGGCCACGGGCGAGTTCATCGCAGCGATAAGGAAGGTTTCGCTGCGAACTCGCGGCGATACGCCATATCTCTGCGAGTCGCTCGCGGATAATTTTCTCGTTGTAATTTTCTCGCCCGTGGAGGCAAACGTCTTTGGAACCCCGAAAACGCTAAATACATCCGCTGATCTATACACAATTAAATAGTCAGTAAAGATCATTTAGGGATAAGTCCCATACTCCCTTACGGTATACGTTTTATAGGTATATTTATTCGTCGAAGGGAAAAACCGGCCAAGTGCGTGTCGGACCACGCATAAAGTAGGGTTCCGTAGTCATTTTTGGCACCGCGCTGTTTTGCATTTCTTGCATCATCATCATCTCCCTAGCCTTTCCCTGTTGGATATTTTTTTGGCCGCTTTTTGCTTTTCTGCGCTCTATCTAGGGTATATCAGAGCTGCCCGCTTTCGGGTTCTACACTCGAGCACCTCCCCCTCTACACCGCAACGCGCACCTAGACCGCGCCGCGGCTCATTTTGTCCGTCGCCGTGTGTGTTTTTATCTAGTTCTAAGTAATATTTAAATGATTTACCTATTTATTCTTCTCTGGATGTTATTTAAAATTATTAAGCTTCATTCAGTCCTAACAGTAAAATATGTAAAAAAACTTTTTAAGTTTATACTGTTCTTTTGGAAAAAAGTATATATTTTTATTTTATTTATAATTTCAAAAGTATTTATCACAGGATTCCCAAAACAATTTGAAATAAAATTTTCCGCGCCTGTTTCTTTACGTGAGTGATTTGAAGTTTATAGGTCCAAGACTTTAGAAATTACAGGGGGGGGGAACTCCGTGTAAACGACTTTGGCGGGCTATATCTCGCAAATGGTAAAGCTGATAAAAAAGTATTGTATGGAAACCCTACCTTATTTTCATAGTCCTTTTCAACGATATCCCACACAAGGGGGTGCACTCAAAAAAAAAATTCACCCCCCCCCTTTACATGTATGGGGAGGTACCCTTAAAAAGGGGTAATTTTAATTTTTTGTATTTTTCAAAATGAGATCTATATGTGAAGTATCCTCAAACCAAGCTACATGCCAATCAGTCCATAAACGAACAAGATATTCTGCTGTGACAGACTAGGACGGACGGACGGACTGAACGATCTTATAAGGGTTCCTTGTTGGACTACGGAACCCTAAAAAGATGGAAAGATACAGTTCAATGACACCAAGTAATATCTGATAGTGAACGCATGATTACAACAATATTGATAAATTATATCAATAAGATATACTCGTAGGTAAGAGGCTAACTACTTGTTTACAATTTATTAGGTGGATTTAGACACGCGGCAGCGAGTCCAGCCAAGTACAAAAGGAACTGGCGATGCAGCAGCCGCTTGTATTTTTACACCAGAGGCTGAGCTTTTTTTATATAATGAAAAGATGGCCACCGATTCTCAAAGGCATGCGATTTGACTGAAAGGGTTTTTTTGGGTCGCGAAATCCGAATCTAAACTTTTTTTTTTATACAAAATGGCATACGGTTTTTTTTTACAAAACATACCTTAGATAAACTTTAAGTTAAGTGTTCATAAAGCTTTCAGGAGTTCAAGCAGTTTGGTGTACCACGACACCCATCCCCTTTTTTATGCAGCTATGTGAGACTAGACGAATAACTCTACAGTTACCTACGTACCAACTAATGCACCGAGTGTTATACTCGTAGTTGCCGATGGAAATAAGAAGCACCAGATAAGGACCGGCGAAATTCTTTTCACAATAACTAATCGCAAAAAATTGCTATGTAAAATACCTAATTTATTAATCCGCCGAGCTTGAAAATGTAGGTAATTAATGACGCTCCAAACACCTCAAAGTTTAAAAGTGCAAGCGCCTGCACCAGATGTGCCGCTAAGGCGCTAAAGAGTAAAAATAAACCACGAAACTACTTGATTGCAAAAGTATACAGTACATAGCTCATATACATTTCAAGCTGCATTTTAGAACAATTTTTGTTTAATGTCAAAATGATTTTGTAGCTTACCTACCTGATAATGATGATACATGACAAATAAAATAAGTAACTATTTAGTTCCCTTATTTGTGCAAGCCGTAATCCAATCTTTTCTATCCCGATTGATGCACTTTCGACTCTAGCACAGCCTGCCCATCCCATAAATTTTCATAAATTTGTGATGTTTTCATGTATCTAACCAACTACTTTGCAGTACTACATATACCACACATTTGACGACCTCCGTGGCGTAATGGTTACCACGCTAGACCGCTAATCCGGAGGTTTTGGGTTCGATCCCCAGCCAGGGCAGGTTGAAATTTTCCTGGTTCTAGGTTGTTTATCTATATATGCATTTATCATAAAATATAGTATCGTTGAGTTAGTATCCCATAACACAAGTTTGAAAAACTTACTTTGAGGCTAGCTTAATCAGTGTGATTTGTCCCTATATATTTATTTATTTATTTTTATATAGAAGTTACATATCCGCCACAGACTGTGTACCCCAACTGCTTTAACGTGTTTCTCGCTGCGTTGAAGGAACTACTTTATTTACTGAGAAACATGTATGTTAGTGGCAGTATAGTAGTTGTTATCCCGACCGATATATCCAGCGATGCCATCTTCTCTATCGCCGAAGTTGTTAACATTTCTACCACAGCCTTTCAATTACAAGAACGTGTTAGTTTATCGCCGTGTCGAGGAACCAACATATTACCATGGACGAATAACAACACATTACAAGGACTGCAGACAACCGTCATACTTTGAAGCGTAGCTAGTTCGAAAGAAGGTAGTTCTTTTTGTAATGGTGCCGCTTAATTTTGGAAAGATGGCGTTATGGGCGTTCATTTGCTACGAACAACCAAGCGCCATCTCTGATTTTTCGTGGATACCGTCAGCCTAAGTACCCAGCATCCTTTGTAGCCTAGCGGGCGAGATAGTAGCGAAATCTAGAAATAATACAGTATTTTGGCTTTCTGGTAGAGTACGATTTTTTGTATGGGGTTGTCAGTCCTCTTGTAATTATTCTTCGATTATATTACATGTTATTCAACAGTGAAACATTGATCTTACCGGCAGTAGTAGTTGTGTTGATGTCCTTGCACGCTGCGATGCAGTCGTCTCTGTCGCGAAAGTTGTTGGCGTTTCCACCACAGCCAGTGTACCCGAACGGCTCGCAAGTGTTTCTCGCCGCGTCAAAGAACCAACGCTCGTGGTAGGCGCGACACGGACCCACCATCAGTGGCAGCTTGCAGACCTCTGCAATAAGAGGTATCATTTTAATCAAGTACATTTATCTTTTTATTACATTATTACATTACATTACTTTATAGCCGTGTGGTGATGACGGAGTAAAATACGATTTTTCACTACCCCATTACCCTGCCATAATTTATTACTCATTACGGTGTCATAAGAGGCGACTTAAGAAGATATATGCAACAGAGAACGGGCAGCAGCGTAAAGAGTTTAAGTAAAGACTTAGTAAAGCCTTTAAGGCCGTACCTAAATTTTCCGGGGTCCAAAAGTGGCCGTTTTTCGCAAATGTGCGTAGTAAAGCTTAACGTTCGCACTTAAAACTGTAAACAGTAGTTCATAAAATACCTTGAAGGGTTATCTAGGACTTGGTAGTAGCAAAATTTTAAATGATGTCTCAATTTTCTTTGAAATGATTTATTTTAAATGGGGGCAGCACTGGACCTCGGAAAATTCAGGTACGGCCTTAAGTCTACCCATCTGCCCAGCGTAGTGATTATGGACAAATCTTCCCTTTATTGGGGATGGCCTTCCAGCAGTGGATAGGCTGCAATAGTAGATTGTTGCACCGAGCAGAAAGTAAGTTATTATTGCACCAAATGCTTATTTGGAAAGCACGAGTGCAATATAATGCGAGGGATTATGTTCCTCCGAAGTCAAGATCATCCATCATAAAACTAGCCTAGATATACGATACGATACGTTCAGTTGGCCAACCTGACGGCCGTATGGAGTTATACAGTGTGCGTGTGAAGTGATGTAGGTATGCAATTGCTTACGTAATAATTTTACTTAAATAAGCTTTTCTTGCAGTAGTTGAAAGAAGAGCAGATTATGCACCTCGCATTAAGTAATTTACGAGTATATTGCACTCGTGCTTTTTAGAGCCCTCGCTAATGGTCGCGGGCTCCAAAAAGCACTCGGTACAACATTCTACTATTATTGCCGATGTTACCGGGCGGCACTCGTCCGCAGCTGCCGTCTGCGCCGTCGCACAGCGCCTCCTGCTGGCTCAGCGTGTACTGGCAGCGGTCGATGTGCTCCTCTGCCAGCCGCACCACCTCCGAGTCGTTACTGGTCACGTTCTCCGGCACCGTAGTCTTGAAATAACATTGCAAAACATAACACATAACATAACACTTAATGATTTCTAAGAAATATCTCATGTTCTGGCTCATTTGTAAAAAAAACATCATAATCTTTTTTTTTTCAAATTAGCCGAAACAAATATATGATTTTTCATAATGGTTCACACACCTTAGACTTTCATCAACAGCCTTCAAGTATCCACTGCCGGGCATAAGCCTCCTTTTGTGCCATCCTGCTCTATCACTGGCCATCGCAATCCAGTTCCTCCCAGCAACCTGCCTGATTTCATCAACCCATCTAGCCACCTTAGACTTACCTTTATTTTTATTATATTTTATGCAGTTTAGGACTCGTCCTTTATAATCTAACAAGTCGTTCACAGAGCGACTCGCAGACACAATAGCGTCATAGTCATCATAGCTACCATATTCTGCAGCTCACTGAACCGCCGCTGCCACGTGTTGACGAGCTGGCGCACGATCTCGCGCTGCACGGGGAACTCCCGCGCCATGTAGAAGCGCGTGCGCAGCATGCGGCCGCGCCCGCACCGCGCCGAGCACGGCGACCACTCGCTCCACGGAGACACACGACACTCGCCACGCGATTCATCCTTAAATTCAATAGGGATATGGACTGGGTTAAAAGTAAATTATTTTGTACTGATAAGAAAATAAAAAGTCACGAATTATTGTCACTTTGTTTTCATTCCTATTGATCACATTAATTTTCTCCAACTCCAAGAAACTATGACGTCACAGTCTGATATTTGATACAAATCCCATAGAAAATGTTTGTTTTAAAAGTATATGATTTGACGTTTGGAAACTAACGGATTGATTCATAAAATCCAAACAGCAAGAAGAAAATGTCTCTTGATGAAGCTATATTTGAGGAAATTTTCTATAAAAATGAAATCTACCAGGTGTCCACTTGCTTAAATGGAAACTTGTATAGAAAATAACATAAAACGACACAGACAGTCTCAGATATATCTGGTTTCATTCAGCTGAAAACCTGAGGGCAGCTACAACCGTAAGACTTCATCTAAGTATAAGCTTCCGTAATTAAAGATTAGCTTACATGGCACTTGATTCCGATTAGTTTGTGTACTTCCACCACTATTTAACTGTCGTACTAAAAAGTACATTAACTAAAGATTAGCTAAAATATAGACAAATCAAAAATAAGCCTTTTTTTCTCACTTCAACAAATAACCAAAACTTACTTTGTAGAACCAATTCAAGATCGCGGAGGTGGTGTTTACCCCAGGAGGCCTATAAATAAAAACAAAAAAAGACAGTTTATTTCTGAGATCTTTAAATACTTATATTATAGCTAATTAATAACTTGCCCAATCCATATCATCAAATGATAGATATGGATTGGACAAGAGTTATCGTAGTCCCTTTGGTTCTGAAGCATCATTAGCCCATTAGTACTACGTAAGAAGGGTTCCTGTGAGAGGAGCTCTAACCTCTCTCTGGCTCCGTTCAGTCATCGTTCCGTCCAAAAATCTACCCTAGATTTCTGAAAACTTAACTTTCTGAATAAAGGTAGAGAAACCGAGTAACCATTTACGTTAATAAATATCGCGAACATTATATTTGGTATGCGGAAGAGGGACAAACAAATACAGAATCAAAAAAAGATTTTACAACACATATGGGAGGTGGTAGGGGAGGTAGGACATTTCCTATTGGAAATGGTTTGAAAATAAATAGGCTATTAAACATTACTTGTTGCAAGGGCCAGCTTCACACGGCATAGCCTGGCTGAGTACGGTGGAGGCCCGAAAGCCTACGTGGCAGCGCTTGTGCGCGCGCGGTACCATGTAGTGACGAGTGCGTGCGCGCACGCCGCAACCTTCGCACGGCGACCACGCTGACCACGCCGACACCGCGCACGGACCCGTCGACTCGGCTGGGTCGGGCTCGTAGTCCGACACGGCCCTGGAATGTTACTAAGTCGTGAACAAAACGAATACTTCTTAGAACTCTTCATAAAATAAAAAGACATAGCATGTATGTGGGACGCAAGCGACATTTAGTAGGTACTGCTGTAGAGAGGATGCAGACAGACAAAATGGCCACTATTTTAGCAGTAGAGACCTACAGCACTATTAAACTACACTATCAAACAGCGTAGAAATCTACATATTCTTTGTTATCTTCATAGTATTATCTATAATCCTTCTCCTCCCAGTTACATGATATCTAAATTTCAGCTCCTTAGCTCAACTCACGATAGAAATCTACGCTCCTCTAACACAATGCAACTTGCTGTTCCTTCTCACCGTACTGGTTTCTTTTCTAATTCATTTGCCGTGACGGCTGTACGGCTCTGGAATGCTCTCCCTGATAGCATTACGAGATCACACAATCGTGATAATTTCAAAATGCTGGTCAAGAAATATTATCTGGAATCAAATTAAACTCTCTCTGCTGTATATAATATATAAATATGTGTATGTATGTATATGGTTTAGTATAGACGTATGGTATTTATTTAATGTTTCTGTGGATATATATGTATGTATGTATCGTTATAAATCTTTTCATGTATTATTTAATAAAATTATGTTGAAATTAATAATATTTATATTAAGTATATGTATTTATTGTGTAATATTATGTAGGAATGTTGTATTGTAATAGTGCTAAAACTTGCACCCCTTTTACCAACTTCTCGATGTGTCCCAAAGGCAAACTGGTAGATAATGCATAGCGTTAAGTTTGACCCATTGTAATCAATCAAATATGAGATTGTGTGCAATAAACTTAAATAAATAAATAAAAATAAAGTAGTCCAGTGAGCTGCACGCGACAGGACTCAGCATAGGAGCGAGCGGACCACAGACACATAGTCCCGCATAGACGCGCGACGAGGCACGCACATCACGCTACAGGAACTCCACAAGAAAATAACTACCATTTCAATAATCAATAGATACCTGCAATGCATCCGCGGGCCGTAGCACCTGCGGTAGTCGGTGAGCTGTACGCGACAGGCCTCGGCATATGCGCGAGCGGGCCACACGTAGTGCCGCTGACGGGCAGCGAGTCCCGGTCCGCAAGTCACGCTGCAGGGACTCCACGGGCCCCATGCGTAAGTCGCGCACGCGCCCCCAGGAACACTCGCTTCTTGGGTGTGCTCGTTTTCTGTCATGTGAAGACATATTTCTTGTGAACATGGAACTTATACCGCACGGAGCTATGAAATAGCAGAGAATTTCTAATAGATTATCTCATCATAAAACTTTAACCGAATTTTCCTAATATGACTGTAGAATACCTGCAGCATCACAACTCTTCTCATACAGACGTAGTCTCGTGAGGCGCAGCCGAGCGTACGGCCGCATTTCATTATTGGTGCTGAAGAAAGGCGACCTCGCGTCCTTTGGCCAGTCCGGCCTGAGCGCGCGCACCGGCGCTGCTGGGACTGTTGCTTGGCGACGTGCCTACAAGAAGATGCATTGTAACGATTTGCAAATATGCACTCGTTATTATCATCCTCAATTTTTTTTTAAATTGGTTTGAAGCAATACCGTTACATCGTATTTAAATTAAAGGTAGTGTACAGTCACTTTCTTAAGGTGATGCTACAGTCAAGCCCTGGCTTAATATCTAAATGCAAAGCACGAGAGGAGCGATCTTAGTTTGTGATAGTGTAGATTTGCTCAGAAAGATCTGAAATTGTTTCATTCCCTCTAGAACATAGAGAAGTCATGTCTGAATGTACCGTTTGACTAAAAGGATTTATTATCATAAAAACAAAAATTATTGGAATTATCTGAACTGCTCTTTATTGAGGCAAATTCATGGACATGATACCATATATCCATTGAACAATCTAAGTCATAAAAGATTTTTAACTATATATTCTGTGATAAGAATATTTTATCAAATTTATCTTTATATAGGTATAATAATTATTGATTATATAAGGTTCTTTATAAAACGGAAAAGGCGTGTGGAACTGTGAAGTGAAATTTTATTACTGAATAATAGGTATGTTTACCGAATAATAACTTTTGATCTATTTGTTATTAGTAACATGTACTTATTTAATAAATTATGAATTCTGTTTTAAAAGCATTCAACAGATTTATCTTTATATCAATGATATTATAGTTGTGACAAAACACGTACAATAAGTGGTGATACAATTTTTAAAATCAAAGTTCTTTCACTTTTTTTATCACGGCGCACGGAAAAGGCGTGCAGAACTGTAACTTGCATCTTCTGAATAAGAGGTGTAACAATTTGTTAAACAACATTTAATTTACGTAACTTCTAATAGAGACTAAACTATTGAAATTATTAAAATAACTTTGCTTATGTTTTGGAAAAAGAAGTAATATCAAAAACTATTAGTAGTCTGGAATGACTACTACCTATAGATTTTGACACTAGACTATGGAGTCTAGTCGACAAGTCAGACATACATTGTTAACTTACCGTATAAGTAATGCCACTGTCAGTACCTGCATCGTATGGATACAGGGGTAAAGTGGCAGCGTTACTCCACGTGCAGTTCGCATTGCACAACTCTAAAGCCGACACTCCCACAAACCAGTCGGGAGAGGGCGCCAGTTTTGATGCCAGGGATACCAAATGGTTCTTGGCGTCCACCCGGAACACGGCGAAGGTGTTCGGGATACCTGACCCAGCGACTTGCTGCCAGGATATGCCGCGCGCTTTGATTATAGTGCGGATGTGGTCGCTCTGGAAATAAGAACTTGTTTATTCCTCTTTCCTTCCTTGAATGAACTATTGGGAATAAATAATGCCACCTAGGAACTACAACAGAGGAAGTATGTTCTTTCATCTATTTGTTATACTCATTGCACTTGCGTTTTTACCCAATTACGGCAAAGCCAAAAGGAATGGTAATCTTAGCAGTCTGTACGTAAGTAGGTATGTAAATATGTATGAGGATATTTATATATGTGTTCCACCGTAGCAAACGAATCGCTTATTGATTTTTCACAACGATTCGTCATTATTATCTGGGTGACATAGGCTACTATTGTACTATATTTATATGCAAAAAAAAGTTCGAGTAATTTTTTTTTGTTTCGATACCGATTGGGGTATCAAATGAAAGGTCTTAATTAGCACATTTCATAAATATGCTGTAAAAGCTGCCGAGCTTGAATTAATCATATTTTTCGGTAAGAATTTTAACGTTTTCGGGTATTAGGTAGTTTTTAGGGTTCCGTACAAAAAATTAAAAAACGGAACCCTTATAGGATCACTCGTGCGTCTGTCTGTCCGTCCGTCTGTCACAGCCAATTTGCTCCGAATCTACTAGACCGAATCAGGTGAAATTTGGTAGAATGTTGTAATCCTATGACCCGAACACATATGTGCAAAGTAAATAAATTTTTTGTTTTTAAATAAGGGTCATTTTCGGAGGACAAATTAGGAAATTTAAAAAAAAAGGTATGCAAACCTTACTGTGTCATATATCAAATGAAAGGGCTCATTATGGGGATCTCAAATATATTTTTGTTATTATTGTAAAATGAATGAACCATCCCCCCCCTTATCCCCGAAACTACTGAGTTTAAAATTTTGAAAAAAATACAAAATAATGTTCATTGCTTGTAGATAACAGGAAAACCTATAAGAATTCAATCAATTGTACGGAACCCTCACCACGCGAGTTTAACTCGCACTTGGCCGGTTTATTAGAACATATATTTTGTTTATATCATAGATGAATATTTCGTAAGTGTCACACACACCGCATTTATCGTGCTTATAGGTAGCTACCATCAATGTTAGTGCGGTCAGCGGTGGTGATAATGTTACCTCTGCTTTGAGTTCTTTCTCCAAAGCAGTGGTGGCTCCGTCGTCCGCCAGCCGCCGCAGGCCGCTGCTCGCCACCCGGCCCTCCTGCCACACCCTGTACTGAGCGGTGTGCGAGGCGCCAATCACATCTCCGAAGTGCGCCCGAGCGTTCTCCGGGGGAAACTCTCGTGCATGCGTGTTTCTTGACCACAAGCCCTCGAATACTACCTTTGGAATTAAAACGAATTAGTTGTTATTTTTAATAATGGCACTAGATATAGTAAAGAAATGAAAGGAGATTGGAAGATTTTTACCAAATAACAGGATTTTTGTGATGATTGTTTTCATTATAATGTATATTTTATGAATAAAATTTTGCCTTAACTCGTAACGAAGTTAGTAGTGTTTAGAAAAACCTTTTTTGGTGTCCTCTGTTGGGCATAGGCTTTTTTGCTTCACGCAGAATGTACACCATTGGCTATCCCAAGTTTAAGTGACTATATCTGATGTTAGTCATCAGATATAGTCACTTAAACTTAACGACATCTAACTCTATTTCTGCAAACATTTTATATGTATAAATTGGTAGGGACAGATATATAGCTACAAACCTCGTATTTAGCTTCATCGCACGCGCAGCAGGGCTCCACGATGGGTGGCTGGCGCGCGAAGCTAGCGGGCGCAGTAGGTGCCGGGCAGATCTTGCGCGCCAGTACCGACGGCGAGCCGGAGCCGGCTGGGCTGGCCCGCGCGCTCAGCCGAATGCACGTGTCCGAACTGTTGGCTGGCGCACTCCATATCACCTATACAATATAAGTGCAAATATTTTAAGGAGCAGTCCCTGCCACGTGGTGGACGAGCATGGCCCGAACAATGAAAAAAGAAAATCTAAACGCACTGACAACGCAGAACTACCTGGCGAAAAAGAATTAGGAGAACCAACCTCACCTAAAGAGAGAAAAGGGAAAGACGAAAAAGAATATTTTAAGGGGCGGTTTCGTACAAACCTCTAAATAACTTTCCCTAACGAATAGTGTACCTACTAAAATATCGTTTTTTATACAAAATTTAGTTAATATGATAGTTGAAAACAATCACGGACTATATTACAATCCTCAAACCATCAAGCGCTGATTTGCTATATACTCGTATACCATTAGCTGTAAAAACCTCATTTTCCATAGTTTCCTCATCATTTTACATGTAATTGTTGAACCTATCATCCTATCAAACAATACAATTAAAAAGTACTGTTTTGAATACAACCTGAATTTCCGTCTTGGGGTGCGCAGTAGCATTACTGACGGCCGGTTGGCAGCCTTCAAACAGCTTAGTCTGGGCGTCGTAGGCCTGGAAACCGCCAAGCGCCTGGCTCACTGGCGTGTTGGTAGTGGATGGCGTGGACGCGTCGCTGTCGGCCTTCGCTTCTTCGTCTGTTTCCGCCCAAATCGTGAACCCAACAAAAGGCGTTACGCCGTGCCCGACATCAACGCCTTGTAGCGAAACTAAAATGTAGAGAGAAAGAAAAAAATACCAAGTAGAGAAAATAAAAACTACTGCAGTTGGATTGGGCAAGTCAGCACATTCAGAAAAATGAACTCATTTCACCCGAAAGTGGGTGTGAGGCCGTGAGGACCAACATGTGAGCATGCTGCGAGAATTGTAACTTAATTGGTTTTCTGATAAAAGAACACGATACTTTAAAAAAAATAGTCCCAATTATCTTCAAATTTGGACATCAAAATAAAGATGATATCAAAGTATGCGTTAGGAAGTAAAACCTTTGCAACGTGTGCGAAGGTAGTAATAAAAACCAAGAACACATCGTAGCTTTCAGTAGATCGTGGATTTTGCAGATATTTACACGCGCATAACGAACCGTATGACTTTGTAGCACCGTAGCTCGTAGACATCTAAATGCATTTTCGTGTTCGTAGCAAACCCCTATACTTCGTAGCACCGTAGTTCATAGACAGACATCTGATCTGAACACATTTTCGTGTTCGTAGCAAACTGTTCGTAGCAAACCTCTATACTTATGAAGCACCGTAGCTCGTAGACATCTAAATGCATTTTCGTGTTCGTAGCACACCCCTATACTTCGTAGCACCGTAGCTCGTAAACATCTGAATGCATTTTCGTGTTCGTAGCAAACTCCTATACTTCGTAGCACCGTACTACAATCCATGACACTGAACAACTCTCCCCACAACACAAAACATACCTATATCGAAATATGAAAAATAAAATACAGCTTATACAGGTTAGTTTGGACCTCGTAGCTATGTTGCAGGAAAGTACTCTTTAAGCGTAATATGTACATATTCTGTCATATATGTACCTTTTTATATAATAAAAACCAAATATATTAGCCGACAAATGCATACCAAAAATCTCCCATTTGAATGTCAACGGCCTTGCGTATAATAAAATTAGTAGGTTAGCCATTTATTAGAATTTCGGAGAAAAAAAAATGACAAATATCAAGTCTTTTCTTCTGATTTTGATTCTAAAATTTAAATTTAGCTAGTAGGGGGTTTAAAAGTAATATTATTAAAAATTTACCGGTATACAACTCTCCTGGTAAAAACAGGTCCGGCTCCCCGGCCACGGCGAGGCGGTAAGCGGTGTCGGTGGGCTGCGCGTGCGCGGGCGCGCGCTCGCAAGGCGGCGCCGCCGCCGCCGCCCGGACCACCGCCATCGTCGCCAGTATCAACATCATCTCTAAGAATTGAAAAGCGATGAAGTCTATCGGTACCTATATTTGCAGTCTGCTATATTTGTTAGCCTATACGTTTTCTCGGGCCGCAAGTGGCGGTTCAGAGGCGAAGCAAAATCAAAGTTTTATGTGGGCGGACTAGTTCTGGCCCTTATGGCTAGTAGAAAAAGCACTTTCTTACGCGAGGCGTCTTAAAGCTCATCCGCTTTAAGGCGACGTTCTATCGAGCCAAAAATGCTCAATCGTGTTTTGGCTATTGTAGGCGTCTGTAGAAAATCCTTAAGATTTTTATGTAAATTTTTTGATTAATAAACTGTAGTAGTTTAATAACAGTGATTTTTCACTGTTTTTTTTTTTAAACGCGTGGCATCTTAAAAAAGCTCATAGAAAAAGGCTAGTTTTGCGAGGCTCGATCTATTGTGGTTTAATATTATTGTAATGTAGTAGGCACGAGATCTCGAGATCGAGAAAAAAGCTCATCCGCTTCACTCGCGAGGCCGTGGGCGGGGAACTACGTCGCCCACGTCTAGCTACTCCTATGTGGCGGTTTACCACTTGTGCATGCCACTTCTTGACCAAGACCACTGGTATGACACTTTATAGATTCAGAGTAAAATATATACCTACTACTACTACAAACGAAACAATTTATCTGTACACACGTCGATGTGTGAGTTTTATACTTAGGGTCGCACCGCAGAATTAATTTAATACCCACCTATTAATGAGTTCGACATATTTACGATTATATCTTTCCATACCGGGAGATTTAGAGGCGCACAAAGTGCGGGGGAGAGGTGCGAGGACGCCAATTTGCAGGAGACGCTGTAAGATTCCATTCTGTTTGAACTCTTATGTATTCTGTGCCAAGACGTTAAATAAAAAATTGTATTATATTCATCGAAAAACTGACTTATATTCATCACTCATAATTTTACAGCCCTCGGGCCCCGGTGTATAATGTATTTTATGGATTTTATTATAGATTCGGTGTATAATATATTAAGTATATGGATGAAGACAAAATGTATAGTAAGCCTGCCGTAAGCTAGATCGTCTGGGAGTAAACAAAAAAGTCTTAGGTAGCTTAGTATTACCTAGGTTAATCAAACAAACGCCCGCTGCTGGATTTAGCTGTATTTTGTATTGTTAGGTATTATTATGTATAAAACCGAGGTGAAGAAGTGAATTGGTGTGTCGCTTTCGCTTGCCATTAAAAGTACCTATTTCGCACTTGTTGCCGCCAAACTTCAGGATAGGTTCGACTTGGTTTCGCAACATCGCTACAGTTCGAACAACTTCAATCGATTAACATATTTTTGACACCTAACGTACATAATTAATTCGTTCTAGTAATCTATCTACTAACAATTTACAAACTAGTGGTTCTGTGAGCTGTGAACCTCGCGACCCCCCTCCCCCCCCCCCCCAACCCGTTGAAGTTTATCGGATAAAAAAGAAGTTCAGACAAAAAAGTTGCGTCTAAGGGTAACAAAAATTTTATGCAAAAAAAGTGCGGAACAAAAGAAAGTGACTATTATTAAGAGATATTATAAATACATATACTATGATAATAGAGACATTTTTTGAATTTATTACATTTGAAATAAAATAAGTAAATAAAATAAAACCCCATATCTCCGCCATTTTAAAAATTTCCAAAACCTGAATCGACAAAATAATTTATCTTCTTCATCCAAGCGCGTTCCCGGTTGCATCCTCAGCTGTGCTGCTTCGGAGCCCGGGGTGCGCTTTCCCGCTTTCTCTTCTCCAAATATTACATGCATGTCAATAGTCACCCAAGGATGCCAAAGAGCTTGTGTTGGAGAAGAAATAGCCGGATGAGCCAAATCTTTAAATATTTGGCTATAGTTTTACGACCGGCCTCCTGTCTGACGTCAACCCTCTTTGGGAATGCAATTGTAGCACGAGATGTTGTGCTTAATCCTTTAGTCGCCTCTTACGACATCCCAAGGAAGAGATGGAGTTGTCTTATTCTAAACCGAAACCACACGGGTGAAATCTATATCTACATCTACACTAATATTATAAAGAGGAAAGATTTGTACCTATTTTTGTATTTTTGTATGTTTGTAATGAATAGGCTCAAAAAGTACTGGGCCGATTTAAAAAATTCTTTCACCGTTGGAAAGCTACACTATCCCCGAGTGACATAGGCTATGTGTGTACCACGGGCGAAGCCGGGGTGGACTGCTAGTAATCTATAAAATAAATCGACAAAAAAATCTATATGTTTATTGAATCTGCTTATAAAATTTTACTAGAATCGGTTGATAAAGTAGGCGAGAACAAACCGACAGACAGACAGACTGACGGACAAAAGCATTATTTGGCAATCTCGAAACTGAGACGCTTCGCTCGCTCGGTCACTTAAAGTACCGACTGTTATCGCAAGCCGTCTTAAAATCAGATTTAAAACCAACCATATTAGTAATAACCTATAAAGGTTACCTATTATACTTCAATAATTAAGAAAAGTACGTCTAGTGCTCTCTCGAGTATTAACCGAAACTAGGTCACTCGGTCAATTCACTCTCAAATTCAAGTGTTTTTAACACTTTAAGTAAGTAGGTAGAGTGCAGACCGAATGTACCTAGCTGGGAAGTATAGGTACCTACTAGGTTTAAAGTTTGTATAGTACAGTAGCTACATTCCGAAACTCATTTTTAGCAGAGAAGTATCTCTTATTCCTACATCAATTTTGTAGATTAGATAAATAGTAGATATCCTTTTTCGTCTTTTCCCTATTTCGTTTAAAATCAATTAAAAATAAACATGATAAATTTTGATGTGGTTATTACAATAAAATCATTAATGCTTATATGTACGTACAGATATATGATCAGGGCTACGATCAGGGTATATGTAATAATAATAATATGCATTAATGCTCAGGCAGAGGATTTCACTGGTGTAAAATATGATGTTTAACAAAATTTCATAACTATTGTACATTGAGCTACATTCCCTAACAACTTATTAGGTGCCTCTCTAACTAAAACGTATATCAAAACTTTTTTTTATGCATTTTGATTGAAATACTTATCACTATAATATATTGTCAAATGCACTTAGATAAGTCGCGCATCCAGTACATCTACCTACAACCTAGTTCAATCAAATGTAAACAAAGAAAGGTCACTAACCTAAACGTTGTCTATTCATATTGCTAATTAATTGAAAAAATATTATTTTACGTGATTTACACGAACTACTTATAAAAATATTATTGTCAGGTGTAGCGGATTATCTTTTTCGGAAATATAATATGAAATAGTTTGGGCGCGGGCTGACGAGACGGCCGCCCGCCCTACGCGCCGTGACAGACTAGCTAGGTAATACAGGGGTCTGCAGGACACGCGAGCTCCGGTTCCCCGCGACCCCGGCAAACACTGGACACGCTCAATACTCTCGTTTGCATGGAAATCAATTGCAGTCTACTTGCGATGCAATATGTTGCTTACGTGACCGGTGTCAATGACTTGTAGCGTGAACCATTTGAAACTCAGCTTCTAACATTTTAATTGTTCGTATTATAACTAGGTACGTCTTAATTAGGAACTTTTTTCTTCGGCGTTTCTTCTCAGCAATGGTCGTTCATACATTACTCTTTAAATTAAACTTGATACATTACGTTATACCATACTTCTTCTTACCGAGTAAAATACTCGGTAAGTAGGTACCTATACATCAAAAATCTGACACCATTGTTAGCTATTTTCGATCTAGGTACAGTCTACAGGCCTAAAGGAAATTATAACTGCCTACCTACCTACTACATCAGGCATCTGCCTACTTACTACATCAGGTATACTTAAAGTCTGTTTAAAAATTCCGTACAGTGCACTGACATTTGGAGGGTTGCCTGTTTTTTACATTCAATAAATAGGCATGTGACCGCGACCGGTTATTACTACTTATTACCGAAATATTTATCGTATTTTCTTATCGTGTCATGAAAAAGTGTTTTAAATATGATCTTTGACTTTTTTGGTAAAATTCATTCTTCAAAATGTGAATGATAAACAGAATAAAACCCAATCAATATATATATGTATATACAAAGTAGAAGGGACATACCCGTAATAAATCGAACCACGGGCTATACTAAGTAATTATAGAACAATGAAATTAAAATAACGGTAGAAAAACCAAAAAAAAAATTGACATTCCCATACAAATTGCCCGAGCGGCTGCACACTTTTGTATGGAAATGCTAATTTTTTTTTGTTTTTTGGCTGTTATTTTTATTTCATTATACTATAATGATCTGATATTATAGACCGTAGTTCGATTTATTACGGGTATGTCCCTTCCACGTTGTATATATATACAGGGTTATTTTTAATTAACCGGAAACCTTTTTGGAGCAAGTTTAGTCCGTCATACTGAACCACTTTCCATAAAAACAATTATCGAAAAACGAAAACAAATTTCCGTCCTCCCATACAAAATCCATTTGGTTGAGCGCCGATTTGTATGGAAAATCGTTTTTATTGTTTTTATTGTACCGAATTGTTTTTATGGAAAGTGGTTCAGTATCACGAATTGACCTTGCTCCAAAAAGGTTGCCGGTTAATTAAAAATAAAAAATATATATACTTATAATATATATTTTTTATTTTATATAAATATATATATATATATATATATATATATACGTATATATATATATACGTATATATATATATATAATATTCAGTCCATGATACTGAACATCTATCTAAAAAAAAGTTATTAAAAATCGATAAATTTTTTTCGACTTCCCATACGAAACAACGCTTAGCCAAACGGATTTTGTATGGGAGGACGAAAATTTTTTATCGATTTTTAATAACTTTTTTTTTATAAAAAGTAGTTCAGTATCATGGACTGAACTTGCTCCAAAAATTTAGCAGGTGGATGAAAAGTCAGCCTGTATATAAAGATAGCGGAATAAATTAATTAATGTCCTTTTTTTACTTGGCGATAAAACGTCTCCGTCACGTTGATGTGACGAAAAAGATAGTTAAGGTTGCTGTTGCTGCCAAACTCATCTCGCGATTATCAAGAGTAAGTAAAAAATTAACGGAAAAAAAACATAGCAATAAACAAAAACTTAACAACAAAGAAATCAAAGAAAAACAAAATCGTACCCAACACTCTGACCTGATCATTAGGAAACTCCGGAACTTCCGGAAGGACAAATGACCAAATGGGTTACTCCATAAAATAATACCATAGTCGCACGATAGTGACGTCCTATTTATATATCAAACCAAATAAGACTTTATCATTATGTATTAACGCTCAATGTTGCTTGACACTGAAACGTGGACACGCAGTATCGTACGTCTTGCGTACCGCTTTTGCAGTAACCCTCCCTACAGATCTCAAACAAAGCCGCAGTATAAACGGAACTTGTACTTTTTGTTCTTGGTGCCACCGTTGCTGATAACAATTGTGTGAAAGAGATAGCACGCATGCCCACCGCTATCGCGTACAGTGATAGTGCTATAACCTTCATATATGCAATTCGTCACGTAGGTACGCAGTTTTATAATTTCCGAAGCCAAAATATGAAGCCGACGACGCTTTGCGCGAGTGATATTTATTTTTTCTTTGTGGTTTGAATTTGGGTTAAGAAAGAAATACTTTTAGTTAGCAGAAGTATGCCAGTTACTGGTTTACTGTCTATAAAATTAACTATATTATGTGTGTCTATGAAATTTACATGATTTTAGCTAAGTTATTTACCAATAATCATAACTATTATTTGCAACAAGTTCTTAGTCTACTTTACGAACTCAAGTTATATCCAGA
This sequence comes from Acrobasis repandana, assembly GCA_963576875.1. NCBI lineage: Eukaryota > Metazoa > Arthropoda > Insecta > Lepidoptera > Pyralidae > Acrobasis > Acrobasis repandana. The sequence goes on from OY756218.1 coordinate 8,776,766, forward strand.
AATAAGATGGATTTCAGTGACACAATACAACATATTACATGTCAGTATCAGACCAACCATCCCAAAGAAATGTACTAAATAATAAAACTAGAAATATACTAAAGAATAAAAAAACTGGTTTTATTTATTACACTAAGAAACACATATACCTATACTCTTTTCAGTATACAATCGATCACATAAATAAAAATAAAAACCATATGTTCTTTACTCGTAAAAACATTAACCTCTTTCGGTAGTCGGTAAGAAAATCTTAACGATTCACCCGAAAATCGTAATCGCACATCACTAAAAGTTTTAACATGGTAACATTATTCATAAGTGAATTGTCAAAGCACTGTCTGTCTCAGAGTAATATTGTTCCATGGTCTGTCTGTATCGAATTTCTAAACAGACAGGATATACTATCTAATTTGTAAAACAGACTCTTTACTATGTTGACCTGAAAAGTGTTTGTACGCGTCGAGTTTCTGAATAAACGTTTGATTTAGGTACTTGTATTTAATCGGAATAATAAAATTCATTCTTGGTTGAGCATAGGCTTCTACCATTGTTTTTGTTTTCACACTTCTGTAAGCTGAATCAGGATTCGTAAGCCACAATATAGCATTAGCTAACCGATTCGTGGGTCCCGAGACTCCCGAGTACTCCCGAGGGCTCATGCCCGAGCCCCGAATGTTACAGGGTTCGTGCTGTCTCGCTCACACCGGTGGCGTGAAAGTAGCGCTAACCGCCGCCGCCGCCGCGCACTATCCAACCGGGACGCGGCGGGACAGAAGTCGGATTTCGGAAAGCGGGAAATTGGAAAAGCCTCAGTCAGTCCGCCCGCCGATCTATTACGCATGACGGGCATGACACGAGTTTGTATCGCTCCCGCTAACCCGAAAAAACATTAGTCGCGCACCTAAGGATTTTTAATAGATTCCCTGAACAACCCCCATACATTGAAAAATACATAGGTGTAACTACTTGTATGCTGCTTCTTAGACAACAACACACACGGTGCTTTTTTCAGCAGGCGAAGTGTTAAACCAAGTGGTCAACAGAAATAGTAAAGTCTCTGTCCACCACCGCTGTACCGCGCCTGAAGTATGCGGGCGGCGAGACGAGGCACAGAGCAGCCGCAGCACATGAGATAGAATATCCAAAGATGGGTCGTGCTTTATCTCGAGATGTCAAAGCTGTCGTTTTTAAAGTGGCCGAATATTTTAGGAAAAGAAAAGCAAACAAAGATAGTTTCGAATATAAAAGTGACGCAAATATTGCCAAAATTGTGGCGGAAGCTACGGGGTACTGCGAAAAAACCGTAAGAAATGTAGTGACTGCTGGAAATTCATCAACTGAAAATGTGGGCCGATTGAAATTTAATTCGCCTATAAAAGCGAAAGTTACAAAGAAAAAATATGTAGTTGATGATTTTGACATGGGAGTGATCAGAAGAAAGATTCATCAGTTTTATGAGATAGAAAAAATAGTGCCAAGTCTTCGTAAGTTACTGTCAAGTTTGAGACAAGATGGCGTTTTGAATTGTGGACGTGAATATCTGAGAAAACTTTTACACACAATGGGTTACCGTTTCAAAAAATGTAGATCGAAAAAACATCTTCTTATAGAGCAGCCTAATATTACAGAGTGGCGGAGAAAATATTTGACAGAAATAAAAAAATACAGAAGTGAAAACCGTAACATATATTTTCTAGATGAGACATATATTAACGCCAGTCACAATGTTAGCAAATGTTGGCAATCATCGTCAGAACCTGGAATTCACACTGACATCGGAAAAGAACGACGCTTGGTAATCGTTCACGCTGGATGTCGAAATGGCTTAGTCCAAGGTGCATTGACTATATTTAAATCAGATGCTAAGACTGGCGACAACCATGGAGACATGAACGGGCCTTCTTTTTATAAGTGGGTAGATGAAAAGTTGAAAGATAAGCTGCTGCCGAATTCTGTAGTTGTGATGGACAACGCGTCTTACCACAGCGTTCAAGTTGATAAGAAACCGACCATGACAAACCTCAAAAGTGAAATGCAGAACTGGTTGCGGCGCCACAATGTTGAATTTCCGGAAAGTATGAAAAAATATCAACTGCAATTTCTTATAAATAACACACAAAAAGAGCCCGTTTACAGAATCGATGACCTCTTAAAAGCTCATGGGCACACAGTCCTGCGTTTACCGCCATACCATCCAGATCTGAACCCCATCGAGTTGATATGGGCTGATGTTAAAAACAATATAGCACAAAACCATATTAATTCTTCTCTAGATAAAAAGATAAACGCACTGAATTTATTATTTTCGGAATTCACAGCAGAAAAATGGCAGAGGTGTGATGACCATGTTCAAAAAAATGAAAACGATTACTGGGATCGCGACAGCCGTTTCGATAATATTATTGACTCCATAATAATAAATTTGCAGGATAACAATGATTCAAGTTCCGGTAGCGAGATGGAAGATGAAGTTGAAACAGAATCTATGTCAGAATAGTTACTGTAGTTTTATATAACTCAAAAAGCAAGAAAGGATGTACCTTGATATAACTAGTACCTTATGATTATTTATTTTTTTCGAACTGATTCTGTTTTAATTCTCAAAACGTTTTATTTTTCCAATAATTACACATTAATTTACTTATATTGGTTTTTTAATTTGTGCTTACCTAAAGTAATTATTAAAAAACAAAAAACCCGACGTAGAGACGATGGGTCCATGGGGCACAGAAGCAAAATCCTTTGTGACTGAGATTTCAACGCATCTCCGCGATGTTACGGGCGATCCGAGGGCGGGCAGCTACTTTGCACAAAGGATTTCTATCGCGGTGCAGAGGGGTAATGCTGCCAGCCTTTTGGGTGCCTCGCGGCGAGGCGTTGGAGTCTCTTTTTTATTTGTAATTTTTATTTTATTTAATTAATTTAAAAAAAAACCCGACTGCCAACATATAAGTTGTAAATATTTTTGTAATCCTTGTATAAAATCCTTTAATTTGATACCCCAATCGATAGGTTTTAAATAAAATAAAAATTTTAAGACCCACCTTGGCGCGAAAATCCGCCATTTTGGACTATTAATTTTTTTTAGTTATACCAAGTGTCACTCTCAGTTCGGGCAAATCTAACGACACCTCTCAAGCTATCATCCATCAAGCCGTTAAGGCTGTAGAGCGTACCAAAGAAATTTACATACATACACTCGAAAAACATAACCCTCCTTCTGGCGCAGTCGGGTAAAAATCGTATTGAACCAAAATAAGGATTTATTATGTACAGCGTCAAAATTGTGTACTTCGATATCTTAAGATCTATCCGACAGTATGAATCTCTTGTGAGTCCATGATCTTTCCTTCCCGCAACCCGCCTCCCCGCGCATACCTACCTCAGGCGCGGCGCGGTACATACAGCGCTGATGGTCAGACTATAAAAATAAATAAACGGGCAAGTGCGAGTCGGACTCGTACATGAAGGGTTCCGTACCTCTGCACCATGTTTTAAAACGCTAAAAACACGTTTTTTGTATGACGACCCCTTTAGTTTTTAACTTTTATTTATTTTCAGTATTTGTTGTTATAGCGGCCACAGTAATACATAATCGGTGAAAATTTCAAGTGTTTAGCTATTACGGTTCAAGAGATAAAGCCCTGTGACAGACGGACAGACAGCGGAGTCTCAGTAATAGGGTCCCGTTTACAACCTTTGGATACGGAACCCTAAAAAGTAGAATTACTACTTTTGAGAAATACCAATGATCAAACAAAAAGGCATTATGTATGTATGTATATTTTAGAATTTGGTTGATCGTTTGAAATACTCAAACCACGCGATCGGAGTCGCGCACAGAGGCTAATGGACAATTAAGGAAATAAAAAATCAGGCTTATTATCATTATCTATGTATTATTACAAGGAAACATACAAAATTAAGTACGTGTACAAACTCTTCAGATGTGATGGCAATAATACAAAATAAATAAATTTAATACTTTCACAAAGCACTTGATACTACATCGGTTTGTAAAGTCACATTCTGTCACATTATCTTACAAAATAAAATATAGAAAATACCTAACATAAGTAACGCTAATATGATTTTTAATATAATAATGTGTCGTGGTTAGATCGTAGAAATGATTATTTCATGATATGACCGACCATTTTATGAAATGATTGTATTTCATGATATGGCCAGCTAAAACTGACCATATCGTTTACACGTCAACGTTTGATAATATGTTGATTCACATATCATCAGTATAGGGCTTCTATGACATCAAAGGTTTAATGAAAAATTTAAATATAGAAGGAACTTCATATATATTTTTGTAAGTAGAATTTTAAGGGGATGCCACTAAATACTTAACACTATTTGAGATTGAAATTTACTTCTACTTGTAAAATACGTTCCGAACTCTAATGATTTTTGTGTGACTTTCGCAAAATTCAACTAGTTTTGTGTCGTAACGCATTCCACTTCATTTTTATCCTCAATAGGCACATTAATATTAGATTTTTTATCAGAATAATTGGCTGCCGCCATGATGCATCACAAAAATAATATCAGCGCCTCTAACGGTGTTTAATGTAAGGGACTACTGAGAACAAACGATTTTACGATATGATCACTAATATTTGACTATATCATGAAGAAGCCAAGCGTTTATCTTTTCATATCATAAAACTTGGGCAGACCACATCATTTGATTTGCCATATTGATTGTGAAAAATAACCATTTCATGAAATCGACGGCCATGTCATGAAATAATCAATTCTACGATCTAGGTATGACATATGAACTAGTAATATGTAGGTATATGTTCTCCCGGAAGATTTCGATTGATCAAATTTTCTGTATTAGATATTGACTAGTAAAATTCTATCACTTCAGCTACGTCAATATCTCTACTCTAGCGTTTATAATACGTATTATTACGTTTAATTCAATAGCTATTAGAAAACAATTATATAGTCTCTCCTACATTATAGTGGTGTCATTAAAAGTAAAGAATTCAAACAACAAAGACATTCGACTACTCGTATTATCTAATAAAAATTGTCAAGTGGGACTCACGAGGAGGGGTTCCCACATATTTATATTGCTTATTCGTTTATAGTGAGAACGTTAAGCTTTAGTTTGCGTTTTTGCCAAAAGTGGCCGTTTTTCGCAAAAATGCAAACTAAAGCTTTACATTCTCACTTTAAACTGTAAACAGTGGTTCATAAAATAGTTTGAAGGGTTATCTAGGTTTTACTAGCTCAAAATTTTAAATGTTATTTCCGTTTCCTTACAAATAATTTATTTGAAATGGGGGCAGCACTGGACTCCGTGTATCGTCTTAACTGATCTCATCAAGAGTTCCATCCTTAATTTAGAAGTGAAACATTAAAATTAATAATTATTGATACATAATCTCACTAGCATTGTACTATTTATATGAATGTACTCGTATTATAAAAAAACAATATAAATGGAAAACTTTCAAAGGCATTCAATAAATTTTTAGGTACATTTCAATGGGTCATTAAAATTTGTCCAACAGATCTGTGGTTATTGCTATAGAATTACATGTTACGGTGTCAAATTTAATATTTTATTTAAAAGGTATGGTGCATTCGTTTATTCATCGCATAGACTACAATACTTCTATGAAAATTAAGCATCTTTGCAGGAGTGAATTTTTTTCATTCAATTACAATACGAATTACTTAAGATTGAGCGAAATACTTTTTACACAACATGCTTTACGCTTTACACATCGTATCTTAACAATGACAATGACCAATCATTAATCAGAAAGAAGGCACTAGGCCTCAACCCTTTTATCCAGAAACACAGAATCGAAACATTCAATACCTAGTTAGGTTTAGCTAATCATCTATTAATTTTATAATAACTACACGAAAAGGTATAAAGAAAAAGGTATAAAGAAGACTATGCGAAATTTTTTCTAGAATAAAGGTTTGGCTTAGGAAATATATAATTCGATGATATTGGCCAATCAATTCGAATTCAAAGTCGATTTCGATCATCTTTCGATTCGCTTTGAGAGCAGTGATGTGAGAACCGGTGGGACGCAGCCGTGTACCTAGGACTGCGGCCTGTTGGGCGGGCGGTCGCGCAGCTCCAGCACGTGGTCCACGGCCTGCGGGCGCCCGTCCGGGCCCACCCGCGCCGGCTTCATCACGCCCTCCGACACCATTTTGCCGAACAGATTCACTAGCTTCATTGCCTCGTACTCTTTCTGCAACAAATCTTATTATTTGTGTATTTATATTTACACAGCTTCACAAAAAATCTGGCGTTTTAAAAATGTGCTAGATTTTCCCTGCTATGTAAACATTTAATGGTTTTATATATCACTAGCTTTTACCCGCAGCTTCGCTCGCGTATAATTATTAGGGGAGTAGTTTTTTCCGACTCGTTTATCGCAAATCCCACGGGAACAAAGGGATGAAAGGTACCCTTTGTCCTTTTCAGTACCCCTAACTATGAGTATGCGAAATTTCAAGAAGATTGGTTCAGAAGATAAAGCGTAAAAAACAAACAAATATACAAATTCACTTTCGCATTTATAATATTAGTTGGGACTAGTGCTACGCCCTAGCATTGCATTATGTATTCCTTCTTGAAGAAATAACCTAAATGTGAGTAAAAACCGCATCAAAATCAGTCTGTAGTTTCAGAATTTAGCCAGGGGACACCATCTTACAATAACTACAATATTCTTTACTTCCTCCTCACAACAAAATCTAATACATATTTTAATACAAATGTAAGTAACTTAACATTCATCTGCATGTGAGGAGCTGATGTCTGAAGTAGGATAACCTGTATTACAAATCATCGCAGGTCCCCAACCAACAGATCGAAATCAGCATACAAAAATAAACATTCAAAAAGCAATAACTAATGAGACTATGGATGTTGCTTAAGGCTCGAAACAACGTCAAGCGGACGCTCGCGACGGGTTCAGTCCATCTCTGTCACAAACCCTACGTGCAATAGAGTTAGCTGAAACCGTCGCGGGTCACGTGCCTGTCGCAAGTAGAGTTTTTGTCAGAGACGGACTAAACCCGTCGCGGGTCTCCGTTTTATGCAGTGTCAACTGCGTAAAACGGAGACCCGCGACGGGTTTCCTAAGCCTGGGAGCCTAAGAGTTAATTACTTTTTTGATAAATTGGCTTTGTATTATTTACCTGCTCCTCGGTCATGCCCTCAAAGGGGTTAACCCTGGGCGGGCGCGTGCAGCCGACCACGGGGTCGATGTGCGGCTGCGCCCGCAGGTACTCCTCGGTGTCGGAGTCGTCGCTACTCGACGAGTACTGAGCGCCTCTACCGCCGCCCAACAACCCTTTCTGCGCGAGATGACCCGCAGCGTTGCCGAACCCAGTGTATTTCACCATACGGCCCACTACATCAAACAATTAAATGGTTAATTACATTTACTGTCTAAAAACTGTGCTGTGTGGTTCTTCACGTGGATGTCGTAGAGGGCGACTTAGAAAACACAAGCTTCACAAAGCTATAAACATCAATGAGACCTTTTCGACCTATCTGGCCAGTGTGGAGTGTAGGTCAAATCCTTTGGCTGCTCTGGCTAATATATGGCTCTGATAGTACAGAGAGGGTCGTGCTCCTGCAGTGGAGACTACAAAAGACCTGATGATGATGACTGTCTAAAAATGACAAAATAAAATCTTTAATTACATTAAATAATTTACCTTTCTCTTTACACAAGACAAATAAGAATTCAGCAACCAAGTCTCTGACAGATGTAACGGGCGTGGTGAGCAGTCGGCACAGTTGGTTGCGCAGAGTACTGCCTTTTTCCGGCGGCCGAGACACGTCCCTCAGCGGCGGCAGCACCACTTGGCGAAGGTACTTCCTCTGGGAACGCGACCCGCGGGCACTCTTTACCAACACTGTTAATATTGGTGACAAATTTTCGTATTGGTTTTTAGTGTTCTGAAATAAAGAAAATAAAATTTAACAGTCATCAGATTAACCATACCATTAATTTCCACTCTTTATACATCTCTCTGTGAAAATATTTACCATTGTGTTTGATAATTTATATTGCAATAATTGCACAAGAGATTGCAAGGCATCCATGTTTCTGTCATCATAAACATGTTCAGCAGTTTCATTCTTGTTCATTACAGGTGTAAGATATGGGTAAAACATTTGTGGTACACTGAAATCAAAATTAGCACATTAAAGTAATGCCTTTTTCATTATATCAAAAAACTTTACAAGTCTTATTATTTGGGATAGAGTTAGTGTTACTCAAAATCAAAATAATGAACATAAAAGTGTTGGTCCCAATTTCAAGCAGTAAAGAAAATTTGCAATCATTTAGAAATAATCTAGTCATTACTTGCCTAGTTAATAAATTAGCAATATTACAATGCAGTTCCACAAGTTTGCTTTCACAGGATGTGCGGGCATGCAGCAGAGCAGTGAGAACCGGCATCAACTTTAAGTACATTGCTTCCTCTGTCTCACAAACTGGCTCCTCGGGGCAGGACTGGAGAATCAAGTTGAACTTGGTCTTCAGAATCTCACAAGCTATTGCATGCTGGTTGTCCTGAAACAATACATTATTTAAGCTATTACAGTATAAATGTACAAACTTGATAATAAACTATTTCAAAATCCATACCTGCAAAAAACAGAAGTCTGCCACTGAGGCTCCAGCACTAGCTGATGCTTGGCAGTCTCTTGATTGCTCTGATGCTTCCAAAATCAGCTCATTCAAGCAGCTTATTAAATAGTCCATACCATGCAACTCATCCTTTATTTTTGATTTGATATCATGTCTTAATGCAGTAAGTATAAAAAGTAATTTCATGTCAAAAAGCATGATTTCATCTTTAAATGGTATGTCCTTGTAAACTCTGAGTCGGGCAACCAAGCCTTGAGCAATACTGGTGTGGGCGCACAGAGCTCGCGCTACTTCGCTGTTGAAAGCCAAATTGCACAGGCACTTGAGAGCCTCCACAGCCACATCCTTGTGAGGAAGCTCCAGGGACATCATGGTGTCATCTTCCAATCCCACTAAACTGTACAAACCAGCTCTTTCGATGAGTACTGTTATCCATTTCTCACATATCAAATTTTCCAGGTCTGATTTATCGCGGCTAAAACAAATATCAAAAATTGGTTATGGTAAAAGAATATTATAAGATAATGATGTTATAAACCATTATTATTATAGAATTGATTAAAATATGACAAAAAAACAAAGACCTCAGCTTTCCCTCCATGTTTGCATTGCAAAATTGCTTTTTAATATAAAACATTGTTAATTATTAAAACCAATGAAATATGGTAGTACTTTTAATAAACACTAACCTAAGCACTCTTATGGTAGCCAGACACAAGCCATGAACAGGCGCAGACGATTGTTTCTGGAGATTCTGAAACAGGGCTGTCCACAATATCACGCGCCTGTTATTCTCACATAAAGCAGGAAAAGAAAAAGCATTTTCATTCTGAAACAATACATATTATCAATTCCCCTTTATAACGCACAGAATTTCTAAAAATTTTTATAAAATATAAGCACTTACTTTTGTAAGAAATTCGCTCAAGATTTGAGATAGTTCTTCTACGTTTTCACTGTTGGTCAAAGTTGTTATTTCATTTTCATCCATGTTTATTACGTTAATTTGTCGAAATGGTCCTTGAAAATTTTTATTTAATTAAAATTAAATTTAAGATTAGTTCTTTGCGGATGCAGCATAAACACAGAGCATAAATCTGTGGGTGGCACAAAAATCACAAATGCAATGCAATCGGTGATGTCAAAGTCAAGATGACTTTGACATATGTTTTTTTTTTAGTAAAAGCGAAGGAATTACACGAATGATAAATTATCATTGGCATGCATGAATCGATCAATTAATTGATATTAGGGCTGTGCCCAACAGTGGGTTGATGTGTGCTGAAAGTGAAGTGAAGTGAAGTGAAGGGCTGTATGAAAACTTTTTCATTGTCTGTGTAGAAACAAAATTAAATTGTCACTGTAATTTTTCGTTTGTCTGTCAGGCAACTGCCTGCCTGTCAGCGCTGTCAGTCAGCTAAGTCAGTCAGCCGTTCAATCAATCAAATCCAAAATCACTAGGCTGAGAAATTGTGGCTTTTATATTTGGAATTTATCTATTTTTGCCATATAATGGCTGCAACGGCTTTGACGGGCCATTTTGCCACTAAAATATTACGTAAGTTAGACATGGATTACAATAACATAAATCGTTTAGACATACATAATTTACAACCCAACAATTACATAATTTCAACATTTACCCATCGTCAGGTATTATTGATAGCCTGACAGTATGTACAAACTTAATAATTATGCTCCTCCTGTTTTTCATTTACAAATACCATATGAATAAATTACAGCTAAACATGGTTCTATGGGCGTTGTTTACATCAAGTCCGCACAATATAGCTCGGATGGAAAACCCAACCTTGCGGCGTACAAACGCGGTACTGGTGGCCGCAGTAGCTTCAATGGTATTGTAGCCACTGTGTTCGGCTGCACTGGATTTGTTGGCCGCTATGTCTGCAATAAATTGGGCAAGATTGGCACTCAGGTACATTTTTGTCTACAATAAAAACCAACATAAACATTTAATGATGTACCCCATTTTTAAGTATACACAAATGCCATTAGAACACTTTTTAAGATTTCCTTTTATTAAACCCACAGTGCATTAACACTGAAGTTACAGGTTAGGAAGATCTGGTACAAAATCAGTAGCAAGTTTTAAACATAGTATGTAGTTTTAAAGTCAATATTACTTCTTGGGGATTCAACCATTCTTTATATAGGTAATGCTATATGTTTACAGATGGTTCTGCCATACAGATGTGATTTCTATGATGCCCAAAGGCTCAAAGTTTGTGGAGACTTGGGACAAGTGCTGTTCACACCTTTTGACCTCCGGGATGAGGAATCAATCGCTAAAGCTGTCCGCTACTCGAACGTCGTCATCAACCTGATTGGGAGGGACTATGAAACGAAAAACTTCAAGTACATGGATGTGCACGTAGAAGGACCTCGCAGGATTGCCAGGTGCTTAATTGTAATATACCTTCCTTAAACACTTAGAGGCTAACATACACTTTACTGTATTATTATCATCAGCTTTCAAAAGGCTCTGTCGTAAAATAACTCTTTCTCAGAATGCCTCTTTTGCAGAATGTCTCTTTTGCAAAATCTTACAAAAGGGACTTAGAATAAAATTTCGACTTTCAAAGCAAAACGATTTATTAAAGTAATAGGAGTAAACAAATTATGATGTCATACATAACTGAGCCATCATTTTGATACTTAAATTTACTTTAGTATGTATTCCAAATAAGAAAAAATATTATGGTCCAGTTAAAAATAATATTTTGGTACAGGTTCAGTGATGGCAACACATAATATTATATGAGGGTATTTTGATAATAAAATTTTTAACAAAAAAAAAACAACACTTCAATTTTTTTTAGGAGTTTCTTCCATATTTTCAAAGTTCATCATATCTTCAAATTAAAATGGGACTAACTTGGTAGTAAAGGCTTTCAAATAAAAAAAGAATCATCAAAATCGGTTCATAATTGGCGAAGATATCGCGTAACAAACATACATTAAAAAAAAAAAATACAGTCGAATTGATAACCTCGTCCTTTTTTGAAGTCGGTTAAAAAAGACTATGTGTCATTCATTATTGCCGAGCTGTGCTTTGTCTGTTAAATCAATTAGTTTAAAAAATGACAAAATAATTATTTTGATTCGTAATGGTTAAACAAACTTTAGTGCCATAATGAGAAGATAGTTATTTTATGTAACTGGTGTTTTTTTTAGACGTGTGGTTTTCAAAAAGAAATAAAACGCATATTATTTAATGTTATGGCCAAGAATTTAACTTTATTATAAAGATAAGGGTTTGCCATTATGTTTTAAAAATAATGTTGATGTGGACGACCATTGGTTTCAACAAGACGGCGCTACATGCCATACAGCCAATGAAACAATCAATTTACTGAGGTAAACTTTTGGTGAGCGCATTATCTCGTGTCGTGGGCCTGTGGCGTGGTCTCCAAGATCTTGCGATTTAACTCTGCTGGATAATTTTTGTGGGGTTATGTGAAGTCTCTTGTCTACGCAGATAAGCCCAATACGATTGACGCCTTGGAAGTGAATATTCGGCGCGTTATTGCTGATATATGGCCCCAAATGCTGCAAAAAGTGGTCAAAAATTGGGCCTCTCGGCTGGAATTTATTCGTGCCAACCGCGGCGGCCACTTGCCCGAAATTATTTTTAAAACATAATGGCAAACCTTTATCTTTATAATAAAGTTAAATTCTTGGCCATAGCAGTAAATAATATGCGTTTTATTTCTTTTTGAAAACCACACGTCTCAAAAAGACACCTGTTATTAACTATTATCTAATCTGGTTATTTTACTGACAGTATTGATTGTTTTAATCTAAATTTTGAATGTGTTTAAAATGTTTGATACTTGTAAATTGTTTTATATTTGTAATACGTAAGTAAATTTAAGTACTAAAATTATGACATCATTACTCTATAAATTTAATATATGATTTTGCTTTGAAAATCGAAATAGAATTCTAAGTCCCTGTCGCGACATTTTGCGAAAGAGACAATGATTGTGTGAAAGAAAAAAAGAGACATGATGAGAAAGAGACATTTTACAATTAGGGGACATTTTGTGACAGCCGTTAAAAAATCCACAGTGCTGCTTAACACTTTGACTGCAGAAAGACGCACCATGTTTTAATTTTTGTGAAACACAGTGCATCTTTCCACTGTCGAAGTGTTAAGTCTTCTATTGTCTTCACCATCTTGTTTCTGGCCATTGTGATCCTGTTGTTCTCAGTTTCTTCTTATTACTCAGTTATTTACTTGATATTGTCAGTAAGGTGGGTACCTTACTAGGATGTCCTACAGCATAGGACCCACGTACACTGCATGACATAGGATATTATTGTTTGAAACGCGACTTGTTATGATCTTAGCTAATTTTAAAGTTTTAATTGAATTTATTAAAAGTTGAAGTTTGGTTTTGAGCTGATCAATTTCTCTAAGCTGATCGCTCCAATTACTAATTTAACTTAATTTTTCCTACAGAATTTGCAGAGAAATGGGTGTAGAAAGATTTATCCATCTGTCGTACTTGAATGCGGACGAAAACCCGAAGCCCCTTGTGTTGAAGAAACCGTCTATGTACAAAATCAGCAAGCACCTAGGAGAGTGTGCTGTAAGGGAAGAATTCCCAACAGCTACAATCCTTCGTGCTTCTGATATTTATGGCTCAGAAGACAGATTCCTCAGGCAAGTCTTCATATTCATATTTTCTGCTTTCTAATTACCAAATTCATAAATAACTTAACTATTTTCATCATATCACTCTTAAGAGCCCGTCCACACGCACGACGTATTTTATAGTTTGTATCAATACAAACGCAAGAATCGTGTGTAAAGGTTTAAACGTGCCAGTTTCCTTGCGTTTGCTGAGCGTTTAACTTGCGTTTGTATCCATACAAACGCGCGTAAAAAATACGTCGTGTGGTAGGGCCCTTACGAATAAAGCTGATAACAATATTGGATGTCGATTTTCAAATAAGGGTCAATTCATACTAGCGAAGAGCTTTGCAAATTAAAGTTACCAATTCTTCACCAGTTGCACGAATGCGCTGGTACTCGCGTGAATTTGCGCGCATTCGCACGCTTTTATGTTTCGATTCGCGTAGTAGGCGCTTGGGTTTGCGCGAATGCGCGCGCAACAATCAGCGTTAGTCGCACGAATTCCGACGAATGCGTACGTCTCCATTTTCATCTCAGAAAAAAAATGTGCATTGCGTTTGTTTCAAGGGTGAATTTGCTATGTTAAGTTTCAAATTGACGCTTCGATGCGCTTCGACTCTGCGCTAGTATGAATTGACCCTAACAAATTTTATTTATAATAAGGTGTCAGTTAGTGTGTATGTGTGTTCTGAAACGGAGTTCATATTCTATACTTCATTGATTAGACCAATCTTTATTGTTAAACATACCTAAAATATTTTTACAGGAGTTTTGCCTCAGGTTGGCGCATATGGGGCCAACGTTTGCCATTGTACAAAAACGGCATGGCAACCATAAAGCAGCCTGTATTTGTCTCTGATGTAGCCCAGGGAATAGTGAATGCGATGCGTGACCATGACACCAGGTGTCAGATCTACCAAGCAGTCGGGTAAGAAAAAACATACTTTGCAACAAATATGGAGTAAAACTTACAATATTAAAAGTAGGTGTGCCTCTATTATTCTATTCCTCAATACTATGGATATAAAATAGTTTGCCTTCATAATAACTATAATTTTTGTATCCGATTTTTGACTCCTCAACACGTTGCTAATTAAATAAATGTTGTTGAATTTCTAGTAGTCAATAAGCGGTATCGTATTACACAACCTTCACAGGCGATGTGTGTGGCGAAATATCTGACATTTTCCGCTATACTTACACACATGAAACACAAAAAAAATATAGGTGATAGTTTGCTTGTTTATCGTGTGTGTGTGGTCAACACTGGAGTCAGATTTTTCAAGCTGCTTTTAAGCATCTGACATAGCTTGACGACTGTGATTTAATGATGACAGCTAGTTTCAACCATTTTAACTGCTTAACGTGCCTTTGGTAGCACGGAAGGGCTAGAGATAATTAATGCCACTTGTGGTCACCCACCCATAATTGACGCCACTCTCCAGGTTGATAAACATGCAGAAGCGCTAATAATACCACAGATGACAATAAGAGTATACAGAACGGAATCTCCTAAGGTACGCGCAATATGCGTCCCCGTTCCCCGTCCTCGCACCTCTCACCCGTTTTCGCCTTGTCGAGGGGCGAGAGCGGGCGAACACACACTGCATGGCGCACAAGAACGGGGAAGAAGTGCGGGGGCGGGGAACGGGGACGCATTAGGATATTCCGTTCTGTATACTCTTACTGCATTCTGTGATAATACTCTTGCCGACCCACCATAGTCCTCGTTAAAGATGAATATGATTGATATGCTTAAAAAACCATTTTCAGGCCTAAGAGGTACCTTCTCGCTGAATTAGTGGATTGGTTCTTCAAGCTAATGCGCAAGGACGAGAAATGGGGCTTCATGCGTTACGACATGAAGTACGATCCTGCGTTCCCTCTGAAGGTGGCGTTCGTCAACTTGATTTCCCCGGCATATCCTTTCGGATCCCTGCACTGGGAAGGTATAGAAAAGGTATGTGAAATATTTAAAAAAAAAAATTTTTGCCAATATTAAAACTTAAAACAAAAAAAAAATTTAAGATGAAGTTAGAAGTAAAATGACCTTGAAGTCGCGCCCTCATATAAAACAAATTGTTAACTCGTAAATGTGGTGAAAATTTCCATATTTCTCAATGTTAGGCATTAGATAGCCCTTTGAATTATTTTATGAACCACCGTTCAATTAAAGTATTTACATTAGTCCGTGTAGCTCCACTTTTGGCGGAGGCAACTTTTAAAGCTAGACAGATCACCAATAATAGTTTTAACGGCAGTTCATAAAATAATTTAAAGGGCTATCTAGTGCCTAACATTGAGAAATATGGAAATTTTCACCATATTTAAGTTAACAATTTATTTCAAATGAGGGCGCCACTTCTGCTTGTAAATCACCAAACGAAAAAAATATTGTTCTTT